>OY804576.1:132428184-133628184 GCA_963680875.1 Bathymodiolus brooksi | reverse complement strand
TTATATTTCTTCATTGATATATAGTCTTATCTTTGACATTAGATATATCGATCTCATAAATAATATAGGACATAAAATGACGACTCACTTTTTATATAGTTTTCCAGTATCATCACATACAAACAGGGTTTGTTTGATGTATTTCAAGATTTAAATGTGCATCCTATAATTAGTTCTCTGATATTCAAAGCATGAATAATTAAATCGTTTCAATGGCAGTATATTTATGAATCATATTTTTATGTGCCAATTTCCCCCCATTCTGTTTAACTTTATGCAGACATATGAATATTGTTTTTATGACTGTTGTTCTGTTTTATTTCAAATATTAATCAGAGTTGTAAAACGCTCGTAACTAGAAATAATTTCACAAACAAATTTCTGAATTTGAGTAATAAATATCGTCAAGAAACTGACTTTGTAGCTATTAATTCATGGGGGAAACGCAATCTTCAGAATATGTCCCCGGGTCTCGGAACTTGATTTCATGTATTTATATATATTTCTGCGGACACTTACAATATTTCAGCTATATCGTGGCGGTACAATAAATATACTGTTGGCCGCTAATATATGTCTTTGATATGTAAAACAGAATCTACACGTATCAATACTTTGTATATCATTATTATGTGATAATATAAACTTCATATTTAAGAAAAAGAAACTGAGGTGCTTATATATATACAGTTGAGATAATCAACCATTCGTTATAATGATTGCTATACAATCTTTACTGATTGTCAATTTGACAGGCACATATGGAGCTTAAAGTCTGCACCAAGATAGTCGTGAAAGTAGACACCCTTGAAATGTTAAAATTGACGGTCATTGGATCGATTCTATTGATTTCTGTTGGTATGGCCTGTGGTCATATCTCATTATAATGACAAGACAAGAATCCCTGGACACTTACAATATAACGACCAAACTGACGCTTTAATCCCAGAAAACAATGTTCTAATCAGACTGGCAGCTAAAGGCTATTCAGTTTGTCTTGTAAATAGAGAAATAAACAGGTGTTTCAATTAATATGGTTACAAATAAGGGTAATAACAAAATTACCGAACACCGAACAATCTTTCAAATGGAAAGGCAAAACTCATAAGTCAACAAACAGACAAAATCAGTCAACAACCGGAAAACTGAGACGACCATAATTTTATTTTGAGGTGTTGCCATCTATTTCTCGCTGAGAATATAATATAATAAAAAGAGTGCAATGGAGTCATAGAAGTTATAATTCCACAAATTACAACAAATGCTAGGTCACGATAAACTCTCTAAAGGACACAACAGAAACGAAACAGTTTGTGGATAATATTAATTGTACTTTCCGATTAATATATTACTATATTTTGTCTGAGTGTCAGAACTTTTAGACCGTCTTAGAATTAACATCAGAAATACAAATTCATTTTGAGATGTCAAATTGTTAACAATTCATGGTTAAATCTGATATATATATATATATATAGAAGTACCTTAGACTTTATATATATATATATAGTCTCCAATGCATTAATTGTAGGTTCTGAATTTTCATAATTATTAACACACTTTACCTCTTAGAAACTAAACTTATCAAATAACGTCACATGTTTATAATGTTCCAATATATCATTATGATTATGTTATGAAATTCCCTTATGAAATGTCCCATGGGTCTCCGAGTGCCATTGAGATCTAGAGGCCAAACAGATCGATTATTGTATGGGGGTGACATCCCCTGTAGGATTCTTGGTGCATATGAACCAGTCATAACATCTCTTGGGTTATGGTGCTTAACGCCATTTTTAACAATATTTCAGTTATATCGTGGCGGTCAGTTTTATTGGAGAAACCATCGACCTGCCACAACATATTCTCTTGAATGCGGGGTTAAACTCATATATCTCGTATATAGAACTTTGTGCAAATCCGGTCCAACACTGACAGCCTGCAGATAAGTGGTAAAATTGAGACGATTCTGTTCTTATGTTTTCCAACGTCCAATAATCTAAAACATTTTGTGAAGTACAACAAGGTTTCTGTTTAATATTCTATTCATCCATCAAAAACGAGGATGTTAAATAAGAATTAAAGTATACGCATTTAAGTAATAAAATATCAAAAATTATCAAAATGTAATTTAGAGAAACAATCTTCGTACATTCGGAAAATTGAAAATATTTTGTTGCTGCTGTATTTATATATTTCATACTTAATAGCCCATTATTGGATTTTCACATTTTATGCAAGAGTAAATGTGAATTGGAGATTTTTATTTAACTATTATTACTTCGTTCTGAGTAATAAACAATTGGCTACTCATTCTTCATCATAACGTAGAAGTAATGATGATAGGGTAATTTGTCCAGAGTGGCTCATTTTAATATCATATTCAAATCTTCTTTATGAGAAAAATAAGGTATTTCTTTCTTGATAAATAAGGTGGATGAACAATACCATGAAATTAGAAGTTAGAAATCTATAATGATAATCAATCGAGTACACCTTTACATGCATATATTGGTGAATTATTGATTTGAAAAGACAAGTAAACTTGTCAAGCCTGTTGTTAACTTACAACTTCACACTGTGTGATATAAAACATAGGAAAACGATTTGTATTAATTACACTTCAAAGTGAATAAATATTTAAACCATTATAAAATCAGATGATGATTTTCATTATTTTGACAACTCATTAAGATCGGTCACTATTCAGGGAAAACTGTCGATTACATGGAATCACCGGAGACACAATTGATTTGATTAAACTTATTAATATTAAACACACTTACTCTCAAATGTAACGTAAAAATCTAATGATTTTCTGCTGTTTGACGATTTAATAGTTGAATATTTAATACGCACAAGAATAATTTATGAACTTCACAGGGTATTATTAATAGCAAATATAATTCTACATGTGACAATAATAAAATAACAATTTAAAATAATTCAATACAACTAAAAAGGATAAAATGTAGTTAATCCTTATCTGTATATCTTGAAGACCGGAGGCGGAAGCGGAAGTGTTGTAGTTTGTTTATATGTATCAAGGATAAAGTTCTTTTTTTCTGTAGGCTATCAGATTAAACCTAGTTTCAGGAATCACACATGCATGTATATTTATAATTCATAGGTTTAATTATTTAGATATTGACCTAGATTCACACAAATGGTTGAGATATTTTCTATTTAATAATATTCAATGAAGCTAATTGTTTAGGGGCCGTTTCATACTCATCTTAGAGTAGCGGTATGAGTTATTCTGGTTGTTGAAGACACTACTGTGACTGTGAAATGTAGAACAATAATTAAAGCGATGTTCCTTTACTTTGATTTATGTCAGAGTGTGATGTTGGATAGTGTCTCATGTTCATTTACATCCATATCATTTCTTACTAACTGCAATAGTAACCATAGTAACTGGTATAAACAATATTTAAGTATCAGTATGTACGTTCATACAACCAAATGTTTTCCAGTTCATGATTTCGTCATTCTATATTTTTAGTAATAACAGTTGAGATTTAGTTATATAGACAATGATATCCAAGACAGTTAATAAATACTACAATAAAAATACAAACACAAAGATGTAGCACACACACACACGAATAAGATCGGACAACAGCTGTGAGAGACATCAGACGCTACAGAAGAAGAATTAATGTACCGTGGAATTTCAGTTTTGTTTTTTATTCTACTATTTTTAAGCCTTGGTGGTCAAATGTTATGTGTGTTTTTGACAATCCCTTAAAGCCTCTCGTCCTGGTGTATTCTCACTTTTTAATACCGTTATTATTCTTGGAAACAACTGAGCTATTCGAAACTTTGAAAGAATATTATGGACAGTGATAAACCTGTCCTTATGTTTCGTTTCCGTTCGATTGCAAATATGATCACAAGTGATACGATAGTTTCTGACTAGCTGACTTGAATATTGAAAATCTAAATTTTATTGAAATATTCTACAATATATGCATATAGTCATGAAAAACATCCGATATGGAAACCATTGTTGTCTATTCGGAACATACTTCCTCTTCGGACACAAACTGACATATAAAGAATAAACATGACGTACCCCTGTTTCTAACACTATTTATAGCATATTTCAATTAAACTAATAACAAATACGGTCACATTATTTTCATCCGAAACATTAACATTGCACTAGTAAACGTTTAGTTTGTCATTACATAAACGACCTTTAGTTTGTCATTACAAAAAGACCTTTTGTTTGTCATTACATAAACGACCTTTTGTTTGTCATTACATAAACGACCTTTAGTTTGTCATTACATAAACGACCTTTAGTTTGTCATTACATAAACGACCTTTAGTTTGTCATTACATAAACGACCTTTAGTTTGTCATTACATAAACGACCTTTAGTTTGTCATTATATAAACGACCTTTGGTTTGTCATTACATAAACGATCTTTAGTTTAGTTTGTCATTACATAAACGACCTTTTGTTTGTCATTACAAAAATACCTTTTGTTTGTCATTACATAAACGACCTTTAGTTTGTCATTACATAAACGACCTTTAGTTTGTCATTACATAAACGACCTTTAGTTTGTCATTACATAATAAATAAAGGTAATAACAAAATTACCGAACTCCGAACAATCTTCCAAAGGGAAAGTCAAAACTCATAATTATATAAACAGACAAAATCAGTCAACAACCGGAAAACTGTGAAAACCGTAATGACCCTGACTTGGTACAGGCATTTCTAAAGAAATGGTGGGTTGAATCAGATTTTAAGGAGCCAAACCTCCCGCTCTCATTACGGTTCAAAGGTTCCGGCTGTCACTGTAACAGTATTTAAATACAGGAACAAAATAGGTAAATTAGTTGTCAAAGCAGTACCATATTCGGTGACGTAAATGTCAAAAATACTTTTACGTCACACATTGACAAAAAAATTATTGACATTTGCGACTTCTTTATCTTTATACATTTTCACTATATGAAAATGCATCGCTTATAATTTTTTCTGCAGAGACGGAATATATTTCGACAAGATATTGGTATCGGAATATAAACTTTTTAAGAGATCGAATAAGGCGAATCTTTTTATAGCCCTGGTCCAGTAGCCTGTTTCTCAGATGAAGATGACGTTTCAGGAAATCAGAATAATTGCTACTGGCCCTTGCATAGCGAATCAATTGCGAGATGTAAACACCATATGCAGGAGAAGCTGGTATATTGCTGCACATGTTTGGAAAATTTATGATTTTAAAATTGAAGTCGTCCCGCTTATCATAAATTTTAGTACTGAGTTGACCACTGTCGTCAAATTCGAGGTATAAGTCCAAAAATGATGCGGACGAAGCTGTATCGGTGGTCTCTTTAACTTCCAGCTCTGGAGGATATATCAATGGAAGAAATTCTGCAAATCTAGAATTATTGATAGATAAAACGTCATCAATATACCTGTATGTGAAATTAAAGGCTCTAGCCTCATGAATCTTCTTATCTTTTACAAGCTTTTGAAGAAACTCCGACTCATATGAGAATAAAAATAAATCGGCTAGAAGAGGGGCACAATTCGTACCCATTGGTATGCCGACGACCTGCTGAAACAGTGTCCCTCCAAAGGAGACAAATATGTTATCGATGAGGAACTCCAGCATACTGATCACTTGTTCCTCGGAGTAGCATGTTTTACCTTTATGAATTTTGTTTGAAAAATATGTGGAATTGTAGCCTAACACAACAAATTTTGAGCCATAGTTTCTATGACTAAAAGCTTTATGAATTGTTTCTTTTAAGCGGGTTTTTAATTTGTCATGCGGTAGGGTGGTATATAGAGTTGAAAAATCAAATGTTTTGATGGAGGATACCTGAGAGAAAGATCTTGATTTCAGGTTATCCAAAAGATCTTTAGAGTTTTTCAAAATCCACATGTGATTTATGCCACTACGCGAGTAAACAGTTTCACAATATTTCTGTTGTCCCTCTTTTACTGCAGACAGAATCTTTGTCAGGTGAATAGGCAATTCTTTCGTCGAACAAGTTGATGATCCCGCTATGTACCTTTCTTTGTATGGTGTCTTATGGAGTTTAGGTATCCAATATAAGTAGGGTAAATCCTCAGACTCTTTACCAGAGGGAATGTTTAAAGAGGTCATGAATGATCTGTGGTTAGCTAGGATTTCATCTTTGTCGAACGAAGTTGGTTTGTATGTGTTATTACTAGAGGTGTTGCTATTTATGCCTAATTCCTTGATTAGGCATTCGAAGTAATATGATTTACATACAAACACGATATTGTTGGAAGCCTTGTCAGCAGGAACGATAACATATTTGTCATGAAGAGAGGAAAGACATTTAACAGCTTCTTGGTCTTTAAATACAGACTTAGGTCGACTATTAACGACTAAACGACCTTTAGTTTGTCATTACATAAACGACCTTTAGTTTGTCATTACATAAACGACCTTTAGTTTGTCATTACATAAACGACCTTTTGTTTGTCATTACATAAACGACCTTTTGTTTGTCATTACATAAACGACCTTTAATTTGTCATTACATAAACGACCTTTAGTTTGTCATTACATAAACGACCTTTAGTTTGTCATAACAATAAACGACCTTTAGTTTGTCATTACATAAACGACCTTTAGTTTGTCATTACATAAACGACCTTTTGTTTGTCATTACATAAACGACCTTTTGTTTGTCATTACATAAACGACCTTTTGTTTCTGATTACAGAGATTGCGATAGCTGTAATCTGTTTACTTAAAAGAGACCATAATTATTCGTTCAATAATGTTTTCTAACAAAACTTGATTCTATCAGAAATTGTAGCACATAGAAAACATACCAGTATTATTCAATTACCTAGAAGATACTAGTTTCCAGACATCTTTATAAGTACAAGCAACTCAGTATTTCAGTATTATAAGAAGTAGGTTTGTTTATCCAATTATAAGATTTAGTATCAACATACTTAGTCTTGAAAATCAAAATCCAAGTTTACATTCAGAAAGTTATTAATTATTGATTGATTGATTGGTGTTTAACGCTTCAGCTATATCGTGGCGTGAACAAATTTTATATTATATTAACTAAGACTGTTAACAATTAAATTTGTTCTAAATTGATATGTATTATAAAGTAACACATAAAGACAATTTAATTAGTAAATTGAAATAATTGTATTCAATATTGCTTTAAGCTTAATTAGTCTCATTGAAAAACAAAAACAACGTCCTTTCTCGAATATTGTGAATGTCGTGTTTTTTATCATTAAAGTAGAAAATGGCGGCTGTTTGAAGGACAGATACATGCATATCCGATTTTAGATATTGACATTTTTATCAACTTTTGTAATGCATTTTTTGCAAGAGTGATGTTAGATCAATTTAATTCTATTTAATACAACATAGTGATCGGAAACAAGTCGATACGTGATAACTTTTAAAAGCAGTATACATTTACAATTTAATTTCTGTCTGTAACAGATGAATGTAGTAGATATCTATATGCTATTGTAACTTTATAACAATGGTCTACAATGTTAAACATATGCTACAGCTTAAAATAACCAGGTAAACACTGTTGTACATTATTACTATGTATTTTTCCTACAATTTCTTTTTCAATAATCCACCACCTTGTACCGTGGAACGGGATCTTGGGGAAAATGTTCTTTCGAAGTTCAATCTGTAGTTTTCTGCATAGTATTTTGTAGATAATTGTTTTGGTTTTTTTGTAATTTGTTTATTTTTATTTATAAATATTTATTTGTAGATAATTGTTTGTCTCTTTCTTCTGGTCATTGTATTGTCAATGTTCTTCGATTAACGTCTTCTGATTACGCCTTTGGCATATTCAAACCTTTGTTTTACTATTCTAATCATCACCGGTTCGTATTTACCTCCAGTTGTTTGTAAGGGCGCTCATGTCTTACTTACGTTATTTGTGTTTGTTTGCGCAGAGGTGTGCAACATATTTTGTGTTGTGATTTTCTTCGTCTTGTGTACCATATGTTGCCAGTTTCTCTGGATTGCTCATTTTTAATTGCCCCTTCGGTTTTCTCTGACGTTTATTTCAACTGGTCTCCAGCAAATCATAGTTATAGTGACAACATGTAATTTATATATCTTAACATATCTTTGTGTATGCTTGGTACTACTTATACATATGTGGAAGAAATACTTGAACTTGACAGATACATATACAATATACGTTAGAGAAGACCGATGTGATCTTCTATTGCTTCTGTGCTTATCTCTTGAGTGTACCAACTGACTACAACAATGTTTGCAATGACTAGGAATCCACGAACCTAGGGTACAGTCCGAAGTCGATTTTGACAATATCTTTATATTAATTTTATTGAAAATTTAACATTTGCCACTTCCCAAGATAAAACTTAGAAGTATTCACAGCAAACTTGAAGTTAAGGATACAACCGATACCAACACCCCAAACCACTTTCGTGATGATTTACTGGTGGACCCTTACACAATTGTCAAACAAAACGGACTGGTTTTAATAGCCTTCAAGAGCGAGACAAGGCAAGTGCACTGCAAGGCAACATGATTCAAACTTCTATTTAAAAATAGTTTTATGAAGAAATGGATAAAACAAGCTAAACAGATTGTTTTTTAGTCCATAGCTGGATTTATGTGAAATGAAATTCAATGCAAAATGACTTCATACACGTCACATAAATTCGATATTTACAGACAATACTCCTATTTAGATTTCTGAACATTTTATATTTCAACATGCATACGAATCTAATGTTGTTTGTAGTAATTGGAAAAGTTTTATCTTTTGTTTATCTTCTTCTACGGTTTAATGTTTCTTAACAGTAATAAATAGAAAATGAGTTCTTCCTATTTTCTCTTCGTCGAGTACTAATGCTTCTTTTCACGAAAATAAATTTGAATAAATATGATCAATTAATGCTAGCGCCTTAAGTGCCAATACGGCCGCCATATCTCACGCCTGTGTTTGACAAGGCAATTATTGAAAAAAAATCCGAATGCCTTTGGGTAACGAATAGTATGATTTGCAGAAACAACACAACGATCCCACAGGGAGAAATCTGTATTTTCTTTTGGACGATTTCCCTTTAGCTAAAACAAAGTTTGTTGTTATGTCATTGTTAAATATACGAATCAATATTATGTAGAATAACACACAGAAAGGTTTCATTACCACCTGTTCAAACCATTATTTGGTTTAATTTAAAATGATTATTTAATCGACAGCTTGGAACAAAAGCAAAAGTTGCAGTTATTACCGACAGCATTAAATCAATGAAATAAATAGAACACAAGAGTACAAAATATATAATGTAGCGCACATTTTCACCAGAGGCACTTGATCTAAATTCTTTATTGGCGTCGTCTTTAAAACAACTATGTCGAAATCTATGGAATATTCCAGGCGAATATCCAATTAGCGAAATGTTTTAGAAAAAAAGACAACAAAACAAACATAAGATTTGAATAATTAAATAACTCAATATTATCAAGTTATAAAAATAATTTTAGGCGAATATTAGCTTTTTGTCACATGAATTATAAGCTTGTCATTGGTTAGGTCCTGCAGACGACATGTATTCCAGTTAGTTTCATACGTCAGGATAGAATTGCATCTTTAGGGTTAGGGATATGGTGTTAAATGCCACTTTCAACAATATTTCAGCTATATCGTGGCGGTCAGTTGTTTTGGTGGAGGAAACCGAAGAAAAATACCGACTTGCCACAGATCACTAACAAACTTTATGACAAAATGATAATGGTGTATCCAGTACACCTCTTAAAGAGGTAGAATTATTATTGTAGAAGTCAGTACTACGACGTCATTACTTTCTATGAAATATGAAAACCAGACAAAATATTTAATCCTGAATAAGTAAATAACAACCGTCACTACATGAGGTGACGTATATCAGTTTGTGGATATAAACTACAAAACGCACCCTCTCGACGCAAGAAATGTTTGAAGATACCAAATAGGTAATCAGAAACCGAAGGATAGACAATACAATGATCAAAAGACAAAAGACAAAAAGGACAAACAATGATCTACAAAACACTACACAGAAAACTAAAGATTGTGCAACACGAACGGCACAGAAACCCGGGGGTGGACTCAGGTGCTTCGGATGGGTATACATGTGTACACACATCGTAATTATTATGCCCAAACAGTACAATGTTGTCTACAACACGGATGTATTATTCATGATCTATAAGAAGCTCCCTTATTTGGTGATGTCAGGTGATACAATATATTTCAAGGTAATAATGTGCTCATTCAGACAGCAATACATATCACAGACTGTTTCTAAATGTCAGCCAGCTGGTCCTTGGTACATGACAATGACAATGTTTTCATTTATTACAAATGTTGTATAATCAACCGACTTGATATAATTTATTAATTTGTATAAAGAGTAGTTGTATACAAATCTAAAAGCTATATATTTATAAATCGTGTTGGTTTATTGCCTTATCGACATTTGTGTTGCACGATGATAATAGATTAATCTAGAGTATATACGAATTTTTTTACAAGAGCAGATAGGAAATGTACCATGTCAAAGTGTCTGATATAACTGTGATTTACTGCTCTTTAGAATATTACAGGAACTTAGGGGGAATGTTAATGGTACGTGTACTTTAAGTTAGGAAGATCAACATACAAGAAATTAAGTTTGAATGGTATTTTGTCACTTTTAATGCTTTAAGTTGAATTTATGTATTCTCAAGTCTTGTACTTTTCATTCATGCAACTTCTCATACTATACTTAAGAGATGTGCAAATTTGTAATAATGATTTCATGAATATTTATGGGATAAATTGCCATTCTAATTGAAGAACAAAACCATTGGGCAAAATAATTTTTTTAATTGTAAACTAAACAGATCTAGTATAAAACAAATCATCAATCCATTTATATCGAACATTTGTTGTTGGCGTTTTGCCGATTTTATAAACAAAATATCATAATAAGCTGCCTTTATTCTATTCAATTCATTTGTAATGTTTAGTTCTAGTACGCCTATTGGAATACACTCCAACAATGTTGTCACAAATGGACAATAGTTTTTTAGTAACCCTCCCAGAAATTAATGTATTGTCGCGTTGTATGGAACTGAACCAAGGCAGAGTCAAAAGATGACGATCTGAATACGACAACCCTTAGCAATGAAAACTATATAGTAACAGATCAAAAGGAAAACAACTTGGAAACATTAACTCTAGCAAAAATCTGTAGTGTTACGTGGTACTCTGGAAGAGTTTGCATCTCATGCCCTACATATTCCTACCCCCAAAATATCCTAATTGTTTTAGATTAACCAATTCTTGATGATTGCAATTAACTATATGAGTGGGTGCATAATTGCTTCTGAGTTATTTAACCATACAGTCATAGTAATGAGTATTGTACTCAAATACAATGTTAATAGAAGTTGTGTCACCTAGAATGAGTGTATGAACATTTTGAACATACCATAGTGGTAATCAGAAGTCGCAAATCGAAAAAGTAAAGACAGTACAATGGCCAAAAACAAAAAGGACAAAAGGACAAATAACAATCTACAAAATATCACACAGAAAAACAAACTGTTATCATATGTTGATATTGTTATAGTAGCATATAGTAGTCACATAGAAACAAACATCGTTTACCCTTACAGGTAGCTACATGGGTCGATTGTTGTCTGAATGTTTAGTAAGCAGAATTGTAGTTATAATCACGACGAGAACATGTTTAGACAATTATCCTGTAGGTACAACGGTAAAGATGGGGTGGACCAATTAAATAAATGTATGATTGCAATAAAAAAGGCCTATTATGGATATATATAATTATCCTAATGACCACATCTAGCAAGTCATTATTCAGTTCATTATGAACTGCTGAAAGTTGACATTTACGTTCATGGAGATGGACTCTCCAGATATAAGACAGGAATTACAGTGTTGTCCTCTGGGAGAGCTGTGCATTAGATCCGTCAAACAAAGCCAGATCAGACATTCACATATGTTGTACTTGACACGTGAGAAAATATGAATTAGTTTTATGTAACGGGGTTCTATCTGGTTAAAGAAGATAAACACAAGTGTATTGATACATCAATAAATCATTGCACCAAAGACGAAATGTCTCCATTTTTTAACCCTAATCTTTCATGCTTCCACAAACATTCATGGATCGTAATACATTTGTGTACATTGTTTTTATCTTTTGTTATAATACTTTATAGATCGGGGACCGTAGTGATCGTATGGTAGTTGGATTTACAAATGTCTGTACAATCATTACCTATCCTCAGTTCGAATCCCATTCATAGCGAGGTGAAAGTGGTATTAAACACCATAATACTAACCCTAAGTCTCCTTTATAGACATAAGCTACACTATTCTAAAATTCTGATTTCCTTTCCATCAGTGGTTTCAATGGATAGTAATAAATCATCCAGCTATTGTCGTGACCTACTGCAATAATATATAGAATTACTACAGTCTGAAACCTTTAAATGATTGATATTGGAGCATATGGAGTATAACGCTGCCTAGGGTGCAACAAATCTGAAATATTCCCATCTGAAAAAACTTGTATTCGCGAAAGCAGGAAAATGTTGTCAAAATTTATTTGTATTAAATACTATCTGATTATTCAAAAGGAGATTTGAGATTGCCGTAAGGGATAGCGAACAGTATTACGAAGGAAATATATAATGAAGAATATTTTGTATATTAGTATGTTTTTATAAGAAATTGAAATTTCCTTTCGAGGATCTCTCTGGGGATTTTAATATATTATATAACCGATGTTATGGTTGTCAAGAAATTTTGATGCCATTTTGTATTTTATTAAATAGTTTTGCACATGATACTAGTGCACCATCTTGTTTTGTTTAAATTTAGAAAAAGCTATTTGAGCTAATGCAAATTCTAAGAAAAAAACGTAATGCTATGTTTACATAGTAAGTATATCTTCCATGGTAAATATATACTGTGGTATACAATGTATCATTCTATTTCTTTTTTTTTTCGTTCATTTTATTCCTGTTCTTTATCATGTCTTTTGCTCACTCAGAAAATCTTTAATACACGTATAAAGCTCAATTCATTTATTATATATATCATTCAAGGAATTAGCAAATATGTGTGAGAAAAACAATCCGTATTAATAATTAAAATAAAGCACAACTGACTAATTTATAATTCAACATATTGGTTAATGATTACTGAAACGACAACACGTAATCTCTTAATTTATATCAATTTTGCCAATAAACATAAAAACAAATTAATTGAATGCATTGATTCAAAGGTAACGTCACAGATATCGGGAATCTGATTTTAATATCATGATTTTTGTCAACTTATCTATTTAGATATTTAATCTTCTGAAAAATATAACACTGCTGGTACGGTATTAATGTTTAGCATCTATGTGATAATTCACGCTTACGACATATTTGTTGAGAGGGAATTTTGGGTCAAGGATTTAAAATATAGTTGGACCAAATGAGGCTAGGGTTGTGGTATTTAACGTCACTTTCAACAATATTTCAGTTATATCGTGGCGGTCAGTTTTATTGGTGGAGGAAACGAGAGTATACAGAGGAAACCACCAACCTGTGGCAAGTCACTGACAAACTTTATCACATAATGTTGTATTGAATTAAACATATTTTATTGCTCTAATATAAGCAATGGGATTGGACACAAGTTATAACAACATTATAAACGCCCTCTCCCTACAATTTACAACATGGCATAATACATGGCAACACTCAATCAAATAAATATTAGAACAATGTATAAGTGAAATTAACCTTTTACAAAAAAGATAAAATATATTTTACAAAGAAGAGGGGAAAAAAACTAGTGAAAGTAACACCTGCAACAATCAATCAAACCTATGACTATTATGTATGAACGTTTGAACTGCTGTAAAAATATCAACATTTTGTGCTTCTGTTAAGTTTTCGTTTCTATATCTGTAGCTCCGTAAATTTGAAGTATTCAAAATAGAGTATTTCTGATGTGTTCATCAATTGGACATTCAAGGAAAAAGTGAAATACATTTTCGCACTCAAAACCACAAGCACAACCAGAATTGTCCTTTAAATTAAATCTGTCTAAATCGTAGTTAAGAATACTATAATTATAACGCAAATTAGTGTGAATAATGTTCCATTTTTGTACACCGGTAGAATACCAAACTGGAACTAAGGTTTTGTTAACTAGTTGCCTTTTAAAACTAATATAACTGGGGGCATTTATCTTTTTTCTAAATCTAAAGAGTTCCAGGCATAATGTTGTATCGAGTACAACTCTCCGTTTTAGTGGTGATATGCACTGATTGCACATGTAGTTGTAAATCTAACTACCATACGATCACGACCATGACGGCACCTAGATCAAATGAATCATATAACGCCCCACAATATGGATTGAAAATCAATATTTATAATTTTAAACCAAATTAAGGGTTCCAGTAGCATATCCAAAATATGCGAAAATTCATGATTATATTGACTCACATAATATCATATTTCGGAAAGTGCAAAACGTCTTTACAAAAAATGTAAATTTAATATATTATGGAAATGCTTTTTTATCTTACTTTATCGAGTTTGATGCGAGGTTTTAACATTATGTAGCGTCCGTCAGACGTCGTATGTCGTCATTAGCTTTTCGTATTGTAATATTATACTTTGAAACATCTAAGTTTAAGCCAAATTAAAGCAAGCTTATTTGCAAATGACCTTGGCTATTCCAAGATGGCCGCCGATACTAAGACAATTCATTAACAGCTGTCTTAAGAAGGATAATTTTGTTAACATTTCTCCTACAACACTATCGGTCGATATTAAGATATTTCTTCTTTAAATGCTATCTTAACCTCTACCATCTGAATGAAAGCTCTGACTTACCTGTCTGTCGAGCTAGACTGTTGGTATCATATATTTCCAAATGATTTAAAATAATTAAATCCACTGTAAATCCATGTAATACCATTGTTTTATCTTCAAGGGGTAGTATTTATTGGAGCAACAAAACTGTCAAATTATAGCGGCCAAAATAATGTCGACCAGTATATTTTAAGAGATTGAGAAAGTCACACGAAACGAAATTATGGAAGAATGCGTTTCAAATGACACCACATACAGCCACTGAATAACATACATTCACTGACGTTGTTGGTAGGCAGGAAAAATGTTTATAAAAGAAAAGGACGTGTATTATTTTTAAAAGCAATATTTCACATTTGAATGCATTTTTGCACGTTTCTCTTCTTTTATATCAGCAAGATAATTAACCGGAAGTAGTTAATTAAAACGAATAAAAAAGTGTCAGAATGAAAGGTTCTGTTGGATTTATGGACAACATTGACTGTAAGTTCAAAGTATGATGATGCTACGTTATCATTTTAAATTGATATTTGACGACATACAGCTACCTAGATTAATTAGTTTTAATTAGGTTTGGAACTTCAGAATTCAAATCAGAGCAGAATGTACTCGTAGAAAAATGTGAAGTTGGAATTTAGAGGAACGGAATTCAAGCCTATTACGTTGCTTGGATTAATGTAATTTCAATTGTAGCAATCAAATGCGGAAATAATATGACATTTTGCTGATTTTCTTGATGGAAATAGAAGTTGTTGCATCTAGCAAATACAAGATACCAATGCACGCCTGATCCTTACTTGATACGTCTCGCACAACAAGCAATGCCCCTTTTGCACTGGATGGAAGGTCACAGTGGGAAACTAGATCTTATTTCGATGTCACGAGGTTCTTACTGAGATACAAAAAAATTGATGTCCATGTCTTAGAATTAGTCGTCAAATTCATCAAGTATACCTTCACGGAACATACTTGCCCAACAGAGATCTTAGTGACCATTACAACACTCTAAAAGTGTGACATTAATTAATTTCAAGTAGACAAATTGTCAGTATATATAAATATAATATTGTTCTTTCTGTCATTGTTTTTTTTAAACCATGACCATTTTATGATAGTCATAAAAAAACCTTAAACATATGTAGTATTATCTGTCAGTATTAACACCAACAGCTATTAATTTATAATTGACATTATAATTGTATATTATCGGCAGATTGTTAATGCTACAGACCCTGATAATTCTCATTATCTCCCTTGGGACATCTCGCGGTACTTCCTTACAACAAACGTGATGATGACGTTTATAATGGTAGTCCATGATGTTGTATGTTTCACATCAAAGGAAATTAAAATTGACACATTCATTAATTTCACATGTCGGCCATGATCTTTGCAGACGATACTTTCATTACTTTATTTAGTAAACACTTGCCAGAAAGATAATTTAGAAATGGATGTAAACTCTGATGGAAAGTTCACGGTTCAACTTGTATGACTGTACTTGTATTAAAAATGGCAATGATTAAGGTCGTCCTGATCTGAACATGAAAATATCATTATCACAGCCATTACACATTCAGTTAATTATCATTGTCAATTTATAAGGTTATATTTAACCTGGTATATATCATGATAACATGATAAGGGAGTATACATGCTAAGAAGTTGCATTAATGCTTAATAAACTAAAACTATTCCAATATATGTAGTAGAAGACATCTGCTTCCAGTAACAGCCATCAAGACAATGTCTGATCTGTGCGCACAATCACTATTTATTTGTCACGCTAGATTGTTATTGCTATAAAAATGTGATATTAGTATCAAGGGTTTATTAGGATCTAGAGAACATGTGAAATCATTGAAGCAATGTTTTGTTTATTCTGTGGATATGGCAGAGTAGGCGCTGGGCGAAATGTAGGCGACTTGATAAGGATGTGTCAGAGTTCACCCATCACTCTGGTTGAAGAAAGGATAGCAATATGCTTAAAGCTATAGGGTTTTAATTTCATACGCATGCGTAATTGACCCGGAAACAGTTTGCACAAGGACGATCCTGAAACAACCTTCACCAGACAGATTGGAAAGCCAAATAATTTGAAAGTCTTTAAGAGCAATAAAACCAAATGTCTTAAAGAGAATAGCCAAAATCAGTTAAGATCACCTACAATGTATACCCGAGGGAGGAGAACCCCAGTGTTGATAATAATTATATTGAGATAACCAATAAAACCAAATGACTAAAAGGGACAACCAGTATGACGTGTAGATTCAAGCTTCTACAATAAAAACATTGAGTATAGATGTTCCAACATATAAGTCAATTAAAACTTAAGGGTCGGCTACAACAGAACCAACATGAAAAACAAAAAAGACCGCGCAAAGTTTACAAAAAGTATGTACAAAGTAAACAGCAGAAATTCATGTGCGTCTCTTGTTTTATCTGTAAATTCAACCGACACATTTTGTAACACTATCATTTTGTCATAACTAAAAAATGAACACCATTTTATAGAATCCGGTTATTGCATAACGTTAATGCACAATTCTACTTTTTGGCTGGAAATGTTACCGATATGATGAAATGTACCGAATTACTTTTATGAACAATCGAGACAACTGTACCTAATCAGGACTTCAAAGAAATATTTAAGCCGATTTTGAACTTTAAATATTGATATTTGTTCAAAGAAATTTAGAAAGGAAATTTCATGAATGCTAGTACTTTATCAACATAGAATAGTTTTTTTTTTATAATTCCTTAACTATTTGTACATGCGGTCTGCTCATTAGTTTGTATGATTATTATTTTAGACAATAGAAATATAATTTTCTTTCAATAATGACAAATACTAGCTTGTATTGTAAAGTCTCTGAATATGTATCTGTAAATAATAATTTATGTGAACTATTGAATCATATAGATATATCCTATATGATGAAGACAAGTTTTAAAAATTCAAAATGTTAAGTGGTAAAATATGGAATATTAGGCAAATCCCTGCCCGAATTATTTTAGAAGGTGTTCCAAAAGTGGTTGAGATTATGTCTGTAATGGTTACCAAGCAATTGCTGTAATACCAATGCTAAAAAAATATACAAGCTTGGTAACTTCCTAACATAATTACATGCTTTTTAGACACAGACTATATACACAGTTTAAAACAACCGTAGATATCAATTTTAGTGTGCGAGACGCGTTTCTGGAATATGCTTCATCAGGTACGCTCAAAACCAAAATATTTGAAAACCAAATAATATAAAAACCAAAAAATTAAAAAAAGTCTTTGTGAGCAAAAAAGCCAGAGGGCGTGAAGATGATAGCCAAAATCACCTAAAGGCCTTTATGCCTGGAGAATAGAACCTTCATTTTGAAAATGATTTTGATGAGTTGGAATATGTGACAACAAAGAGTCACTCATTAAAGTTCCGTCGTAAGACCGAATTGATTCATCCTGCACGTTTACAGAAACAAGTAGTGATTACTATATTAAATATCTACATTTTTACTTGTTTACGGTAAACACTTGGATCAACAAATTATACAACATGTGATTAACCTATCCCAAATTAATAAACAAAATGTATGGTTTTATTCATATTGAATTAATCTTCCTGGAATATAATATATTTATATTTAATAGTAATTGTTGTTGATATTATTCTTAGTGACATTCTATGTTATTTTCATTGTAATCCTTTGTATCTATCTGCAAGTAAAAGTGCTACATGTGCGAATGCTCATTAACACTAACAACTACATTCTGAAATCCACTTCTTGTACATTGGACTTATCTGATAATTACACTAAGAAGGGAGGTTTGAGCCGTAAGACTAGCTTAACACCACCCTTTTGAAGTATCTGCACCAAGTGAGCGGCCATGTAAATGTGTTAGGGGTATCAATTGTGCCTCTGTTTCTAATACTTTTCGATTGGATTTAGGAACTGTTCCGACAGTGTTTTATTTTGTGTTGTGCATGTTGATAGTTAACAGCAAATTCTCAAACGCATAATTAAACAAGTAATTAAGATATAGTATTGTTAACAAATAATTATTATATTTCTGTTATTGTGATGGTTATATAAATAAAAGGAAGCGATCACGTTCAGATTGATCCATGAAGAACAATAAAACTATTTTTTATTAAAAAAATACCATCATAAACTGATTATGTATAATGATTATACCTTTCTCAACAGGAGACAGTAAAACACACTTAGTACATTTCACGTTCAACTACCCAAAGGCGATAAAATGTAAATTTCTCTAGTTATAATGGAATTATCTAGATTTCACATTAAATTTATGCAATTGCTATTAATTTGTCATGTTGATACTAAAAATTGAACTGTAAAGATTTTAATATTTGCATTAATTTCACGTTGCAAACGATCATGAGTGTAAGCACGGTAAACGACATCTTGCACGAATTTTAACATATATATCTTCCCACACAGCGTCATTTCAATATTTGAAGGAACATGGCGACGTTGTATCAAGGTTGCAATGATGAAAACAACCCGTAGATATCAATTGTAGTGTTATGCACGTGATTGATTGGTATCAATTACTTGTATGGACAACCCAATTGCTTTCGTATCGATTGCATGATATTTCCTTCCATCTTTTGGCCGTGGATGCTTTTATATATAGCGTAGAATGCAAAATTAGTGGTGGAAGGTGTCGGCGTCCACAGATGTATACCATGCTTCGAAAAGATTCTACGATCATTTCATATAAGGCGCTATTTAATCATACCACGTCTTTAAAACTTCACGGACATCATTAGCAATCATAGTAACCGGATAACAACTAGATCAACACCCACATGTATTTGTCGTTCTTTTAAACTAGTGTTGAATATACCAAATGGGTAATCAGAAGCTGTAAATGGATGAAGGACAGACAATACAATGAAAATGCAAAAGTAAAATGCCAAACAATGATCTACAAAACATTACACAGAAAACTAAAGATCAAGCAACACGATTGAATAATACATAGTAAATAAAATAAACTGTTGAATATTTGTTTAACACATCCCTGTGTCAGACTGTCTGATACTGAAAGAGTTGGAATTATTACGTCACAAATATCTGCCTTGAACTCCAAAAGAAGGTGATCACCTTAACGTAACACCCTGATAGGTAATAGTATATGGATTGGTGATATCACATTCAATTACCCAGGAAATTATACCTCAATCAGATCAAACCTCTAGTAAAAGTTGATAAAATGAGGATATCACATCTCATTAATTTTGCTTTAATCTGAAAATACCACACTCTTCTAGCCTTGTGCACGCATTTCAATAAAAGGTGACGGATTTAAACTAATTGTATTGACCAAACGTCCACTCTAAGTGAAACAATGTGGTGATGAAAATATTTTCAACATGCGAGGGAAATACCGACTCTCGCACATAACTAGGTGAGCAGCTTTATCAAGAAAGTCGTTGGATGCAAGTAAAGGCATCTAACAATCGGGTATCACGTTGTGTTAAAAAGGTTAAAGAAAACGTTTTTTAGGAACAGCGTTTGTATTGATCCTTTGATATATCAAATTACTTGTTTGTAAACAATAATAAAATATTCTAACCCAATGAACTCTTCTACAGCTCGCAATACAGTTAATGATTTTTCTATTATATTAAAATTAATTTACATTACATTCTATAAAATTAGGCTATCATGCCTATATATGTATACAATAAAATAATGGTCATTTTATCTCTAAAACGGGATGATTTATTAATATTATGGAGATTTGGTGCCAGTGAGCTTTCAAACCGTCTCCTACTTAATATGTGGGTAAGTGAAATGTACACTGACGTTATTGAGATTTATGTGTAATTAGCATGTCATCTGTCGTTAACTGAAAGACTTCTATCTGTATAACAAAATGTAAAAGTCAATATATGTCATGAATAATATAAGTTACAAGCTGAAAATAATAAACTGAATGATTATTCTGTTTAACGAATTTTAATCTATTATTCGTCCTCCTTCGCGTTAATTGCATTTGAACATTTTAACTTTAGTTTGTTTAACATAAACAAATATTTGAAGATATCACAGGGGGTAATCAGAAACCGTAAGTCAAAGACAGACAATACAATGACCAAAAGAAACACTGAGAGGTGGTTGTTCGTTTTTTTATATTGGTGGAATTGATTACCATAATTATTTAAACTTTCTTTTCATAATAAACAATGGGTTCACAAAAGACTACACAGAAACCAAAAGACTGAGCAACACGATTCCCACTAAAAACCGGGTATAACTCAGGTGCCACAGATGGGTAAGCAGTTCCTGCTCCACCATTGGCACCGTCGTGATACTGGTGTTACAAATATCGAGATAATTCATATTTAATGATAAGTAATGAACGATGAAAGAAGGACTGGATTATGATTACCAGAAAATGAAAAACTCATAGTATATATTGATTATGGTCTAACGTCAAGTGGAGCAAGATATCAGCTATAAAAACTCATAGTATATATTAATTATGGTCTAACATCAAGTGAGCATGATATCAGCTATATTCCCGATGAGAACAAGTTGACAAACCATTAACAATGTAGGTAGAAAGGTGTCCATGGTGACTAGGGTCTATGAACAATAAATTTTGAAAGGGGAAACATGTATGATTTCAGAAAATATTGCCATGTAACAGGCCACCAACAACGACCTCTTCTAATCATGTGTTCATTAGTAGCTGTTGCCAATTTCCATACAAGAACGTCCCAACCACAGGGGGCGAGTAATGTATTTGATTAGTCCCGCAAGCTCATATGACTCCCTTTCGCAGGTGTTGTACCCCGCAACGAGAAACTATTTCTATTCACTGGGGGACCCGTTGAGGGTTACAAAACAAATATAACATAATGATAGAAACTGATGGAAATCCAGACCATGACGGGTTAAACTTATTAATATGATACTAATTTTCCACTTTTAATAAATAGATGTACGACAAATAAACAGATGTAAACGAGGAAACACAACATACGAATTATTTGTTTTGTGTGGCCTTTAAATGACCACTCTGTTGAATTTGCATTACTATAAATTCATTATAAATATGACCAATGTCCCGACAAATAGCGTGTTAAGACCAATTGAGACATCCGTTATAGTTTTACTGCGTCAATCATCAACTTCGCTACAAATGCGTGCGTGGTCATATGACCAAACAATGCTGTTAGTTTTTCTTCTGCGATTCAAGACGATGATTAAGGTTTGTCATGGTTGAGTAGGTCATCACCGTTTATCTCAATTGCATAGATTTACATACCAGACATATACAGAGGAATTTGTATTTGTTTTAGACATTATTCTGTCACTTACGTACAGATGACAAAAGATAATATTGGCAATTAGATTTTGATTTTGAAGTTGACTATAATTGTTTCCTTATTTATATCTTGCGATGGTTTTGTGTACTACATGTATATAATATTTGAATAGCGGTTGAGGCCATCGGCTTTCTTTAATAGATCTAATATTAGACATTTGGCAAATCCTGTGTCACAAAGATTAAATATATTATGCATAATTTTCAAGATTAAAGCGTACTTTATGATAAACGTTGTTCGCCCGGTTAGATATGAGGGTTGACATTTTATAAACGTTGTTCGCCCGGTTAGATATGAGGGTTGACATTTTATAAACGTTGTTCGCCCGGTTAGATATGAGGGTTGACATTATATAAACGTTGTTCGCCCGGTTAGATATGAGGGTTGACATTTTATAAACGTTGTTCGACCTATTAGATATGAGAGTTGACATTTTATAAACGTGGTTCGACCTGTTAGATATGAGGGTTGACATTTTATAAACGTTGTTCGCCCAGTTAGATATGAGGGTTGACATTTTATAAACGTTGTTCGCCCGGTTAGATATGAGAGTTGACATTATATAAACGTGGTTCGACCTGCTAGATATGAGGGTTGACATTATATAAACGTTGTTCGACCTATTAGATATGAGAGTTGACATTTTATAAACGTGGTTCGACCTGTTAGATATGAGAGTTGAAATTTTATAAACGTTGTTCGCCCAGTTAGATATGAGCGTTGACATTTTATAAACGTTGTTCGCCCAGTTAGATATGAGAGTTGACATTATATAAACGTTGTTCAACCTATTCGATATGAGAATTGACATTATATAAACGTTGTTCGCCCTGTTAGATATGAGGGTTGACATTATATAAACGTTGTTCGACCTATTAGATATGACAGTTGACATTTTATAAACGTGGTTCGACCTGTTAGATATGAGGGTTGACATTATATAAACGTTGTTCGACCTATTAGATATGAGGGTTGACATTTATAAACGTTGTTCGCTCGGTTAGATATGAGGGTTGACATTTTATAAACGTTGTTCGACCTATTAGATATGAGAGTTGACATTATATAAACGTGGTTCGACCTGTTAGATATGAGGGTTGACATTTATAAACGTTGTTCGACCTATTAGATATGAGAGTTGACATTATATAAACGTGGTTCGACCTGTTAGATATGAGGGTTGACATTATATAAACGTTGTTCGACCTATTAGATATGAGAGGTGACATTATATAAACGTGGTTCGACCTGTTAGATATGAGGGTTGACATTATATAAACGTTGTTCGACCTATTAGATATGAGAGTTGACATTATATAAACGTGGTTCGACCTGTTAGATATGAGGGTTGACATTATATAAACGTTGTTCGACCTATTAGATATGAGAGTTGACATTATATAAACGTGGTTCGACCTGTTAGATATGAGGGTTGACATTATATAAACGTTGTTCGACCTATTAGATATGAGAGTTGACATTATATAAACGTGGTTCGACCTGTTAGATATGAGGGTTGACATTATATAAACGTTGTTCGACCTATTAGATATGAAAGTTGACATTATATAAACGTTGTTCGCCCTGTTAGATATGAGGGTTGACATTATATAAACGTTGTTCGACCTATTAGATATGAGAGTTGACATTATATAAACGTGGTTCGACCTGTTAGATATGAGGGTTGACATTATATAAACGTTGTTCGACCTATTAGATATGAGAGTTGACATTATATAAACGTGGTTCGACCTGTTAGATATGAGGGTTGACATTATATAAACGTTGTTCGACCTATTAGATATGAGAGTTGACATTATATAAACGTGGTTCGACCCGTTAGATATGAGGGTTGACATTATATAAACGTTGTTCGCCCGGTTAGATATGAGGGTTGACATTTTATAAACGTTGTTCGACCTATTAGATATGAGAGTTGACATTATATAAACGTGGTTCGACCTGTTAGATATGAGGGTTGACATTATATAAACGTTGTTCGCCCGGTTAGATATGAGGGTTGACATTTTATAAACGTTGTTCGACCTATTAGATATGAGAGTTGACATTTTATAAACATGGTTCGACCTGTTAGATATGAGAGTTGACATTTTATAAACGTTGTTCGCCCAGTTAGATATGAGGGTTGACATTTTATAAACGTTGTTCGCCCTGTTAGATATGAGGGTTGACATTTTATAAACGTTGTTCACCCGGTTAGATATGAGAGTTGACATTATATAAACGATATAAACGTGGTTCGACCTGTTAGATATGAGGGTTGACATTTTATTAACGTGGTTCGACCTGTTAGATATGAGGGTTGACATTTTATAAACGTTGTTCGCTCAGTTAGATATGAGGGTTGACATTTTATAAACGTTGTTCGCCCAGTTAGATATGAGGGTTGACATTTTATAAACGTTGTTCGCCCAGTTAGATATGAGGGTTGCCATTTTAAAAACGTTGTTCGCCCGGTTAGATATGAGGGTTGACATTTTATAAACGTTGTTCGCCCAGTTAGATATGAGGGTTGACATTTTATAAACGTTGTTCGTCCAGTTAGATATGAGGGTTGACATTTTATTAACGTTGTTCGCCGGTTAGATATGAGGGTTGACATTATATAAACGTTGTTCGCCCAGTTAGATATGAGGGTTGACATTTTATAAACGTTGTTCACCCGGTTAGATATCAGGGTTGACATTTTATAAACGTTGTTGACCCAGTTAGATATCAGGGTTGACATTTTATAAACGTTGTTGGCCCAGTTAGATATGAGGGTTGACATTTTATAAACGTTGTTCGCCCAGTTAGATATGAGGGTTGACATTTTATTAACGTTGTTCGCCCGGTTAGATATCAGGGTTGACATTATATAAACGTTGTTCGCCCAGTTAGATATGAGGGTTGACATTTTATAAACGTTGTTGGCCCAGTTAGATATGAGGGTTGACATTTTATAAACGTTGTACGCCCGGTTAGATATGAGGGTTGACATTTTATAAACGTTGTTGGCCCAGTTAAATATGAGGGTTGACATTTTATAAACGTTGTTGACCCAGTTAGATATGAGAGTTGACATTTTATAAACGTTGTTCGCCCGGTTAGATATGAGGGTTGACATTTTATAAACGTTGTTTGCCCAGTTAGATATGAGGGTTGACATTTTATAAACGTTGTTGACCCAGTTAGATATGAGGGTTGACATTTTATAAACGTTGTTGACCCAGTTAGATATGAGGGTTGACATCTTATAAACGTTGTTCGCCCAGTTAGATATGAGGGTTGACATTTTATAAACGTTGTTCGCCCAGTTAGATATGAGGGTTGACATTTTATAAACGTTGTTGGCCCAGTTAGATATGAGGGTTGACATTTTATAAACGTTGTTGGCCCAGTTAGATATGAGGGTTGACATTTTATAAACGTTGTTCGCCCAGTTAGATATGAGGGTTGACATTTTATAAACGTTGTTCACCCAGTTAGATATGAGGGTTGACATTTTATAAACGTTGTTCGCCCGGTTAGATATCAGGGTTGACATTTTATAAACGTCCTTGGCCCAGTTAGATATGAGGGTTGACATTTTATAAACGTTGTTGGCCCAGTTAGATATGAGGGTTGACATTTTATAAACGTTGTTCGCCCAGTTAGATATGAGGGTTGACATTTTATAAACGTTGTTGGCCCAGTTAGATATGAGGGTTGACATTTTATAAACGTTGTTGACCCAGTTAGATATGAGGGTTGACATTTTATAAACGTTGTTTGCCTAGTTAGATATATTGGATGTCGAATCAGAAGGATAGTTGTTTATGACAATTAATTCCTTGAAAAATAGCTGTTCAAAGTGTCCATATTTCAGTCAGTCTGCACGTTCCTTGTTCTTCACCGGCCATATTGTATGAATATGTCACTTACATCAACACGTTTAAATCAATATGAACATATCCCCAGGACAGAATACATGGCCTATTTAACTACATGCAAATCTTCATAAAATACCAACTATATATATGATCGATTGTGTAATGGTATAGACAATTATCTTATACAAAATAATAAAGTTGTCTTGTCCAAACGTTGTTTTAATCTTCTAAATAAACGTTAGAGAATAGGGGCAATCACAAATGGACAATCCAGAGAAAAAAATGATTTGTAGTTTAAGTGTATTGTATATGCATAGTGCTTTTAGAAAGTAACATTTGTAGTTTAAAGCATATTTTATTCATGACCAGGATTGATCGCTGCATTTATAAGCTCTCTGTCTTTTTCTAAATGTACAAAAAGGCATAAATCTTGTCTTGTAATGTGAAAAACGACAGAAATATTGTCTTATATATGAAATTGTTGCTACATATAACACTATTTGTTTGAATTTCTTTATAATAAAAATTCGAAATTATGCAACCTTTAATTTCTCCGGTTCTTTTTGTATTGACTATTTTTAATTCAATGAACATGGTATCTTTACGGGATTTCATGATTAAATGTCTCAGTTTATAGATGGACAATTCATGAATTATTGCCCAAAATCTTTGAGAGAAATTTGAACTAGTAACATTACATGTTAATAAAGAAGTGCTCATTTGAGGAACATATTTATTGACATCCAAATCTAGTTATATTGACTTAATTGCAAGGGTATAGAGTGTAACCAATGTGATTATTAATCTTTCCTTCCTCACACATTGTGAACAGAATGATATTAAGAGACAAATATGGAATTAGCTTCAAACAAGTCAAATAAATCCACTGTGAAATGTATATCTTTGCTACATAAAATGCTACAGATACAGGCAACTATACTGTCATTGGTCAACAACAGTGCTCTTTTATGCATATTCATCTTTTGAATGTAGTTTCAGATATAATGAATAACAACTTCTATGTCCCTACTCTTCCCTCTTTGGCAATCTTTCCCTGATATCTCACAAGCAGGAGAATCTGTACCGCTAGGTTCTCCCGGAATAATTGTTTATTATCAAGCAAAACATTCGGTGTACTCGTCTAAAACGTGCGGATCGGATGGTCATACTAACGAATATGTTGAATGTCACAAAGAAAACGGAATATCATTCATAGAGCTATCAACGACTCATAATGTATATCAATTTGTTACAAAGTAGTATTCTTATGTGTATGTAGCGTAGCTTTCTCCAAACATAGAGCACTCGTATACTTTCTGTCATAAAGACAAATTGTGTATTTAAATTGCCAAAAGATTTGAAGAAAAATATTTGTGCGTTACCAAGTAGAGCCAATATCCTCCATTAACGACTTAATTATTTTAAATGTAAACACATATTATTGAATTGCAAATTGCAAAATTTACTCCGTTTGCAAATTCCAGATTAATCGAACACTGGATGTTATAGCTTATAGTAAATCTTAAATAGAAAAAAGTTGATAATATCTTTGATTATACTGTCTGGAATATAGTATTAGCGTTCGGATAAAAACTCATAAATGATTGTCAGAGTTATCGATATAGTTATAATCGTAATTGAACTTTTTGCCCTTGCTTCTTTGAATATGTACGGTACCAATAACAAACATATCATAGGAATATACATAGACAAGTTAAATTAGTCACTTTTAAGGTCAAAGGTCAATCAATACGCAAACGGCCGTGAACTATCTGACATTGCTTCTTTGAATACCCACGATACCAATAACAAACAGATAATAAGAATGTACACATACAAGTTAAATTAGTCACTTATAAGAGTGGGGAATAAGTCAAAGGTCAATCAATATGCAAACGGCCGTGAACTTTCTGACCTTGTCGGGATGAATATCAAATGAAACATGGATACAGACATATTAATCAAACGATCAAGATTAATTTGTCCTGTTCTGTTTGAATTTATCTTCATCTATCAAGCAGCATTTTAAAATTAACTAGATTATTAACTCATTTTGGCCCACAGGGACAAATGATGTATTGCGATCAACAACAATGAATGCAATATTGCTAATCAAGGCGCCCATAACGAGCAGAAAAATCACATATCAATTAGATATACATTTCATCATTTTGCGTCGGTCATCTATCATCTTTTCACATTTCATTTTTTCCCCCTCAGAAATCAGTGTAAGAAATGTATCAAAAGTTTACATAAATGCTACTAGTGATAACCATTTGTAACATGTTTAATGATCTTTGTTCCATTTGCAAATTCAACATGGGTGCTGGGGCCAATTATACTTCTTTATTGTCTGAAAATTGAAATCTAATTTTCTCAGAACCCTATGTGATAGAATTACCGGTACGACAAAGTTTGTGCTCTAGTTATAGATTAGAAATACAAGATGGCTGCCACTGCAGGAGACGTTTAACATAGGACCCATAGGGAAAACATTTGAAATTATTCTAAGCAGAAACCAGTGACCATGGCACAACAAAATGTATTGTTTTATGTCGATCAGAACCAAATATGACTGCTACCACATGATGTTCTTTAGCACGATGCCCTATCGAATAAAGAATAACCCCAAAAGTACAAAATGAATAATCATTGGATTGTTTCTTACACAGTTTTAATGCCTTGGTTTAATCAGAAAACACACATGGATGTCAAACAGGACATTGTTTGACAAAGAAACCTATAGGAATTTGAAGAAAAAATGCTTTATTTTCAGAAACTACCATCCTGATTAAATCTAAACTGTACATGGATAATTAGTTGAGCGATATAGGCTTATGTGTGCCTCTAGTAGATAATGTTACCTAAAGGTGGTAATACCACTTTTTCACATGCTACATATTTATATACCGTTCTCTAAATAATTTCTTTTTTTATTTCAGCCAAACTCGATGGAGTAAAAACTTACATGTCCTTACGACGGGTACCTATGAGACTACAGGATCGAGTCATAAAATGGTTTGATTATTTGTGGTATTGTAATAAATCTACCGACGAAGAAAAAACCCTAAGTTTACTTCCAGATAAGCTCAAAGCGGAAATTGCCATTCATGTTCATTTGGATACATTAAAAAGAGTAGAGATCTTCCAAAATACCGACGCAGGATTTTTATGTGAATTAGTGTTACGTCTTAAACCAGTATTATTCTCTCCAGGGGATTATATATGCATAAAAGGTGAGTACATTTATATATACTTATTTTAAAATACATATTCACTTTCCAATTTGGATATGGTAGTTAGATTTACAACTACCTGAGCAATCAGTGTCTATCACCACTAAAGTTGTGAGTTCGAATCCTGCTCATGGCGAGGTGTACTCGATACAACATTATGTGATAAAGTTTGTCAGACTTGTTTTCACCGGATTCTCCGGTTTCCTCCATCAATAAAACTGACCGCCACGATATAGCTGAAATATTGTTGAAAGTGGCGTTAAATACCATTACCCCCTCCAACTTGGATCACAATATAGCGCTTTACTAACAAATAACAATATTCCTTTTTCCCCAAAGAGCAACCTTGGTCTTGTCTATGATTACAATAATAAACAGGCCGTAAAAACGTGCTATTACTGATTCTTGAACATTGATGAATGACTTCATGGATTTATATTACGTCTTTGTAATCGAAACAATGGTAGATTTTTAATTTCTAAATATATTCACATATCACATGACTATGAAACTCTGTTAAGGACGTAAAATAGTGAACATGGCTATAAACGGACACTATAGGTATATTGTTAATATAATTGTTTTGTTTTTTTTTGTAATAGAAAATATAAATAGACTTCTTGTCTGTAGTATTGTACAGAAGACACATGTTGCGTCATGAAGAATAATTATGCTGTGTTAAATATATTAAATTCAAAATAAGAACTCGGCATTCTTTACAACAATACTGCTGATCCAGTTTACTGTGGAGGTAGGCATTTGACGCACATGTTGAAAACACTTGCACGATGGCATCTTGTCACTAAGAGTTTGGGAAAAAAAACCTAGCTTAACCCCGTCAACGTTCATTCAAGTGCATGTACCAATCCAAAATAGTGAGTGGTGATATTTGTGATATTTTAGACGTGTTTTTTTTTTTTACGGCGCTCCACTTTTTGTTTTTTTTATTTTATATAAATTGTACATGTTACTTGTATTTCATTGCTCGACAATTGAAAGTCACTCCTGTTAGTATGATTATTATAAACTGTAATTCTTAATTGTCACATGTTTATTGTTCTAATAAGGAATTGCAAGCCATTTATGTTTCACATTCAATTTTGTCTCTCCTCACGAACATGTAGGTGGTCCAGTAAATACACATTCCATTTAAATATCAATATATTAACGTATACGGGCTGCATAAAGCATGGATCTGTTAAAGAAGTTTACCTGGTTCTCATGTGTACATATGAGATTACGTGTTGCTTGACTATCATTTCTTTTGTTTGTTTTACTTTTTTTTTGATGCTGTTGTTTTTTTATCCTTTAAATCGCAACTATCTTTCGACAAGGTATCCTACGTCGGTCTTACTACGGTTGAAGCTTAATAAGGGTAATAACAAAATTACCGAACTCCGAACAATCTTCCGAAGGGAAAGTCAAAACTCATAAGTATATAAACAGACAAAATCAGTCAACAACCGGAAAACTGTGAAAACCGTAATGACCCTGACTTGGTACAAGCATTTCTAAAGAAATGGTGGGTTGAATCAGATTTTAAAGCGCTAAACCTCCCGCCTTCATTACGGCTCAAAGGTTCCGGCTGTCACTATAACAGTATTTATAACAATACTGGAACAACATAGGTAAAATAGTTGTCAAAGCAGTACCAAATCCAGTGAGGAGGGTGGAACATCTATCGTGAACCATCTCCATCAACAACCCCGAGTCACCTGAAGTATTTTAACTACGAAAGTAAATGTCAAAAACAATGAGTTTTCAAGTTTGAATTCAGCAAAACCATTTTTTCTTCTTTTTTGTCCATTTCATCGTAATAGTATATCTTACTGAATAAGCATCTTTGTGAATGAGATTCGTCAGGAAATGTGGGAACAGATATAAACAGATATTAAATTTGCATAAAGTGACAAAATCGGGAAATAATCGCTCTGTGCTTAACATGTTCTTAAAAGCTTTAAAATTGTATGCGATTGATAGATCGTCGTGCCTTCTACCACAAAGTCACTCATTAAAATGATTATCATGCTTCTGTTTAATACGAATTGTTTCCACCCTGTAAATTTCATTGAAAGTACAACAAAAAAACTGACGTTTATCGACAAAATCATGCATTCTCTGACATCCTTTAATGGAATTGTTACAGATGAGTTGTAACATTTGAAATATTTGATGCGAGTTGAATTTTAAGGCTTCAAAAAATGCATCTAGAAATATGTTGAATCCTCATTAATGTAAATTCTGCTTGAAAAACACTGAATTCTAGGTTAAATTACATGCCTTGCATATATTTACTTTATTTTGTTTGTCAATAGTGGATTTTATTTTACAACGTAAGTAGGAAAAAAACTTACATATCAAATTAAGTAGAATAACCTCAGGGACGCTCAAAACAGAAATATTTCTAATTCAAATAAATTAAAAGTTTTTGGGCGCAAGAAAACCAAAGGGCCTAAACAGGATAGCCAAAATCTACTAATGTTACCTATGGTTGAGAGAGAGAGGAGAATATTTGTTTTTATTAATAATTATGTTATTTAGGAACTGTAAATTTTGATGAAAACTATATCTAATACACAATTTCAGTGTCGAATGATTATCGTTATCATATTGTGGTACATTCTTATATTACACACTTTCATCTGACTAGTATCTTCTATGGACTACAATTCTTGAAAAAATATCAATATTGATAAGACAAAGACTATTATTTCCATCAAGGCTAGGAAAATAATATATATTATCCCAATTACACTTGAATATAAGATGAACAAAGGATTGATAACAAGAAACAAATAGTCTTTTATCTTTTTTTTTCTTTCTTTTATTTTGTGTAAACAATATTTTTTTTATTTTTTTTTGTGTAAACAATTTTTTTTTTTTTTTTTTTATTGAGTAAATTGCATTAGTTATAACAATAGTACATACATAGGGATCAGAAAACAAGTGACGCAGCACTTATATAAATTCTTTTCCCAGATACCAAAAAAGAAAAGAAAAGAAAAATACATATAAGATAGATAGGAAACATGCACATTAATACCATAGTAGATTTTAAAAGCTCATTAGAGTTTGTGTTTTATGTATGATTTATATTTCTAAATAAAGCTTTGAATTGAATTAATAATACACACATTTGTTTAAATAAGCATTTGAAATGAAAGGGTGACAATTTGTACAATGAACAACAAATATTCTTTAACCGACATGTTTCTTTAGATGCTTTGTTGTTAACCGTTTTCTTTATGTGTTATATTTTCCTGTTTTTCTATAAAGCATTGTGATATTTATAAATCTGTCCATGTAAATATTTGTCTTAAAGTACATTATAGAAGAATGGAGATCAGAGTTTTGTGTTTCAATAGTATACTTCCATGATTTATATTGGTCTCTATTTATGCGAGGGATAATGAATTTGGCTATTCAGTATTATTTATAGTTCGCAATTGTTATTCTACAAAATATATAATAACAGAATAAATCTAAAATCTAGAAAGGTGATGCAAGGAAAAATATATGTATAATTTATCCAAGCTAAAGGGAGATGTAAACTCAACTACAATACAACGACGAACTGCTTAAACAACAAGACCCATCTTCCTTGACTTAAACGTAAATGATATTACTACAAGTCAAACAAACATGTCAGCCTATTTTGTTTGAATACAATATGAGAGAAAATAAAAAGTTACATTTCAAATTGAAATCTCTCGTTATAGCATATAAGGCAAACAATGCTCATTTGTACACGTCATCCGCCACATGCTATTGATACATATCTCATGCAAGCGGATTTTTACAAACAATATTGGACACAGGGGGCACGGGAATTTGATATAATATCACAACTTAAAATCCACTACATTCGTACTTCTTCTTATAGATCTACTGCTCTTTTCTATTTTTGAATCCCCGAGGAAAATCCGCGTCATAGTAATAGTTTCACCTCTGTGGTAGTCGTGCTGGATCAGAACGGGACAGCATTGAAGGACTCGTAAACGACAATAGCTCCGTGTTGGGAGTGGTCGTAGATTGCTCATTGCAAGACAGGAGTTCCTAACCTTATAAACCATTCTATTTTTCCTTGTTGCCATCAAAACATCCATCCACCCACCGACCCATCTAAGCGCCACAGTTTAAATGTCGGATGTCTTATAAGAAGAATGAACTGCTTACCCTTCGCGGAGCACATGGGTTCAGCCACGGTTTTTGGTGGATCATCGTTTTAGGTTTCTGTGTTGTGTTGTGTTTTACGTTTGCTTGTCTTCGTCTTGTGTCTTAAGTGCCCAATGTTGCCAGTGTATTGTCCATTCTTAATCTTAACGTTTATTTACCTTTACGGTATATTGTTAGTAAACTTGTTCACGTCATGAAGCTAGCCGAAATTCTCCTAACGAGTGGTTTCCCTTTGTTTTTATTTGTTTATATACATGTACGTTAAATTAACTGTATGATATGTTCGTGCTACAGGGGCGGATCCAGAATTTCATGTTATGGGGGGGGGGGGGGGGGGGGGGAGCACTTAAAAAAATTGCGCCGAGCGGAGGGAGGCGCGAAAATTTTGGGGGTATTTCCTGTGAAAAATCACGATTTTACGCCAAAAAATCATATTTTTTCCAATTGCGGAGGGAGGCGCGAAAAATTTTGGGGTATTTCGTGTGAAAAATCACGATTATACGCCAAACAATCATATTTTTTCCAATTATAGGGGGGGGGGGGGGCGCACCCGGCGCCCTCCCCCCCCCTGAATCCGCCCCTGTGCTATACGGTAAATGAGCAGATTCATTGTAAATTAAAAATGTTGTTCTGTTGTATTTTGACTGACACATGTCGTCCCATATTTCCTTTTTCACAGCATACAAAAATTTAATATAAAATGAAATATAATGCTTTAAAATATTGGTTGCAATCGGGTCTTCAATATTAGCATTTTGACAGACACCTGATGCCATTTTAACACAATATTGCTTTATCTTATGCCTCGATTAAGTGCTATCCTAATTTAAAGCTGTAAGTGATATTGATGTTTCCCGTGTGAGATTGTATGTGCACTCCAATAACGGCGGGACCTCATTAACGCGAATCGCAAATAACTTGCGTTATTACGATTGCATCACCGTTATAAAAAAAAACTATTAAAACAGAGATTTCCTTGATTTAAGTATACATTTTGATCTATTTTAAGTAAACATATTTTTACATTTATTCTACTGCTATATTTGTAGCATGTCGATCGATTTATTTTCAGTTGAAAGTCAGGTGAACAGTTATTCAATTATATTAACGAGTACACGTTTACGACAACTTAATCAGCAAGTAGGTAGGGAAACGAGTGGTGCTGGCACGGTCTTATGGCGGGGAGGAGGGGTGGGGTGGGGGGGGGGGGGTTGATTTGCACACGAAGTTAAGGAGGAAGAGGACATGCTGGTTATGCAAATCAGGATTACATCACTCAACATGAAAGTGTTCTCCTTTTCTGACTTCCAATTATTTTATTTGAAGCGAATGTGAAATAGTACCGAATGGCTGATTGTTGAACGTCACTCTATAATGAAAAGCGTGTCGTTGTCACACTTAAATGGAATTATCAGAAATTAATGCGATTTGCCCAAATTTATCGATGTGATAACTCAACCTTTATTAAGCTTATGAGTGATGCGGCCGAATTTACTCATCGATAAACTCCTACAAAGTCGTATGTAATGAAGAACTCAGCGGCCGAATTTACTCATCGATAAACTCCTACAAAAGTCGTATGTAATGAAGAACTCAGCGGCCGAATTTACTCCTCGATAAACTCCTACAAAGTCGTATGTAATGAAGAACTCAGCGGCCGAATTTACTCCTCGATAAACTCCTACAAAGTCGTATGTAATGAAGAACTCAGCGGCCGAATTTACTCATCGATAAACTCCTACAAAGTCGTATGTAATGAAGAACTCATATAGGCAAAATGGTGGCATGGGGAAATGGGTAGAATCTGAAAATTGTGTTAATGATTTACTATCTGCCAAGAAGCTGTTGTTAATCTACAAAGATAATATATTTCTATGTGCACGAGGCACTAACCCTTAGGACGAGTTGTGCATTTGAATCGTGCCATAAAACCAGTGGATGCCCTAATTGGAAGAGGTTTGTACCTAATGTAGGTGATATAAATAAAATTAGTATACTTCCATGATTGCCCTGGGGTTGGGGCCGAGTTCTACATAAACAATAAATCCCAACAAGGTTTGTCATCGGATGACTTTCTATCCTATTTCTAGTCACATTATGCATTATAAACGTACATCTCTTAGACAAGGAAATTCAGCTATTTCTGAATATTACTTATCCCCCGCTTAATTCCATATTCTCGAACTTGCTTGATAACCCCCCTTTTATATGTCAATTCCTTTGGTGTATCCGGGTACCTGCATTAATGTTTTACTTTTGCAGAATACCATCTTTCTAATATGTTAATAACATATTTTTAAATAACAAACAATCGTTTTATGTTGTGAAGCTGCAGATGACCCGGCGCCTGCAAACAATTATCACTAAAGTTTCGCGCTAAATATAATTGATTTGTATCGTAATCAGGTCCACGTGTACTCTTTATAATGTACCATAAGAAAACTCTAGATGTTTGCAATAAAACTAAACCATTGCTGTAGTTGACGTAACGACATACATTTAACCAATCATAAAATTATCGAGAAATTAATGCATATACTAAAATAAAAAGTACCCGATAAAAGTTGAATTAATTAACACCTCTCGATAACATCTTCTACAAATGTTGAATTAAGAAGATGTGTCCGTTATCAAAAGTTTGTCAATACAATAGACGGCGCAAATAAACTGCATAGATTTCATTATCTTTATCATGTTAATCCGTCTATAAAATTCATACCTCTTAACTTTACTTAAAATGTTCAATATTTATGGAAATAATAGCCTAGTTTCTATGACAACGGGAAGTTTATCGGTGCCATATTCCCTGGACTGTCGCATTTGAATATAAGAACGTGAGACGTTGACGGAGCAGTTAATTTATAACCCATTTGGTTTAGTCTTTGACAGATGCCGCCAGATAAAACCAACGATACATAATCTTGTTCTAAGTTGACTGAATTACAGTTAAAGTACTCCAGTAGTTACAGATTACATTCATATATCTTTGACTCACTTAGTTGTTTGACCAAATCTACCGATGGATGGATATTGTTACAATGTTACAAAAACAAATAAGAATAGTTTGAAGATATCAAAGGGGAAATAGAAGAAGGACAGATAACACAATGGCCAAAAGAAAAAGGACAAACAACGATCTACAAAACATTACACATAAAACTAAAGATCGATAAAATTGTGCTTTATGAATAATCGAATTCAGATGATTTGGCTTTCAAATATTTTTCTTTTGGGTGTACCTGATGAGGGTTATTCCAGAAACGTGTACTGTGCACTAAATTTGATATCTACGTTTTGATTTTCTGTACCCAATGATTGGTGGTTATGTTGCATACACCGATAGCAAATTACACATATTCGGTTTTCAAACTGTATTTTTAAAACATTCTTTATGTGATTTGCAAATCAACACAACACATGAAATGGTTTAAATATACCATAATAATACTTAAGATAACTTTACTTTTGGTTAGACCACGATATCACTGAAATATTGTTGAAAAAGTCGTTCAACATAATAACCCATAACCACTCATAGGGTTAGCATTATTAGTATTTATTGTCATTGTCAGCATTTGTTCAGTTATATCGTGACCACGAGACCCAGTGGAAGAGGAAATCGTGTTAATAGTACATTATGTTTCAATCAAGGCGTGATTTATGATATTGGACTTCAAGTAGAATTTCCTCCAAGTGTAGAAATATGATTTTATATATACTTCCTCCTTATCTTATATATGCTTGGTTAATGGTGTGTAACTTTCAACAATATTTTAGTTATATTGTGGCGGTCAGTTTTATTGGTAGAGGAAACCAGAAAAAACCCACCGACCTGTCGTAAGTTACATAAAGTTGTATCGAGTACACCTCGCCTAAGTGGGATTCGAATTCACAACGTTAGTGGTGATAGGCACTTATTGCACAGGTAGTTGTAAATCCAACTACCATATGTACGATCACGACCACGACGCCCCCTCCTTATATAAGAATGTTATGTTTTGATTGGTCTATTTTTTGTCGAATTTTGTTAAATATCTGCCTTTATTCGTATAACGTGTGAATTCATTAAAGCAGCGTATGTGTCGGAAAATACCACTGGAGATGAGGGGGGGGGGGGGGGGGGGGAGCATTATCAGGTCTACAAATATACTAATATGTATATATATGTTATTTCGATTTTCGATTATATCTCTTGTTTCCACGATTTTCCTATTGGATTTTGGATCTGTTCCAGTGATGTGGTATACATGTAGTTTGTTTAACTTTTTCATTGTCTATAATAATAAATTTTATTTGACCCGCTCCAAAACAAGTCAGAAAAAGCTTGTTAAAGACTCGTGTTTGCTGCCTTTTTCTGAAGCTCATACAAATAAATTATATACATTCTGATAATATACAAATATTGACAGAGGCAGCAGAGGGATTTTTGAATTTTACCACATTTTAACGCACAAAATCGGTTGGAATTATTTATGGATGTCTTTCAAAGACATTGTTTTTATTTTCGTTTTAGATATAAATTTAAGCTATGTGCACTATGCATATAATCTATAGTTTTGTGGATAATGAGAAGCAGCTAAGAATTTTATACGTGTCCCTGAGAAAGTTTCCTTGACAAATGAAGGTTACAAACAACATACACACTCTCTCACTCCGCATATCATTTATCTATGATTTAACAAACTAATCTTAATTACCATGATTTCCGTCGTTCTTGGAATAATATTATAAATAGTCAATCACTACACGTGACAATGACGTCCTTCTATCGATTAGATAAAAATAAAATGAAAGCAAGGAAAGGCCATTGGGTTGGTGTGAACGAATATAACATAGGATATCGCGGATGAGATAGAGTTTATTAAGTAACATCCTGTTTCTATAAATAGCATACTTTGAAATACCATAAATAGTCTTAATGACCATTGAGTACGACATTAACAAATGTTTGATATTGCACATTATCGATAATCCGGAAAAAATACACCAGCCTTGGTTTATCACAAAGTTCAATGCTATAAATACAAAGGCGTGAAGATACCAAAGTGATTACCGGACGGAGTAAATCGAATAAGGGCAGAATAATTGCCAAATGAATAGGCACAAACAATGGTAGACTAAACACGACATAGAAATCTAAGATTGAACATCTCACATCCCATTTAAAACCAAGGAAGAACCCAGGCGCTGCGGAAGGGGAAGCAATGCCGGTCCTACAAGTTCCACCCGTCATGCTATTCTATTTTAAAATGCCTTGATAAGTTATACAGTGAAAATGAGATATAACTATTCCACAGTTCACTCTGTATTTATGAGTTTTATTCTGACGCATGTAGTAAGTTAGTGTTTGATTAACGAGTCACATTATAAAGTCATCGTAACCACTCAGGCGAGGTGTACTCGATACAACATTATATGATAAAGTTTGTCAGTGACTTGCGGTAGGTCGGTGGTTTATTCTGGGTACTCTGGTTTCCACCACCAATATATTGAAATATTGTGGAAAGTGGCGTTAAACACCATAATCCTAACCCTACCTCTATAGACAATCTGTGGGATTGATTCTCACATGCACTTTATATATGGAAAAAAAATTAACTTTAGCTGGCTGAAATACATAGGGAAAATTTATATCTGAACGAGACATTTGCACTTTCAATTGGTCTGAGCAAATTGAGATTACACCGGTATAATCAATAATTGAAAAGAAGATTTTTTCATGTGAAACGCCTATTTAATTTGATTAAGTGCACCTAAATATTATCATTGGGAGTTCACAAAGAAATTCAACTTATCAAATGAGGCAAAGTAGGCTATATATGGTGGCGGGTCTTAACGGGATTTATAAAAGATTTATTTATTAAGATTCCGTGACAAAGCCGTATTAGTAGATATATATCTCGTTACATGTTGTCATGTTTACAACCGTGGTCTCTTCACACAGTGAATACTTCTCCCCCAGAGGCTTACCCTAATTAAGAAGAGATGTGTTGATGTAAATTAACATGCATCCAGAAGTCAAATGTTACGAGTCTTGTCGTGGACTGAATACTTTATTAGAAATAGATAAGGTTATTATAGACAGGAGTATACTTTACAATTTAATTAAATATAACGAATCTGTACAGGGAAAACGGATAGTGGGGCTGCTATATACATACTATACTAGATACTAGATCAAAACTTTATCAAATTCAAAACTGAAATTGTCAAGGGACAATAGTACCATTTTAGTGTTTCACATGGTGTTGTAATTGTTACTTTTGTTATACAATTTTATTATATCGTAGCTATCAATTGTTTTGGTGGGATCAACACCCCCCAAGTATACGGATTAAACCATTTACCTTTCGACAGTAACGAATGAAATCTGTTTTAACATCCAAGTATTTATACCATCCATACGGGCAATATTCCAGATATAATACAACATCAGTAAGAATATAACACAAGCCGTAACAAACTATTAGGAAACGCTATAAACTCCCATAAACCTAAGGAATGAGACCAAAATATTGGGAAAATTAACAATTGTTCTTTTGTCCTTTTTCTTTTGACCATTGTGCTGTCTGTCCTTCTTCCAGTTACGGATTCTGATTACCTCCCTTTGGTATCTTCAAACTCTTAATTATAGACTAATTATTAAACATGTTTTTTATAATAGTTTCATTTAGATAAATAAAAAAAAACTGCAGGATAAAATATCAAATATCAAGCCTTCACTGAATAACACACTAATCAGAAATCAGACACATGACACAATAGTTAAAGACAAATTTGAACTACTTGAAGATATCCGTTGTGATGTCTTGATCTATAAAAATAAGTGAATAGTTCCAGTACAAATGTCAAAAATAAAAAAATGATTTATATAACAAATATTCACATAATTAAAATACATGTAAAGAGATATGTACAAAAAAGTGCAATGTTTAAATTATCTAAGAATAAAGCAGTTCACATGTGGTTTCATCTGACAATATTGTTTTCTATATGTGTTATAAGAAGAATTGGAAGTGACCAAAGGGGTAATCAGAATCCGTAAATCGAAGAAAGACTGACAACACAATGGCCAAAAGTAAAAGGACAAAAGGACAAACAATGATCTACAAAGCATTATACATAAAACTAAAGATTGAGTAACATGAACCCCACTAAAACTAAAGATTGAGTAACATGAACCCCACTAAAACTAAAGATTGAGTAACATGAACCCCACTAAAACTAAAGATTGAGTAACATGAACCCCACTAAAACTAAAGATTGAGTAACATGAACCCCACTAAAACTTAAGATTGAGTAACATGAACCCCACTAAAACTAAAGATTGAGTAACATGAACCCCACTAAAACTAAAGATTGAGTAACAAGAACCCCACTAAAACTAAAGATTGAGTAACATGAACCCCACTAAAACTAAAGATTGAGTAACATGAACCCCACTAAAACTAAAGATTGAGTAACATGAACCCCACTAAAACTAAAGATTGAGTAACATGAACCCCACTAAAACTTAAGATTGAGTAACATGAACCCCACTAAAACTAAAGATTGAGTAACATGAACCCCACTAAAACTAAAGATTGAGTAACAAGAACCCCACTAAAAATAAAGATTGAGTAACATGAACCCCACTAAAACTAAAGATTGAGTAACATGAACCCCACTAAAACTAAAGATTGAGTAACATGAACCCCACTAAAACTAAAGATTGAGTAACATGAACCCCACTAAAACTGAAGATTGAGTAACATGAACCCCACTAAAACTTAAGATTGAGTAACATGAACCCCACTAAAACTAAAGATTGAGTAACAAGAACCCCACTAAAACTAAAGATTGAGTAACATGAATCCCACTAAAACTAAAGATTGAGTAACATGAACCCCACTAAAACTAAAGATTGAGTAACATGAACCCCACTAAAACTAAAGATTGAGTAACAAGAACCCCACTAAAACTAAAGATTGAGTAACAAGAACCCCACTAAAACTAAAGATTGAGTAACATGAACCCCACTAAAACTAAAGATTGAGTAACATGAACCCCACTAAAACCAGGGTATGAACATTTCTATATAGTTTGTCTTTCTGTACTAATATTGTATTTATTTTTTACTAAGACTTGATTCATTGGAAACAAACGTTAGAGACAACACAAGGTACAAGAATTTGATATCGTACAAAAAATATACTGATTTACGTAATGAACTTATGTATACAATCAATTATTCGGTTACTATTGATGTTAAACTTCTACTAAAGGGATCAGACACCTTAAGTGTAGATCAAAATATAGACATTTTTATCAAGATACATAATTTTATTCTTAAAAGCAAAAGATTTACATCATAATTCCAAGTTGCATTTCATCTGTATTACTAATTGTATATCTTTCTGTTTTGTTATTCCACTGTCTATTATTGTTTTCTTAGATTTGTCATGTAGCATGTTCTATAACTTGTTTGCTATAATAGTCAATTATAATTCATAAGAGACGGATTAGTATAAGCTGAGCTTGTTTCCGAATCCTGTCATGTTAAAACCAAATTTGTGTGTATTGTAACATTATACCAGTTTATCATGAATAAATATGTTTATACCAAGAATGTACAATCCAAAGATATAGTCATAAAAACACGTTTAAAATATTAAATATCAGACATATCGCTTGGATTGAATAACACATTGGTCTTATACTAACATATTCTATCTCCCTAGCTAGTAGCCAGTTAACTATGAGCATCCATTGATCCTGCTATTGTACTGTACATGCTTACGTTGTTTATGTTATGGTACGTATGGTCATTTTGAGTGGAGGGGAATCTTTGTAGGTTTGAATGATTTGTTTATATAGTGTATCTGCCATTGGAGATCGAATTATCATGTGGGGGAGTACAATTAACTGGTCTAACCCAGCCAGTGTGTGGGGGTATCATTAACTGGTCTAACCCAGCCAGTGTGTGTCGCTAGGATCTGAATTTCCATCGGCTTATATCGTGGTCTTTTGTGTTTTCAATCATTTGAGGTGATAGGTAGCTGTTCGTTCATATTAGTTGAATTTTTAAAACTTTCTTTAATAATTTAAACAAAATCAGGAATCGGGCGCATAGCTACAATATACAAGTATGCTCCTTTGTCTGTATGACTGATTTGATTGTCATAAGTAATAAGTGATTAACGATGTTTTTTTTAAACGAGATGAGAAACGTCCTCGAGTTTTAAAAAACATCTTTAATTATTTTATCGCTATGATAGTATGTTTATCAAGGATTTGGTAATGTGATGTCATTATATACTGAATATTACATGTCAAAATCTGTATCACATGCCGTATCAACCCGAGAACCCTGTACTGGACCGGATCCAGCAAGCTTAACCAGTTCGAGGCTCAAAAAAGAAGATACAGTACTATGGCTGAAGTCTTTATTAAATTCTCAAATGAATAGGTGAAAAACTGAAAATACAAAAAAGGGAACAATCATAAGAAAGTGTCCGAATTACATGAAAGTTACTGTGGATAAAAATAAATAGCATAGAGTCACATAAAGACTGGAACGCAAGTTTCGGTGTACGTTGCTCAGCAATTTCCGGTGTACGTTCGGAAATAATATTGCATAACACAGTTCTGGTTACAAACGGGAAAATAATGATGATTTGATATCACAATATACTGTAGAATATGTTTATAATGTCAAATATTATCGGTTTCTATGATAAGAACTTCCCGAAAAGACTCCTACAGACAAATCCAATGCAATAAAGACAGTTATAAATGTTCTTTCTTTTGTCAAACCATTAAAGACTGGAACAAATTACCCCCCGACATAACCAAAAACACCACTACAGAATCCTTCAAGGATGCACTCACTCACAATGTGCTCCTTGATACTTATCCACACAGAATAAGATAAAACAGAAATCATGTTTTTATCTTAATAAATGAAAAAATAAAAAATAAAAAAATTGTAAAAATCCAAAATTAAAAGAAAAATTGTAAAAAACTGATAATATAAAACTAAAAAAAATAAATAACAATTATATCAAACAAATTTTCTATGTTCCGAAAATTTTTATAAATTTGAAAACATTTTACCAGGCATGCGCCGGAAAGTAAACATCAGTACGTTGATGGTTTTCCGTAACCAAAGAAGAAGAAGAAGATAGATGAATCAGCACGGACGTAAATGTTGACAAACTGCATGTTGATACTCAACCAATGTATTTCCTCATATTTACATAGGAATTATAGTGTAAAGTTAATAAACGTGTTTGATAATTCAATATTGTCTATATATATTGTTGAAATTTCTACTCACACTGTAGTATGCCCCTCTGAATCCTAGGTAGTATTTCGTGTCGACGTGAAAACGTATATTTTTCGTATATGGGGTTCTGATATGTCGGGGAAAACAACCTTGATACTGAGGTTACAAACATATATTCGGAACTCACTAATTTATCGATAACATGTGACAGTACAAACCATATATCACCCCGAGGGCCACCGGCCCGAGGGGTGATATAGGTAGAGGGTTGATACGGCATGTGATAAAGATTTTGACATGTAATGTTCATTATATCATATATTTCAACCATGCCTTTGATAATACATGTATTTAGATATTCACTATATTTCTATCTGAATAGAGTTACTTCCCCTTTCAAATTTATCATTTTCTAAATTTCTTTCATATGTATTCAAATTGTCATATTTGTAAGTTTTGGTCCAATTCTAATATTTATATCCATCCATAACAATTCCAAAAATCTGAAAAATCTATTGTAAAATTTTAATTTTTATGGTTAATTTGAATTTTTTGTAACCAAATCTTACCTACTGTAACACTTTTCAAACTTAAAGAGGTACAACTGCATTGTATCATTTTGATCAACTGCCGATTGATCCGATCAAAATTGTTTGTTTACAACAAGAGAAGTGGATCAGCGGGGGTAAGACATTCGATATTTTATGCCTTTTCTGTCGGAGTTATGAATTGATTTGTGCGTGAAAAGGATGATTATATATTTCTTTATGAAAACTATTATTTGTTTTCTTATATCATTGACATTTCGGTGGACTTTGAACCACATTTTTACAAATAATCATGTCAAAATTTAACGTTATGAACTTTCATCATTTATTTTACCAAACGTCGTACTTCTCAAGTTATGATTCAACATCAATATTAAAGATTTATCTATTACCTTCATTCTGATGTATGAAACATTATCCCAATTTCAACTGTTTGTGTGTAATTCACTCTTATTCAACGGCACGTGTGACAAAAATGATCAGATCAACGTCCGATGCATTTCACTTAATAATACGGTCAAAAGCAGCGTTATGCTACAATCAAAAGCTGTATTTTGATTCGATTAAGATGGCAACACTGCCATTTCCAAACGCTTATTTAAGTATTCAAAACTTTTAGTTGGCAGAAACTTATTTTATGAGTTATGGAAGTCTAACAATTAATTTTTTGTGCATTAACTTAAATCTTTTACATTCGGTTGAAGCTTAGGTAGGATAGCATGGGGTTGAAATGAATTGTATTGAATTGGGACAAAAAAATATAGCCGTGACACTGTAACACTTGGTTTACCACATTATTTTCAATTGAAAATATCTGTACAAAGTCAGGAATATAACGATTGTCCCTGAATTGTTTCGTTGATGAAAGTGCTCTTGGATTTGCATTTCATTGTTATGGACTTTTTGCATTGGTCGTGTTTAGAGTTTTGCTGTCACGTTTATTTAGATGATGTATACGCATCAGATAAGGTGACAAATGCTGGAAATGGCTTGATGCCAGAGATTAAATTTAAGAGGTCTCGTTTTTCACGGGCACTCGACCACTGGATCTCATTTTTTTTTTTTTTTTACCTTGAAGTGTATTTAAATATGAGCCGACTTTCGACAGTGTGTGTCAAACGACACCCAACCGGTGATAAAAACAGAGTTTGTTAGAGTATATTCACGTCTGGTAGAGTCTGGCGCCATAAAAATAGTATTATATATGCACCGCCCAACGCATTGTATGGACGTTTGACCCTCACCACGGAAAGCCACCGTATTGTCTATCCCTGGGATGTATTTTAAGGTATAAAAGGAGAAAACGAGGTAAAGTGGTCAAGTGGTCGATTTGTCCTTTTCATCGATTTGTGTATGTTTATTTGGATCTTCGATCGTTTCGAATTCAAGCACTAATGACGAGAATTTCTTATTCGAAATATGCATATCTAGTGCATCTAAATTGGTACCCTGTTGAATATAAGCATCGGAATTGTGCACGAGTCAGTATAAGCTTATCTTGAACGAGTGTTTGCATTGAAGGAACTGCAAAGTTTATCTTTGACGTCGTTGGTGTACAGTTCCCTCTACTTGTTGATACATCTATTATTTTTCCTTGGTTTCTGGGACCAGACATAAACCTAAGAAACTTTCCTCTGAAAAGTCTGTATCCTACTTCCCAGAACTTCTTTGTCTCGGATCTAAAATATCTCATTTTAGATGTAATGGGTTGATCAAACCACGTAACTAGGTCAAGAAATAATAAATAGCATATATTGTTTTAAGGAAATTTATCGTCTTTTTTACAAGAGTGCACCACCTTTTGTAAATTTCCACCTGACCATGTTCTTTAAGCTTAGCAATAACATCTGGAAGGATTGTCACTAAATATTAGAGATCAATTGAATCATCGTCATCTTCACTTTCTCGTGCGATTTCCATCTGATCCAACATTTCTGAAAGCGATTTTTTGCTCTGATATCCAATTGCATCTTGTTTATAGAGGTCGTCTGTTCTTTTCTGTGTATTTGTTTTCTTTTTCTTAGATCTTTCCGAGTTTAAAATACTCAATCGATCATCATTAGTAACTGTTATGGTACAATTATCAGGTATCACGTCTTGATAAGCTTTCGTTCGGTATCCTGTCTTACCATTTGAAAAGTTCAATTCCTTCTCTCTATATTTGATTTCGTTATGTCCCGTACATAAATGTTTTATCAACTCGGAGAAATGTTCAAATCCATCTGAACAATAGTAGCACATATACATGTATTGATCCATGTTCCATCTTAAATATATCCTCAAATGAGTGAATGAATGAATGAATGAATGGTTACTAATTGTTGTCCGGCCGTTCGGACCTCCGACTGTGGGTGCGGATCTCACACCTTAATAAAGACCTTTTAGTGACCTCTGAATGTTTTACTGTTGTCGTTTTTAGTGATGGTTGTATACATAATATTTGTCGTATCTGTTCTTTTCGTTGTGGTTTGGGTGAAAGTAAAATCAAGGGTAACCACGGTTAAAGTGACATCCAAAATTTAGAGTCAAGTTTTTAAGGTACAAAGAAGAAGCAAGGAAAACGGAGACAAAAATAACGAGTAACACTGAGAAACTGAAAAAAACACACAGAAAACTAAAAGTAAATGAGCAACTCGGACTCGACCAAAAACTAGGAGCATGGACCAGGTGCACCGGTAGGGAAAGCGTCCTATCCCTATATCCTATGTTGTATCCCTGACATATCCCATATCTTTTCCTTTCATTGAATGAATGTTAACATAGACCGGTGTTGCGTAACATGTCTTCATACCACTGCATACTTAAAGACATCTGCCCTCTAAAATGTCGAAAAAAATGAATAAAAAATATCTGTTAACTTAGAATATGCCAATTTTGTATTCTGATCGTCTTTATTTTACGGCAGTTGATCGTGTCGTCACTGAAACAAAATCTGCTTTTGAACGTATCATGCATCGGACGTTGATCGGATCATTTTTGTCACACGTGCCGTTGAATAAGAGTGAATTACACAAAAACAGTTGAACTTGGGATAATGTTTCATACATCAGAATGAAGGTAATAGATAAAGCTTTAATATTGATGTTGAATCATAACTTGGGAAGTACGACGTTTTGTAAAATAAATGATGAAAGTTCATAACGTTAAATTTTGACAAGATTATTTGCAAAAATGTGGTTCAAAGTTCACCGAAATGTCAATGATATAAGAAAACAAATAATAGTTTTCATAAAGAAACATATAATCATCTTTTTCACGCACAAATCACTTCATAACTCCGACAGAAAAGGCATAAAATAGCGAATGTCTTACTCCCGCTGATCCACTTCTCTTAAGGAAACACACAATTGTGATCGGATCAATCGGCAGTTGATCAAACTGATACAATGTGGTTGTACGGTGTGTATATATTGTTGAGCACTCATTGTAGTTGTAAGAAAGGAGAGAAGGTTACCACTCCCCTTTGCATAGATATTTTAACGCGGCCTTCGAAGAAGACACCCATACGATATAGGGTATGCGATATAGGTCTAGGGGTGCGATATAGGGTAAACGATATAGGCTTGGGACAATCATTGATAATGCATATACAAAACACCTGTATTTTAATCTAAATATATGATATATACTGAATATTACATGTCAAAATTTGTATCACATGCCGTATCATCCCGAGAACCCTATATCACCCCAAGGGCCATCGGCCCGAGGGGTGATATAGGTCGAGGGTTGAAACGGCATGTGATACAGATTTTGACATGTAATGTTCATTATATCATATATTTCAACCATGCCTTTGATAATACATGTATTTGTGTTGCCTGAAGTGTTTTATCAAGCTCATGTTTATAATCAGCTCTTAGACCTGAAAATATACAATAATAGTAAGCAAAACAATATTTAATAACTAATAAAACATGAAATAACAAGTTTGGATATTTTTCTTGTTTTTAGTTAGAATCACTGTCAAAAATTACTCTCTGTCGTTTACGCTTGGGACTTAGGTTTTCCTTCTCCTGAGTTTGACAAGAGTTGTTATTCCCATAGTTTATAATAACATTCCCATGAATATATGCACTTGACAAAATCTGTGGTATGTAATTTGACTGAGGATTAATGCATATATCCTGCAATGCGATATTTGAACAAGGTGGCTTTGGAATACTTGTAGACATATTCTGATTGCGGATATCAAGCAAATTATGTTCATAATTTTCAATTTCACCAAGAGTCTGTTCAACGATTTCTTGTGATGATCTAATGACAACGATTTGTTGTGATGATCTAACTAATAAATCATCATCATTATCATCAGGAATATCATACAAGGTGCTCACAGTGTTTTCTGTTGGTTTGCTGAAATTGCTCAAGACTGACGACATTTTTTTCTGCTGCTTTAGCGATACTGTGCTATATTTATTTATAGAACTTAGACTTTTATGTCCAGAATGCTGCTGAACTAAAGTATTGTCTATACCAGCATGAACAAGGGTTGTAATAACAGTTTTTCTGGCACTATGGTTAACTTATTTGCCTTGAATGCCTGCTTCCTGACACATATTTTTCACAATTTCAGCAATAGTGTTTTTTTCCATAGCTTGGTTGACAAACCAGGAATCACCTTTACCACTTTTATTAATTCCAACATAAAATTTAGAATCCGGAACTCTCATTGCTTCAGGTTTTTTTTCAGCATACAAAATATACATCGACACTGGACATCTAGGGTTTTCTGAAATATAAGAAGTCAGAATTAAAGTAGGATACATTTTCAAAAATGACACAAATTGCTTGATATATTATTGTCAATACAATTGATATTACAAATAAAGAATTAGAAGCAACTGAATTAGATACATTATATTGAAAATGCGGAAAAAAATATACAAAAATTAGTCATAACAATAATTCCGGTTGCAGTTATTACAAGGCTTGTAACATGTATATGTATGCAGCATGTCTTTCAAAAAGCATAGACAGTGAAACCTTTCTAAACCAAAATTTCAGTTCGCGAAATAAGCACTAGACCTCCAGCCCGATACCAGTGAAAATATATTCAAACTAGTAAGATTTTGCTAAAATTTTCATTTTTGTGCATAAATTGACAAGTTTGTGAGTTGTGACCAATACAAATTGTTTTCATCGTGAGGACTAAATTTAAATGCAAGCAGCTTGAGCCTGCCTCCGGTTGCGGGTTTTTTTTCTCGCCATTCATTGAAGACCCATGGGTGGTATTGGCCCTTGTGTTGTTTTTCATTCTTTGGTCGATTTGTTGTCTCTTTCACACATTCTCCGTTTCTATTCTCTTTTCTAAATTTTAATAAAATATTTAGTTAAGTAAGTGTAACAGTAATATATGGTTAAAGCTGAAAATCCTGTAGTAAAACATATATGTATATAAAGCTTGATGGGTATGCATGATATAATAAATGTCAGATGTTTATACCTTTGTCTTCAAACATCTTTGGTGGGAATGATCTTGAATCATTATTCACACCTGTCCTCGTCTTGGTGGCCCTCTCGGTATACTCCAGAAACCTTTCTCCTGACGATGTGGTTTTTAATTCCACATCTCCCCACTTCAGGTTTTCATGCTCCTTTCGTGATCTCATACCGAAATACATGCTGTTGTTCATATACATACTGTTGGTCAGGGATTTTGCATTAGCTGAAAAAGAAATAACAATTTACATGCATGACGTGACATGTGAATATATAAAATGACATCAAATTAGATTGTTGCAAGTATTATTTATTTACTTTATACAGCACTTGACCAATAATGCATGATGTGTAAGAATAATCAAAACATGAACTTGACTTGAAGTTCCAGGCAAAAATTTAGTGCGTCAGACGCGCATTTCATCTATAAAAGACTCATCAGTGACACTCTTACAGAACAAATTTGCAAAATTAAGGCAAGTAAGCATACCACCACCAAACAAGTGTTTCTCGTACAAAATCTGTAATTCTTCTGGGCTAAATGGGTCTGCTTTGTTTGGATTATTCCCTTTCCTATGTTGCCTCAATAGTTTACGTTTGGAGTCCACGACATCCCTTGAATGCTTGAATTGTTTATCATCCACTATGTTGTAGGATGAATGTTTCTCACTTAGGTATCTATTGGTGCTACCATGTATACTCTTGAGGGATACTAGTTCAAATTCATCACCGTTCAACTTCTTTGCTGTCATAAAAAATCGAGCCAGGTGTAAGTCAAGTTCCTGGGCTGGAATTGTCTCAATTTCACGATGTTCGTTTTGCTTTTCCAACCACTGCTGTAATTTTTGGATGTCCGAGTTCGTTTTACGAACTGTGTTCACGTTCCTCATGCTTTCAATAAAACGGTCAGTATCCCCGACATTTTCTCGCTCCCGTAAACGATCTTCAAGCTGCATACTATCTTCTGCAAGCTGGTTCATAGTTCGTTCCCCCCATGAGTACTGATCGAGGGCTTCTATCCATAATGGCTGACACTGTCGTCTGCTGGAGGAAAACACCCGAGAGGTTCCTAAAGATTTTTAAGTGTCTTCCGAATATAAAGGTACGATATAGGGTATTCACGATATAGGCTTGGGACAATCATTGATAATGCATATACAAAACACCTGTATTTTAATCTAAATATATGATATAACGTCATATTAGAAAACAGCGATATTACTACGTGCGTCCTTGACAACGCTTAGCGATTAGCGATAATTGGAATCATCTCAGCGCTTACGTGATATGAAACATATTGGTTTTAAACATCAAAGGGAAAGTAAACGAAATAGCGATAATGTAATTTTTTTAAACCGAGGCAAATCTTCCTAAGATATAGGTGACTAAGGCAAATCTCCCTAAGATATAGGTGACTAAGGCAAATCTTCCTAAGATATAGGTGACTAAGGCAAATCTCCCTAAGATATAGGTGACTAAGGCAAATCTCCCTAAGATATATGTGCCTAAGGCAAATCTCCCTAAGATATAGGTGACTAAGGCAAATCTCCCTAAGATATATGTGCCTAAGGCAAATCTCCCTAAGATATAGGTGACTAAGGCAAATCTTCCTAAGATATAGGTGACTAAGGCAAATCTCCCTAAGATATAGGTGACTAAGGCAAATCTTCCTAAGATATAGGCGACTAAGGCAAATCTCCCTAAGATATAGGTGACTAAGGCAAATCTCCCTAAGATATAGGTGACTAAGGCAAATCTCCCTAAGATATAGGTGACTAAGGCAAATCTCCCTAAGATATATGTGCCTAAGGCAAATCTCCCTAAGATATAGGTGACTAAGGCAAATCTTCCTAAGATATAGGTGACTAAGGCAAATCTCCCTAAGATATAGGTGACTAAGGCAAATCTTCCTAAGATATAGGCGACTAAGGCAAATCTCCCTAAGATATAGGTGACTAAGGCAAATCTCCCTAAGATATAGGTGACTAAGGCAAATCTCCCTAAGATATAGGTGACTAAGGCAAATCTTCCTAAGATATAGGTGACTAAGGCAAATCTCCCTAAGATATAGGTGACTAAGGCAAATCTCCCTAAGATATAGGTGACTAAGGCAAATCTCCCTAAGATATAGGTGACTAAGGCAAATCTCCCTAAGATATAGGTGACTAAGGCAAATCTCCCTAAGATATAGGTGACTAAGGCAAATCTCTCTAAGATATAGGTGACTAAGGCAAATCTCCCTAAGATATAGGTGACTAAGGCAAATCTCCCTAAGATATAGGTGACTAAGGCAAATCTTCCTAAGATATAGGTGACTAAGGAAAATCTCTCTAAGATATAGGTGACTAAGGCAAATCTCTCTAAGATATAGGTGCCCGATTTTGGATGTCCTGTTAAGACCTTTCCGTTTTCTTGCTCCCTAAAGACTTTTTTGACTTTCCAATCGTTTGATTATGAGTGTACACGATGAATGCCATTCCAGAAACACATTGTGCAAGCTTAATTAGATATTATTTTATTTTAAGGAAATTGAATGCTTATTTTTGAAATATGTTGAAAAAATTAATCATACTTATCAACAGTAATACTTTCAAAGAACATTTTAAAATCCTCTCGGGGTGAAGGGGAAGTATTAGGATATAGTTCACGTACAATTACAACGCTGGGGGGTAATTCTACGCACCGTCCTATTCGGCGCACATCTATGTTATTCATAGTAGTGCGCAAAATTAGACAGTGCACGGAATTACATGTAGTGACTATAGTGACTATACTTTCATAGATTATGTTCGAATCTATTTCAGTGGATGGCTATCGGTATTCAATTTATTGGCAGTTCTATTCTAATTTAATATTCTACATCAGGGAAGGACTATCGAGATTATACATTAATAAATTTCACAAATTTTGAATGTTGTAATCAATTACAAGTGAACATTTTCAACATTTCCATTCACCATGAATACTACAAATTATTTTTTATTCGGAATATTTATCACCCGGTTTGACATAGGGTTAAACAACATGATATTCGACCATGTATTGGTTCGATGTAATCGTTAACATTCTCCGGAGTGTGCCGGTTCAATGAACTACTTTCCATTAATTTTTAAATGTTCCAGTGATTATATTCTCATATTTCCCGCGATTAACATGCTTTGTTTAACAACATGATCAGTTTTATTACTAAAATATGTAAATGAAGTAAATATTGAAGTGTTATTAATGTAAATTCCCAACAGTCTTGATGTTCCATAATGTTAATATCTAAAACTTTCATGTAAAGCACAAAACCGAAAGATATAAGTGTATTTCATATGCATATTACCCCAAATCAGGAAGTTATTAGCCTAAACCAAAAGACATCCAATTATTAAAGATAACCAAAATAGTGTTATCAACCAGAAACTAAGTAATTGGGACCTCTGTGACCTGGTCTGACGGTCATACAACTTTTGAGAAAATACTTGTACTCGTGGTGGAATAAATAGCCAATGACTGTATCAAGGCAATATTTTTTGTTGATATTTAAAGTGAGTTGCTCGCCTTTACTGTACTGTAGAACTTGAACACTTTGCAAACTAAAAGACTCGATGAACTACAGACTAGACTACTCATAGAGATTACACACACAATGGCCTCGATTTTAGCTCGCTCTATGTTTTTTTACAACTATAAATACTGGATGTATTCTCAATGATTGAAAAACGAATACGTGTTGCACCAATATATAAAAAAGCACTAACTATCATTTTCTAAATTACACACCAATTTCCCTGATATGTGTATATTGCAAACTCATAGGGCTCAGTAGTATTATGACGGATGTATGTATTATATAAATGATATAACAGTCGGTCTTAGCTCCACTTATATGACAACACTTGGCTTCCAAACAGACAACGAAAAACATCAAGACTTGGTGACATGCTAGAAAACACGTGAAAAGGCACAATCTTGAACATGGACGTAGAGATGATAGACTTGTCAATATGTGTAAAATAACAAACAGAAATGTAGCTATAGCTAAAACCACAGACTTGTACCACCTTTGAAACGTGCATGGATTCCTCATCTTTCATCATACTTGTAAGACTCAACAAAGACAACCATGTGTTCCTCGCATGATATCTGACTGGAATCGGTTGCCACATCCCATAGTTATGATTTGTTCTATTGAAATATTAAAAGCTGATGTGACCTCTACCAAATGCTAATTTATGAAAATGAAAGTAGCCTTAATGGTTTTCATTTGCAGCCTCTGACATAATCTTCAACTTTTTAAATGCAGTCAGACTTTGGTAGAAGTAAGAGCAGAACCTTTCTGACATGTGTTATCCTTTCCCATATCAATGTATGACTGCTGAAATACAACTATTAAACTAACCAACACATCATGCATTATGTAGGAATCAAATGTATATGATCCACACAGTTGTTATTCTGTTAGCACAACAATTGATATCAAATTCCGGTTCATTTTACAAAAATAATTGAAGTGAAGATTAGAAATTGTATATATAAACCACATATGATAGCGGCAAATATAATTATTTTGTCAGTAAGCTATTATGAATATGCGAGTTCAAGTATTGTAATTGCGTTTTTATTCATTATTATGCCAATAAAACACCTGTCTCAGAAAAAGCACCTCTTTTGTGATAATTAAATACTGGGTATCAGGTAACTTTAACAAACCAATGACCAGAAACCAATATATTGTAATAATTATGTTAATATAAGTCTCATTTGGGAAAAGTGTTATTAATGGAAACTATATTTTACATCAATTAATGGGGAAAAAGGCTTTAATAAACAACATGGGAGAAATTTGAACTGTTGAAGATAAACGTGTTGATGTTGATGAATAAAACGTTTCGACTTGAACCTAACTAAAACAAACTAAGCCGTGTTAATCAATCAATCAATCAATCAATCAATCAATCAATCAATCAATCAATCAATCAATCAATCAATCAATCAATCAATCAATCAATCAATCAATCAATCAATCAATCAATCAATCAATCAATCAATCAATCAATCAATCAAATAATCAATCAATCAATCAATCAATCAATCAATCAATCAATCAAATAATCAATCAATCAATCAATCAATCAATCAATCAATCAATCAATCAATCAATCAACCAATCAATCAATCAATCAATCAATCAATCAATCAATCAATCAATCAATCAATCAATCAATCAATCTATCGGTAAATCTTGAATCTTGTATATATACTTGTAGTTACAACATTGTTATAGAAGAAAATATGGAAATGGTCATATTCCTGAGTAAGTGTAATTGTTTTATAACGCCAAGTAAGCAATTCGTTAGCTAAATTATCACATGATCATAGCGACAACAAGCTACTTTGCGATGAGATGAGTATGATGCCCGTTCTGTATTAGACCAACACGTGGTTGCATTTATAGTGCTAGAACACTACACAACTGTCCACGTATAGACATGTCGCTCCATTCGGAAACATTATCCTGATTCTACCAATATTTGTTCTTATTCTTTTTTGGCGCGTGGTTAGCGGTGATGCAGCCAACACAAATATAAAATCTTTGGTTTGATCAAACCTGGGATCGAAGCCACGATCCACAACATTAGAGGTGAGCACAGTATTCATTACACCATCTAGACGGTCTATAATACATATAGAAAAATAGGTTTGAAGACATCAAAGGGGTAATCAGAAGCTGTAACTTGACGAAGCTTAGACAATGCAATGACTAAAAGAGAAAGGGTAAACAGACAAACAATGATCAGAATAACACAGAAAGGTAAAGATCAACATTAACCCTATTAAAAACGGGGGTGAGCTCAGGTGTTTCGGAAGATATTGCATTGAAGCAATATCTGAACTGCTATTTTTGTGGGAACGTGTTCTGTTTTAGAAGATGCTTAAAATTGTATATTAGTACGGATATACATTAACAATCATAATTGCCACATGGATTTTTGTTGGACATTTATCTTTTATTTTTAACACTCGGACATTATCGCCAATATGTCTGTGCCTGTCTTAAGCCTGATCTGGTCTTTTGCTTGGGTTGATGGTATATAGATTATTACATGACATTTTTCTTATCATACCCTTTATCAGCCCTAGGTCATGATAACAGCCCGACAGCCGATAGGCTCAAGGGATGATATATGAACGAGGGCTGATAAAGGATATGATATGAAAAATGACATGCTATGATATGTTTATCATATACTTCAACAGAGGAAATAACTGATTTGTACCAAAATGTAAATTGTCATTTTGGCTAGAATTAAATACATGTATATAGTTATAGAACAAGAAAATTATTGTTTTAATATACAAATCCAATAAATGCACGTTTTTAACCACTTTCAATATCATAGGAGAGAAATTGGTAGTTAATAATTTTCTGTGCAAATATTTTATTTAACAGTTGAACCCGCCGTGTCTGTAAACACAGTTTTCCGGAAATTCACGAAGTGAACTTACGGACATTGACGGAAAGGCATGTAATAATATTCCGGAATCAGTTAATAAACTCTTTTTATCAGCCCGCTTGGACCATTCTTGTGAAACTGGGTGAAATAAACATGACTCCTCTTACTATTCTAAACAAAACTCAAAGTTTTAATACAGGGTAAAATTTTAGCTTTATCAACTACAAGTATATGATAAATTGTAATATTGACCATCACACGATGTACAAATATGTATAAGGTAGGCACACCATTAATATTTACATTGATATAGATAATGAGTCGTCTCAACCATCTTAGATGCATATTATTTCTAAAAATGTTTTTTTTATAGATTTTCAAAGCACCGGATTGTTTGTGGAAGCACTTATATTTATTTGAATTGTCTAAGTACTTATTTGACAGCAGTAGAAAGCTGTGTCTGTCTGCTTTCCCTGGAGTACACACTTCTGATAGATATCTAACACATAAGCTGTCAGAGCTAAAATATAAACCATATAATTGCAATATTCAACAACATAGATGTGTAATTTAGTCTGATAATAGCAGATCAATAAACTAAGAAAGCTTCGTAAACTGTTTACCAATCTTAAGTGTTTATTTTAATAAATAGCAGACCGGTTGTTGACTAGTATCATATGTATTTACGTCGAAAATTATACAAAAAATTAATACTTATCTTATTATCATATGTTGTTATTATATATATTAAACACTTAGCACCAATTATCAAACATTTCGCCTTTTATTGACTTGACTTTGTAGCTATATAATAGATAACACATTAAGTGAGGAAATGACTCTATATAAGTAGACGTCAACCAGCGATGTTGTGTAACCTACCATAGGGTGTTCAACTGTCAATGCGGAATGATGGTTACTGATAGCAAAATACATGCAATATGCATACTTCATTTTTATTCTTCTAAGCTAGGGAGTACTTGCAAGTATCTAAAATTAGAAACATTTTTGATACACTGTCATACAACAACAAAAACAGTTATGTATAGTACTTTTTGTAAACTCTGAGGCGATGAACTCTATTCAAACTGGCTAAGTAGGACAGTGTTTTCAATGTGTTTGACAGTTTTTAATATTGAATGAAAATACTTTAGCAGCATACGTCACTTTATTATGGGTTCTTTTTAAAGTTTTGAAACTCCAAAGAAGTTTAGAGAATCAATACTACCGTTCTACCTTTTGCTGAAATGTTTTTATTTCTTCCATTTTTTGTCATGGAACACTATATTGTTATTGCAAGTATTATAGCTGTCCAAAAATGCACAAATTTACGCTTCCATTGCGCGGAGAAAATTACTGAGTCAGCATAATATGGATTTTAAAGAAGTGTACATATATCATGCTTGTTGAAAAAAACATTGATTACACGAGCTACATTGTTCCAGCAGCTTTTCAAGTTCTGTTCGATTAAACTTTTTGCAGTGACTGAAGCAAATATCTATGTGAAAAAAAGATGCGACAGATTAGTATTGTGAAAATATGATTGAAAATTGAACCGAATGACCTACACTTCATTTCAGGAAAAAATATATTGACATATTTTGTTTGGTAATGGATTGCCATTTTTTCACTTAACATGTAGATATTAATCTATTGTACTGAAAGTACTTTGCTGTTTAGCTTTACATAGGACAACAAATCTGACATTTTGAAAATTGAGGCCCAAAATGGGTGGACATTGTGAGTGAAATCTGACTTGTGTCATATAAGAAGAGTTTGAAGATACCAAAGGGGTAATCAGAATCCGTAAATCGAAGAAGAACAGACAACACAATGGCCATTATAAAAATAATACAGTCTGTTATTACAACTAGTAGGTCCATCTATCAATTAGATTTATATTTCATCCCATATCACATTATTATTTTATGTTCAATTTTTAATTCCAACAAATTAATTCCTATTCATTTTAGTATCCTACGATGACCGTTAATTCCTGCAGATGATCACGATTAATAATAAATATGTTACAAGTATCAGTTATTATTGTCTTGTTCAAAGAGGAGAGGTCTTTAACCAACAGATTATTCCTTCTTATTTTAACAGTCAGTTAACTACCAGAATTCAGTCGTTGATCCTATTGTACTGTTCATGATCACGTTGTCTTTTATTTTGCTATAGTGTGTGGTCTTTCTGGGTGTAAATGAATTTGTGCATTTTATTATTTAAAAAATAAATTGTTTGTGTATATCTGTTTTGCCGCTTGAGATCCAATATCAAGAATGACTGGGTTTGGATCTCATTAACTAGACCTTGATTTCCACCTGGAAAATGCTGTGGCCCTTTTAATGCTCTGAGGTGTTTGTGTATGTTCGTATAGCTGATGTTGAATTGTTGACAATCACTGTTTAGACTATTCGGAGTTCGGTAATTTGGTTATTACCCATATTTATGATGGAATTCTTTTATTTTTTCAAAAATAAAATGCAAATTTTAAAACAGTTTAACAAGATTAATTAAGAAAATTTTCTGTGGTTAGAACTGCAATATTAATGTACCTATATGTCTTGATGACCCCATAGCAGCTTCAGGGCAGATACCGTATTGTATTGAAATCCTTTGTATTGCCGACACACTAGATCACAATATCGAATTAATTTTATTTGTTCTACATTATACATGTAATTGAAATGAAAACATCTAGTAGGATACATATTCACTTATATTTAAATTTACTTAAATGTAAAACAATTGTGTAATTCGAAACCAAACCTGAGACTCCAACTAATTTCGAGACAAAAACAAGACGTAATCTAGAATATTTTATTATCATGTTGAATCGACTATAAACACATCAGTTTACTTACTCATAAGCACATCAATCAACTAACTAACAGATCAGGCACTCCAGTTAACCAACCCGCAAACAAACCAATTTACTAACTCATAAACAAACCAATTTACTAACTCATAAACAAACCAATTTACTAACTCATAAACAAACCAATTTACTAACTCATAAACAAACCAATTTACTAACTCATAAACAAACCAATTTACTAACTCATAAACAAACCAATTTACTAACCCGTAAACACATTTACTAACTCGTAAACAAACCAATTTACTAGCTCATAAACAAACCAATTTACTAACTCATAGACAAACCAATGTACTAACTCATAAACAAACCAATTTACTAACTCATAAACAAACCAATTTACTAACTCATAAGCAAATCAATTTACTAACTCATAAACAAACCAATTTACTAACTCATAAACAAACCAATTTACTAACCCGTAAACACATTTACTAACTCGTAAACAAACCAATTTACTAACTCATAAACAAACCAATTTACTAACTCATAAACAAACCAATTTACTAACTCATAAACAAACCAATTTACTAACTCATAAACAAACCAATTTACTAACCCGTAAGCACATTTACTAACTCGTAAACAAACCAATTTACTAGCTCATAAGCAAACCAATTTACTAACTCTTAAACAAACCAATTTACTAACTCGTAAACAAACCAATTTACTAACTCATAAACAAACCAATTTACTAACTCATAAACAAACCAATTTACTAACCCGTAAACACATTTACTAACTCATAAACAAACCAATTTACTAACTCATAAGCAAACCAATTTACTAACTCATAAACAAACCAATTTACTAACTCATAAACAAACCAATTTACTAACTCATAAACAAACCAATTTACTAACTCATAAACAAACCAATTTACTAACTCATAAACAAACCAAGTTACTAACCCGTAAACACATTTACTAACTCGTAAACAAACCAATTTACTAGCTCATAAACAAACCAAATTACTAACTCATAGACAAACCAATGTACTCACTCATAAACAAACCAATTTACTAACTCATAAACAAACCAATTTACTAACTCATAAGCAAATCAATTTACTAACTCATAAACAAACCAATTTACTAACTCATAAACAAACCAATTTACTAACCCGTAAACACATTTACTAACTCGTAAACAAACCAATTTACTAACTCATAAACAAACCAATTTACTAACTCATAAACACACCAATTTACTAACTCATAAACAAACCAATTTACTAACTCATAAACAAACCAATTTACTAACCCGTAAGCACATTTACTAACTCGTAAACAAACCAATTTACTAGCTCATAAGCAAACCAATTTACTAACTCTTAAACAAACAAATTTACTAACTCGTAAACAAACCAATTTACTAACTCATAAACAAACCAATTTACTAACTCATAAACAAACCAATTAACTAACCCGTAAACACATTTACTAACTCATAAACAAACCAATTTACTAACTCATAAGCAAACCAATTTACTAACTCATAAACAAACCAATTTACTAACTCTTAAACAAACCAATTTACTAACTCATAAACAAACCAATTTACTAACTCATAAACACACCAATTTACTAACTCATAAACAAACCAATTTACTAACTCATAAGCAAACCAATTTACTAACTCATAAACAAACCAATTTACTAACTCATAAACAAACCAATTTACTAACTCATAAACAAACCAATTTACTAACTCATAAACAAACCAATTTACTAACCCGTAAACACATTTACTAACTCGTAAACAAACCAATTTACTAGCTCATAAGCAAACCAATTTACGAACTCATAAACAAACCAATTTACTAACTCATAAACAAACCAATTTACTAACCCGTAAACAAACCAATTTACTAACTCATAAACAAACCAATTTACTAACTAATAAAGAAACAAATTTACTAACTCATAAACAAACCAATTTACTAACTCATAAACAAACCAATTTACTAACTCATAAACAAACCAATTTACTAACCTGTAAACACATTTACTAACTCGTAAACAAACCAATTTACTAGCTCATAAGCAAACCAATTTACGAACTCATAAACAAACCAATTTACTAACTCATAAACAAACCAATTTACTAACCCGTAAACAAACCAATTTACTAACTCATAAACAAACCAATTTACTAACTAATAAAGAAACAAATTTACTAACTCATAAACAAACCAATTTACTAACTCATAAACAAACCAATTTACTAACTCATAAACACACTTGATTAACTAATTGATGAAAACACCAATTAACTAATCATAAATACACCAATTTACTAACTCACAAACACGCAAATTAACTAACTGATAAACTAAAAGAATAACTAATTGATAAACACACCGGTTAACTCACTCATAGACACACCAATAAACTAACACATAATCACACCAATAGCCTAACCTATAAATGCACAAATTAACCTACTCATGAACAAATACATTTTCTGTACTTTATAAACACTTCACAATTAACCTACTCAAAAACACACCAATTAACTAACTGAATTAACACACCAATTAACTAACTCAATTAACAAACAAATTAACTAACTCAATTAACAAACAAATTAACTAACTCAATTAACAAACAAATTAACTAACTCAATTAACAAACAAATTAAATAACTCAAAAGCATTCAGCATATTCAAACACATGAGGACAAAGATAAATTGAACATCAGGAGGAGAGATTATTAGGTTTGTTTTAATGTCTTGCTATATAAACCGATTTTATGTTCCTTTTGGCAAAATGCCAGGAAAACTTTTAGTCTGTTATAAAGACAACTTCATTTTAGGTCTCGAAGGAATTCTCTAATGAAGACAATAAATGTTTATGTACATTAATATGGAGCCAGAGGTCAAACATCACGTGTTGTCGTAGAATGACTAAGTAATGAAGCATACGGAATTCCTTCAAGATGTAGAGTAAAGAAATGGTAACAGCCAACATGTATCATGTGTCGTGTTATGAACATTATGTATCACTTTGTCTAATTGAAAACAATGTTTGTACTAATATGTAACCGTTCCATATTCCATTCATATTTAATTAGATATGCAATTATATTTGTTGTTGTTGGAGCAAACATGTATTTTAAATTGAAAAAAATACAACCTGAAGCACAGTTTATTGACCATATGATTAAAAATACCAAATAGAAATATAAGCATTTATTTTTGAAAATAAGATTATCTTTACCTCAAAGTATTGAATACAAAAAACCCCTGACATTTCTAGATAGTAATCCAGGTCCTGGTTTGGGGAAAGCAGAACAATGTTGCGGTGGTAAACCGATTAATGAGATCTGAATCCTCTCTTTATGACTGGATCTGCAACGGCAATACAGAAATAACAAACAGTATAAAACCAGCATAGATAAGTGGTTTTAGTGGCTTCAGTAATAGTTCTTGCTGTGTTTGTATGTTTTTCGCAAAGAGACATGAATCAGGTTTGCCCCAATAACGATTTTAACTACCCATTCGGTTCTTGGAATATAAATACAGATTTATTATTAATGATATTTTCTTAGCATTCTTGACCGTTTCAACGTTTGCTGATATATTATTATTGATAAAGTAATTACAATTTATGTACAAGAAGTACATGGTGGCGGAACACACTTTGGAGGTTTACTTGAAATGGTCCCAATGTCAGTACTCTGTTGAATGAAATTTACGACCAACGCGTTGAACAAACAATGTTTTGTTAATTTATGTCTACCTTTATCATAACTTGAGATTCATTTGAATCAGGACGAAGTGAATACCCATATAATAAAAAATAAAAATAAAAAAGTAGATCAAACGCGTTTCTGGAATAAACTTCATCAGATGCTCTCAAATAGTCCACCAGCAGAGGTATCGACCCAGTGATAGTAAAGTAAACGTAAATACCAAATATCAGATGCTCTCAAATAGTCCACCAACAGAGGTATCGACCCAGTGATAGTAAAGTAAACGTAAATACCAAATATCAGATGCTCTCAAATAGTCCACCAGCAGAGGTATCGACCCAGTGATAGTAAAGTAAACGTAAATACCAAATATCAGATGCTCTCAAATAGTCCACCAGCAGAGGTATCGACCCAGTGATAGTAAAATAAACGTAATTACCAAATATCAGATGTTCTCAAATAGTCCACCAGCAGAGGTATCGACCCAGTGATTGTAAAATAAACGTAATTACCAAATATCAGATGTTCTCAAATAGTCCACCAGCAGAGGTATCGACCCAGTGATAGTAAAATAAACGTAATTACCAAATATCAGATGTTCTCAAATAGTCCACCAGCAGAGGTATCGACCCAGTGATAGTAAAATAAACGTAATTACCAAATATCAGATGTTCTCAAATAGTCCACCAGCAGAGGTATCGACCCAGTGATAGTAAAATAAACGTAATTACCAAATATCAGATGTTCTCAAATAGTCCACCAGCAGAGGTATCGACCCAGTGATAGTAAAATAAACGTAATTACCAAATATCAGATGTTCTCAAATAGTCCACCAGCAGAGGTATCGACCCAGTGATAGTAAAATAAACGTAATTACCAAATATCAGATGTTCTCAAATAGTCCACCAGCAGAGGTATCGACCCAGTGATAGTAAAATAAACGTAATTACCAAATATCAGATGTTCTCAAATAGTCCACCAGCAGAGGTATCGACCCAGTGATAGTAATATAAACGTAAATACCAAATGTTATGATCAAAGCATTTTGTCGGTATAGACATTTGGATTTAGGACATTACACGGTCCTACGAACTCTGACGTATCCAAGGATCATGTTCTTGTCAAAGAATAAGCGTAATGCCAAATATGATATCATTGTAACTGACCGCTGCTGTACAAGATACATTATTCTGACTGATAAACATAACTGGCAATCAATGGCTCAGCTGTTAATACTCCTACTTCACACTGTAATTATGAAATTCTATGCAATCGCGAAATCTAGTATCAAATCCTCTGGTATTCAAGCACAAGATGCGACTTTTAAGCATTTATCTTTCTCTTTTATACCTATATGATATATCAGAACACATATGGAAGCTTCACCCAGTTGCTCAACAAATCAACTTTCCAACAACATTTGACTGCAATTTCTGAAGGTTATGTAGATACTAAAATCAACAAACGACGTTATTCAATGGTGAAATGTATAGAAATATATACAGATATTAAATTTCAGCATGGGCACGACGAAACAAAATAGCCACATAAAAAGTTGTTAGCTATTTCGGCACTTTTGTGTTTTTGCTCCCAAAGATTTTAAAATGATTTGGCTTTCATATATTTTGGCTTTGAGCGTAGCTGATGAAGGTTATTCCAGAAACGCGTCATGAGTACTAAATTGGATATCTTCGGTTTTATTATCACTAAGTAATTCGCTATATTTATGGTTTGTGATAATGATAATAATTTTAAGACGAATTTTGTTTGTATAACAGTATATAATGTAGAACAGTGTCAACAATCATCAACATTATTAGAAACGAATTTAGGTGACATAATTTCCAACAAGGTCATATGATGTAACGGAATGTTGACGGAATAGAAATCAGCCTTAGCAAATATATTAATATGAATTGATTTGTGGAAAAAACATTAAACCATTTTTTTCAAATAAATAAAATCATATAAATGAATCAAAGTAAACATTTCTTCTCATAAATGGTGATATTCTATTTATATATTTATCAAACAGGTTCACTGCATTGCATTCTAGTTAGCTGGTAATAGAACAAGTACATGTCTCATATGAGAATAATGAAAGATTAGTAAATCAAGGAAGCAATTTATATAACAGACATTAGCACTATAAACATATTCTTAATAACAGACCATTGTCATTGTCATTGTTATATATATATATTTTATGGTAAAAACACATTGTTGTCTTGGACATACATATTAGGCACAAAGCTAGATTTACAATGGTATAATTTAACATGTCTGGTGACTTTTAACAAATTGCAAATTTCAGTACTAAGCATATTCTTTTTAATTTTGAATACGACAATAGGTGCCCCAGGTGGTTAAAACTGTGTTAGTCTTTGTGATATTTAAACACAATTGTCACTTGTCTGTTCAATGACGCAATGACTTTTATGTTAGCTAGATGCTCATTTGTCTCAACATTTATTTAAATGCACTCCAGAAGACTTTTATCAATTGTTCCCAAAATAAAAATTAGTTTTATCACTTACGAAACCTACCATTATTGTCCACTTATTGTTTGCATACCAAAGTGAAATTGAAATAAAAAACACAGACAGTTGTACTCGATCTTTAGTTTTATGTGTATTGTAAATGGTTGTTTGTCCTTTTGTCCTTTTTCTTTTGGTCATTGTGTTGTCTTCGATTTACGAACCCTGATTACTCCTTTGGTATCTTCAAACTCTTCAGAAAAGATATTGACAAAGAGGAAGACGTCCAAGATATACAATACACGTGCTAACTTGCACTTAGTAATGAATCTTGTCGTTCAAAATTTAATAATAACTAGCCAGCAATTTGACGTAATTCGACCTCTGATAGTATTTGGGACCTATATGTTTTTTGTAGAAAAATCATAAATTACATATGTCAAAAAGGTGATTCGTATTACGGTTTTCACAGTTTTCCGGTTGTTGACTGATTTTGTCTGTTTATATAATTATGAGTTTTGACTTTCCCTTTGTAAGATTGCTCGGAGTTCGGTAATTTTGTTATTACCCTTATTGGTATGTAAGTGAATATGACAATACACCATTACACTTCGACATCAATTTAAAAATAAAGGAACAGCGGTTTTATTGCTGTTCTACATGTCACATTCACAGTAAAGTCTTCAACAATGAGAATAACCCTTACCCTAATATGAGTGTGAAACTGTCCCTAACCAGCGGTCGAGCGGTCCTCTTTACATTTATATCTCTCAATGCTACAATTGAGCATCGTTTGTTTGAATTGTTAAACGTATGTACATGTACTATATATTCCCTGTATCGAGTATAACATCTTCTCGAGGCGAGTGTCCGAGTTCCAGTAGTGTCCATGGTAACCTTACCATTTATGATTAAAAATTTCGCGGTCAATACGAAAGTATATTGTAACTTAAACGAAGGTCATCTGACAGAACTTCATATTCACCTTCATTCTTTGTATAAGAGAGGGCATGAAGTAATTAGGGTAAAGCAGCATTCTTATCTCCATTATAATAGTCATTATCTCTTTTCATACATTTAATGTCCAGGTGATATCATGTGTATTGCATTGGAGTTAGCTGACGGTATTACTATACCATAAGATGAAACACTTCCCGGTCCTTTCCCCCATTCATGACTTATCACCGGGTTTGCAACTAGATTAACACGATGGGTGCCACTAGTGGAGCAGGAGAACGGCTTACCTTCCGGAGTTCACCCCCGGTTTTTAATGGGGTTCATGTTACTCGATCTTTAGTTTTATATGTATGTTTTGTAGATCTTTGTTTGAACCTTTTCTTTTGGCCATTGTGCTACTGATACACTGATTCTGATTACCCCTTTTGTATCTTCAAACTCTACTTCAGCATTCATTGTAAGACTGAAGGTACACAGTATACAGAAAACACTTTGCTCCCGGTTACTAACTATTACCATGATGCCTATTGTTGACCACAGTAATACTAACATTTGTAGAGGTGATAAACCCGTATCAAAGTACAATACATCTGAGATATAGAGGACAAAACAACTTATCAGAGAAACGTAGATATCTAGATATATTCTAGGAAAGAAAGAAAAAACAAATATAGGAGAGCATTACATAGTCTCAGAAAGAATAAAACAGTATATCTTACAAAGAAAAGGAATGAAGTAATGAAGTAAAGAATGAAATAATTAGGAAACACATTATATATTCTCCGAAAAAATAAAACATTACATATTCTAAGAAAGAAAAAAAAAATATAGGAAAACATTATATATTCTAAGAAAGAATGAAATAGCATATGGGAAAACATTATAATTATACTCTCAGAAAGAATGAAATATTATTGGAAACTCATTATACCATCGTATATTCAAAGAAAGAATAAAACAAAGATAGGAAAAACATTATATTGAAGTAATAATTATGTTGATTTAGTGATAACGTTTAAATTGATATTATCAATATAGTTAGTAATAGGTTACTACATAAACAATAATTCAATTAAAAACAATGTACTCTATACCTTCAAAATATATTAAAGTCCATTGATTTGAGAAAAAAACATTTAAAAAGCTTTGTTTTGAAATAAATAAAATCATATAATTGAATAAAAGTAAAAAAAATTTTTCATCTAGAGTAAATGGTCATATTCTATTTATATATTTATTAAACAGGTTCACTGCATGTTGAAAAAAATAGACACCACTTGTATTGATTTGATTTGATTTATTGTGTTTAAAGCCACTTTCAGCAATATTTCAGCTATATCCCGGCCACCAGTTTTAGTGATAGAAGAAGCCGGAGTACCCGGAGAGAACCACCGATCATGGGCAAGCAACTGGTAAACTTTATCACTTGCAGCTGCGAGTCGAGTGCACCTTTTTTGTAATTTACAAAGCCAGGCGTGAACCCACGCCGTATTGGTGATAGACTTGAATGAGTTGTTTGGTAATCCGACTACCTAACTCATTGAGCCACCCTGGCCCTATCCACTTGCATTGCATTCTAGTTAGCTGATAATATATCAAGTACATGTCTCATATGAGAATAATTAAAAATTAATAAATCAAGGAAACCATTTTTATATCCGATTTTAGCACTATAAACATTCTTAATAACATGCCATTGTCATTGTCATTGTTATATATATATATAAATATATATATATATTATGGTAAAAACACATTGTCGTCTCGGATATACATATTAGGCACAAAGATAGATTTACAATGGTATAATTTAACATGTCTGGTGACTTTAGTATTAAGCGTATTCTTTTTAATCTTGAATACCAAAATAGGTAGCCCCAGGTGGTTAAAACCTGCGTTTGTCTTTCTGATGTTTACGCACAATCGTCATTTGTCTGTTCAAAGACGCAATAACGTCTATGTTTGCCAGATGCTCATTTGTCAACATTTATTTAAAGATGCACTCCAGTAGAGTTTTATTAATTTTTCCCCAAAATAAAATTAGCTTTATCACTTACTAAAGCTTACAATAAGTGTGCACTTATTGTCTACATACCAAAGTGAACTTGAAACTTGAAAGACACAGGCAGTTGTAGACACGGATATTATTATATTATGTATACTTAAGAGATGTTGACAATGAGGAAGAAGTCATGTCCAAGATATACAATAAACGTTTTAACTTGAACTTAGTAATAAATCTTGTCGCTAAGAATTAAATAATAACTAGCCAGCGACTTGACGTATGTCGACCTCTGAGAATGTTTGGGACTTATATATTTTTCTACAGGAAAATCAAAAGTTATATATGTAAAAAAAAGTTATTCGTATTAGTATGTAAGTGAATATGACAATACACCATTACACTTCGACATCAATTTAAAAATAAAGGAACAGCGGTTTTATTGCTGTTCTACATGTCACATTCACAGTAAAGTCTTCAACAATGAGAATAACCCTTACCCTAATATGAGTGTGAAACTGTCCCTAACCAGCGGTCGAGCGGTCCTCTTTACATTTATATCTCTCAATGCTACAATTGAGCATCGTTTGTTTGAATTGTTAAACGTATGTACATGTACTATATATTCCCTGTATCTTCTTATCGAGGCCAGTATCCGAGGTCCAGTGGTGTCCACGGTAGCCTTATCATTTATTGGTCAATACGAAAGTATATTGTAACTTAACAAAAGGTAACCAGACAGAACTTCATATTCACCTTCATCACTTCGTTATATTGTATAAGTAAGTGCATAAATTAATTAGGGTAAATCAGCATTCTTATCTCCAGTAAATGGTCATAATCTCTTTTCATTCATTTAATGACCAGGCGATCAAAATAGATGGGTTGGGTTATTGTGTTTTCAACAATATTTCAGTTATATCATGGCGATCAGTTTTATTGGTGGAGGAAACCGGAGTACCCGGAGAAAACCACCGACCTGCCACAAGTCACAGACAAACTTTATCACATAATGTTGTATCGAATGCACCTCGCCTGAGCGGGGTTCGACATCACAACGTAAAAAATCGATATCATGAACCAACCTTCAGCATTCACCGCAGTATACAGAAATGAAATATTTCCTCCCGGTTACTAACTATTACCATGATGCCTATAGTTGGCCACAGTAATACCAACATTTGTAGAGGTGATAAACCCGTATCAAAGTACAATACATCTGAGATATAGAGGACAAAACAACTTATCAGAGAAACGTAGATATCTAGATATATTCTAAGAAAGAAAGAAAAAACAAATATAGGAAAACATTATATATTCTAAGAAAGAAAGAAAAAAACACGTAGGAAAACATTATATATTCTAAGAAAGAATAAAAACAAATATAGGAAATCATTATATATTCATTATATATTCTAAGAAAGAATGAAATAACATGTAGGAAAACATTATAAGTTCTAAACTCCCTAGTGACCGACTATGATTATTTACTTGCCGTCTAAATAATCATAGTCGGTTACGGGAGCTTAGAATATTTCTGTGCGATGCTGCTGATCTATAACTTGAAACAGTAACTAAGTTTTTTCCACGAACTATGCTTGACGGACTTTCTTGGAAGTTCTAAGACTAAAGACGTAATGGTCATTAGACAAAATTAAGCACCGCCCACTGACCTTCTGTAATTTTCCGTCTGCATCGTTTCGTAACTGCACGTTTATCTATCGTCTGCATCGGTGTGTAACGGACTAACGTAACACAATGGAGAAAAGTTGTATTTGATTATGCTAAATCAAAATACACACACATATATATATAGTGAGCCTAGTCAAGTACACTTGGCATATGTCGTCTCAGTTATCGATTACAATATTTCTTTATTTCGGACAGCGTCAAAGTCAAATTATGCAATAATAGATTACACAATGCTGCAGTCACCTGGCATATGGAATTTTCCACTGGCCAGTAAAGCGTATTAATCTTATTCTCTAGATTTCCATATATGGCTCTGCCTTCTATCGTTATTTTTAGGAATGATTTTATCCAATCATAGGTCGTCAAATAAATGCAACATATATTCTAAGAAAAAATGAAATAGAATATAAGAAAACATTATATATTCTAAGAAAGAATAAAAACAAATATAGGAAAACATTATATATTCTAAGAAAGAAAGAAAAAAACATATTTAGGAAAGTATTATATAGTCTCAGAAAGAATAAAACATTATATCTTCCAAAACAAAAGAATGAAATAATAGGAAACACATTATATATTCTCAGAAATAATAAAACATTACATATTCTAAGAAATAATAAAACATTACATATTCTAAGAAATAATAAAACATTACATATTCTAAGAAATAATAAAACATTACATATTCTATGAAATAATAAAACATTACATATTCTAAGAAAGAATGAAACCAAATACAGGAAAACATTATATATTCTCAGAAAGAGTAAAATAATATAGGAACACATAATACAAATGTATATTCAAAGAAAGAATAAAAACAAATATAGAAAAAAACATTATATTCAAGTAATAATTATGTTGATTTAGTGATTACGTTCAATTGTATTTATCAATATAATTAGTAATAGTTTACTATATAAACAATAGTTCAATTAACAACAGTGTACTCTATGCCTTCAATAACTACAGAGTTATGACATGATCCATACTTCAAGCACTATTGATGCATTCAAAAGTTAATGTTCCCCACAGAAGCGATATAGTGTCAAGAAATTGAAATAAAACATAACAAGCTATTGCATGGTAATATCCGGTGGGTTAATGAAAACTCTTAGGATGTCTTTGTACTGACATTTTATATATAATAGCTTCAGAAACTAATCTGCTTCCATTTTAGCTGAAGATTTCCTGTTAATTTTATAGAAACGCCTTTTCTTGACATTTGACTTTTAATATCAACTGTATATTTTTGACAGTAAATTCAACTGCATCGGTGGTGTATGGTTAGCGTGCTCGCCTCGAGTGCAGTAGATCTAGAGCTCTGGTCAGGTCTGGTCAGCCCTGGTCAGCTCTGGTCAGCTCAAACCAAATATTACAACATTGGTATTTGATGCTTCTCCGTTAAGCACACAACATAAAGAAGAAAGAGCAAAAAATGGTTGGCTCAGAATCAGAATAATGTTGAGCAACAGACTGTTGTTTCAGAGCTTGCACTATATGAAATCCAACTAAGCGTGTTGGTCTACTGCAACTCGGGTATCATTATGATCTCGATGAATGTAACATGTTCTCGCCATGCTATAATGTTGCTCATTTGGCGTTAAACAACAATCACCCACTCACTCCCTGACAATAAAGACAAAATATTAATAGGTCGCCTATGCCAAAAACATAACTTTTATAATATTTTTACCAATATAACATATATATAACTTCAAAGCCAGTATTACTACAAAATATTTGCTATAATGTTTTAATAAATTTAAACATTAATGTACATTAAACTAAACTGTATATTGCTCTTCATAAAAATATCAAAAATTGTTAAAGATCATACAAATCTTTTAAGAAGAAAGAACCAGAGGGGTTTCAGAACACAGGAAGTCCCGGATACAAAAACAACCATTCAATAAAAGAAAACTCGTGTTCACTTTCCAATTCTATCAATTTACGCTACCAACCTAAAATTTAATTGCACAATTTAATAAGGAATTTCTACATACCCCGGTATGGGTTTTCTTATGATTATTGATTGTAGTTTGAGGTCAAATTATCAATATTTCCGCTACATTCACGACAAGAACAAGCTTACACACAATAGGAAGGTGGTATTGTGATGGGGTATGGAGGATATTGTGATGGGGTATGGGAGGATATTGTGATGGGGTATGGGAGGATATTGTGATGGGGTATGGGAGGATATTGTGATGGGGTATGGGAGGATATTGTGTTGGGGTATGGGAGGATATTGTGATGGGGTATGGGAGGATATTGTGATGGGGTATGGGAGGATATTGTGTTGGGGTATGGGAGGATATTGTGATGGGGTATGGGAGGATATTGTGATGGGGTATGGGAGGATATTGTGATGGGGTATGGGAGGATATTGTGTTTGCCACAAACAACAAGGAAATGATTGATATAGTATGATAGGTTACCGACGACCATAACTGACTGGTAACAAAATATTGCTCCACTAGTAGTTCATTTCTTTTAAACGGAAAGGATTTTTTCTTCTCAAAATACAAAGAACTCATTGAAGTCCCTTCCTTAAGGCCGAATTGTGTATTTGAGTCGTCCGCGTCAACAGGGTACTCTCTTGTCGGGATGATTGTAGTCTACTGCATAGATATTATATCTTATTGCTATAAGTCGATGGTTTCATCCGGATTGGGGGAGGGGATCCTTTAGTTGTATAAAAAATTCTACAGAATTGATATAACTTGAAGTCTTCGTTGAATGCTGCTATTGATATTGGTCTTAATTTTAGAAGAAGAATTTCCTATATGTTAGAAGTAAAGAGCATCGTTTACCTGTAGGCTTTGCTAGCAACTAACTTAAAGGACATGTCTACACTCGTTTTGGGTCTTTATCATTCAGCTTTTAAGAGTAGCGGCTTTTACGAGTATTGGTGAAATTGAATTAAGAAAAAGAATCTGCCTCTACTGCATTTTCATGTTATTAAATGGTCAGCATTATGAATTCTGTTACGAGTGCACTGTTTCTTGTTTTTATTAATACATTATTATGATATTATGTCGTTCGTGTGCCACTAGGGAAACTGCTTACCCCTCCGGTTCACTTGAGGTCACCGCGGTTATTTGAAAGGTTTGTGTTGCTCAGTTTTCAATTTGCTGTGCAGTGCTATGTAGATCGTTGTTCAGTGTTTATCCTTTTGGTGTTTTTCGCTTGGCCATTGAACTGTCTATCCTTCTTCAACTTGCAGTTAGGCCTTATGAATTTTGTATGGTAGCCAACATATAACACGAGAATACATGATAATTTTACTGGATCTATTGGAATACATGTATCTAGTGATAAGAAGCAAGAAAACAGATACAATTAATACATTACAATGACATAACGAAACTGTTTTTGTCACCTCCAGAACAGCGACATATCCATACATTGACCTATTCCTGAAAATACCATTTCCTGAAAATAATTGTAAAAATATTTATTTGTGGAAGATATCCATTGTGACATTTAATGGATTCATACTGGTAAATTGTAGCATGATACATTCTAGAAATGAAGACACCTTATACAGTTTAATTAATATCATAACACAACTACAATTTTTATGTCAGAATAGCTTTCAGCAGTTATTTTTACGCTCATAAAACGAAACCAATGTTATTTCAACATGCAAACTATACCCAATACACATGGGAATAATATAATTTTAGGGTCATAACAATAATTATTCTCCTTTTTTGCTTTCCACATTTAACGGATTTAATTGAATAAGGTGCAAGATGGCAATGAACATCTAATAAATTGCTTAGTTTTTGCATTGACATATTAAAATGTTTAATGAAGAGAATACCAAATTTAAATTAAATTTAGACAGTGATTTACATAATGATTTAGCATGTAGTTTCATCCCAATGTGCGATTTATTGCTAAAATAATTACACAAAAACAGCTTGGTAGCCAAAACGATTTTGAAATATACCAGTTGTTGGTTAATGATTAAGAAAAAAAAATCAATAAATACATGCCTTCGAAATAATATTAAAATAAAGATCTTGTCTAACATGCAATTTACAGACAATTTAGTTAAAAAGTATGAAATAATCAAAAGCTATACATGAACAGCTCCACTACGAACCTATTAGTTAGATTAGTATCCTCCGTAAATTGACCAAAGCTGAACTACAAAATAAGGGATAACTACAAAATAAGGGGTTTGGCTTATGGTGTTTAACGCCACTTTCAACAATATTTCAGTTATATCGTGGAGGTCAGTTTTATTGGTGGAGGAAGCCGGAAAAAACCACCGACCTGCCGTAAGTCACTGACAGACAAACTTATTGCAGAACTATGTCTTTAAAAATAATTCCGGTTAGGATTGGGTTACGATGTTTAACGCCACTTTCAATAATATTTCATATATATCGTGGCGGTCAGTTTTATTGATGGAGGAAACCGGAGGACCAGAAGTTAACCACCGACCTGCCGCAAGTCACTGACACACATTATATCACATACTGTTGAATCGAGTGTATCTCGCCTGAGCTGGGTTCAAACTCACAACGTTAATGGTGATAGTCACTGATTGAAGTTGTAAATCCAAAATCATACGATCACGACCACGACGACCCCTTCCAGAATAAGGAAATCATTTGGTGGTAAGAACACAAAAGGCATACTAAAATAGAAATCTCATGAACATTTAGTCCAAAGTTTTATCTGACAAATGACATAACAATGGCTACACAGATCTTAAGCCATCACTTCAGCAATTTTATTACTAGTTCATCAATATGGATTATTCACGTCTGAACTCATGATCGGATATATGTTTCTTATGTAACCTGGTGAATATCGGTTTTCCGTACTTGATTTATGATTTAGTTGTGACTTCACGGCATGTGCTATTAATAGACAAGAGATCCTAACTATTTTAAGAGAACCTTCCATAACTGTTGTTTTTTGTGAGCGTTCTTGTTTTACGCACTTGCTCTGAGATTAAGTTGCGATTTTACGACAGATATAATTAATGGACAAAAGATCCCAACTCCGTACGATGCAACTGAACTAACAACTAACACTTGGATTAGTAAGAGTTCTTGTTTTTTTAGCTTTTTAACTTTCGTTTAATGTTGTATTTTTATAAGACCTCTATGTACTCTTAACGCGCATATATACGGAATGTACATTGACTGAACAATATATCAATGTGAATACGAAAACATTATAAATGTACCGTGAACATATAGATGTTATGAATGGCAGTCATCAGATGTTTTAAGAAATGTTTGAACATACCAAAGGTGTAATTAGGAGATGTGCGATTTGGCTTATTGTATTGCAGGAAAAGAAAGACATTGTAAAACTTCCTGAATCTTTTTGGTAATGTTTGCAAACCATCCATTTTGGTGTTTATTCCTTACAAAAAATACTGGTTCTGTATTTAATCCCCCTTGTTTCTAAACTGCAGAGTAACAACAAAGGGTTACGAGCAATTTTCAATTTTTAAAAATATATTATTTTAGTTACCTTGCAGTACCACAGAGAAGATGTTCATTTGTATACCCTCCAGAACATCATTATTGAAATTAGATATTTGTTGTATTTTTTTTTTTTGACAATGGCATATCGTATAACATAATCCTACAAATATCTGATTTTAATTAGATTGCCATTAGGGTAATATGTTAAGGCAATTTAAATCTTCATGGTAAATCATTGAAATCTGATAATATAAATTGCAATATTTTCTCCGAATTAGATGTGATGATAGTGAAAAAAAATGAAGCAAATTATACGAATTTAATTAAAGATTATTATATTAGTGATACACGAGTAAAAATTGTTTTTTGAAAAAAAAAACCCCGGATATTAGTTTACTAAAGATTGGATCAAAGATAGATTTCGCTTAGCTTACGATCTTAATGAACAAAGTAATGAAACTGTAATTCACAGAAGGGGTTATCATTACGTAATACATTATAGTAACGTTTTTGTGCTATATGATCTAACTGAGTTTCTAGCTCAATGTTTTGTTCTATTTGTGGAGGATTTGTCTTCATAGGCTTGCAAATGCATTAGTACAAGTTCAGTCCATTATTCCAATTATCAGAAAGTCAATCTATCTTTCTTTACTCGAATTATGTAACAAAGAAACCGGTTTGAGTAAGATTTGATTTCTCTTGACATTGCACACTGTATCTTGTGAAAGATGATAGACATGTGGGATTACCTGTTATGTAAAATTTGATTGGTTAAAGGACATAAAATCAATAAAAGAAGTTCTGGAATAAATATCTCTACATTGCTTCTTCTCTAAAAATCAATTTTCAAAAAAACACATACATGTCTTATAGAAACGTTCTGTAGTAAGAATTATTCTCATAGTGAACAATGAAGTTTTTTTCATCTTGACAATCAATCCAAGTTCGTTGTAACATTATAATTTGATGCTATAATTCGCTTTTGTAGTTATATCAGTTCGATATCATGAACATATATCAGTAATTACTTCCTTCACACACTCTACAGTAAATAACATGGTTTTCTTTCTATGAAAATGTAAATATTTCAAGATATAAAAACTATAGTTCTTGATCATTCTCGTTATATGTTATTTAAATCTTGAAGCAAAAGTAGAAGCAATTAGTGGATATAGCTCTATCACATATTGATTCTGTGCATAAATTAGAGCTAAGCAAAAAAAAAAACACCCTCCACATGAATGCCAACCACATAACCCGACTCGTGGGTATTTATGCCTTTTCAGACCATTCCAATATTTTTGTTTCTTGGTTTATTCGTGACATGTATATAAGGAATATATGGAAGTTAAGGCTCACAATAATGATTTTTACCATGTCAAAGAGGACGATAGGTGCAGTCTATTAAATTGATGCATGTAATAAATGCTTGTAGAAGAGATTTGCATCAGCTTTGTTAATTGTAAACTGCATATCAGTTTGTAGCATAGTGATAATCCAGTCATCCTGTCATCTTTGATGGTGTATCACAGAATTTGTAACAAGAGTAATACGACCAGTGTCCCTAGAAGAGCAGAAAATACTTACCATATACCAGAGTTCAACCCTGGTGTCTTGTAGAGTTTGTGTTGCTCCGTGTTTTGTTTTCTATGTGGTGTGTTGTGGAACATTGATTGTCTGTTTACAGTTTCCGGTTACCCCTTTGGTATCTCCAAACCTTTTACTGCTATCCATAGTAAAGGATAGCTTGTCCTTGCCTTTGTCAAAATGTGACTCCATGAAAAGTTATGTCCATGGAACTTGAGAAATTCAATGTCTCACTTCTGTTGGTTGTAAACGTTTGAGTTCTGTATCTATTGATGTTTCACTGGAGTTCGCTTATGCAGGTTTTTATAAAGTTGCATACTGTCACATATATTGGTATTTAAACTTGTTTTGATTGAAAGCCGTAAATATGAGATATTGTGTAACAATACATTACGATAAGTTAATGATTATGTATAAATCAATAAAATATTACATAAGGCAAGATTTCTTGTGTGGGAGCATGTGTACTAAGATGATAAAGAGTTCACTTTCACTACTGCACTACAGAAAAGACACCAATTATCTATGACCCGAAATTAAAACGTTCTAGTGATCTATCATCTGTCCCTTTGTCTGTTTTTAATTTAAATTTGTAGCTGGATACACTTTCACTTAGTCCTATCGCAGATTGGCCTGAGGTCGAAGTCTTTGTTAAATAGAAAAATAGTGTCCTTCATTGACAAGATGCTAACATCATCACTTGACTAATTTGAGTCAAGATTATTATTACTTTAAGATGCAAATCAGTGAAATAAATTATAAATAAGTGCACTAGATGGGCGTATCTATACTAATGTAATTAACTTCTTCTCTGATGATCGAGACAACCAGGTTTTTCCTTTTTCTCGTGCTCCTTGATACTAAGTGCTTATTGGAGAAGCAGCAAATATCAATTTTTCAATCTTTGGTTTGACCCTGCCGGGGCTACAACATTTGAGCTACCACACTAGCGGCGAGCACGCTGATATTACACCAGATGAGTTTATGTTAAAATATGAACTTTATAGTATGCTGTCGCAAGAATGTGTATATTTTAACTCTTATTCGGCAATCTGAAGATATTATTAATTACAAATACGTTTTTTACAGAACGAATAACCTCATGAAGAAAATATTGGAAGTACAATGTATATTATAAAACAATATAAGCTATGCAAGAAATAAGTTAAGAACAACAAGAGAAAGATAAACACGAAAACTTGTAATCACATGTAAACCCTTATTGTATATAATATAATGCCAAACCACAACAAACACACAATAAAATACGAACAAAACGTCTTGATTCTGTAAATGGTATCAACTAAGCATCTCTGAGAAGTTGATACTGTAGAAACGCACTATCTCGCTTCTTCTTTAAAGTCTGTATTGTCCTTGTACATGTTAATCTGTAATGTTAGGTATTGTTAAGTCCAGTACGTTTTCTCTGTAAGGAAAGTTGTAAGATAACAAAGAGGTAATTAGAAGTCGTAAATCGATGAACAGATGATATCATGACCAGAAGAAAATAGACAAAAGAACAAACAATAATATTTAAAACATTACAGATAAAACTAAAGATCGAGCAACACGATCCCCACCGAAATTCGGGAGAGATATCAGGTGTTCCGGAAGGGAAAGCAGTTCCTGCTCCACATGTGGTAACAGCCATGTAAATAAAATGTTCGTTGCTCGATCCCTTATATTTTTGGCATCATACGTTGTAATTATTGTGACATCTTTCATGATGTCGCTTAAATGTGACATTCCAGTCATTTATTGCCTCGAGTCAGAATATGATGACACGATGGAATCACATGTTCTAAATCTTTGTTTTTCTGTGAAAGTTCATATGTTCTATCTTATGGTACTCTGTTTGTTTTTGATTTTTTTGTTCCACTGATAATAATTAATTTGTGTTATTATTTTAGGTGAAGTAGGAAAGGAAATGTATATTGTAAATAGGGGACGGCTACATGTGGTTGCCGATAATGGAAAGACAGTGCTGGCAACATTAAAACCAGGAAGTTATTTTGGTGAAATAAGTATTCTAAATATGGGCACTTCCGGTAACAGGAGAACTGCTTCCGTTAGATCTGTGGGATATTCCGATCTCTTCCGATTATCAAAACAAGATTTGTGGGATGTCCTTAAAGAATATCCAGCCGCGAGAGTGAAATTAGAAGCCATTGCTGTTAAACGATTAGAAAAGACAAAGAAAATGCCTCTTGAGAAAGGTATGTATATAACTTGCCAAAGAACTCAATAATTCATCAAATGGAGAAAAGGGGAGAGTACTCCATATAAAGGTATCACCAACTGTTGTTTACGTCTTCCCTTAAAGTGGCATTATCATTGGATGATAAATAACTGTTGAACGCACCACGTGCTGTTTACAGCTATAGTCATTATGAGAACAAACTCAGAAGAAAAACGTCCGCCAAGTAGGTAACAAAGGGTACTTGAATCGGCCCACCAGATGACGCTTGGCTTCCTTTAGCAAAATAAAATAAAATTGATATGGTTGTAAATTGTCGCCTTTCATCGGGACTTGTTATCGTTGAGAGCTGTTCCAAGGAATTGTCAAAATTACCAGGATTATTGTTTTTCCTCCAAATAATGACCAGTACATTAAGGTGTACATGTATGTATTCATGATATTATTTGCTATTTATATTTATTAATATAAGATAAAAAGACAGTTCAACCAAGTTACACACAGTTATACTACCCATATCTTTCCAGATATTCCATTGACATTTTTATACAATTAATTTCAAAACTCTGGCCATGTTTATTAAAGCATACGTTTTATTGATGAAAATGGTAAAAAAAAATATCGTTAACCTATCAACATTATGAAGACTACACTTGTACATGTTCTCTAACAAGCGTTATGTCGCAAAAAGGGAAGTAACTCTAAGACGACTTCAAATGCATCGCTAGTTAAGTAACTACTAGAGTGGGTGAGTGGTTGTTGAAGTAATATTTCAGCTCTGTGAGGATGAAACCACTCCGCTTGTAGATGAGATAATGATGTTGTTTGTTTTGTACATGCCTACCACACTAAGATGGAGTTTTATCAGGTTTCCCCTCGTAAACATTATTCTAGCTCCAAGCTTACCAGTCCTCAATTTTATTCCTTAATGATATGTGCTTACCGGTGAAGCTGAAATTACAAATTAATAGCCTTGTTCCGACCGAAGGCCGACCCCACGACCGAAGGCCGACCCCACGATTTACCATCACACCACCGATGTGGTTTCAATGACCACAAGATGATAGCGTCAAATATCGATGAAAGAACAAGACACCTTAAATGAATGTTAACCGTCTCCATGACTAGGTAATGACATCAATCTTATGATAGGGTGTCTGTGCACAGTCTGTCATTAGTGAATGATTCAAATAACAGATCAGTACATTTGTATGATGATTAGAAGTAATGTGATATATTCTGAACTTAGCTTAACTTAAGTAGATTAAATATGATGTCAGTACATACACCTTCGTCCATTGCGTCGCCTGATAGTCGCTGATGAAATGCAAAATGTATAGCAAGGAATGTTCCCCTTAGTTACTGCCAATAATAATAACTACAAAGAAAAAACGACAAATTACAAATAAAGACAGATATAATTAAACAAAAATCAACATAGGGTATCAATTTGACCGAAGTTTGGTTGAAGTTAAAGGACGTTCTGAGGTTCTTAGACCAAGAGTTATAATCAATCAACCCCTTACTCTGCTCCTCATGTTTGACTTACAATTGCTGAGAGTTTTCCAACTATCTTCGATGTGATTGTAAAACACAATAATTTTCTAACATATATTAGTATATATAATCATATTCCATCGAAGTATACTTGTATTCATAATATGTTTATATCTATTACAAAATACACGTGAATAACTATTCATCCATATCACGCTATCGGCATTTATATGGGTCGTGTACGCCATGCATATTTAACAATAACACGCATTTCGTAAAACTTTATCTTTTCCAATGTTTAAAATAACGCGTCAAGGGGAGAAAGGTGACAAATGAAAAAAAAATAGATACTAACTCTTAAAATGAGGTGTATTCGATGCAATATTATATGCTTAAGTTTGGCAATGCCTTGCGGCAGGTCGGAGGTTTTCTCCGGGTAATCCACCAATAAAACTGACCGCCAAGGTATAGCTGAAATATTGTTGAAAGTGACGTTAAACACCATAACCTTAACCGTAATCCTTAACATGAAAATATATGTAGGAAAATGTTATCAACCACCACCCGAATAAAATTCATTACCAGTTGGTGCACATATATATTCTACAAGTAACATGGTACCAGACTTCATACTGAAAATCTGAATAAAAATATATTGCAAACCATAATTTTACTTAATTAGGCAAAATGGAAAACATGACAAAAACATGGGAGTATCGACAAGTCTGTCAATAAATATATATATAATATACACAATTTCCTTAAATTTGAGTACAAATAACTCGTTTTCAAATGATGAATTGGTTTGACCTTCATATGAATCGAGATAATTCTATTCTCGGCTTTCTCGATTTATTCATTGTAGCCTCTGACACGTCGGCAATGATTTTTCTTAAATTAATTATATGGACATAATTTACAATTGGTCTCGTGGTGTTAGAAATGCCATTTATTTAATGAATGGAGCTTAATCATCTGAACTGATATATACACGATGATAAAAGATAGCCATGAACTCATTTTCTATCTTCCTTAAAAACTTTCCTTCAAGATTTATATTTTGCTTAAAGAATTCGGATGATTTATTTGTTAAACTGTTAAGAATTGGAGATGTTTAACATTTTCGAACCAAGAATATTTATAGAGTTAAAGTCAATTAAATGAGTTCCGATGCTCTATCTTAAACAAGTATGACTTTAATGGAAAACTCATTTATATGTTTAACTTGGCGGGAAATGGCATGAACACCATTCCTACAATTATTATGTTGAATCATTTGTTTTCTTTGTAATGGTTCAGAACATAAATTTAACAATGTGAAGATAATATTAACCCACACAACAAGTTAATTTCTAACATATTGTTTTATCCTTCCCCATTTAGGACCTATATCCCCCAGGTTTCGTAATCATTATCTGGTTAAGACATTTGATGAATTGAAGGAGTTGCTTGTTTATTACCCCTCCCCCGAGAGAATAACATGTTTAATAAAAATAGCTAGTTTCTCATCAGCGGGAGCGGGGGACAAACCCTCCACATTTGCATATTTAAAAATTGATTTTGTTTTTTTTTCAGCTGCAATGCCTCGTAGTAAGAGTACACCAGGGCTGGTTGAATCACAAGGAAAAGTGCCTCTGGAAGCCATGTTTATGACGCGTCATCATACACTTCCGGCTGGTCTTCCAATACAAAAAGTGTCTCCAGAAGCACAAACTTATAATGATGAAGAATCCGAAGGCAATAAGACAGAGTCCAATGAGTGTCAACCTGCTGAAATATTACCTCCAATTTATCATGAACTTGATACTGGAAATATGACAAAATCTCAAACAGTATCAAGCATAAAATCATACACAGGTGCATCACCGTCTCATAAATCGGCAACTTTTTCCGATGCTAAATTTACGATTAGTCCACCAATTTCACCTCGTGAAGCTCACCCAACAGATGTTCCATCTAACATATCCGCTCAATTATCACCAGTCCATTTTCCCTTTCCTCAAATGTATTCATATCAAAATCAACAGTCTCAGATAAACTTCCTGTCTCCATATTGTGCCTCAAATTCTTTGCATATGCCATCATCGCAAAGTGTAGCATTGACGAGATCGGACAATCTTTCGTCATCACAAACAAATCTGGCGTCCCCTACAAATCAACCGTATCATGGTACATTCTATCAAACACAGCATTCAATAACGCCAGTCTCACCGGGTATTACGTCTAATGTTCCTTCTGGAAGTCCAGCCTCGTTTTCATACGAAACTTCACAGGATGTACTGCTACAAGAAATAACCACACTAAGGGAAAGACTTGCAACACTTGAATCCGAGAATGCCACGATGACGGCGAAACTTAATCAACAACAATGGGATGTCGAAAATCGATTATCAGAATTAGAAATGCATATGTGTCCGAGCTCAAGTATGGCCAGTACTACAAGCCAAGATGACCGCCAGGACAGGTTAGAACCTGTCAACAGAGAATCAATCATTTGATGAAATAGTGACGATGGCTGTAGTCTAAAACGTATACATACAAGTCATATGATAATGGCTGTGATGTTTTTTTTCAAAATGACCATTCTGCTGGATTTTTTGGGTTTTTTTTACAGAATGTACATATGTTATACGAGAATTTTAATGTTAAATATGTTAGATTATTTAGTTGTTTTAAGTTAAGAAATTTAAAGTATTTTTATATGTCATTTTTCAATAGCATAATTCCAAAATATATCAACATTCCAGTATATATAATGATAATAATATTGTCAACTGTTCAACATTTTTAATGCATTAATATCAAATAAGGGATTTGTTTTAAAATATGGTACATTTGAAATAATGTTAAAGAAACGAAAACGTAAAATGAATGTTCTGCAGGTAAAATTATTTATTATTCCTTGTAAAAATCCCTCTGTAAGGGGTAAAAGGAAAAAACAACGGGTAAGCTTAATATAAATGTTATTTTTCACCGGTAGATACCTGTTTGGTTATCAAACGTTACTTCCTGTCATATATTGCATACAAGATGAATTCAATAAGTGATACAATCCTTCTCATGATATTACCTTTTAGGACATGTTAAAACCATAAGAGACTTGATATGACTTACAAGCTAATTAGTACACTTAAATATTGGGTAATTTACTACGGTTTATGTTTTGCACATACAATTTAGTAAAGATTTTAATGCACCTTGTTAGAAAACCTACTGATATTTGCATATAATGTAATTTACAGGAGTCAAAACCAAAAAGGACTTTTAAATATGTATTTGAAAGAAATATTTCATTTAGCTATTCTAAGTACTTTTATCGTATTTATATTCCGTTTATAGAAAAATACAAGAACTTAAGCGTATCGTCGGAACACTCAGCTGATCACGCTCCGATAATTTCAACGTATCACCTGTGGGTCAATTCATTTGAAAACTGCCATTTCAGATTTGTAGCGACTCTGATTTCTATTTAGTAGTTTACATAACAACATAACATCACCCAGAATGTCCTATCAGACAGATTGAATATATTTTGAATGGTACGATCTTACTAGTCGATATAGCATTCATCGCCGATAACCCACGGCTAATTGCGACCCTATCATATCCTCATGTCATTTTAATTCTCAATGGATGTTTTTTCTTTCTATTTTTAACTCTAATTTAATTGGCTATTAAACAGTGTGTCGGAACTAATCAAAATGTGTCCAAAATAACAAAGAAATTATTTACGACTACGAGATATCCCAGTCTGTTGGTCCATGGGTGAAGAGTTGAGAGATATCGGAGCATGAACAGCCGTCGGTTACCACCGACGATGCCTAAAACCCTGCTTTTAATTATGTCTTAAGGTCTCGATTCAAACAGCTATTTTAATTCTTTTGAAATGAAGAAAACTTAACAGATCAAGGACAGACGTACAAGTGATGGAAAACGTCATAACCTTTGTCAAAATGAAAAGATATGACAACAAAACAAAATCGTAACCTTTGAAATAACTCTAATCTCTAAATACCAATTTCGTCTTCAGTCTTGAAATTGTTATGAATATTGCAATTATTTAGTATTAAATCTGTTATCTCTTGTGCGACAGGTACTCTGCATCACTTACTAACTATAAAATAAGATGTGTTTATGTCTTGATGAACATGTTTACAAGCAGTCTATAATGTGGGAAAAAAACCTATTTCATAAAACCTTCCAAGAAAACCCAATCTTGATTCAAAGAAATCAATATATTATGTTAATATATTCTACAAGGCACATGGGTATGATTTATATAAAAATATGCATTTACAATAAAATTGTTCTATTTGTTACCATAGAAATGACATTAAATGGTTAAACTGTTCTTGTTATGATCTTCTTGTGGTTACTACTAAGCTTTTTATTACACCATAATATTGTTTATTTAGAAAACGTCTGTTTTTAATAACCTTAATGACCTAGGGTTGTACATTAAGGATCCCTGTTTTACATCAATCTCACTTGTTCAAGGGTAGTAGTAGAGAATGTATAAACATCCCACTCAAGCTACTACACTTTAGTTATTGTCAGGAACGTATTATTGTACGTTGTATTTGTGTTTTTCAGAAATCGTTAGATAATTTATATATTTATAATTTGAGCGACTGAAACTCACAATACGACACAATAGTGAACATTTAGTATCTAACATTAACAAGACGTTGGTGTAAATAAAAAGAAATGAAATAAAATCTACACGAAATTCTTGTGGAAATCAAAAGGTAAGCAGTAACCGATTTACTGTTGTTCTTCATCTCTCAGTGAACGTGAGGTCTCTAATTGTCATAGTAACTTGTACATCATCAAAGAGATTATGAAATTGCGGCTAGTTTTAATTGCTCAGCATATGGGAACTATATCTGTGGTTACTGTCGTAAAAATGGCTTGACTACTTTCACCAGTATCAGCAACATCAGAACAAACTAAAATGACAGAATCAAACATAAAACCACGGCTTTATTCACGATATTTGAGAAGCTGACAAATGTGGAAAAGAATGAAATGTTGTTTCCTTATAGCTAAGTGTCTCCTTAAACATATTTGTCTCTAAAGTCTCTAAACAAACACCATATCCTACACGTGATTGCTGGCGGGATCATACACCTTAATCACGGTAAGATGTTACAAATTCCACATTGCACCCAAGACAAACTCCTACTATAAATTGAATACAAAGGTATGGAAGTGACCTTAAAGATACACTATCCAAATCTCATGTAAAATCCCAAGGAGCATCGCTTTTGTTAGAAAGTCACAAATAATGAGAATAACTCTTAGGTAAATATCTTCTTTACAACAACGCTGTTCATACAGTTATTTATGAGGATCGCTATCTAACTCAAATGTGGAAGACACTTAAGCATGACCGCATTAGTTCACCCATATAACTAGCTTAATACCGACATGTGGTATTGAAGGGTCTGTATCAAGCCAGGAGAGTGAGCGGTGATATATGTGTGTGTTAGTGGTATCGACTGTTGGCTCTGTTCTACGATTTCCAGACTGGATTTTGGAATTGTTCTGAAGATGTGGTAAATGTTAGCAACAGGTGTGGTATCTGGAAACCCTTAACACTTGAGTTTGATATCAGGGCAATTACTCACGTCAGTGGTGTTGTACTTGTGTTCAGAAGTCATTGGCATTAATAACACGGCTACTCACACCTCTTCCATTTTGAAACTTGCATATCATTTCTTTTTAGAAACCACTGAGCTGTTTGAACAATTATGGTGTATGTGTTATCTATCCTTGGGTAGTTCTTAGTGTTTGTGGTGGCGACTAAAATTCCAAAATTGGTCCTAAGTGAAAAAGATATCTTGGGGCTCTATTGGGAATTTAAGGAAATAAAGCAACATTTCTTCACTAAGGCAATCAAATGGAAAGAAAAGACTATATCATCATACCTGTTTCAATATTTCATTGAAAAATCGTAGAATAGATCTGTAGTTAGACTGACCATTTATGTCTATTTTACATCTAAGAAGATAACTACTGGTGGATGTGCCGATAGTTATACTTACAAAGGTTTGATATAGGAGAGATGTTGGTTAATTGTTCCGTCTTCAAAAGGGTAGCTATTTGTTCACTGATTTCTTAGTTTTAGTGACTTTATCGATCTGATAATCCTAATTCTCCTGGATATAGGGTAAGCATATGGGATACATAAAACTACATTTAAGGATACAAAGACATTAAACATGCTGTTCATATGATTATCAGACAATTACGGAATACTCGAGTAAGTATGTGATCGTTGTTCAATGTCAAGTGGGGAAAATGTTCACCAATAGTATGACGAGAACAAGTTAGATTTTGATGAGACGATGATGATGTCCGCTTTGTACTATACCTAGACCAACATAATCACTGAAACAATAGTCCACGGGTAGACATGTCGCTCTGATCAGACACATCCTGATTCTGAGTCAACCCGTCCTTGCTCGTATTCCTTAATGCTGCGGGCGTAGCGGAAAACCACCAGATACCAAATATATAGTCTTTGATTTGACTTATCCGAATCTCGAATCCTGGTTCTACCACACTCGAGACGAGCACGATAACAATTACACTACCGATGTTGTTTCTACCCAAAATAGAGAAAAGTGACGATAGAAGCCTAAACCAGTACAGATATACAGATAAAACGAAATAAAGGCTCGGATGACAATACGAATTACCACAAAAAGTAGAATGGACATCAAATGCTCATGATGGGATATAATATATTACTCAATATATGGCACACGTCTTATTCCTATAACGAGTCGTCGTGGTCGTGATCGTATGATAGTTTGATTTGCAACCACTTGTCCAATGAGTGTCTATCACAACCATGGCGAGGTGCACTCGATACAACATTTTATGAATCAGTTTGTCAGTGCCTTGCGTCAGGTCGCCGGTTTCCTCCACCAATAAAATTGACCGCTACGATATAACTGAAATATTGTTGAAAGTGGCCTTAGACATCACAACACTAACCCTTTTTCTTATACATTTGTGTATATTATAGTTTATGCCACTGCTTACTTCACTGCTGTTAGAATTGTTTCCATTTTTTTCTCCCCATTTAAATTGTAAATATGGCTGCTGCAACTGGTTTTATTTTGTATATCAGTTGGCAGATACAGTATTGATATAGATAACAGCTATGGTAAGTTATTGCAATATGTATGTATTTTCTTTATTTTCTAGCCTAGAGAATATTAGTACAATTCGGAATAAACATATCTACGATTAAGAAACTCGATGCACACAAATAGTTACAACTAATCATAACGAGACTAACCTTAATGTAATATATATTTTAACTTTCTGGTGCAAAGAATAAATATTTGGAACTTGGATGAACACTGTACAGTCAAACCTGTATATAAAGGTCACTCACGGGAACCTGAAGTGTGGCTTTTGTGAGCAGTTGCTCTTCATATACAGGTTAAAATTATATGCACTATTCATTAATGGGAAAATAAGACTATAGTTTATAGATAGTAATTTAGCTATACAGAGGTACCCTTTAAGGCAGGTTTGACTGTATTTCATTGTGACGGTAGTTACACGTATCAACATATTTCTCTTTGTTGTACTTTTATACAGTTTGCTAATTTGTTTGTTTTTGGTCTATGTTATTATCAATCGATCATCTATATCAATGGAAATGAAAATTGATTTTATTCAAATTCCAGACTATGACCAAATACTATCAGATCCAAGTGCACTGAGAATATTCCATATATCAGTTACCTTCTTGTTTCAGTGGTAAAAGAGCTAATGGTAAGAATGATATATTAAACAAATGCACCACTAACAACGGTCTTTGTCTTTACTATATGGTATTTCATACAAGTCTTCTTTTTAAACCACAAACATTGATGACTCCCATCATATAAATATACAAGAAACTCTTATAATATCACCAGAAGCAAATTAAGTTCTAAGTGCTTATTACCAGATATAAATGAAGTTCTAAGTGCAAAAATAATTCGCTATTGTTCAATTTAGCACATAACGCACAATGAAAAAAATCCTGAAGAATGTTATGCACATCTTAGTCATCTAAATAATTGGACACTTCACTGCACACACAAAAGGAACAGAGCTCATAACAAAATATAACGTTATAATATGATATCCCCTCCAAGTGTATAATGTACCGATCGTGATACAAGCGAGACAACTCGATATATTTTTATCACCCAAATATATACTTGTGTTTTAACATGGATTTCTGTACTATTATCATAATTTGAATTTCTGTCTACAAATCATTAACTTTCACTTTTACTTCAAAGCATGTCTATTTTACATTCGTATTCCGTGAATTAGTTAACTGGGTTAGTTTTATTTTCATTTGTACTTTTATTTTGTTTAGATTTCTGTTTTTTGCTTGATTTTTTGCTAGATTTTTTCGACTTTTTTCTTTTACTTTTTGACTTCTTTTTACTTTTCCGCCTCCTCTTTGAAGAAGATTTTTTCTTTTTCTTTTTGTCTTTCTTCTTTGTATTTTGTTTAATATCCTTTGACTTTCGTTCTAATTTTCCAGTTTCATGTACGGATTTGCTAGTTTCACTTAAAACTGGTTGTACCATTGCCTCTTTATTTTTACCGTTTACATTGTTTGATATATTGCTATCTATACCACTTTGTTTAGACGTGAGTGTTGATGTTGATTGACCGTTTGTCTCTATTTTGTCTGACTGTATTGTAATAACATTATGTTTATCTATTACTTCTGACTTGGTGGGACTTTGTCCATTGTTCGATTCGCCTTTAGATTTGCTCTCAGCCAGAAGTTGTTGATTAATTGCGTCGAACTGCTTATTGGGAATCTTTTTATCATTTGGTAAAATCATGGGCTCTTCAGGACCACTAAACCTATTTTGGTTATTTTGGTTAATTAAAATATCCTGGTTAAGTGGTATATCGACAACATTCCCGGAAACAATTTCAAGTTGATTAGGGGATACGTTAGGATTATCCATAAAAAGTCCAGATTCTGGTCCAGTGGGCATGCTAGATATCTGCATAATATTGCTTCCGCCTTGTTCAAATTGACCGTTTTGTCTTTGCCTTTGATTTTCTTGAAAATTAACATTGGCATTTTCTACAATTTCAGATGGTGTTGAAAGCTGTACCGGATTTACTCCGCCTAGAGGACCAGTAAAGTCTTGTGTTGAAGGTGTCAACTGTTTGGGTTTTATAATTGGCAAACCATTCCTTACATTACCTGGGTTATTGTTGTCTTGCTGTGACCCTACTGTGATAAAGTTTTTACCAGATGAACTTGAAGTATGTTCACTGGGGTTTGGGGGGTGTTCTCTATTTGGTGCTACATTCCAATCCATTTGGGGATTATGAAATACATCCGTAAATGCAGGCATGCCAAATCCATCTACAGGTTGTGTATTCATATTTTCTACAGGTGCCTCAAAAAATTGATGATTTTGTCCTGTTTGTCCTGTTAACAAAGGTTGATTTGACATGGTATCGCCAAAATATGGATTAAAAGCATCACCCATGAAATGTTGATTAAACATTCCCTCCATTATATGTTGATTTATCAACTCCTCCGTAAATTGTGGAGGTGGAGTTCCTCTTGTAAACTGAGGATGTGCCATTTCACCACTAAGTATAGATAAGCGAGATTTATCTGTAATCCTTTCATTGTTTACATTCCCTGTTGAACTGTCTTTTAGTTTTGAAGTTTTAGCACTTTTGTCATTCTTTCTAGGTACTATATCATTTGGAACACCTCTAGAATCATGCTTATTAGATTGCAGTTGTAATGGTTTCGATTTTATATGTATAAATGGTATGATCATCGAATCTTTTTGTTCCGGTTTTACCATAGTTGTGTCAGATAAACTGCTTGGGCTAGGATGAAATGAAATGACTCTCTTATTTTTGGGATTCGACTTTCCCTTTTCTGTTTTTTTACCAGCCTGTGATGCTATTCCATTCCCATTTGCAATATGTCCAGTATTTCCAGATTTCCACTGTGTTTCCTTTCTGGAATTTGTATTTGGAGGAGAGGTATTCGCAGTTTTATCGGGAGCACTAACAAATACAGCATCTCTCGGGTTTCCTAAAAGTGGCTTTGAAAACCTTGAAACATGTCTCATTTCTTCCATTGCATCCATTAGTTTTTGCTGAATAAGCATATCCATAAAATTAGGGTTATTTTCTTGTGTTCGTTGTTGTCTATCGACATTAGTTTGTGGTCCATTAGATTGAGCATTGTTCCGTAAATGGTCTGGCAGAGTTGCTGAATTTTGATGCATTCGAGAATCTGTTTGTGGATGCATAAAATGTGGATTCGAATGCAACATAAACTGTCTGGGTTCCATATCTCCATCAGCAAACTGCAGCATATCTGGCGCAAATGGATTAAATGCATCAACTTGAGGTCCCATAAAAAACATGTCTGAAGGGTTATATACAGAATCACTCTCCCTAGTATGCCCAGTATCCGGGTGAACTTCAAACATGCCGTTCCATTGTGGATGACTGCTTTCAATTTTTCGAACGTTCTGTCTCAAAAAATGGTGTTTAGGATCATTTTGAAATGTGTCTTTATTTTGTCGATTGTTCCTTTTATTGTTTACCTTCATGCGACCACTCCGCACTTGTGTAATATGTTTACTGTTACCATTGCGTCTTTTTGGAGACTTTTTAATGGATTTATCTGTGTTTCGTCGATTTCCGCTAACATTTCTTAACCCTTTAGACTTCTTTATTTGTGGTACCTTTTTGTGTACGAACTGTGGATTGGGACGAATACGTTTTTTATTTGTACCCGTGTTAATATTAGAACTTGGTCGGCGAATGTTTACAGTAGCATCCGGTAGAATATCCAATATAATACCTCCAGAAGGATTGTTTGGTTGTAGTGAGACTTGTCTATGTATTATCTGTGGTCCTGGAATGGGGACATTTGTTTTTCCTGAAACATGTCTGCGTATTCCTTGTGGTCCTTGAATGGTAATAGTTCTTAAAAATCTATTAAATTTTGAATTATCAGAATGCGGTACATTCCTATCAACACTAACCGATCCTCCTTCGAATTTTAAGATCACATTTCGTCTTTGAGGCATACCATTAAATAATCCAAATGGAGAAGTTTGTCGCTGGGACACTGGATTCAGGTCTATGTGAAACACGCGCATTGTTTTGTGTGTATTGCTGGGCTGTGATGAAATTATCTGTACTGTAAAAGAAATATGAATAAACAATGAACGATGATGAAAAAAATTTAGTGTATATTAAATACATTCTATCCTGTTTGACTTAGTAGTAAATGAGACAATTTCCTTGTATTGCTTATTTCATGATGGCTTCGTGAATGTTTGTTTCCGTTTAAGTTCCATCAACCCAAAATATATTACGAAAAAAATCTCATTTTGATCTTGCCATGTAAAAAACGCCAAGAATGGTGGCGATAAAATTGTAGGATTGCTTTAGCACATAAAGTATTTTCAATGTGTTATCTAGGCTTGGTGATTTTACAGAAAGTATACTCTGAAACAATTCAATATGATTTAACCGCAAATACTGTATATTATAATAATAAACAATTGAAATTGATCACTGGTTTAGATATCTTGGTTATATGTAACTGATAATATATGACTCGGCGTTTTCTCAGATGGCGGTTAGATGGTGCACTCTAAAAATGGTGTTAAGTTAGAATAAGCTAATGAAGCACCAACATTTGTCATCTAGTTTCTTGATACCCCTATAAAAACAGAGGATTTATGGCGCTTTTTGTCAACCGTATTAGTGGATTATCAGAAATACATACACTGGTGACTTATAGAGAACATGAGATAATTAACAAGCACAACCACATGGTATATATGACGTCATTGTTATAGGAGTTCTTCTTGTCTGGTATTTTGTTATTGTTTTTAGTTTATTTTTATGTTTCAATCGTGTTGATTTTGTATCAGGATTGTGATTTCACTCGTATTGACATTTTACGTTTATTACATACATTCTATGTATACTTACTTGTTATAGATATTACGAACGAGAACAGAAGATCTATCCTAAACTCCATACCTATTGAAAATAAGAAAAAAGGTTTCAAATAAATATGATGTGACATCTCAAGAAATATATAATAATGTATGTTGGCAATATATGTCTTAATGACCATCCCAATTTAGTTACAAACTGCAAAAGAGTATTTTCCATTGATAAAACTCTACATGATAAAAGTATTAAGAGAAAAACAATACATCATTTTCTTTTTTACGTAGATTTTCCTGTCACCGACATTACTTTTAACCGACTTGACTACACGGTGGGTGTCTAATAAGAAGCAGGAATTGCTTACCCTTCGCGAGTACATGGTCATTTCCGATTTTTGTGTGTGTTATGAGTTGCTCGTCTTTTTAGTTTTCTGTGTTGTGTTGTGTTCTTTTTTGTTGTGTTTGTCTTTGTCCTATGTCTTATGTACCCAATGTTGCCATTGTCTTTGTCCTATGTCTTATGTACCCAATGTTGCCATTGTCTTTGTCCTATGTCTTATGTACCCAATGTTGCCATTGTCTTTGTCCTATGTCTTATGTACCCAATGTTGCCATTGTCTTTGTCCTATGTCTTATGTACCCAATGTTGCCATTGTCTTTGTCCTATGTCTTATGTACCCAATGTTGCCATTGTCTTTGTCCTATGTCTTATGTACCCAATGTTGCCATTGTCTTTGTCCTATGTCTTATGTACCCAATGTTGCCATTGTCTTTGTCCTATGTCTTATGTACCCAATGTTGCCATTGTCTTTGTCCTATGTCTTATGTACTCAATGTTGCCATTGTCTTTGTCCTATGTCTTATGAACCCAATGTTGCCATTGTCTTTGTCCTATGTCTTATGTACCCAATGTTGCCATTGTCTTTGTCCTATGTCTTATGTACCCAATGTTGCCATTGTCTTTGTCCTATGTCTTATGTACCCAATGTTGCCATTGTCTTTGTCCTATGTCTTATGTACCCAATGTTGCCATTGTCTTTGTCCTATGTCTTATGTACCCAATGTTGCCATTGTCTTTGTCCTATGTCTTATGTACCCAATGTTGCCATTGTCTTTGTCCTATGTCTTATGTACCCAATGTTGCCATTGTCTTTGTCGTATGTCTTATGTACCCAATGTTGCCATTGTCTTTGTCCTATGTCTTATGTACCCAATGTTGCCATTGTCTTTGTCCTATGTCTTAGGTACCCAATGTTGCCATTGTCTTTGTCCTATGTCTTATGTACCCAATGTTGCCATTGTCTTTGTCCTATGTCTTATGAACCCAATGTTGCCATTGTCTTTGTCCTATGTCTTATGTACCCAATGTTGCCATTGTCTTTGTCCTATGTCTTATGTACCCAATGTTGCCATTGTCTTTGTCCTATGTCTTATGTACCCAATGTTGCCATTGTCTTTGTCCTATGTCTTATGTACCCAATGTTGCCATTGTCTTTGTCCTATGTCTTATGTACCCAATGTTGCCATTGTCTTTGTCCTATGTCTTATGTACCCAATGTTGCCATTGTCTTTGTCCTATGTCTTATGTACCCAATGTTGCCATTGTCTTTGTCCTATGTCTTATGTACCCAATGCTGCCATTGTCTTTGTCCTATGTCTTATGTACCCAATGTTGCCATTGTCTTTGTCCTATGTCTTATGTACCCAATGTTGCCATTGTCTTTGTCCTATGTCTTATGTACCCAATGTTGCCATTGTCTTTGTCCTATGTCTTATGTACCCAATGTTGCCATTGTCTTTGTCCTATGTCTTATGTACCCAATGTTGCCATTGTCTTTGTCCTATGTCTTATGTACCCAATGTTGCCATTGTCTTTGTCCTATGTCTTATGTACCCAATGTTGCCATTGTCTTTGTCCTATGTCTTATGTACCCAATGTTGCCATTGTCTTTGTCCTATGTCTTATGTACCCAATGTTGCTATTGTCTTTGTGCTATGTCTTATGTACCCAATGTTGCCATTGTCTTTGTCCTATGTCTTATCTACCCAATGTTGCCATTGTCTTTGTCCTATGTCTTATGTATCCAATGTTGCCATTGTCTTTGTCCTATGTCTTATGTACCCAATGTTGCCATTGTCTTTGTCCTATGTCTTATGTACCCAATGTTGCCATTGTCTTTGTCCTATGTCTTATGTACCCAATGTTGCCATTGTCTTTGTCCTATGTCTTATGTACCCAATGTTGCCATTGTCTTTGTCCTATGTCTTATGTACCCAATGTTGCCATTGTCTTTGTCCTATGTCTTATGTACCCAATGTTGCCATTGATTTTGTCCTATGTCTTATGTACCCAATGTTGCCATTGTCTTTGTCCTATGTCTTATGTACCCAATGTTGCCATTGTCTTTGTCCTATGTTTTATGTACCCAATGTTGCCATTGTCTTTGTCCTATGTCTTATGTACCCAATGTTGCCATTGTCTTTGTCCTATGTCTTATGTACACAATGTTGCCATTGTCTTTGTCCTATGTCTTATGTACCCAATGTTGCCATTGTCTTTGTCCTATGTCTTATGTACCCAATGTTGCCATTGTCTTTGTCCTATGTCTTATGTACCCAATGTTGCCATTGTCTTTTGCTTGTCCAAATCTTGATTGCCCGTTCGGTTTTATCTAATGTTAATTATACATCTTAAAATTGTTTTTCATAATCTACATGTAGTTGTCAATATTAAAAGGCAGGGAACTTTTCTGAAAATGGTTTCAACGGTATTGCCAAGATAAGTTAAGATCGCTAACTCTATGTCACCCACCAATCATTTTCTAATTAAATAGATATAATATGATTGAATATATAATGATAAGAGCAAACACCTACTTAAAACACAAATTAATTAATTGCATCTCATAGCATATGTTAACGAATCATTAAAAATAATTTTGACATACCAATGATGAATCTCTTAATTAAATTAACACAACCTTAATTTTTTTTTAACTTGCATTATAAAGAGAGTTATTGTCTTATGAAATCATAATAAAATCTATGTATGGTAGAATGTACAATTTCTCATGATTCAATCCAATTTGAAATGTATCAAATATTTTATTATAATTACATCATGGTTACTCACCGTAAAAATGTCATTGTCTTATTATTTGATTGACATGAAGAAAACAGTATATATGATGACGTGAACTAAAAGGGGAAAATGTGTTTGTAGGGGGTTATTGTTGAAAGTTTTCATTGGCACTAGTAAGAAGATTCATAGGATCGGAAAAGTTTTGATTCGTACGGTATAACAACTAGTAACGAGATGATATAAGAGTTGTTGTACGTAGGTTGCCATTATCCCAACAGGGGTCTTAAATCTAAATGATGGCCCTAAGACAACTGATCTTAATAACCCTTGCATATGGATAACTGTAGACTTTGTCATGTGCGTGGAACACGAGGAGGGCTCTCTGAGATTGCTTTCTCTCCTTTACATATATGTGCTTAATAGAACAAGTTTGAAGATAGCAAGTGACTAATCAGAAGTCGTAAATCTAAGAACAAACAATACAATGGCCCAAGGAAAAGAGACAAAAAGACAAACAAATATCAACAAAATACTTTTCAGACAACTAAAGATTGAGCAACAAGAACGGACACAAAACAGTGGGAACTCAGGAGCTCGGGAACATTATGTATTTCCTGTAGGAACTCAGGAGCTCGGGAACATTATGTATTTCCGGTAGGAACTCAGGAGCTCGGTAACATTATGTATTTCCTGTAGGAACTCAGGAGCTCGGGAACATTATGTATTTCCTGCTCCACTAGTGTTGGATACCAGTATATGTAAATAATTACAGATAACAAATAAAATATAAACCTCCTACAAAACAAATAGGAGTAAAAACATAGATATCTAATTTAGGAATGCAAATACAAATTATAATTTCTGGAATAACCTTCATCATGTACGCTCAAAATCAAAACAATGAAAAGCTAAGTAATTAAAAAGTTGTGTTAGCTGGAATACCAAACGTCCTAAACAGAATAGCTAAAATCGGCTAAGGTCCGGGAAAAGATGAGTTTCAAAGTCAGGGTCATTACGGTTTTCACAGTTTTCCGGTTGTTGACTGATTTTGTCTGTTTATATAATTATGAGTTTTTACTTTCCCTTTGTAAGATTGTTCGGAGTTCGGTAATTGTGTTATTACCCTTATTAGATATCGTCAGACTTGTTTTGGTAATTAAGCATATATGTTTTTTGTTGTATATGACTATTGTTTGGTTTTTTTCTTTTTTTTCTATAAAAAAATGTATGTCAATGTAGTGGTTTTGTCTCTTACTAAGACCACGGCTGCTAAATATCTGATACCATAAAGATGCATAATGTCCCCTGCAACAGAGGAACCGAATTGATAACATTAGCAATGATATGTTCTGATTGTAGATGAAGGCGCCAATTGAATCACAATACGAACACGGGCACGACTTTCCTACTTTGGTTCTAATGAAATGTTGTTTTTTTTATATTTGACTAGTTTTGCATTATTCAAGGACCTTATTTATAAACTACGAAAATGTGTATCATATCAGTCAGCTTTTAGTTCAATTTATATGTTAATTTGATATATATAGTCACAAAATGTTCGTATCTGTATCAAACTGTTGTTTTTAAAAATGCCACATTCGACTTTCTACATGCAAACGGAAATGTCTATAAATAGAGTCCACGAGTTAATTATAATATTCCGCTAGTTTTGAGAAAAATTTATAAATTTACTTCAATTGTTAATCATCACAAGAAAGCCCCTAGTCCAACGAATAAATATTGGCAAAAGAAAGGTAACTCGTGTTTAAAAATAATATTTTGACACTTTTTATAAGTGAAAAAATATATTTATTTAAGATACTTAAGAACACGTGTTCGTGTTTACCTTTAAGGTCAAACATGTGCTTTATTTTAAAATAAAAGCGATATGATTAGCTTACATTGGCATTTAAATCGAAGGTTAAAGTTTATTTACGTGCTTCACGAGCTCATTTTGCTTTGCGGGAAATACTACATTCTTAATAACATTCGACGCTCGGCCTTCGGTGCAGCTACCCCCCCCCCCCCCCCCCCCCCCCCCCCCCCTCCACCCAACCCGGGTGTAGTTTTGTAATATGTTTAAGAAAATAATTTGCAGCCATTATAAATAAACATATTTATACTTATTTTCATATTGTAATTTATATTTTTTGTCGTAGATAAGAGTAATTTTCTACTGTTGCAGCGGCCAGTGCAGATTTTTGTGTGATGTTGATAAGGACTTCAATTTGTATTTAATTAATAAATTGCTAGCTGCACGTCTGGCGAGCTGATCCCAAAATATTTGGTGTTTGTGTCTTTTTATGATAATTGATGATGTTAAATACATAAATAATTTATGTTCGGTTGAGGAACGAATAAGAGCATAAATCATTATTATGATAATAAGTTTACAGGAACACCTGCAAAATTTGTTTATTGTTACATCGTTTTCAGTTTATTGCTTTCTATGTCGACGTAAACTTGACTGTAATTTAAGCTTGACTTCCTTGTTTAGTTTTCCCAAAGTAGACAAAATAGGGCGTTCCTTAACTTGAGGTGTTTTTATACATTCAGTTATTTCCTTATTGCAGAACTTTGTCTTGAAAAACACTTCGGGTTATGATTGAGTTATTTTGGTAAACATCACTTTCAACAATATTTCAGTTATATCGTGACGGTCAGTTTTATTGGTGGAGGAAACCGGAGTATCCAGAGAAAACCATCGACTTGCCACAAGTCACTGACAAACATTACATCACATAATGTTGTATCGAGCACACCTCGCCATGAGCGGGATTCGTTATCACAACGTAAGTGGTGATAGGCACCCAATCAAACTACCTTACGATCACGATCACAGCGGCCGCACAAAAAACTTCCGTTTAATAAATAAAATCAATAGTTATCTATAACTTAGTTCCAGTTAACTTATAGCTCTGTTTATGTTGTTGTTGTTTTCGTCGTTTTAATTCAAATAATAAAATCATTACATGGGACAAATCATTGACATTTTGATGTACATAAAATGTTGTTTAATATGTAAACAACGGAGACTTTTGGATAAACACTACAATTATAAATACACAAAAAAACAATATAATTAAAGGAATATTTATATTGTTATTGTTTTTGATGCAAAGTGGGCAATTAGTCATCTGTATCATGACGAGAACAAGTTGCATTTCAATGAGGTGGTGGCCGCCCTTGTCGTTGACCAACACGCTTTATTGGATTTGCATAGTGTTAGCTCACCGAAGCAATAGTTGGCGGATATACGTGTCGCTCCTCTCGGACACATTATCATCATTAAGAGCCAGCCAGTGTTTGCTCGCGGATATACGTGTCGCTCCTTTCGGAGACATTATCATCATTAAGAGCCAGCCAGTGTTTGTTCTTACTCCTTAATGATGTATGCTTAGCAGAGAAGTAGCTAATGTCAATTTAATAGTCTTTGGTTTGACCCATCTGGGACTCGGACACTATAGCTAATGCCAATTTAATAGTCTTTGGTTTGACCCATCTGGGACTCGGACACTATAGCTAATGCCAATTTAATAGTCTTTGGTTTGACCCATCTGGGACTCGGACACTATAGCTAATACCAATGTAATAGTCTTTGGCTTGACCGGTCCGGGACTCGGACCCTTGACCCGTCCGGGACTCGGACCCTAGATCTACCACAGTCTAGGCCAGCACGCTAACCATTACACGCTGATGCGGTCCTCATTACTTGAGTGTTTATATATTATAATAATAATGAAATATGTAACCATATAGCCGATATTGCCTATCTTGCTTAAGTCCTATGGTTTTCTTAATCCCAAGGATTCTTCGATAATTTGGCTTTCAATTCGTTTTTTGATTTGCAGCTTACCTGATGAAGGCTATTCCAAAAATGTGCTCACTAAATAACTGATATTCATTTTAAATACTAACCTTTTAATTTTACCATCTCCGTCAATTAAATCCCAAGAAAATAAAAATTAAATTGTAATATAAAAGTAATGAAAGAATGATTGTCACAAATCACATCATAGCACGTCAACTGTCGAATCACTCTACAATAAGAAAAAAAGACATAGACAATCTGTTACAATATTATTTTTATGGTTTATGATTTTAATTCTTCATGCATAATTATATGACTGTATGTCAAGGAAATATACAATATAATTCAATAATAATATATACTAATTGTCTTAATGATAATTTATTAACAAGTGTAATACAAGAGACATGATTGTACAAGTGATCGTGACGGGTCTTTGTCCTCGAAACACGTGTAATGGTGTACCTGACATCGACATTAAAGGGTGTATTGTTCATTTAATAACATTGTAATAGTTATCATAAATAAATAGCTGAATAAATAACACGTTTATCATTTATAAGTATATCCTGGACACTCTGTCATTGGTCAGTTGATATGAGTAGCCTGCATAAAGAAATGGCGGAATAAATAGCACGTTCATCAATCTCTGTGATTGGTCAGTTGTCTATGTTTGCTTACAATAGTGTCAAGACAGGTTCCTGTTGTGGTAATTAGGGAAAAAAAGGTAAAACACTTATTGTCAACAATTCCAATAATGTCAACAATACGGGCAATCACCTCTCAACTCAACCCATTGAACATAGAAAACCAGACCACGACATATAACGTTGGAAATCATTGTCCTGTATTGGGACAGTCACAAAAATGTGGCGGGTTAAACCAATTATTGGGATCTAAACCATTCTCTATTGACAATTAGATCTCCAGTGGCACTACATATATAAACAATGCACTGACACGATGATAGTGTGTACTTTAACAAATAATGTCGACCACATGTCTGTATGCTTCAATACTATATTTGTTCTTGTCTATATCGTTCGTCATAATATTAATACCTTCAATTATCAATAATTATCACTTCACTGCAATCTATAACATGTCAATGTAGAGTTTGTGTGTGTTGTCTGAATCTCAGAGATTGCTTACTAGATATGAGATTGCAGGTAACCGTGAATTATTATATAGGAAAACAATCAGATTTATTTGTAAAATATCTGATTTATCACCAAGCTAAATTTACCAAGTGAAAACCACAACAGACAATTGGTAAGTCGAGAAAGGTTATGTACATATAATACCTTAAGAATTATTACAACATGATGACCAATACACTCTCGTTCCAACTGCAAAGCAGTCATAAAAAGTGGAACATGTGAGAAAGTCATATTACTACAAGTACCGACATTTCAATATAGACCATATTAAGAATGAATAAGTTTCAAGAATTCGAATGCCTTGTTGCGAATCTTAAAAATAAATTAAACGGAAAATATTCCATTGCTATCCTGTATGTGTTATGTACCAAGATAAGCTTATTTCGACATCTGTTATATTGATACATATTTAGTGGCTGTTTATAAACACTACTGGAATTAACAAACAAATTTACAAAGGTTTCAACTCATACAAATATCTACCCAAACACCACACCTTTATGAATGCTATTTGATTTCTAATATCCGCCATATAATACCACATCTTTATTTTTTACCGTAAGTGAATATTTTGATCACCTATATCATATTTAAACAATAAGATTCGGATGTAATGTTTTATGAGGTAAATCTCCTAATCATAACTACACTGAAGTCATAGTTTAATTCAATAGCCCTGAGGTCATTTCTATTTTAATAACACAAATGTCGCCTTCCATGTACCTATATACTTTCAAAATGTATGACAACTTCGCAGAAGTCACAGTTAAATCATGTATTGTATACTGTAAATTATTTAATAACTTTCAATGGCAAAACGTGAAAATATACTCTTTCCGAATGGGTGAAGAGTGTGATGTCGCTTATACAGATTATAATTTAAAAACTCAGTGGGTCTATGAGCCATCGCTCTACATCAATCTTTAAAGACCCAAATGTCTCTCCTTCATGACAAATATGTTATTGTCTCCACCGACAAGGCCCCTAATAATATTGTTTTTTCTGTGTAAATCACATTACATAGACTGCTTGCTAAAGGAATTAGGTATTGAAATTTCACTTGGCAACCATACATATACCCCGACGACACTTACGAAAGAGGAAATCCTGGACAATCATAGGTCTGTTTTATGTTCCTTTGGAATTTCAAGCAAAGATGAAGAACTGGATCTACTACCACTCTACTGGATTCCTAAATTAAAAAATATCCTTTTAAATAGGCTATATTGCTGTGGCTGCCGAATGCTCCACGAAACCTCTTTCCAAATTATTATCATGTATTCTATCGGCGGTCAAAACCGGGCTTCAGAGTTACTGTGACACTAGCTACTCGAGGGGTGGTGTGAATCAGATGTGGATTCTGAAGAACTCTAAAGATCTGTTAGAGTACATACAATCTATGTCCCTCTACTCCTGCAATAGCATTAAGACATTTGACTTCTCTACCCTCTACACAACTATTCCTCACTCTATGCTGAAGGACACATTAATGGAGGTGGTCCAACTGTGGTTCATAAAAAAGAATGGCCAACGTAGATATAAATACCTTGTGCTAGGAAGGGGCACGTCTTACTTTGTAAGCAAACCACTCTGATTCTACCAAAAAGTTCTCTGAAACTGATATCATCAATATGCTCGAGTTTTTGATTGACAACATATTTGTTATATTTGGTGGACGTGTTTTTCAACGGAGAGTCGGCATACCTATGTGTACAAACTGTGCTCCTCTTCTTGCAGACTTGTTCCTTTATTCGTATGAGGCAGACTTCATACAGGGGCTTCTCAAGAAAAACGAAAAGAAGCTAGCCCGATCCTTTAATTTCACGTTCCGCTATATAGATGATATCCTTTCACTAAATAATTCTATGTTTAGTGATTTCGTTGATCGCATCTATCTCATTGAGCTTGAAATTAAGGATACCACAGATACAGATACATCTGCTTCATACCTTGACCTACACCTCGAAATTGACAGTGAGGGGCGGTTAAGAACGAAATCTTTCGACAAAACAGATGATTTCAATTTTCCCATTGTGAACATTCCATTCATATATAGCAACATTCCAGCAGTACCTGCATATGGAGTATATATCTCTCAGTTGATACGATATTCCAGAGGTTGTGGTTCCTATCAGGATGTCCTTGATAGAGGGTTGCTGCTAACAAGGAAGCTACTGAACCAAGGGTTCTCTTAGTTAAGTTGAAGGCATCACTTCGAAAGTTTTATGGTCGCCACCATGACTTGGTTGACCGTTATGGAATATCCGTGTCACAAATGGCCACGGATATGTTCCACTTGTCGTAAACACTTCCCGGTCCTTTCGTCGTTCATCACCGGGTTTGTAACTAGATTAACACGACGGGTGTCACTAGTGGAGCAGTAATTACCTACCCTTCCGGAGCACCTGAGTTCAACCCCGGTTTTTAATGGAGTTCGCGTTACTCGATCATTAGTTTTATATGTATGTTTTGTAGATCGTTGTTTGTCCTTTTGTTCTTTTTCTTTTGGCCATTGGGTTGTCTGTTTTTCTTTGATATGCGGATTCTGATTACCACTTGGTATCATCAAACAATTCTTTCAATTTTCATGTTTTGTTGAGGCATATTTTTTATTATTCCTACTCACATTTGCATCTATTTCTGGAAGTGACACACGAACGATTGATTGAATTCAAAATGTATTAGAAACGTGGTGATTTTAGTGTTCCCATTACAATATTTAGAGTGATGACTCCTTAGTATCCAACGTGCAGTATCTCAGCTAAAGTCAAGACGAGAACAAGTTCTACAACATAAATCGGGGCAACGACTTTTGACTGAAACTGGAAAAGTGAGGAAAGTTGGGTAGGGACGAAACATTTAATCCTTTGTATATGCGCCTACTCTTTTTTGAAATCGACAAAAGATGTCTTTAACGTGCAGGGAACGTTACCCTCTCTTTAACGTGCAGGGAACGTTACCCTCTTTTTAACGTGTAGGGAACGTTACCCTCTCTTTAACGTGCAGGGAACGTTACCCTCTCTTTAACATGGAGGGAATGCTACCCTCTCTTTAATGTGCAGGGAACGTTACCCTCTCTTTAACGTGCAGGGAACGTTACCCTCTCTTTAACGTGCAGGTAACGTTACCCTCTCTTTAACGTGCAGGGAACGTCACCCTCTCTTTAACGTGCAGGGAACGTTACCCTCTATTTAACGTGCAGGGAACGTTACGCTCTTTTTAACGTGCAGGGAACGTTACCCTCTCTTTACCGTGCAGGGAACGTTACCTTCTCTTTAACGTGCAGGGAATGCTACCCTCTCTTTAACGTGCAGGGAACGTTACCATCTCTTTAACGTGCAGGGAACGTTACCCTCTCTTTAACGTGCAGGGAACGTTACCCTCTCTTTAACGTGCAGGTGACGTTACCCTCTCTTTAACGTGCAGGGAACGTTACCCTCTCTTTAACGTGCAGGGAACGTTACCCTCTCTTTAACGTGCAGGGAACATTACCCTCTCTTTAACGTGCATGGAACGTTACTCTCTTTAACGTGCAGGGAACGTTACCCTCTATTTAACGTGCAGGGAACGTTACCCTCTCTTTAACGTGTAGGGAACGTAATCCTCTTTTTAACGTGCAGGGCACGTTACCCTCTCTTTAACGTGCAGGGAAGGGAACGTTACCCTCTCTTTAAAGTGCAGGGAACGTTACCCTCTCCTGATTTGATCCACGGTCAGGTTTGCCATATTATTACGTGACAACCAACATTGAGAGGGCATCCCTATCCCCCACCGGTGGATGCGCTGAGTAGGTCTGTAGGGTTGAGTCTTCACCCCTACCCAGTTTTTCCAATTTGACATTTTCCATATTCATGTAGTGAGGTCACTGTCTTATCTCAGTAGGGTTGATACGCTGTTAAAGAGCTTTCTCCAATTAACAAGAACAGTTTGAAGATACCAGAGGGAACATACCATACAACACGAACCACACAAAAAATGGCAGTGGATTCAGGTACTCTGAAAGAGTAGGCAGTTCAAGCTCTACTAGTGACATTCGTCATGAAAAAGAGATCTTCATCTTGCAATTATATTAGATTGTGTGTGTGTTTGCTTGATGATGATTAATGCCACTTTCAACAATATTTCAGTTTTATTGATGGAGGAAATGGGAGGACCCGGAGAAAACCACCGACCTGTCGCAAATCACTGACAAACTTTATCACATAATGTTGTACACCTCGCCCTGATCGAGATTCGAACTCACAACATCAGTGGTGATAGGCACTGATTGCATAGGTATTTGTAGATTCAACTACCATACGATCACGGCCACGACGGCCCTCGCAATCATATTGGATATACAAGGATACATGATATAATCATTTACAACCAGGTTTGATGAGCACCATAAATGGTCCAACATTACTGTTGGTTGTAGACATGATCTCAGTGTAAATATTATACTGTTGGCACTATTGGCTGGGGCTAGATTCTAGAAAGACTTGGTAAGTGAAAATCCACTGTATGGAGCAGGAGCATATAACCTTTTCGTAGAATATGGTCGCGCTCCAGGTTGTCTATGTGCATTCATCTTTTGTTATGGTATGTTTTACACACATTGAAAAGTTACACAATAATTTCATTTGAAATACCAGAAATTAATGATTTTCATTATCTGTTATGAAAAGAAAGTTTAAACAATTCCACCAATTTCAACAAAACGAAAATCATCTCTCACCTCAAAATTAAATAGAAACAAAGACTGGCATGTACTTTGCGAAAAATAACAGACGAGAAGAATCAACTTGTCTCTGAAGATAGCAGTGAATGCAACTTTATCAACATAACATTCAATTAAAATGCTGCAATTTAATAAATAAATAAATAAAACAAATGTACATAAATTATAAATGAGCAGGAAATTTAAACACATGTTCACGATTACGTTCAACAAGTATGTTAAGAACTCTCATAAAGAAGTCACCGTCCATACTAGTTTGTATCTATGATTGACACAATGGTAGCATATAAGATATATGAATATCCGTACCCATATTTTGCTTGGCCATGAATAACCAACAAATCACTTATAGAAATGTGAATCTTTATGTCAAAATGTCTTCACTGGTGCGACAGCATACCATAAATGGCATGTGTGTCGATAATATCAAGTACCTCATTTGTTTGAACACTATACTAGATTATCCTTGAAGTGGATTTCAGAATGAAAAGTTTTTGGTTAATCAAAACCATGTTTATATACCTTTGCCTTTTTTATTTTTCGCACTTTTTCGTTTTTTATTTTTTGCAACTTTATTTCTCTTATTTGTGACATTCTTCCTTTTCTTGTTATTCAGACCTTTGTTCTTTCTATTCTTTCTACGATTCCTTTTTCTTTTTTGCACTTTCTGTTCCTTTTTAATTGGTTGCATGCGTTGTTGTTTTTCTTTGGTTTCCACATTAAAAGCTTGTGTATTCATTGCAGTCATTTTGATACCATTGTTGATTTCTGAAATTTGATCATTTTTTCCATTATTTTTGGTTCCAGAGATTTGATCATTTTGTTGTCTTTGTTTGTGTAGATTGTCAAGTTTCTTCAATTGCTGCTTGAGTTTCCGTTTTATTCTTTGTTCTTTAAACTTCAGCTTTCTAGCAGCCAATTTGTTGTCGAAAATCTTAGGATTTTTGACACGTCGTTGTTGCTTTTTCTGTCTCTGCTTTTGTTTCTTCTTTCGTTCTTGTCTTCGTATTCCTCTATTTTGTTGTTGTTGTGCTTTCTTTTGCTGCCTCTTTTTTTGACGCTGTTGTTTCTTTGTTTCCTTTAATTGTTTTCCATTTTCCTTAGGCTGTATATTACTCTCTATTGTATTCGACGTTACAAGGGATGGATCTACTGTAGTTTGATCTACAAATACAGCACCATTCGGCGGTGAAATTTCATGAGGGAGAACTATCGAGACATTATCTGAAGATTGTTGATTTACATCAAACGGATTTTGGTCTAATGGTTGAGTATGAACTGCTCCTTCGTGTCCCCCAAGTGCCATGTCTCTAGTAATCATAAAATCAATTAAATCAGCATGAGCTGGATTATCTGGTGACAAAAGGCTGGGGTCCAGTGTCGCTGGATTTTGCAAGGAAAGTAATCTTGGATCGATACCAAATTTACTTTCTAACTTGGACACATCAGATAAAGCCAAAGGCCCATTATTTGCAACTTGAATCAAGTCATTATTTTGAACATTGGTAGAAGAAGCTCTCATTCGTTTTATTGTAGGAATATTACTAGTGACATCTGGTGGGGTTTGTGGCGGAAGTTGGAAGTCAGCTGGTAATTGAACATTATCTATATGTTGGCTGTTTTTATTTACTCCCTTGTTATTATTACTTCCGGCTATATTCTGACCATCGTCTACAACCTTGACACTATCGACTGGTACCCCTTCCCCAAGCTGTATAGTTGGTATCAGTCCCATACCATGCGCCATATTGTTCATAGTACTCGATGACATCAAAGATTCCCAGTGAAAAAATGGTGTCCGTGACTGGGAATATGTACCGGAAGAAAATGGATCAATCCATAGAGGTGGAGGGCTATTTCTTGTACCAACAGAAAGGTTATCTAAGGAGGTCGCAGTGATGCCAGTGTGTGTATTACCGTGCTTGTTGAATGGAACGGACGATAAATGCATACCTATTGGTTCAATGTGTTGACCTAAAATGAAAAATACACTTCTGGTTATTTAAGTAAAGCACGATTAATATGTTTATATGACTGCAACCAGTTAGCAAATACATATACAATAAAACATGTTATAAATACTGAAAGAATAATTCAAAAATTCAATTAAGGAAAAATCACATTAAAATTTTATTTTCTAAAACAATGCTGAAAGTATGTGATACATGATATACATGTATGTATACAAGTTAGACAGACTACCAGTGTAATAACAGATAGACTGTCTAACTTGCATATATATATATATACATATTGATGTTCATTTTTGCGGTGAAATATCCGAATCAAAAGAAAACGACAAAAGGACAAATAATGATCTACAAAAAATACACTAAAGATTGAGCAACACGAACCCCACAATTAACCGGATGTGAACTCAGGTTCTCACTGCTCTTGTCACACTTGATGAATTTAACCCAGAATAAAATTACATTCTTCTAACCTACTGATAAACAACTCCTACACTGGCTGAGTTATATATATTTACATTACCACCAATGTTCCCTTTCAATGCAAAAGGCTTATGTCTGTTTCATCTATTGGGCGAGGAAGAAACAATTAAGGATTGATCGCAATTTTTGGCCGGTTCATGAAGAAATAACCTCAATCAGGTTGTACACACCGTGTAACCCGCGTAGCGTGTTACGCAAGTGTGTGTACAACCTGATTGAGGTTATTTCGAATGAACCCAACAAATAATTTTGATCAATCTTTATAAATTAATTTAAACTTTTTTTGTTATGATATTGAAAAATATATTTATTTTTTCCAAATTAGGCAAATAATCGGAAATAAATTTAAATAACCCCAAAGGTGCCTCATTTAAAGAAAATCGCCTGATGACAACGGCACGCGACGCCTTGAGAACGACGTCTATTTTTAGATTCCGTTCATTGACAAATAGCCTCAACTTTTTAAACCAATCAAAACAGGTATAAAATGACATGTGACTCTAAGATTAATTTATTCTCTGGACATTTTCTATCTACACTTTATCTGTTGTGTCTGTTCCATATTTTTGCTTTTGTTTAAAATAGGAATTTAAATATATCATAAGATTCGTTTCGATAATATATCCCTTGTGAAGCAATATAAAATTATTGAAATGTTTACAAAATATTTAACATGTTGATATCAGTCAGTATTTGGTAGAAGTAATTAGTATTTGTAAAACAAATGGAAGCGACGTTGAACCTCAAAAGATGGTGGTATAATTGAATGTTTTTTTATTTTACAATCTGTTTAGACTTATGTTGATACTTACACATAATGGGAATAATGAACACATAACATAACTGTAGAACAATCACAATCCGTAAAAATTCTGAAAAATAAAAACAAATAATTATAATTTATTATTGAATATTAAATACACATTACTGTCACATTTATTCCCCTGTTTACGTAAATAGTTGTCGATATTACACATCATAGTATAAAGTTAATGTCAATTTAATTATGGAAAGACAAATGCATATTTTGGTCATCATTGTCTTTTTCTGAATTAGTGTAAATTATATACGATCTGGTCTGGTGCCACTTGACATTAATTTTCATAACATACTTCATAACCACCCACCGTGACGTGTATGACATTAATAAATCTTATTACATTACACTAAATACAAATACATGTATTATGCTAATAAGTAACATTTGTAAATACATGATTGTTTTTTTCCATTTTCACATTTAAGTGAATGTATGTATGGATATACGTGTATTTTACTTATCGAAATAATAATAACGTTTTAGTAGAAATTGTATTTTTAAACACATATCTAAAATCTAAATAAATTTATTTTACATTTTTAAATTTATTTCGCTCATAAACCTTCGTCACATTATGGTATCTGTACAAGTTCTATAATCAACTTAACTGAAGTTCATACACTAAGATCACATCATCTCATTTTTGTTTTTGTTCTTTTCAACTTTTTTCATTATTATTATTGATACGTTGTGATACTCTTGGTGGTTTTTTTTTTATATTTACTGGAGATTTCAATATAATATTATAGACATTTGCTCTCAAATTATATTCTGATCCATCGAGATTTGAAAAAAAAAGTGCAAGTACGCTGGTCTTACCTCTTTTCATCTTTAACTTCCTTAAGACCAAACTACAATGCAAGAAGAATTAATTTCTTTTATCTTTATACATATTTTAAAAACGCAAAATCGGATATGAGGAAATGATACCTTGGGTATGACGTAGACAAGATGTCATGTCAGAAGAAACGTTATGTCACAAGGACTTCAATTGGTTATTTTTATTAAGTAAGTATGATGAATTACGTTTAGGTAATTTTCTACGCCTTTATGCAAGTCACTTGCATGTCTTTTCTTTCCATTTTAAATTGAGTATTTTGACTATTATTGATTTATGTTTGAAGCAAATAATTTCAAGAATTTTGTCTTCTTTTTTTCTTTTTTGGGGGGGGGGGGGGGGGGGGGTTTGTTTTACAATTTTACAAATGTTTTAAGACAAAATGTCCTCTTCATGACAAACCTAATAATTCACTTATGTTATTTTGTATTTCTGCGTTGTATGATATGTTTTGCATGCACGGTTGTCTTCATTTTACATTTTCCCTCTTTCTTAATTATTATGTTAATTGTACTATTAAAACATTAAAATATTTTTTACCCTGTCGTCTGCTATAAATATTTTACGAATTAAAATGTAATAAATATAAACGTCAAAAATTCAAATTAAAAGAAATCTTAATAAATTATATTCTGACAGAGTAATCATTATCTATGCACCAATAAAAAGTCTATAACTTTGTGGAATTCACCTTTTCGTTCAAAAGCTATTGGCATGACGTACTGTTCATTGTTATATATTTTTGAGGGGAAAAACATCTTTTATTTTACTGTGTTCGCTAGTTCTGATATGATAGTTCTCTCCCTTATTATTTTCAATAGGTCTAATATCATGCAATGTATCAGCCTGGTGCGGTAGGTCTAATATCATCATATCACCCATGTGCGATAGGTCTGATATCATATAATGTATTAACCTCGTGCGAATCACTCGCTGTGATATAATGGGATAAATTTATTTAATTTTCATGAAATTTCAAAGATTTATTTTGAACATTATAAAAATCTATAACACAAGATACCATCTTGCATTGAGTAGGAAATATCGACTCTGTTAAGCAATACGTGAACGTGAATAACGAGTTCTTTAAATCCTATAACATATTTATCTGTTGACTGTGAAGTATGTGTTTTTAATAAATGCATAAATATGTTAAATCAGTTTAAAGGTTCCAACCACTCCCTCATTATATCTTCATCTCCAGCAGTCAAACAGATATAAACTAATAATAAGAAAACTCCACAGACACATATTTTCATAAACATTAGACAGCATAAACAAACACTGTACAAACTCAGGATTAGATAATACTTCTAGTTAAGTGACAACTAGCTAAGGGGGTAGAATATGTTTACATCTGAAATCGGAATAATATTATACAATTAATGACTTTTCATAAGGTGGACACTGTGATTTATCAACCCCGAGAAAGTGATGTTCACCGAAGCCAACGCCTGAGGTGAACATCACTTCCAAGGGGTTGATAAATCAGTGTCCACCGAAATGAAAAGTCATCAATTGTTTTATTAAATGACACATTCTAAGTGTAATTTTGGGGTGAAAATTGTGAATTGTTGCTATTTCTTAGACATTTCCATTTATTCTTTTTTTATATGTAGCTACTTCAAACCAACAAACACCAGTTGTTAAAGCTTGACATTTCTAATGTTTCAAAACAATAAAATTGATTAAGAAAAAACGAATACAATTTCAAAATTTTAACAAATAAAATATCACAGTTTCAGTAACATTTTTAAACAATTTTTAAAGAACATAAGTAAGTATAATTAATTTATGTTGAATGTCCGTAGCGCCGACTCTGTGCCTCTTCTGGTGTTTTTTTAATCTTTTTCGTACAAAAGCTGTTCAAATGCTGCATCAGCAACTGTAGCAAAACGTGTCTTAACTTCTAGTTCTACTGACGAAGCTGCTTCGTTCATTTTTGCTTACTAACAATCGTCTGCTGATTACCGAAGTTCGTTAGCAAGACGGCCTCTGATTGGTTGAGGTTCAAAATGTCGGTCAATTAAATTTATCGATATTAATCAGTCTACTGGTTTTCTCCTGTTACTATATTTGGGCACGTACTAACTGCGACATGAGATTTATTAACCTCACGCGCAAAATTGCGCGGTGGACATGTAGTTCTGTTAGAGGAAGCAATGAACCTTCTAAACCAATCAGAATTAAGAAAATTTATAGTCATTTAATAATAAAATTGGTTATTCAATATTACTTCTTTGGATTTTTAATTATAAAATAAAGTTGTCAGCAATGTATGACAAACTTTATTTATTTCTTTATTTCATAAACAAAATGACAACTTTATTATAAGATATCTCATATATTTTATTTTTCATACAAATATTTACATATCTGATATAATATACGACACATTATAATATTTTTAACATATATATATTAAAACATGTACCATGTTGTGACTCAAAGCAACTTCTCAGGGTACAGGTATCACATTGTATATTGGTATTGCACCCTTCCCGATAACATCAGAGTTATTCATTCCTTTCAGATTCTGACAACGCTTCCTTCGTGATTTATTGGCGATAGTTCATGGCGTGACACATTTTAAATGGCTTACATTAACTTAACACCTATTTGTTTTGTAGTGGTGTTCATGTTCTATTGATGTAATTTGTACTGGTGTCCAACACGATTTCCATATCAGATGTTGCTCGTGTCGTTTAACATCAACCCGACAGGTGTCACATGTGGAGCAGGAACTGCTGATCTTTCCGGAGCACATGAGTTCACCCCCGGGTTTTAGTGGGGTTCGTGTTGTTCGATCTTTAGCTTTCTGTGTAGATGCCAAAGGGGTAATCAGAAGCCGTAAATCAAAGAAGAACAAAGAATATAATGGCCAAAAAATAAAGGGCAAAAAGAAACACAACTATCTAAAAATCATCACACACAGAAAACCTTAGTTGCCTTTCACGTGCAAGCAGTATGGCATTCGTGATGCATTCAGTTACATGGCATTTAAGGGGCAATGTGTGTATTTGATTCGTCCCCCACAACCAACCAACTCCTCTTTTGGGGAAATGTACCCGAAAGAAGACGAAACTAGGTACTTGTTCTATACCCCCGGTGTTTCCACGGTTTCAAATTGAGGTAAAGATTATTGCTACATATCTTAAAATGCCTTCCATTTGTAAACAAATACAGCAACCGATAAATAGTTTTAATATTTAAATACATTGTATTGTGTGATTTTATGACTTCTAATAAACCGATTTACACAATACAAAGTTATTTAACATAGATTTTCAAAATTCAAGACTTGTGAACAAATAAATTGATTTAAAATTACAATACTTACATTGTTTGAAATTTCTAAGCTGAAAACAACAGATGACAATTCCGACACACTTCTCTGTACACCGCTATATACCCCGTGGTGGGACCGACCCTTGAGCAAACAATGGCGGCAAACCGAATTAACTTAAGCCTTTTCTCTTTCCGTTTTCTATTATACATTTCTTTCGTAAATGTTTGTGTTGAAATCAATTAAATCAATGTAAAACTTTATCCTTAAAACATAAAAGCTGATTTTATTGACATTTAATCACCATAAAAACCCTATACCTGGGATCAAAACCCAGTTTGTCAGTTACTGTGAGGCCGTTCATACCAATTACTGTTTTCTTGATAATCAGAGAATTCTATACCGGAGATTTAATCAATGTAGAACGGCTCTTTTGTATAGATTTGTTGATTTGTCCTTTTTTAAGAATGGAAAGAAATTCAATTTTTACATGAAATTTCAATAATAAAATGTATGCTTATATCAACAGCAGGTTGGAAACCAGACAGAAAGTTTTCAAGTGCTGGTATTTAAGTGGATTTTGGAGTCGGTTTCTGGAATTCATAGACAAAGCGTTTGAATTAAAATAAAATGACTTGTATTGATGTGTCTATATAGTATGTCCCTCCCTTGGACACTCGCCCACGACAAATGATTTCCTAGACAAGAAGGAACTGACAGACCTTTCATGCGTATCTTTACCATAGTTCCTTATTGTATCGCTGTACACGTGCATTCCGTTTTATAGGTCATCATGATTATATTTTGATGAATACAATACAGATCAGTAGTATATGCTTGACTTGCAGTTGTCCGTTACACAGTGCGCAACATACATGTATTAATATTAGTGGTCTTTGTTTTGGCGCTTTTGATCAAAAGAGTTAAATAAACTAAATTTCCACCCAAAGAAAATAACCCGCTATACGGTAACACTTGACCAGAGGCTCACATAAGCATATATCGCTCACATTGTAAGGAAGATGTTACTGCCTATCTTGGCATATGCTAAATGCTGATCCTTCAGGACTTAGAACTGCCAATAAACCACATGGCCTTCATAAATACAAAATTGAATATTTATAGCACAATGATGTTTCATGCTATATGAAATTGCATTTCAATTCGTTGTTGTTTAAAACAATTTTTGAATATTTTCCTATTAGATAAAACAAAGCAATATAGATATACAAGGTAGAAAAGTCATCAATATCAACGGAATTAAACTTATAAACAAGGAAAGAAGTTTGTCTAGAGCTTCAATACGACTTGTATTATTCAAAACTGATTTACTTAACAGAGTTCGTAGACCTTATTGACAACACTATTACAAATTGGTCCACTTTAGTTAATGCGCTTGTTAGGAGAACATATTTATTATGATAGAATATCGATGTTGATATAAAGAGGAAATTCAAAGATTGTAATTTAGGTAACCAGTACATAGTAGGAATATGTTAGTGAGCTCCAGGGTTGTGACGTTTAGAGGTTGAGAAAATAGAGTCTAATTTGCATATTCGGTAAAAATCGTCAAAATTTACAATTTCATAGAAAATCCTGGAATATTATATTCTTAGCATGGGTGTCAAATTGAAACTGTACACAGACAAAAAAATATGAATCACTGAAAATACTAGACATTACAAAGAAAAGTTTGAAGATATACCAAGGGTGTAATCAGAATGCCAGAAAAATCGGGCAAAATCAAGAGCAAAAGGCAACATCAAGTTATCTGGCTTTTTTAAAGACGCAAAAGTAGATATTCATAGATTTAAAATGAGCGTTTCAATGAAAGTTACAAACATTAGTTTATTTTCACATCATATATCATGGAATATACTAGGGAAATGTATGTCACCCAACACCACACATAGTATGTTTCCATTCTCTACTGCCAATCATTACTTATACCATTCAGTCATATCACAAAGCTTTTTCCTGTAATGAAATTGAAGAACCTTTTTTCTTCAAGTAAAAGGGATTAGAAAGGGTAAAAAACACATAGTATAGTACATTTCATTGTGAAATGTTATATTTCAGGTACATGTATTTACCTCCCCTTGTACACGTATGAACACTTCTCATGTTGTGAATAGTTATTAGATTTAAAAATAACTGAATTATAAACACAAAAGTGTAGAAAATAATTATATATAAAAAAAATATATATATATAATCGTTTCCCATAGGAATAAACGATTTCAAGATATCATGTTCTGTTCTAACTATTTTAAGTTCTTGAAAAATAGAACATAAAAATGCAGGTCAAACACAAGTCAACAAACATCCTTACATAAACCTTGAATCAAGTCAACAAACATCCTTACATAAACCTTGAATCATTGCAAAACTATACTGTGCAGGAAGAACAAAATCTATATTATATGAATATTTTGTATATGTCCTTGGTCCCAAAGTGTTGTTTTCTATGACGAAAATATCTGCTTCGAAATGTGTATTTACTAATACATTTCTTGGTGACGGTTTTCTCATTAAGAACTTTCCATTTATATGTATAGCAACATTCCAACATTCCTTCAAATAGAGTATATCTCTCTCAGTTGATCTGAGATTCCAGAGTTTGTTGTTCCTATCATGATTTCCGTGACAGAGGATTGCTACTAAGAAGGCAACTACTGCACCTAGGATTCATAATGGTTAAGTAGAAGTCACCAGTTCGAAAACTTTACTGTCGCCAGCATGACTTGCTTAACCGCTACGGAGTATTTGTATCACATATGACCACGGATATATTCCATTTGTCGTAATCACAATCCTTTCACCATTCATCACTTATCACCAGGTTGGTAGCAAGGGTAACACGACGGGTGACACATGTGGAGCAGAAATTGATTTCCCATCCGGAACACGTGAGTTCACATCCATTTTCGAGAGGTTCGTATTGCTCGATCATTAGTTTTCTGTGCAATGCTTTGTAGATCGTTGTTTGTCCTTTTTTCCTTTTTCTTTTGTCCATTATGTTGTCTGTTCTTCTTTGATTTACGGATTCTGATTGCACGTTTGGTATCTTCAAACTTTTCTTTCTAATCACTACATGCTAAAAGACAACGGTAATCTACAAATTAGAGGTGACATTATCAAAACACAAATGTCTACGGATTGATGTTTTTGGGTGTCATGGTAAAACCAGGAGATAATAGGTACACAATGTAGGAATGGTAAGAAAATATGCCTTGCAATGGACCACAAACGACCACTCTTGACAAATTGGTATTCACTGAGAGATATTGAATGTTATTTGTTTATGTATTTATGTGTGTAATTGCCCTGGCAAAATGGCTTATCATTAAGTGAAAGAAGTCTTACAAATAAGGGTAATAACAAAATTACCGAACTCCGAACAATCTTACAAAGGGAAAGTCAAAACTCATAAGTATATAAACAGACAAAATCAGTCAAGACAATATCTATCTCATTCTCTATACAGACATATATACTTCTCTAAACGAAGACACCCCGATTGGTTTATGAAAGATGCCGTCAGAATATAAAACATTCCTTTTGATGTTGTGGTATCGGGTATAAACGTTACACAGAACTGAAGAGTATACTCACAGCCAAGCTTACTAATAATGGTAATGTTCATAATGTTCATATGTATTGACTTGTCATGTATATGTGTGTTAGGTGTATAGATTATGTATTGACTTGTCATGTATATGTGTGTTAGGGGTATAGATTTTGTATTGACTTGTCATGTATATGTGTGTTAGGGGTATAGATTATGTATTGACTTGTCATGTATATGTGTGTTAGGGGTATATATTATGTATTGACTTGTCATGTATATGTGTGTTAGGGAAATAGATTATGTATTGACTTGTCATGTATATGTGTGTTAGGGGTATAGATTATGTATTGACTTGTCATGTATATGTGTGTTAGGGGTATAGATTATGCATTGACTTGTCATGTATGTGTGTTAGGGGTATATATTATGTATTGACTTGTCATGTATATGTGTGTTAGGGGTATAGATTATGTATTGACTTGTCATGTATATGTGTTTTAGGGGTATATATTTTGTATTGACTTGTCATGTATATGTGTGTTAGGGGTATATATTATGTATTGACTTGTCATGTATATGTGTGTTAGGGGTATATATTATGTATTGACTTGTCATGTATATGTGTGTTAGGGATATAGATTATGTATTGACTTGTCATGTATATGTGTTTTAGGGGTAAAGATTTTGTATTGACTTGTCATGTATATGTGTGTTAGGGGTATATATTATGTATTGACTTGTCATGTATATGTGTGTTAGGGGTATATATTTTGTATTGACTTGTCATGTATATGTGTGTTAGGAGTATATATTATGTATTGACTTGTCATGTATATGTGTGTTAGGGGTATATATTATGTATTGACTTGTCATGTATATGTGTGTTAGGGGTATATATTATGTATTGACTTGTCATGTATATGTGTGTTAGGGGTATATATTATGTATTGACTTGTCATGTATATGTGTCTTAGGGGTATATATTATGTATTGACTTGTCATGTATATGTGTCTTAGGGGTATATATTATGTATTGACTTGTCATGTATATGTGTGTTAGGGGTATATATTATGTATTGACTTGTCATGTATATGTGTGTTAGGGGTATATATTATGTATTGACTTGTCATGTATATGTGTCTTAGGGGTATATATTATGTATTGACTTGTCATGTATATGTGTCTTAGGGGTATATATTATGTATTGACTTGTCATGTATGTGTGTTAGGGGTATAGATTTTACCCCTCTTTTCTACAATTTTTCTATTAGATGTTAGAACTGTTCGAACAGTATGATTTTCAGTTTCTTGATAAATATTATTCTTATAACACATATGTCATTTGTGATAATGAACTGGAAATGAATATTAATAGTTAAGTAAGTATAGAAGAATGTAGATAAATATCTAACGAAACGAAATTATATTTGTTTGATCGTTCTCGCACCCGATTTCATGACAAAAATTGGCAAAAAAGCGGCGCAAGATTTCTTTTGCGCAGTTTCGAAAGTTTTTGATAGAGTGAAAACCGTAGCCCTATGGTCTGCAAAAAAAAATAAATAAAAAGGACCATAAAGGGCTACGGTTCCACAGCTATCCGTGCGTGTGCGATGAATATCATTCATAATGTGGTTAACATTTTTTAGATTTTAGCATCCAGGTTTTTTATCTTGTATCATAAATAAAAATAAATATTTTAAAGCTCACAAGACAACAATTGGTAGATATAAGACAAAGAATTTCCGAAATCCCGCCCAATTTATACATTTTTAAATCCGCCCAATTGTATACTTTTCATCCGCCCCATTGATACGTTTTTTGTCGCCCCATTGAGTTGTTAATCCGCCCCAATGTAAGTCTGCGGCCACGGAACACAATTACTAAAAAAAGAAAACAGTAATTAAAAGTTATTTTTGCATTGTTAAAAAGAACTTTGCATATATATGAAAATTGTGATAGTTGAGAAAAATTGTTCAAATTAAAATAATAAAGGCAAATTTTAAAATTTAACTTCGAAATGTGCAGGATTTTCTTATTTTATTATTAAAGAATAAACACAATTGTTTTACAATATATTATTTCTGTCTTCACGTTTTCTGAAGATAATGAGAATTTAGAATTTCAATGGGAAAAGACACATGGCATGGCTATGTGTGTATTATTTTTTCATTAACAATATATTGATACAGAAATAAGAAAATCACAAAATGTTTCCCAAGTAACGGTCTAACGTCTTAAATCTACAAACTGAAATATTGTCATGAAACTGAGTTCACCTTCAATCATGGCATAGCATTGTATGTTGCTTACTGAATTAACTTTTACTCTCAAAGCTCAAATAAAAACCGTGAAAGGTTCCATTGTTCAAATACAGATTGACAATTACTACACTCGGAAACTGTTGGTACCAGACAAATATTTGTATCTTTCTGATCTTTTCGCGATTAAATATTAAATATATATATCAATATTACAAATTATAACATAGAAAAGAATTTGATTGGACGGGTTTGTGAATAGGGCACGTGTCGTATTAATTTGCTAATATTTACATGAAGTATTGAGGGTGGGCTGTGGTTAGCGAATACAATATAAAGACACACGACGTGACAATACTTCGTAATCCAATCATCCGATTATAGAGTGATTCCAAGTTATATAATGCCAAAATCGTTTTTGGTGAAAAATAAGAGAATTTGTACATTCCACACAGAAGAAATGGAACCAACTTCTTCTTCAAGTGCTTTTCATGTTGTTATGCCAAGAAATACTGGTAAGTATATTCCGAAAATGATTTTTAAACAAATATTTTTATTTAATGCATTTATATTTACAGAAAAGTGGGAAAATATTTCCAAATACTTGTATTTAATATCGTCCCCAACATCAGTTTGTCAAAAAAATTATATAAACTTATAATTAAATAAAAATAATATAAACAAGGCAAAACAAATATTTATAATAAAATGTAAAAGGATGACTATCAAATGCTTATGGGAAATTTAAAGAAATATGTTAACTCGATATTCTAACAAAATAATTATCTCCCGCCAAAACTATGTACAATTTTTTTTTCTACTTTTCTACGTCGATCGCTTTAATTTTTTTAAATATAAATTAGTATTAAAGCATTCATTAACCATTTAAAAATTACTGGAAACTCTGATTATATGTATGTTACATTTCGATAATTTAATATTAATTATATGTTATTTTTTTTGTGGACTACTTTTTAAGACTAAATTTAAACATGAAATGCTATTACATTGGTTGTAATTTAAAATATTTTGTTTCGGACAAGACCGTTTCAACCCGGTTTTATTCTGTTGAAGCGAAGTTTTGCTCGTTTTATCATTAGACCATGCCCGAGTAGCTAAGTATATCTAAAGCCCGGATACTTTTTTTCTATCTTCGTATATTAACCAAAGTAAACTGGGGCCGTGTTCTAGAAAGTATCCTAAGATATGTCTTAGGACGGTTTTTAGGATGATCTTAGGACCATCTTAGGACATGTCTTTGGAGTGATCTCGAAGCTATCTTAAGACTATACTACCCTAGGATGTCTTAACTATGTTCTAAGTGTCAACGCAATTATTAGAAAAATAGCAATATTGTGTACAACTATTTCCAATATTAATTTATGATAAAAAATACCCTAAATAAAATATAAGATGTAAATAAAGATTTTTTTTCAATGTCATTTATTTTTTACGCTGCATCCCATGAGTCTGTTTCTTGTTTTCTTTGATTTGCAGTTATCTATATACGTAGTTCTGTATATATGTATAACACTTTTTTATAATGAAGTACAGTCATTACCGTTATTTTTTGTGTGGTTACTTTCGAGTGAGCTGATTTCAAATTTTCAATGAATTACTGATTAAAGATGAACAAAAGATATCTCGTGCACCGTTTAAATTATGATAGAAAAATCATTGTTAATTTACTTATTTAGATTTAAAAACAGTATAAAGGTGTATGTCAATCATGTTCTACAACTTAAAGTCCGTTTTTGGTACAAAATATCAAATTATATTACAATTTCGGGGCTAGGACCATCTTAAGACACCTCCATAGATGTCCTAAAGTTAAGACAAATTGTCATATCCTAAGTTAGGACATGGTCGAGAACACGAATTAGGACTAAGATTTGTACTAAGATGGTCTTAAGACATGTCTTAGTCCTAAGACACTTTCTAGAATACGGCCCCGGTCTTGTATATTATTTTTTTACTTGCGTTTTTTTACTTGCGGTTTTCGACAAGATTAACAGATATATAAAGAGAACGACCCAAATATCCTCGGGGGCCCGGGTGGCTCAATGTGTTAGATCGTTGGATCTAACAGCTCATACAAGCCTATCACCAATACGGAGTGGGTTCGCACCCAGCTTTGTAAATTACAAAAAAGTGCACTCGACTCGCAACCGCAAGTGATAAAAATTACCAGTTGCTTGCCCAGGATCGGTGGTTCTCTCCGGGTACTCCAGCTTCCTCCACCACTAAAACTGGTCGCCATGATATAGCTGAAATATTGCTGAAAGTGGCGTTAAACATCAAAAATCAAATTCCAAATATCCTCAAATATCCTATTAAAATTTATCTCATGTAAGATATTAATTTTTAATTGGTTTAAAGGTGCAACGTAGCTCTCTAATTTTTCAATTTATTATTTATTTCATTTATTTTATTCTAACGATAGTTGTGTTATTTCGACAACAGAATCGAGTAAATAATTGTAGTGTCTTATAATTATATGGTCCGCACTTTTAAAAGGACACAATATTTTCAGAAACTTTTCATAATAACTAATTATTTATAATTTCGGTTCCTTTAACAGGATGCATAGGAAATGGCCCAGACAACTGTCTATCTGCTTCCATTGGGGCACTGAGAGACCACTCAAACAATTCCAGTGAGGAAAAGATCACGACTGTGGGCGGAAATTACGCTGCCTTCCGACCTTGGGTCCCTAAGAACCAACTGTTAACAGGTAAATTAACATGATCTTCAAAGCTCTTTAAATAATAGGTAACCGATTAATTGTATTAAAAGCCTCTTATTGACAGAGTATCGTTTTGAAATGAATTAATAGTACGTCAATTACAGTTTGCTCTTTTTATATAAAGTAAATAAATTCTACAATAGATCAGAAATTCATCTGCTTTGGACAGATGTTAAACTGTAATCGTATGTCTTCAAACATTAATGTCAATAAACAAAATAATATTTGAATTTATAAATAGTTTGAGGGTCTTTTCCAGTTGTTATTCATAAGTGCAAAATTTAAAAAAAAATGTATTTTTGAAATATTTGATAAAGACAAATAAACTGTGAAATGAAATGAATACACTATGATTATTATTATTTTTTAAACAAGGACTTAAATGGGCTACTTAAAAAACACACAAAACGGAGTAAATATTTCTGTGTAGATATTGGTGCAACAATCAAACATTTTTTTCTAAGTTAAGCAAAGTTCGCAAATTTGAAAGAGAATTTCGACTAAAAAAGGGACAATTTGGATCATCATCAAATATTTTATCCGTTTATTGTTAGCTATTTTATAATCCCCGATTATATATATCCTTACAAGAAAACTTAAAAAAAAAATTTTTTCCGTTTCAGATAACTTGAATAAGAATGGAGGCTTTGTCCACCCAAGTTTCTACAACAGAAATCCGATGTGTTTTGACTACCGTTATATACTACAGAATTTCCTTCTATCCTATAGTTATTTTGGATCATATCAACATAGATATGGAATGCCGTTAAACTTCAGTTTACCAACAAAAAAATCGAACGAAGATGAACAAAGTAATACACCGAGCGAAGAAAACGCTACCACCAGCGCTGACGGCGCCACTTTCCAGTGCACAAAATGTACCAAACCTTTCAGTACATCACATGGACTGGAGGTTCACGTCCGACGAGCACACATCGGGTCTAGGCCGTATGCGTGTGACGTCTGTAACAAAACCTTTGGCCATGCTATAAGTTTAGATCAACACAGAGTTGTGCATAACCAAGAGAGAGTGTTTGAATGTCGGCAATGTGGGAAGTGTTTCAAGAGATCTTCAACTCTGTCAACACATCTACTGATACACAGTGATACCCGACCATACCCCTGTCCTTATTGTGGAAAAAGGTTCCACCAAAAATCAGATATGAAGAAGCATACGTACATACATACAGGTATACTTTTATTTTATAATAATTTAAGAATTTAATTTGTGGAGACGTGGTACATTCTCATTTTGTACATCTAAGACATTTTAACTTTTTCGTATGAAATAGAAAGGAGCCTATCCAATTCTTTTCTCGAAAAATCAAGACATTATTAAGAAAAATTAGGATTCGATTGTCATACAATTTAAACATCAACTTCCAATTATTTTTTTCAATTTGTATATTTTATTTTAAGTTGTACCTTCAGAATAAAATTGGTTTATTTTGATTAATACACTGCATACTCTACTCATTTACAAATGATTAATTCCAAAATATTGTATATATTTTGTAAATTAGTATGTGAATTTTTTTTATAGATAAATAAATAGTAATTATTTGCAAAGTTTACAATTTATTCATTTCAACAATTAATGAATAAATAAAGAAATGAATGAACGATTTATTTCAAAACGGTGTATATAGTAATTTACTAGATTAACGAAAACAAAGGGACCTTGTTGGTCAAGTCATGACAGCTCACCACAATGCTTATCACTGAGGTGGGTTCGCACTCCTTTCCAACCTCAAGTGTTTAAAGTTTTGAGGTACATAACCATCGCAGGAGGTTCACCTTGCATATCGTTCTAAGTGTGTGCGCTTTCCCCCAACATCTTCTGACAGCCACGATATAGTTAAAAATTATCACTGAAGGTATCGATAGACATCAATGACACAGCACAGCCCATAGTTGCTAATGCTTTCCATTTGTGCAAGATAAAGAATATGTTTAAGATATTTTGTATGAAACCCAATGGTATAATTTAAACCCATGAGTCCTATCAGCAATTTAATGATGCATGTTTAGTAATACATTGTATACATATTATTAATTTCAAACATTATGACGTTGCCATACCTACATCCTCTGTAGTTCCATTTTCACAGGTCAATTATTTTATTTTCTATTTTTCTGACCCCATCCATTGTCTCCTTTTCATGGTGGGATGTTTTTTACTACAAAAACAAGTAATTGTTGAGCACTAAATTCGTTCCTTCTGAGTTTTTACCTATGTATATTCCTGTATAGAACGCGTCTTCTTTCAACATACATGTATGTTCACTTTAGATAAATTGTATAATGTAATTATTAACAAAGCTAAGGTTCTCCTCCCACAGGCATAGGTGACCGTAGTTGGCTATCCTATACATGTAGGAATTGTGGTTGTTCTTGCTCCCAAAGACTTTTAAATTATATGACTTTCCAATCTTTTGACTATGAGCGTACATAATGAAGGTTTTTCCGGAAATGCGCCGTGCGCACTAATTTTGATATTTACGTTTTTATTATTATTAAAACTAAGGTTTTTCTCCCTCAGAAATAGGAGATTCTCCCTCAGATATAGGTTTTTCTCCCTCAGAAATAGGAGATTCTCCCTCAGATATAGGTTTTTCTCCCTCAGACATAGGAGATTCTCCCTCAGATATAGGTTTTTCTCTCTCAGACATAGGAGATTCTCCCTCAGATATAGGTTTTTCTCCCTCAGACATAGGAGATTCTCCCTCAGATATAGGTTTTTCTCCCTCAGACATAGGAGATTCTCCCTCAGATATAGGTTTTTCTCCCTCAGACATAGGAGATTCTCCCTCAGATATATGTTTTTCTCCCTCAGACATAGGAGATTCTCCCTCAGATATAGGTTCTCCTCCCTCAGACATAGGAGAGCTCAGTTGATTTTGACTATCCTGTTTAGGTTCTTTTTTCTTACTACCAAAGACTTTTTCCAATCTTTCGATTATGAGCGTATCTGATGAAAATAAAAATAAAAAACACACAAAAAAAACACGTCGTGCGCACGAAATTAGATATCTACTTTTTTATTACAAAAATTAGTGCCTGTAGGTTTGTAGTAATTGAAACAAGAGCCTCACTTGATTGTTTATGCAGTGTATGTTCAATCAAGTCGTCTTAGTGTCTGAGAAAAATATTTATTCGTTTTTGTTATGAGTTGATTGTCATCGTGGAGTTTCCCATCCATACGAAAAATCAACACTTTTCAAAAGCGGTAAATTAACATAAAATTAATCGTAGTTTGGTGTTTATGAGTGATTGTTGTTTAACGCCAAAATGAGAAATGTTTCAGCTATATTATTACGAGAACAAGATATATTCGATGAGATGATAAAGATGTATTTTTTGTACTATACCGACACGCTTAGTCGGTGCTAGCTCAGTGAAGCAATAGTACGCGGGTGGACATGTCGCTCCACTTCGACACATTATCCTGATTTCGAGCTTAACAGTCTTTGGTCTTTCTCCTTAATGCTGCGTGGTTAGCGGAGAACATATGGTTTATTATTTATATTCTACGTGTAGACGCGGTAGAACAATATAATACAAATGTACAATGCATATGTAATATACTCAAAACAAATTGTCGAAAATTAATTCATAAAATATTCATCACAATACATTTATAGCAAAAATAAAGTGTTTCTAATAAATTGACAATTAAAACATTGTAGAATTCCATGGTGGTGTGTTTTATTTATGATTTTTTAGTATCGGTGCAAGCTTCCGCATTATATCACATTATTTGTCCCCATAGATACAAATTATTGCCCGGTAATCTCGAATGGAATGTATTGATATTAAAGGTTAAAATCATTACATCTACCGCCATAACACCTAAACGGCATGGAATCTGATTGTATCACCGATTAATTTCCATCATTGATTGTAAAGAGGATCCGAATATCTCGTTACACTAGAAAGTTCCAAATGTCAGACCTTCCCCAATAGTCATTTGATACATTGTAGTGGTAATCTTCAAATCAAATCCATATTTCCCACAAGTCTGGGTTCCGAAATGTCAAATAGTCTAATATCGGAACATTCCATATCATGACTTACGGTTAGCATGCGCCATGAAGAAAATGAAAAGTCTCGTGAGAATACACGATATGTTACATTAGCAGATCAGTAAATTAGTGTTACATGATTGGAGATAGAGATTTGTCAATCTTTTCATTATATATTGCAGACACTCCATATTTATCAGTTTGGTGTTGTTATAATTAATTATATTAATAAAAGCACGTGCGTGGTGAATTTTAGATAACCTACATCATGACTTGCTTGGTTGCTTGTTGTCTGTGATTAACATGAAACCTGATTTTATCCTTCTTAATTCTCTTATTTTTAATGCAAAGTTCATCTTAAGGAGTAAGTGTATATCAGATTTATTTCTATACAAATCGTATCTATTAATACGATATTGTGTTTGTCAACGGACTGTACACGTGTGTGGGACATGCATGCATGCATGGTATCATTAATGCACTGGTAGCAGTATATAAAGAGAACGGCATAATTTCTCTACTTCTATGTAGGACCCCTACGAAAAAAGGTATTCCGGTGATTGTGAGGAATGTACCAAATATACAACTTCTACTATTGTCTGAAAAATGGCACGACCATTGTACATAAAAAAAAACCGTTCACGACGTTTTATTGGACATGTGTTAGTATTGGTCGTTGATGGTCCGGTGCGAGGCAGATGTTACTACCATATATACATGTATATATATATATGTTATATTTTCTTGAAGATTATTCATTCTTGCTATTTCTGATCATGTATTACCATAACAACATTAAAACAGACGCAATACAACGTTTGTTTTTTTTTTATTACAGGAGAGAAGCCACACAAATGCCTCCAGTGTGGAAAGGCTTTCAGTCAATCATCAAACCTGATTACACATAGCCGTAAACATACTGGATTTAAGCCTTTCTCGTGCGACAAGTGTGGACGTTCATTCCAGAGAAAGGTAGATCTGAGAAGACACGTGGAGACGCAACATACCGTCTCTTTTGACAGGCGTCTAATTCAACCGCTTATCATTCCGTTTCCTTTCAACAAGAAATGACATACGTGACAAAGCAAGACTGATGAGTTAATACATATTGTTTTTGTTAAATAAAATTTGATATTTATTGGTACATAGTCACTGTGGCCATTTACTGTTTATTATGTGTTGGTACATAGTCACTGTGGCCATTTACTGTTTATTATTTATTGGTACATAGTCACTGTGGCCATTTACTGTTTATTATTTGTTGGTACATAGTGCTTGTGGACATTTTATTTATTGACACATACTTGCTCTGGCCATTTTATTTATTGACACATACTCGCTGTGGCCATTTTATTTATTGACACATACTTGCTCTGGCCATTTTATTTATTGACACATACTCGCTGTGGCCATTTTATTTATTGACACATACTTGCTCTGGCCATTTTATTTATTGACACATACTCGCTGTGGCCATTTTATTTATTGACACATACTCGCTGTGGCCATTTTATTTATTGACACATACTCGCTGTGGCCATTTTATTTATTGACACATACTCACTGTGGCCATTTTATTTATTGACACATACTTGCTCTGGACATTTTATTTATTGACACATACTCGCTGTGGCCATTTTATTTATTGACACATACTTGCTCTGGACATTTTATTTATTGACACATACTCGCTGTGGCCATTTTATTTATTGACACATACTCGCTGTGGCCATTTTATTTATTGACACATACTCGCTGTGGCCATTTTATTTATTGACACATACTCGCTGTGGCCATTTTATTTATTGACACATACTCGCTGTGGCCATTTTCTGTACCATTTGTTATTTATTTATATGAAGTCATTCTGGCCATTTACAATTTATTGTTACATGTATACTGGAACATTGTCTTTGAATAATTTGTGCTTATTGGTAACATAGTGGTTGTTGCCATATTCTCTACAATTTATTTAACATTGTACATTTGTAATAAGCACGAACCGTTGTATTTCATCTTAACTTGCTTGATTGCGACAAGAATCCGTGACAAATTCCCCACTGAAACCTGTTTGTCTGTAGTGTTGATAGTCCAGGTATTTGTTAAACAAGCTGAACATGTCTAGTCGAAATTTTTTTGTATTTATAAATATTTTGTGCTTTTGAAAATTTAAAATGTAATTCATTAAACTTGTGCTGCATTAATAGTTTTATGTTTAGAAATTCAAGCTGTCATTGTGAAATATACAGAATATCAAAGTCTATCTAAGAGAGTGTGTGCAATGTATTTCGTCAGATTATTGTTCCTTTACCACCAGAGGCCGTCGTGGTCGTATGGTAGTTTGATTTACAACTACCTATGAAATCAGTGTATATCACCACTAAAGTTGTCAGTTCGAACACCGTTCATGGTGAGGTGTACTGGATACAACAAGATATGATAAAGTTTGTCAGTGACTTGCGACAGGTCGGTGGTTTTTTTCCAGGAACTCCAGTTTCCTTCAAAAATAAAGCTGACCGCCACAATATAACTGAAATATTGTTGAAAGTGGCGTTAAATACCATAAACTAAACCAAACTAACATTATGACACGATTAAACGTTTACAACTCAACTTTTTCATTTGGTCGAAAATATTTGACAACTACGTAGTCCGTTAAGTGGTACATTTATTTTATTAACTGTTCGCTCTAGCTGCGAACTTGTCCGCAGGAGATGCAATCTGATGCACATGGGTTTTGCTATTGGTATACAACAGTGTCTTTTTTGTTTGCATGCGATTTTGTTGCGATGACTATTGGTCTTTTATGATTTTTCAATACACATATCTTATTATCTTATGTCTTATGTATGCTATGTTCGTTTATTGTCTATATGATTGGAAACTCGTGCACAAAAGTGGGTAAGCACCCACGCACATATTGCAAAACTCGTGTGTCGTGCGCAAAAGTTAGTAACTGGATCGTACTAGTTAAAATGGTTTCTTTGTCACGTATCGGCTCCGTACCAATAAAATGATTGGATATAAACAAAATCAAATTTATTCAGTGATATTGTGCATGATCTGCATATGACAACCGACATAATATGGACCACTTCCGGTCGACTTGCGTTGTCGTCCGTCGTCAGTATCTTCATTACACTAGTGTAAATCCGGAACTATTTGTACAAAAAGTACCATAGTTGATAAAATTTAAACCAATGTTTACCATATTCCTTCTCACTATCTACTGGTGTACACATTCGATTTTATTTTATTATTATTATTTTATTCGATGCTTTGCATTACTTGGTAGTTGGATTTAAAACAACCCGTGCAATCAAAGCCTATCACCACTAACGTTGTGATTTTGAATCTCTCTTGTCGAGGTGTACTCGATACAACATTTTGTGATAAAGTTTGTCAGTAACTTACGACATGTCGGTAGTTTTCTCCGGGTACTCCGGTTTCCTCCACCAATAAAACTGACTGCCACGATATCGCTGAAATATTGTTGAAGGCATAACCCCACCCCTCTTGAAATTAATTGTCCATCCGAATTAAGGTTTTTGAAAAATAACAAAGCAAAAATGTGTTGTTTAACAGATCAATGGATGACAGATGACACGCGTATTTCGCAAAAAGGCTCATATTTTTTGTTTGTTTGAACATCAACAGAAGATCATGTCTACGTTTACACGAGGAGAAAAAAACTGTCTATGAATTTATAATTGGATCCGATTTTAAGAGGGAGAGTAGAATATTGCAACAGAAATTTGATTTCATTGAAAACTCAAACAATTACTGAAGCATGGGATTACAAAGGAAAATTCGCCCAATTATATTTATCGAATGACAATAACAAAATTGTGGAGAAGCTTGAAATCCGGGTAATTACTTTGTTTGTAGAGGCTAAGTTTAAATCTTATATTTGAAGAAAAAGATTGAAGATAACGATTTCTGATATATAATAATTAAATTCTGTCTAAAAGTGATAGGTGAGAAAATGGGGGTACCGGTGGGGATATAAATGGATATTTTTCATATCAAACTAAATATAAGATTTAAATCGGACCTGTCTTTACTTTGCAGACATTGTCCGTAGTGGTATTTATTGTTTAATTTCAAGTATATTTCAGCATCTGATTTGAAATTAATGTATTTTTTCAGTTAAATAATTCTCATATATAATAATCCTTTTCTGTAGGCAATTTAAAAAGGAAATAATTGGACGGGTTTTTTTTTCTCTCCAAATCATTAAAAGAAAAGTATTGACAATATTTTATTTACATTTGCTGGTTACTTTCTTTCAATGGTGAACTGATTGACAGAATGGTGGGAAATTTGACAGGTGAGTTGAAACTAACAGAAACTTCAATATATTCTAAATTATTGGTTTGTGTATTTACAAAATAAGAGATGGCATTGTTCTGAAGGTAAACAAAGAACAGACAATGTTTACATTTTCTTCGGACAAATAATTGAAATTCTCTTTTGATTTTTAAATGAAAGACAATTCGAGAATGATGAACAAACACAAATCTGTTAACAATTAAGAATGATTAAAATGATCTACCAAAGATCGAAATTAAACTGGCTTTAAAACACAAGATAGAGATAATTAGAAGTGGGGTATGGTGCTTAACGCCACTTTCAACAATATTTCAGTAATATTGTGGCGGTCAGAAGATTTTTTTTATTAGATTTTATATCGTTATATTATCTGACATCTTATGTTACTACGAATAAGACAAACTCTTCATGGACAGGAGCAACATTTATAATAGCGAAAAGCATACCCGAATAATAAGGAAATAAAATCGCAATTCTAGTACCTTCATAAATACAAAACAGATCAAAGTTTATCAAAAATGCTTATAATGTCGTATTACCTTGCACGCTAAATATTACATTCTAATGTAACTTGGATATTATAATTTTACCCATTAAAAGTTAAAAAATCCACACATTTTAAAAAGAAATGATATTTATGAATGTCAAAGATCATAACACATATTTCATGCAGTGGAGGACTTTTCAGCCAATCGATGGAACAGTTTAGCGCAAGATTTTAAGGACATTTTTGTCAGATTTGAAATTCAACTGGATATTTAAGCGAAAAATATTTAGAAAATTAAAAAAGATACACATCTTTTTGCATGCGGTTCTTTTATCCGACCGTCTGTCGGTCATTATGGATTCAATTTTATACATATGGTTAGTACATGTAATAAAACTGACCTCCACGATATAACTGAAATATTGTTGAAAGTGGCGTTAAACACCATAGCCCTAACCCTGTAATACACGAACCATTACAGGTTAAAATAATTTTAAATAATTATTATTAAGTCCTCGTACTATGAAACAATTTGATAATTTTAATCGTTATCATATTGCAAATATGTATATCAATATCATATTAATTTTATTTTTATCTACCTCGACTAAAACTGCAGATAATATTCCAGGACGTTATAATCGGCCTGAAATATGCATTCTCTACTTCTTATATTAACTTGTGTCTGCATTATCGGACTAGATATTCCACAGATACACTGTTCATCAATATCCAGTTGCCCGACATATGGTTGTAGACCGTCCGGAACATTTTCAGTACTACTAAAACTTCCGTCACCCGAACCAAAGGTTATATGGAATACAACATACGGACCAATACAACCAAACTGTTTAGGATGCGTAGGGAATATCAATAACATTGTATGCCCGTACCAAGGGCTAAAACTAGAGTAAGGATATAAATATTTCCCCCGCACTCCATAATTTGTAGTCACTTTCCGGATTAATCATCTGCTTAATCATATTTTCACTTGTAAAATTTGCAAAACCTATGCTCTCTCTCTCTCTCGCTCGCGCTCTCTCTCTCTCTCTCTCTCTCTCTCGCGCGCGCGCTACAGAGCAATATCCTAAAATCACGTTCAACAGAACTAACAAATAGAAATATAATAATATTGCAAATTATGACATGTTTATATATATAAACGACACTGCGAACTCGTGGGTATTTTCAATAAAAACCTAGATATCTAATTCTGGAGAAAAAAAAACCCTCATCAGCCGGCATGGTGCGCTTAAAGTTTATACACGTGGTGTTAATTCTGTCGTGTTTTGATAGTTTATATAGTATATCACAAAGGTTTCAAGACAGCAAAGTAAACGGGTGATCGGCAGACTTTTTAAACCAATTTTCATTGAAAAGGTGACACAGATGAACGTTTCATTTTTGATACTTTCGTTTGAGTTTGAAGATACCAAAGGGGTAATCAGAATCCGTAAATCGATGAAGGTCAGACAACAATGACCAAGAGAAAAGGGACAAAAGGACAAACAACGATCTACAAAGCACACACATAAAACTAAAGATCGAGTAACACGAACCCTACTAAAATCGGGGGTGAACTCAGGTGCTCCAGAAGAGTAATACTATTCATCAAAAAGCAGTCAAATCTAACATTCTATTTAAAGATCTGTCTAATCCATCTCGTACCTCAACTATTTCCCCCGTTTATATATAATCCCACCGACCACAGTATAACTGGTGACCTAAACATTGTTACCAGATGTGTTAGGCAATGGCCCGAAATATCATGAACCTACACCCATACATAACTTTAAAATTGTTCTGGCTTCCGTCGCGGATTATGACAGACAACTGATAACACGTGACAGAGAAGACACTGTGGTGTCTAAGACAACTAAAACAAATGAAGATAAATAAATATGAAACGACAAAATAAACACCCTTCTTGTTAATCTGTTATGTAACAATTTTGAAAAAAGGACAATATTTCGAATTATCGCAATTGATATGAATATTACTCTCAGAGATACAACATTTCTTTTTATTTCAGTGGTTACGTCAGCATTGACAGTACGACTGGTAAACAAGTGTGGTATGACGGAGTACTCCACAACCCGTCACTTCCGGTTATGGCCATAGATGGTGGCATCATAGGTACCGATGGTCATTACTTAGTCAAGTATGAAGCTGATGGTACCCAGGACAAACCTTCTATACCAATATCTTCATTTTTATACCCCCTTTATAGGTAACACATATGATTGTTTCCAATGATCACTTCTAAATTGTAGGTTTATTAAACACTGTCTTCAGAAAATAATAAGATTATATACAATGTAACGTACATTTATAAGCTCAATGCAGATTAAACTTTAACGTGACAACATCAAATTCTTTATAACCGAACAACGTCAAGCGACCTGCATAATCCAAATCGGAAAAGAAATCTTTAATAGTTTGGTGTTCTTACTGTATATGAAAATGACTGCAGAAAAAATTATAAGCGATGCATTTTCATATAGTGAAAATGTCAAGGATATTTTTTTTTGTCAATGTGTGACGTAAAAATATTTTTGACATTTACGTCACCGAATATGGTACTGCTTTGAACACTATTTTACCTATTTTGTTCCTGTATTTAAATACTGTTACAGTGACAGCCGGAATCTTTGAACCGTAATGAGAGCGGGAGGTTTGGCGCCTTAAAATCTGATTCAACCCACCATTTCTTTAGAAATGCCTGTACCAAGTCAGGGTCATTACGGTTTTCACAGTTTTCCGGTTGTTGACTGATTTTGTCTGTTTATATAATTATGAGTTTTGACTTTCCCTTTGTAAGATTGTTCGAAGTTCGGTAATTTTGTTATTACCCTTAATTACTGTTTATATAGATATGTGAAGTAGTTCATGGTGAAGTTACTGTTTTCATAGCAGTCTTTTTAATAGATTAACCGCATCGATGGTGTAATGGTTAGAGTGCTCGCCTCGAGTGTGGTGTATCGTGGATTCGAGCCACGATTGGGTCAATCAAAGACTATATTATTGGTATTTGTTGCTTCTCCACTAAGCACGCAGCATTAAAGAGAAGGTGCAAAGACTGGTTGGCTCGGAATCATGATAATGTGTCCGAGTGTGGCAACATATTATCCGAGGACTGTTGTTTCAGTGAGCCAGCACTATAAACATTCAACTAAGATTGTTGGTCAAGGACAAAGCGAACCTCATCCTCATTTCATTGAAAATTAACTTGTTCTCGCCATGATATAGCTAAATAATTGCTGAGTTGGCGTTAAACAACAATCACTCACTCACGCACTGTTCTTATAGATATGAGGGCCGTCGTGGTAGTGATCATATTGTAGTTGGATTTATAACTAGATGTACCTATGCAATCAGTGCCTATCACTACTAATGTTGTGAGTTCGAACCCCGCTCAGGTGAGGTGTGAGGTTTCCGGATTTAATGGCATTACTCCTAACAGTAAGATTGCCAAGAGTTATCCACTCGGAACTCCTCGGATATTTCGACACGCAACACTAACCATATACTTCTTTTTAAAGCACATGACGCTTAGAACGATGTTGTTTCCAACTGTTTTGACTTCAAATTAAAGGATATTCCCAAGTGTAGATTCTCAATATGTATATATGTGAGAAAGCTGCACGATTAATTTTATATTTTTATGTGTGCATTACTTAAGGACTGTTTCAGTCTGATAAATATTCGTATGTTCCTACCACATGCGAAATGATGATGAGAGGTCAACGTAATTGACTGAGTGCGAGTTTCCACCATGTTGTATTCCTACGCTGTTGTTACGGGTACTACTTGAACGGACCTTTTACCATTTGCGAAAACATTACTCTAAAGCGTACTCAGTAAACGGCAAATATGTTGGTTGCGTATTTTCCACAAGAAAAACCATTCGTAGTATTGTTTCCAAACTGATATTTTAATATCTCGTCATTTACTATCCATGTTTACAAGTATAATTTAATTAATAGATTTTTGTTCTATTTTTTCCCACAGTGTCCAATTATCAGAAAATGGCTTTCTGTTTTTTGCTTCAAAGACTGGAATTGTATTTGCTTATGCTACAGGTAAGTTTTATTTGTTTTTGAACATTTTCTTTTGATATATAATTTAATCAGGTAATAAAATATCACTATTTAGTAGGTTTATTTTAACTTGTTGAACATATACTAATGGAAAAAAGAAACTGTGCATTATTAAAAACTAAATTAAATATCAATATCTAAACAAAATTTATTTATTGTGTACAGTATATTGTTAAATAATGCATTTTCATCAAACAATTAGACGAATAATATACAACGTCACTTGAATTCATTGGGTAGATGTTTTGAACAACACAAGCGTCTTTTGGACATTAACAAAGTAAGTAGCATGTGTGTCCACCATTTAAATTGATGCAGGCTTGGCAACGACGACGCAATGATCTAATCAATGTATTGAAATATGCTTGTGGGGTATTGTTCCAGATATGAATCCATGCCGGACCCATTTCCACTAACGTCAATCTGATTTTGCAGATGACGTAACCATCGTTCCATTTCATCCCAGACGTGCTCAATGGGTGAAAGATCGGGTGAAAGCGCTGGCCACGGTAACATACCAACATTCTGGTGTGTCAGGTAGTCACATACAACATGGGTAATATGTGGTCTAGCGTTGTCCTGCTTAAATGTGACGTTGTTGGCCTGAGCTTAGATGAACGGAATAAGATAGCGTTGAACAATTTCATCCCGATTGCGTATTCCGGTCAGATTTCCGGCGACAACAACTAATGGTGTCCTGCCACGTTCTGTTATGCTTCTCCACACCATAACACTGCCTTGAATAACGCAAGGGTCTGCATAACGTTCACCTACGCGGCGGTAAACTCGGGATCGGCAATCACTGCTGTCTTAAGTGGAAACGGGACTCATCTGTGAACAGGATATTGGCCCAATCCTGTCTTCTGAATCTCAAATGATGTCTACACCATGTCAGTCTATCTGCACGATGCATAGGCAGCACAATTGGACGGATTGCTGGACGTTGTGGCCTGATGTGACGACCACGAAGTCGATTGCGGACTGTTCTAGAGCTGATTGGTCGTAATCCAGGAATGCTTCTTGCAGTGAGACTTCACGTCTGGAATCGATCTCACAGATGCACCAGACTTGTGTGGTTATCCTGCTGATGTGACAGCACATGTGAACGACCTGAACGTTGACGGTTCTTATTGTTGCCAGATCGTCTAAAATGCCTCAACAATGGTTGTATCGTGTTGCGATGAACAGCGACAATGTTTTGTGCCAAACCAGCTTGGAGCATACTAATAGCACGAAGACGCTGATTTTCGCTGAAATCAATTTAATTCAAATAAAAGTGTTTTCTGACTTGAAGGGGTCAAAGCAAACCTTCTATAAATCATAAACAGTCACAAATCGTTAAACGAGAATGAAGAACAAAAGAAGGCCAAAAACACGAGGTGTACTCATAGAGCGTGAAAAAATCCGTGCAATTTCCCCGCGACTGATCTATAGCATAAAAATCAATATCTGAATTATCTGAAAAAATTAAATACCCAGTTATATAACTTTTTAGAATGCACAGTTTCTTTTTTCCATTAGTATATAAGTCATTTTCAGAATAGACGGAAATTCAAGATGTTATTACCTGCTCTGAAATATGTATTAAATGAAAGTAAAATACTATTTATATTAAATGTTGAACTTAGAGCAGTTGTCAGATTCTAATCCAAGAAATATTGGGTAAATTGTAAAAGAGTATAAATAAACGATCAATTTAGTGTAGACTGAATGAAAGAGGTGGTTTATATTCAATCATCAATATGATTCAAAATGATCAAATTAGTATTGTCTTTGTTTAAAATTCAATTTGAACAATGAGTAATATAAAAGTTTAGTATGAATTTAGCAAACCAATTATGTTTAAAATAAACCGTGACCATGGGGGGGGGGGGGGGCGCCCCCCTAAAATTGGAAAAAATATGATTTTTTGGCGTAAAATCGTGATTTATCACACGAAATACCCCAACAATTTTCGCGCCTCCCTCCGTTCGGCGCAATTTTTTTTAAGTGCGCCCCCCTAACCTGAAATCCTGGATCCGCCCCTGGTGACAGTAGAGCCTATTTCATCTCCTCTCTACCAACTCAGCTAACAGAGATATGATTTAACTTAGTTTGGTAGAGCGTTGGCTTACAATGCGAGAAGTCGCGGGATCGAATCTCATCGGGGAAATTACATTGTTCGTAGATAAAACCTGATCTTCTGTTACAAATAAATACCGGTTTGGTCTAGAAGTTCGAATTCAATATGAATGACAGTTTATCTTGAACCACCCAACCCCCGTGTCTTAACGTACATTTGACTTGGACAAACCATATATTTTTCAGACGGTATAGTTTTAGCATCTATACCTCTCAGTGGAACAGTAGAAAGGGCAAATGGAACCTTCTTGCCTATAACCACACCACTTGTAGTTGGAAGTCGTGCCTATGTGTTAACCGAGTTTAAGCCAGACGAAGACACACCAGAAACTAGACAGGTATAGTATTGATATCACTCCCTTCAATAGCTGTTTTAGTAGATCTACAAAAATATTAATTATTTTTTTACAGTATTAATCGTTTTTGGGCATGCTTTCGTATTTTAGTATTGTGGTACCAGGGAGTTTTTGCATTTAATTTCTTATACACATTTTCAGTGGACCGAAACTTTTCAAATCATGGCGATACACAGGACTCATTATGTTGTCTTTCCAACAACGAATTCTAGTCTTTCCATAGGTAGAGTATATTTCAAATTACAAACAAGATTACTCTAAAAATTGCATTATTACTCCCAGCTTTATTCAAGAAAATAAACATTAGTTACCACCATCGTCTCACTCTATGATGTTCCAACACACCATTCTCACTCTATGAGGTTACAACACACCATTCTCACTCTATGATGTTCCAACACACCATTCTCACTCTATGATGTTCCAACACACCATTCTCACTTTATGAGGTTACAATAAACCATTCTCACTCTATGATGTTCCAACACACCATTCTCACTCTATGATGTTCCAACACACCATTCTCACTCTATGATGTTCCAACACACCATTCTCACTCTATGATGTTACAACACACCATTCTCACTCTATGATGTTCCAACACACCATTCTCACTCTATGAGGTTACAACACACCATTCTCACTCTATGAGGTTACAACACACCATTCTCACTCTATGATGTTCCAACACACCATTCTCACTCTATGATGTTCCAACACACCATTATCACTCTATGATGTTCCAACACACCATTCTCACTCTATGATGTTCCAACACACCATTCTCACTCTATGATGTTCCAACACACCATTCTCACTCTATGAGGTTACAACACACCATTCTCACTCTATGATGTTCCAACACACCATTCTCACTCTATGAGGTTACAACACACCATTCTCACTCTGAGGTTACAACACACCATTCTCACTCTATGAGGTTACAACACACCATTCTCACTCTATGATGTTACAACACACCATTCTCACTCTATGAGGTTACAACACACCATTCTCACTCTGATGTTACAACACACCATTCTCACTCTATGATGTTACAACACACCATTCTCACTCTATGAGGATACAACACACCATTCTCACTCTATGAGGTTACAACACACCATTCTCACTCTATGAGGTTACAACACACCATTCTCACTCTATGAGGTTACAACACACCATTCTCACTTTATGAGGTTACAACACACCATTCTCACTCTATGATGTTCCAACACACCATTCTCACTCTATGATGTTCCAATACACCATTCTCACTCTATGATGTTACAACACACCATTCTCACTCTATGAGGTTACAACACACCATTCTCACTCTATGATGTTACAACACACCATTCTCACTCTATGATGTTCCAACACACCATTCTCACTCTATGATGTTACAACACACCATTCTCATTCTATGATGTTCCAACACACCATTCTCACTCTATGAGGTTACAACACATCATTCTCACTCTATGATGTTCCAACACACCATTCTCACTCTATGATGTTCCAACACACCATTCTCACTCTATGATGTTCCAACACACCATTCTCACTCTATGATGTTCCAACACACCATTCTCACTCTATGATGTTCCAACACACCATTCTCACTCTGAGGTTACGACACACCATTCTCACTCTATGAGGTTACAACACACCATTCTCATTCTATGAGGTTACAACACACCATTCTCACTCTATGATGTTCCAACACACCATTCTCACTCTATGAGGTTACAACACACCATTCTCACTCTATGAGGTTACAACACACCATTCTCACTCTATGATGTTCCAACACACCATTCTCACTCTATGAGGTTACAACACACCATTCTCACTCTATGATGTTCCAACACACCATTCTCACTCTATGATGTTCCAACACACCATGCTCACTCTATGATGTTCCAACACACCATTCTCACTCTATGATGTTCCAACACACCATTCTCACTCTATGATGTTCCAACACACCATTCTCACTCTATGAGGTTACAACACACAATTCTCACTCTATGATGTTCCAACACACCATTCTCACTCTATGATGTTCCAACACACCATTCTCACTCTATGAGGTTACAACATACCATTCTCACTCTATGATGTTCCAACACACCATTCTCACTCTATGATGTTACAACACACCATTCTCACTCTATGATGTTCCAACACACCATTCTCACTCTATGAGGTTACAACACACCATTCTCACTCTATGATGTTCCAACACACCATTCTCACTCTATGATGTTCCAACACACCATTCTCACTCTATGATGTTCCAACACACCATTCTCACTCTATGATGTTCCAACACACCATTCTCACTCTATGATGTTCCAACACACCATTCTCCCTCTATGAGGTTACAACACACCATTCTCACTATATGAGGTTACAACACACCATTCTCACTCTATGATGTTCCAACACACCATTCTCACTCTATGAGGTTACAACACACCATTCTCACTCTATGATGTTCCAACACACCATTCTCACTCTATGATGTTCCAACACACCATGCTCACTCTATGATGTTCCAACACACCATTCTCACTCTATGATGTTCCAACACACCATTCTCACTCTATGAGGTTACAACACACCATTCTCACTCTATGATGTTCCAACACACCATTCTCACTCTATGATGTTCCAACACACCATTCTCACTCTATGAGGTTACAACACACCATTCTCACTCTATGATGTTACAACACACCATTCTCACTCTTATGATGTTCCAACACACCATTCTCACTCTATGATGTTACAACACACCATTCTCATTCTATGATGTTCCAACACACCATTCTCACTCTATGAGGTTACAACACACCATTCTCACTCTATGATGTTCCAACACACCATTCTCACTCTATGATGTTCCAACACACCATTCTCACTCTATGATGTTCCAACACACCATTCTCACTCTATGATGTTCCAACACACCATTCTCACTCTATAATGTTCCAACACACCATTCTCACTCTGAGGTTACGACACACCATTCTCACTCTATGAGGTTACAACACACCATTCTCATTCTATGAGGTTACAACACACCATTCTCACTCTATGATGTTCCAACACACCATTCTCACTCTATGAGGTTACAACACACCATTCTCACTCTATGAGGTTACAACACACCATTCTCACTCTATGATGTTCCAACACACCATTCTCACTCTATGAGGTTACAGCACACCATTCTCACTCTATGATGTTCCAACACACCATGCTCACTCTATGATGTTCCAACACACCATTCTCACTCTATGATGTTCCAATACACCATTCTCACTCTATGATGTTCCAACACACCATTCTCACTCTATGATGTTCCAACACACCATTCTCACTCTATGATGTTCCAACACACCATTCTCACTCTATGAGGTTACAACACACAATTCTCACTCTATGATGTTCCAACACACCATTCTCACTCTATGATGTTCCAACACACCATTCTCACTCTATGAGGTTACAACACACCATTCTCACTCTATGATGTTCCAACACACCATTCTCACTCTATGATGTTACAACACACCATTCTCACTCTATGATGTTCCAACACACCATTCTCACTCTATGAGGTTACAACACACCATTCTCACTCTATGATGTTCCAACACACCATTCTCACTCTATGATGTTCCAACACACCATTCTCACTCTATGATGTTCCAACACACCATGCTCACTCTATGATGTTCCAACACACCATTCTCACTCTATGATGTTCCAACACACCATTCTCCCTCTATGAGGTTACAACACACCATTCTCACTATATGAGGTTACAACACACCATTCTCACTCTATGATGCTCCAACACACCATTCTCACTCTATGAGGTTACAACACACCATTCTCACTCTATGATGTTCCAACACACCATGCTCACTCTATGATGTTCCAACACACCATTCTCACTCTATGATGTTCCAATACACCATTCTCACTCTATGAGGTTACAACACACCATTCTCACTCTATGATGTTCCAACACACCATTCTCACTCTATGATGTTCCAACACACCATTCTCACTCTATGAGGTTACAACACACCATTCTCACTATATGAGGTTACAACACACCATTCTCATTCTATGATGTTCCAACACACCATTCTCACTCTATGAGGTTACAACACACCATTCTCACTCTATGAGGTTACAACACACCATTCTCACTCTATGATGTTCCAACACACCATTCTCACTCTATGAGGTTACAACACACCATTCTCACTCTATGATGTTCCAACACACCATTCTCACTCTATGATGTTCCAACACACCATTCTCACTCTATGAGGTTACAACACACCATTCTCACTCTATGATGTTCCAACACACCATTCTCACTCTATGATGTTCCAACACACCATTCTCACTCTATGAAGTTCCAATACACCATTCTCACTCTATGATGTTCCAACACACCATTCTCACTCTATGATGTTCCAACACACCATTCTCACATTTCGTTTTGAGAATGCTGTTATCGAATTCGCAACTTGAAGAGTTATCCAAAATAAATGGTATGTCCAATTAAGTTTTAAGTGTAGCTTATTAACAACGACCCTATTTTATTTCTTATTTTAGCCCAATATACTTGGTATGCAGAGATTGTATGCAATCGATATTTATGCCAGAATGGTTGATCGTCTACATATCACCTGGTATTATAATTTCGAGAGAGAAGAGGGCGGTAGACGTAAAGAAGCAAAATCCAGAAAATTTGAAGAAGGAGTTTTCGACTTTAATACGAACACAAAGCAGGATGTTATTCACTCACAAGATAATGTTCTCCGATTTAAACCGAGTCCTCCAACCGTTGATGGTGAACCTTTAATTATGGCAGATGTTCAAAGGGAAATTGTATACGTCATACTTCCTGCACCGGAATATAATGCCGATATGGGCAGGATGTTTTGGGCAATAAAAGATGGCGGTGGCAATTCTACAATGTTATATAAAAGAACCATATCTGCTGCTCGAATGGCTATGTATGAAGTAAACGGATCTTTCAAAAAGCAAACATCAAATCTGGAAGGCGAAAATAAAATAAAATCAAGTATTTTATTGGAAAAGATAAAACAAGAAACTGTAAACGAAGTAAGTGACATTCCAGTATGGCTCTTGGCCGAAAGTAGGAACCTTATTTACAAGAGTATGCCAATGGATGGATCCATCGCATCGACATTTAACTTAACTTCTATGCTAGGCGGGGAGGCGACAGTCACATCAGATATCATAGTAACACGTGACTCTGACGATAGCAAGGACAATGTAATATTCGGAGCCACTATTATGAAGGCAAGCAGTCAGAATTTTGTTATTTCAATGGATGCTAGTGGTAAAATAAATTGGATGGTTCCAACACCATCAAACGTGGCTGTTATTGGACAGATCGCAGGAATAGCTGCCGAAGGATCCAATTCAGATGATATGTTTGTTGCCTTTGGACAAACCACTGGATCTGATTTGAAATCTGTTGTCTTCGGAATACAGTGATTGTATACAAGTACAACATTTACATTGTAATTGTTTTTTTCGGCTTCACTGTTTTTAATAATATATTTTATATTTGTGCGTATTTATTATAGATTTGTTCTTTGAATAAAAACGTAGATATCAAATTTAGTGCGCAGGACTCGTTTCTGGAATCACCTTCATCAGGCACACTCAAAAGTCAAAAGATTGGAAAACCAAATAATTTAACAAAAAATCTTTGGCAGCAAGAAAACCAAAAGTGCCTAAACCAGGAAATCCAAATTCGGTTAAGGTCAGCTATGACCGAGGGAGGAGAACTTTAGTTTGATCAATAATTACATAAGTTATCAACTGTAAAGTTCAATGCTAAATATACCTAATAGCCGAAGCACCGATTACTGGGCGGTTGATATCACCGTGGACTAATAGTAGTAGAGGTATCGGCCCGGTGATAGTAATGAAATGGTAGATATCAAATTTAGTGCACACGACGCGTTTCTGTAATCGTCTTCACCTAATTGATACAACAGAGTTACTTTCTTACTGTATAATTGAGTGTTTGCTGTGAATAGTAGTTGGTTGTTCACACCAAAGGTCTCATCATATGTTAAAATTCAAGTAAGATGGATTGGTATTTAATGCCACTATGAACAATATACCAATGGCGGTCTGTTTAATTTGGACCCAAAAACGGAGTATATAAAAAACACCGACCAGTTAAAATTCATGGGCGAGAATTGTACTCACATCTTTAGTGATAGCATGCACTATAATATATATATATATATAGGATCTAACTATAATACGAACGTCGCGAAGATATATATTTAGATCTAACTATAATACGAACGTCGCCAAGATATATATTTAGATCTAACTATAATACGAACGTCGCCAAGATATATATTTAGATCTAACTATAATACGAACGTCGCCAAGATATATATTTAGATCTAACTATAATACGAACGTCGCCAAGATATATATTTAGATCTAACTATAATACGAACGTCGCCAAGATATATATTTAGATCTAACTATAATACGAACGTCGCTAAGATATATATTTAGATCTAACTATAATACGAACGTCGCCAAGATATATATTCAGATCTAACTATAATACGAACGTCGCCAAGATATATATTTAGATCTAACTATAATACGAACGTCGCTAAGATATATATTTAGATCTAACTATAATACGAACGTCGCCAAGATATATATTTAGATCTAACTATAATACGAACGTCGCCAAGATATATATTTAGATCTAACTATAATACGAACGTCGCTAAGATATATATTTAGATCTAACTATAATACGAACGTCGCCAAGATATATATTCAGATCTAACTATAATACGAACGTCGCCAAGATATATATTTAGATCTAACTATAATACGAACGTCGCTAAGATATATATTTAGATCTAACTATAATACGAACGTCGCCAAGATATATATTTAGATCTAACTATAATACGAACGTCGCCAAGATATATATTTAGATCTAACTATAATACGAACGTCGCTAAGATATATATTTAGATCTAACTACATGTATTATACGAACATCGCCATGCCCACATTTATCCCTTTAATATGAAACGCATGATCACAGAAATGATAGATAACAATCACGATGATAAAACAAAAATAATAAATATTCCATTGAAACACTCTGAACTGATGAAAATATTTTTTGAAGAAATTGAGATCTTGAATATTAACAATTTTCTATCAGTTTAGAAAGTTGACGTTTCAAACAATATGTTGTTCTGCTTCTCTTTTATTATTTGAAATAAAATAAAACGTCTGTTCTCTACAAACCGCCCCGACCGTTGAATTATATTGTCAACAATCATACATGTGAATATCTAAGTGTTCACAATTTTTGAGTTGAGTCATGGTATTATGATGGTGGTTTGACGCAGTGATACGTCAGTGTAAAACTGGGCTCATTATTTTACGATTTTATTTGCGTGAACACATTACATATTTGTGTATCGCCTGTGTAACACAGCTGGCGTATAGGGACCACTATGCATCATCAGCTTGCGATGTACATCATCACCAATTTTGGTGGTCCACTAATCAAATCGCAGATCACAAGGTTAGTAAACGAATTATTGCTGCATTTCGTTAACACGATTCCCTTACAGTTCGATACAATGTGACTAAAACATACAAAATACTAAATATTTAAATACAAGTTAGTGAGTGATTGCTTGACGCTATATCATGGCGAGAACAAGTTAATTTTTAATGAGATGATTATGAGGTTTGCTTCCCACTAGACCAACACGCTTAGTTGGATTCACTGAAACAACATTCCGCGGATAGACATGTCGCCCCATTCGGACATATTATCCTGATTCCGGCCAACCAGTCTTTGCTCATTCTACTTAATGTTGCGTGCTTAGCGGGAAAGCAACAAATACTAATTTTAACTTCTTTGGTTTGATCCGATGAGGACTCGAACCCACGCACTCGAGGCGAGCACGCTAACCATTACACCACCGATGTGGTTAGTAAGTGAGTGAGTTATTGTTGAATAACGTAAAGTGCGCAATATTGCAGCTATGCATGCATCATGACCAGACCAAGCTAAAAACAAATATACAAGCAAATGATAAAAAATTCGGACAAGAACTCTTACAAATACTGGGTGTTATTATGAAGTGTTTACATCTCCAGTCCCATATAAATCACCAGTCAGCAAGTTCTATATATAACCGTATATTGAGATAGATGGATAAAGATTGATACTAAGGTTATAACCTTTGAAAATGTTATCTTGTTCAAATATATGTTGACTTAGATACAGCTCATTATATCTACCATTATATCATTTGTAATTGTCGTCCTGTATCTATTAAAATAAGTATTAAACCATGCATAGTACAAGGCAATTAATTATTGCTGTAGTCTTGTTTTACACTAAAGCTTATTGTGCAACAATTTCTGGCTGTCCGGAATATGGATGCAGGCCATCAGGAACGTTTTCGTATTTGATAAATTTGCCATCTGAGGAACCTCAAGTAATATGGAATACAACATACGAAGCTATTCCTAACTGTTTGGGTTGTGTCGGAAACATCAACAATATTGTATGTCCCTACAAGGGTCCAAAATCAGAGTAAGCATTCGCACAAAAAACGTGTAACTTGATTCATTGCACCTCTTAAAATGTTAGTATTGACAATGATGTATGAAATATCTTTAAAAGCAACTTAAATTTAACATTAATATATTGCGCCATATTCTTGCACGAATGGCACGATCCTAATAATCATCGTGATACTGGAGAAGGTTCCAATGGACATGGCTGCCAAGCACGTGGCTGATAGAAGAGGCTTTCGTGGTGAGAGGTTGTCAGATCATTGGTATTTAAAGGACCTTATTAGGGAACGACCATTTAACTTGAAGGGGGGGGGGTTATGGTTTTTTTCTAAAAAAAATATTCTGATTCCCAATGTTGCTGAAAAAAATATTCTGATTTTGGTGGAGGAAAAAAAAATAATCTGATTCAGAGTTTTTGTCATATAACCTTATGTTGAATTCTGGAAAAAAATTTCGTGATTTGCGCGACAAAAAAAATTAATATTCTAACTCTCGTGTTGTCCGAAAAAAAAATTCTGAACGAAACAAAAAACCATAACCCCTCCCTACAAGTTAAATGATCGGTCTCTTAGTAGCCCATGGAAGCGTCTTTGAGTTGCAGACAGCGTAACATTCTCCAAACAAGACGTCAGTCTTGATGGTGAGGTATGAATGGGATTTTTCCGTATAGCTAGCGAACATCTCTTTTGGAGGCTAGTACATGTACCCCCTATATATACATGCACAATTGAGACTCTAGTTTGTGAGGGTTTATGCTGTTACTATGCTTCTTTTTGATTTTATATTTTAACACCTTTTTAGTTTTTTTAAATGTTATTCAAAAGTGTTTATCAGTCTTTTAATTACATTTGAAAAATATATATCATTCGTAAAATTAGTCTATCATTGTAATGTTAACCCATTTCAGTGGCTACGTCAGCATTGGCAGTAAGACTGGTAAGCAAGTGTGGTATGATGGAGTACTACACAACCCTTCACTTCCAGTAATGGACATAGAAGGCGACATCATAGGAACCGACGGTCATTATATGGTCAAATATGAAGCTGATGGTACGCAAGTCAAACCTGCTATACCTGTTGAAGCGGTTCTTTATCCTTTGTACAGGTAAAAATACGTATATATTTAATAAGTATGAGTTTTTTTGCGGAATCATCAAGATTTCGTTAACCTGCTTTATAGCCGTTGGAGAAATCCGAAGGGCAATCAAGAATGGATAATCCAGAGAAACTGGAAACATTGGGCACACGGGACACAGGACGACGACGAACAAAACACAAAAAACACAGCACTACACCGAAAACTGTTGTGTTATTTTATTTGTTTTGTCTGTACCTTTCTATCTAATTGGTAATACAGAAAAAACGTAGATATCTAAATTAGTGCGCACGGCAGGCTTCCGGAATAATCTTCATCAGGTACATGTATGCTTGTAGTCAAACGATTTAGACAAATAATCTAAAAATCTTTGGGAGGAAGTAAATCAAAGGGTCGAAACTAAATAGCTAAATCAGCTAATGTTACCCTTTCCTTAGGAAGATTGACCTTAATTTACATTTCTCTTTAAATGTGGATGTTATCTGATCGTCTGAAAAATGGAAATCTTAAAATGTTATGATGTCTGATTGATTTAAAAATGGATTATTATGTGGGAAAAATTATATATGTATTTTTGTCAACACAGATTTGCTCTGTTTGATAGGCATAAATAATAACCAACAAAAGGTTTGAAATGAAAATTGTCATTTATTACTATAAATGACGGGGGAAAATAATAACAAACAAATATTACATAATATGAAAATATCATAAGTATATTATCACAAACAACATAAATGTTTTCCCTAAGTAAAGAACCAAGTCCATCAAAGATGGGGAACCTATGCGCCAGGCACATAAACATAACCATCCAAGTATAAAACAATATATTTACTATAACTAGCAGCATAAAAAAAATAGTATATGTACCAGGGTGGGAGGTGGGTAAAATTTCAAAAATAAAAGATTTGAAGACGCATAAAATTGTACTGCTCGTTACGAAATGAACTCAAGGTTGAATTAAAGGGAAATAAATCTTCATGAAAGCTATCTAGACTAAAACTGAGTTATCTTTCTTTTCCCAATTCACCACCCTGTTTGCCAAAAAATTATTTATTACATAAATGTGTATTTTTGTCAACACAGGTTTCCTCTGTTTGATGGGCATGAATAAGTTTGAAATGAAAATTGTCATTTATTACTATAAATGACGGGGAAAAATAATAACAAACAAATATTACATAATATGAAATATCACAAACAACATAAATGTTTTCTCTAAATAAAGAACCAAGTCCATCAAAGATGGGATAAATGTTTTCTCTAAATAAAGAACCAAGTCCATCAAAGATGGGGAACCTATGCGCCATCGTATTGGGACAAAACTGATTTTGTCTCAAGACCCCCCATCCAAACCTGTGATGATTATTTAATTGTAGGCAACAGAAAATAAATGTAACATACCATAACTGTCATTTTCTTATTAAATTCAAGTTTTTCCATAAACTCGCTGATAAAAATCAAAAGAACGAAAAATCAAATTATACAACATGTACATAAGTCATTTTCAAATAAAATTACATAAACGTTTATTATTGCATGGAAAATTAACTAACTATTGCTAGAGACCCTTGACCCCATAGCAAGTCTAATAATTTCAATGTCAAGACTCGTTCTGACTTTAACTTTCATTAAAGGGAATAAATAGTGTTAGAGGTCCTTGACCCCATAGCAATGTCTAATACAACAAATTTAAGAAGGAGATGATTTGGATACCAAAAAAAGTACAATCAAATACAACAATAAAATGCATAATGGAAAAACAAAAGAAAAGTAATTTATAAGCTTAGATTAACAATAAAAATAAACGGATGGAAAAACAAGGATAAAGAAGATAAGTCCCATAAGATTTCAAATAATTTAATTTCTGCATATTCAAGCGTCCATCAATTCTCCTTCTTTGAACAATCCGCAGCCGTCAATGTGTTTCGTTGGTACTCATTTTCTATCACATTTTATATGTGTTTTTACTATCATATTAAAATCTTATAATGAAAACTAACAATTTCTTTACAGTGTGCAGATAGCAGATAATGGCATATTACTATTTGCTTCCATGAGGGGTATTTTATTTTCTATGGATACAGGTAGTTTCCAGTCTTACTTACTTTATTAGTTTTTTATTATATTGGTCATTCAAATACCTTACACATTTAATAAACAATAAATTCACAAAGAAAAAGACAGACTCTGACACGCACACAGACTACAAACCAAGACTATAAACGGCCCAAAACAAAAGAAGAAGCAAGCACTAAGCATACCATGTACCTTGAGAATAACACCTTCTTAAGTCGTAATTGATCAATAATGTTATTTATGGTGAAGAATTTCGTCTTTGTCTCACGGTAACAATAATAGTGTCTAGAATAATTTTATTGTTAGACATTTACCGCGTAATCATAGGAAAAGCCACGTCGAGATAAATCTTAACATGCAATTTCTCTGTACTTCTGATAGGATAGGATACCTAATTTTCTGCCCTTAGTAAATGCCTTGCTTGGTATATTCATTAATAAGCTATGGGAAAAAGAATTTAGCATAAAGTTTTGTTGTGTTATGCATATTCGATTTTATGCAGTGAATGTATATAGTCCAAAGTTCAGCATAAGATATTTGTGGAAAATGAGAAACATAATAATATGATGAATCCGCAGTGGAAATTCGATCTATTTGTTATGGACGTAATTGCGATATGTACATTAAAATGTATACATATGAACATACGTGATCTATGGTGTTCAAGTTCTATGCAACCAATATATGACGTGGGCTATGATGGGAAGTAGAATAAATCGTCTCATTTCTAAGCTAAGATAACCTCTGATTGTGTAACCGGGAGATTCATTCGGAATTTCAGTCTTCTGTGTTTTATTCAATTAAGAGAATTAGGACTTTATCGTTTTCCCTTTTACTGGAGGTTTGTGCCGACAGTTCCGACGATGTGGGTGTTTTTCATTTTGTCGTGTAAATATTTCAAATAACACTGTTGATATGCTATAGTAATTCCAAATTTCTCCCTTTTCTTATTTTTTTAAAATGTGACATTCATTTTCTTAGCAAGCCTTACCAATAGATTATACTCAAGTGCACAAAAATCTGAATTGTTATTGAAATTCTTCAATAATAAAGCGACTGCATCGTCCTACAAACCATTCAGCAAAACAATTATTAACTATGTTACAACTGAAAGTCATCAGGTTTCAAGAATCAGTTGCCATGCCTACTACATGTACATTGTAAGATGCTGCATATTACTGAAATAATAAACACAATTTTATCAAAGAATTTCAACGAAAATAATAGAAAGTCATTTTAATAAAGCATGAATAGGGTAGCGACTAAATGCGTTTTGTTTTCAATGTTGTTTGGAAAGTATGTAATCGATAACAACTTTTTATAATAATGTTATACATGTTTTTTCAGCCGGTATACCTCACGCCTCGATCTGTCTAAATGGGACAGTAGAAAGATTTAATGGAACCTTTATACCTGTTACAACACCTATAATAGTTGGCAACCGTGCCTTTGTATTGACTGAGTTCAAGCCAGATGAAGATACCCCTGAAACAAGACAGGTATGGCAAACATATATGTTTATCATTCATAACATAGGTACTAATCCTTAAGAATGTCACAATGATGACAGGTGATATGTAATATTCTGTAGGTAATGTTCCTTTATTTTTCATGTGTTTTTGAATATAGACATTCAATTTGTTTGGAAACATGCTAGCGGAAAAACGAAACCGTGCAAAATAATACACTGCCTCCAAAACAATATCGCATTAAATAGAAAAACATTTTTATTTAAAGAATATTAGTGATATTTGATACAATCACAATATAGTGGAAGTGTGCAAAATTACAATTCCTAAAATCAATATTCAGTGTGTACATTACATTGTTATATTTTGGCTTATTGCACTAACTGTGGTTTGTGAAAATAAAATCTTCACATTTCTTATCTCCATTTCAGCCAAATATTCTTGGTATGCAACGGTTATTCGCAATCGATATTTTCCTACGCATGGTTGATAGACTTCATATAGCATGGGTGTTTGACTTCGAGACAGAAAGTAGTGGCTTAAAAAGCACTGGAAATGACATATTTGTGGATAAACCTCTAAGAAGCGAGAACGACAAAACTCTCAGATTTGAACCCAAACGTCAGGAAGTTCAAGGTGATCCTCTCATAATGGCGAACGTTCAGGACGAAATAATTCATGTCATATTACCTGCCCCGGAATCCAACTCCAATATCCCTCGGTTGTTTTGGGCAATAAAAGATGGCGACAATCCAACTCTCTTATATAAAAGAACGATATCGGCCGCGCGAATGTCAATGTATGAAGTAAATGGATCCACAAAACTTAAGTCAATACGATTTGCCACTGAAAAGAAAGTATTAAGAAATACTGTAAAAAGTGCCAGTAGAAAGCAATTTTCAAAAGAAATCCCGGTATGGCTTTTAGCCGAGAGTAGGAATGTTATTTACAAGGTAACATCAATGAACGGATCCATCGACGGTACATTTAACTTAACGTCCATTCTAGATGGAGAGGTCGAAGTGACGTCTGATATCATGGTCTCCCGCGAAGCAGACGACAGTATGGACAAAGTAATATTTGGAGCGTCAGTTTTAAATAAGGATAAAATCGCTCAGAATTATGTAGCGTCAATGAATTCTACTGGTATTATACAATGGAAAGTACAAACACCGATGAATGTCGGTGTTATTGGACAGATCGCAGGTATAGCTGCCGAAGGATTAAATTCAGATGATTTGCTCGTTGTCTTTGGTAATAACAAGGACGGGTCGTCGTCGGTTTTTGGTATTCAGTAGGTTCTACTGTACATAAACAGATAGATTTTTACCTGTATTGTTTGATAGACTGTTATTGTGTTTTATATTATTATTTATTTATATTTGTCACCTTAAAATGATCTATATGGAATTGTTTATATATATTTTATAGTTTGATCCTGTCCTCGGGTAGACATGTCGCTCCACTCCGACAAATTATTACGATTCCGAGCCAGTCTGTCTTTGCTTTTTCTCCTTAATGTTGCGTGAAAATAAATATCAATTTGATAGTCTGTGGTTTGACCTGATCGGGACTCGAACTCATTATATACCACAATTGAGGCGAGCACGCTAGCCATTACACCACTGATGCGGTTTATATGCATCCATGTTCCAGTGAGTGAATGATTGATTGTTGTTTAGCGCCAACTCATCAAATTTTCAGCTATATCATGGCAAGAACAAGTTAATTTTTAATGAGATGAAGACGAGGTTCGCTTTGTACTAGACCAACACGCTTAGTTGGATATTTTTATAGTGCTAGCTCACTGAAACAATAGTCCGCGTATAAACATATCGCATCACTCGAACATATCATCTTGATTCCGAGCCAATCAGTCTTTGCTCTTTCTCCTTCTTGCTGCTTGCTTAGCGGAGAAGCAACAAATACCAGTTTGATAGACTTTGGTTTGATCCTATCGGACCTCGAACCCACGATCTACCACACTCGAGGCGAGCACGCTAACAATGACAACACCGATGCGGTTTCCATATTCCCTGTGGTTCGATAATATATTGAGTAAATATCAATCAAAATAATTTTCGTTTATAGTGCTTTTCATAAGTATGTCGATGTGTTATCTTTTGTTAAATACTTGGCTATCTCCTTTATTTTTATAATCAAACAAGTGAAAATTATATCGTGAGTTATGTCGCTTTAATCGTCAGTGTAAGATCTTAAAATTGATAGTTAATCCACGTAATGCACACAACTTCCAATGTTAAAATAAACTACACCTTATTGGATTATTTGGTTTTTAAAAACAAATTAATTCAGGATTACGTAAAACCACTACCTTGCATGCTTTAAATCAATTCGTCAAGAATTTTTGCGCACTGAGACGAAAATAAATCAATTTACATATGTAAGCAGAAGATATATTGCATGTATATTTAAAAAAAACATTAAAGTAAGAAGTCAATCCCGACTTTTCGATAATATTAATTACAGAAATAAAATTAAGTAATCTGAAATAATTCCCATGTCGTCATAGCATCCAAGATTTTGAGAACCTATACTATCAGCGTATTTTCTTCGACACAAGTCAAAGTGACTATAATTTTATTTCTCTATGTTCAAATGTTCAAAAACATCTCATTGTATTGTCTTTGAACAAATCATGCATTGGTATAAAGACTCAGCTGGATATGATCTATTTCTTTTAAGATGTGCTTTTTGCAATGTCACACTGCTGTAGTGTTTCCTGTTCAAATTAAACGCCAGACATTTGAAAATTTTAGAACATGTATGTTGCTGTGTAATGTCTACACCATAGATAACGTCATCGTTAATTGAAAATCAACGTAGCATTGGGGAAAATATAGTTTTATTCTACTCATGTACATGTACTACGCTTCTAGATCACACATTCAGTTCATCACTTATAAAACATTTGTTTTAATAATTAATGCATCATTTGAAGCACAGTTTACATGTTTACAGAATGCATTTGTAAAAAGTCAATATTTGGATTTATAAAATAGATAAAGTGCTAGTGAATAATTAATCTTGTTTTGTGATTTATAAACATCTATAGTTCTGACTTTCATAAAACATCAAGAAAGTTTTTGAGAATTTAGCTTTTTGCATCAATGCGATATTTCTTAAAAGTAGCACAAGTAGGGTCTTGTGTGAACATGTGTGATCGTAATGCACCTCATGTACACATGCATATGTTAATCTAATGGACTGGTATATCAAATTGATACAACTAGCTTAACCCGCCAAGACAGGAAGATGAGCGGTGATGTATATGTGAGTTAGAGATATTGATCTTAACCCGCCAAGACAGGAAGATGAGCGGTGATGTATATGTGAGTTAGAAATATTGATCTTAACCCGCCAAGACAGGAAGGTGAGCGGTGATGTATATGTGAGTTAGAGATATTGATCTTAACCCGCCAAGACAGGAAGGTGAGCGGTGATGTACATGTGAGTTAGAGATATTGATCTTAACCCGCCAAGACCGGAAGGTGAGCGCTAATGTATATGTGAGTTAGAGATATTGATCTTAACCCACCAAGACAGGAAGGTGAGCGGTGATGTATATGTGAGTTAGAGATATTGATCTTAACCCGCCAAGACCGGAAGGTGAGCGGTGATGTATATGTGAGTTAGAGATATTGATCTTAACCCGCCAAGACCGGAAGGTGAGCGGTGATGTATATGTGAGTAAGAGATATTGATCTTAACCCGCCAAGACAGGAAGGTGAGCGGTGATGTATATGTGAGTTAGAGATATTGATCTTAACCCGCCAAGACCGGAAGGTGAGCGGTGATGTATATGTGAGTTAGAGATATTGATCTTAACCCGCCAAGACAGGAAGGTGAGCGGTGATGTACATGTGAGTTAGAGATATTGATCTTAACCCGCCAAGACCAGAAGGTGAGCGGTGATGTATATGTGAGTTAGAGATATTGATCTTAACCCGCCAAGACAGGAAGGTGAGCAGTGATGTATATGTGAGTTAGAGATATTGATCTTAACCCGCCAAGACCGGAAGGTGAGCGGTGATGTATATGTGAGTTAGAGATATTGATCTTAACCCGCCAAGACCGGAAGGTGAGCGGTGATGTATATGTGAGTAAAAGATATTGATCTTAACCCGCCAAGACAGGAAGGTGAGCGGTGATGTATATGTGAGTTAGAGATATTGACCTTAACCCGCCAAGACCGGAAGGTGAGCGGTGATGTATATGTGAGTTAGAGATATTGATCTTAACCCGCCAAGACAGGAAGGTGAGCGGTGATGTATATGTGAGTTAGAGATATTGATCTTAACCCGCCAAGACAGGAAGGTGAGCGGTGATGTATATGTGAGTTAGAGATATTGATCTTAACCCGCCAAGACAGGAAGGTGAGCGGTGATGTATATGTGAGTTAGAGATATTGATCTTAACCCGCCAAGACAGGAAGGTGAGCGGTGATGTACATGTGAGTTACAGATATTGGTCTTAACCCGCCAAGACAGGAAGGTGAGCGGTGATGTATATGTGAGTTAAAGATATTGATCTTAACCCGCCAAGACAGGAAGGTGAGCGGTGATGTATATGTGAGTTAGAGATATTGATCTTAACCCGCCAAGACAGGAAGGTGAGCGGTGATGTATATGTGAGTTAGAGATATTGATCTTAACCCGCCAAGACAGGAAGGTGAGCGGTGATGTATATGTGAGTTAGAGATATTGATCTTAACCCGCCAAGACAGGAAGGTGAGCGGTGATGTATATGTGAGTAAGAGATATTGATCTTAACCCGCCAAGACCGGAAGGTGAGCGGTGATGTATATGTGAGTTAGAGATATTGATCTTAACCCGCCAAGACAGGAAGGTGAGCGGTGATGTATATGTGAGTAAGAGATATTGATCTTAACCCGCCAAGACAGGAAGGTGAGCGGTGATGTATATGTGAGTTAGAGATATTGATCTTAACCCGCCAAGACAGGAAGGTGAGCGGTGATGTATATGTGAGTTAGAGATATTGATCTTAACCCGCCAAGACAGGAAGGTGAGCGGTGATGTATATGTGAGTAAGAGATATTGATCTTAACCCGCCAAGACCGGAAGGTGAGCGGTGATGTATATGTGAGTTAGAGATATTGATCTTAACCCGCCAAGACAGGAAGGTGAGCGGTGATGTATATGTGAGTTAGAGATATTGATCTTAACCCGCCAAGACAGGAAGGTGAGCGGTGATGTATATGTGAGTAAGAGATATTGATCTTAACCCGCCAAGACCGGAAGGTGAGCGGTGATGTATATGTGAGTTAGAGATATTGATCTTAACCCGCCAAGACAGGAAGGTGAGCGGTGATGTATATGTGAGTAAGAGATATTGATCTTAACCCGCCAAGACCGGAAGGTGAGCGGTGATGTATATGTGAGTTAGAGATATTGATCTTAACCCGCCAAGACAGGAAGGTGAGCGGTGATGTATATGTGAGTTAGAGATATTGATCTTAACCCGCCAAGACAGGAAGGTGAGCGGTGATGTATATGTGAGTAAGAGATATTGATCTTAACCCGCCAAGACCGGAAGGTGAGCGGTGATGTATATGTGAGTTAGAGATATTGATCTTAACCCGCCAAGACCGGAAGGTGAGCGGTGATGTATATGTGAGTTAGAGATATTGATCTTAACCCGCCAAGACAGGAAGGTGAGCGGTGATGTATATGTGAGTAAGAGATATTGATCTTAACCCGCCAAGACCGGAAGGTGAGCGGTGATGTACATGTGAGTTAGAGATATTGATCTTAACCCGCCAAGACAGGAAGGTGAGCGGTGATGTATATGTGAGTAAGAGATATTGATCTTAACCCGCCAAGACCGGAAGGTGAGCGGTGATGTATATGTGAGTTAGAGATATTGATTTTGCCTCTTTTTTACGATTTTGCAATATAATTATAGAAATGTTCTGACAGTGTGGTATTTTTAAAATTATTTTATGATCTCTGATTCTTGAATAAACAATGTGCACATGTCTTTATCGTTTATATTCATCTGTTGTCAATGTATTTAGACGTGAGGCTTAAAAGTTGTAAATCATCGGATGTTCACCGGTTGGCGAAATAAGTATATTAAACATCTCAAGGGTTATTTAATTGAAAATAATTAAATATTTTAACAAAGCAATTCTACGTTGTGGAAAATGTTATAAGGAATTATTTGTTTATTTGGCCATATCAGATAAAAGGATATAAAAAAATGTCAAATCAGTTAAAATGATAAGAATAACTGGCAAAAAAAGAAGATTATATACAGGGGTAGAATGTAAGCAAAAATTTCAACTATCCAGCAGGACTAGTAGATATAAAAATCAACTAGCCCCCAGATATTCTACTAGCCCCCAGATATTCTACTAGCCCGACCATCATGGGGACAATTACTAAAAATTATATAATAATTATTTTATTTGAAAAAATTATAATGAAGAAAGAATGTCAGTATTGTCATCACTTGAAACATCATCATCACCAGCGTCACCATCATCCTGTCGAAAGAAGCATATTGTATGCAAAGTGAACATGTCATTCGGTCTATTTCACTGTTGTGAACTAACCAGTTGCGGTTTTTCTGCCAGCTTGTTTGAAATTTTCTTTTTCTTTTGACCTGATCATACGTCCTTTTTCTCTCCAATTTTTCATTATTATCTAATTATTTTTTTTTCGCTGGTTGCTCTACGCCGGTAATGTATCGGCCACATTTCTTGAACTAATAGATCGCTCACTGAGTTACCCGGATTATCGAGTAATTTGATCAATTCGCATACCACCATCTAGGATCTAATTGCTATCGAGGGAATTCTCCACAGGTAAATTGTGTACAGCGTAAACTAACACAGTAATATGAATGACTAATTATGATTTTCAATAGACCAATTTCACGTTACCGCCGCCATTATAGTTCAAAGGTCAATCGGAGTAAAAAAACGTAAACAAGACGTCATTGCATTTGCAAAAACAAAACATTATTAAAAGGTCAGCTACATGTATGCTAACAATGTTGTAAAATAACAAAACTATGAACTGGAACATTGAAGCCCCTCATCCTGGTGAAGTCTTAAGTTAATGATTGAATGAAAATTATATTGCTTTTAACATCAAAAAGTTAATATTGGGGGACACTATACAATTTTCTCTATCCTTTAGTTATTGAATTGAGAAGTTAAAAAATCTGACTAAAGTTCCACCCCCCCCCCCTCCCCAAAAAACCCCATACTACATGTAATAAGGTTCAAAACTCCTTTAATTTCAAAATATTTGTCAGACTTTCTCAGGTAAATGAACAAAGCCCAAAATATTCAATAATTTTACATGAAAAACAACACTCATATGGGGGATAAAAACATTCTTATTCATAGAATTTTTAAATAATAAACAACAAGAAACATAAACAATAACATGTGATGTGTAAACTATTTAAGCATGAGCAACAGGAAACACATTTAGATACAAAAAATGAAAAGACCACCACCCTTAGTTGGATTTTTAGAGTGCTAGTTCATTGAGACAACAGTCTGTGGGTAGATATGTCGTTCCACTCTGAAACATTATTCTGATTCTGACCTGACCAATCTTTGTTCTTACTCCTTAATGCTGTATTCTTACCAATTTTATAATCTTTGGTTTGACTAGAGAGAGGCCAGAACCCATGGATCTACCACGTTCAAGGTGAGCATGCTAACCTTTACACAACATTTTTGCGGTGTGTAAAAATCACACTGAAAAAGGAGTAGTTCTTCAAAACTTTCATTAAGCTAGGGACTTGTGTCCAAGTTACTTAGTTAATGCAGTCAACATGATCAAGAATATATTAAAATAAACCCATAGATTAGCTTCCAGTCAGATTTGAACTGACATCTTTTCAACATTATTGAAATGTACTACCTTGTACTATAGAAGCTATATACATTTTTGTAGATGTATTGTAATTGTTAATAGTTGACAAACCTAATTAGTAATATGCACTCAGATCATTAGCTTCCAGAGAGATTTGAACTGACATCTCTCAAACATTATTGAAATGTACTGATTCATTGACACCATAGTAACTACAACATTTTGTCATGAATTTGTTAGGAACATTTCAGCCAAGATTTCCCATCTTTGGTTGCAATCCCTTCTGTTATTATCTAATGGTCCTGAATTGGCACTGCATAGACACGATAGGGAATTTATAAAAAAAACCATGCATAAATTTCATACCCTGCAGTGCAAGAACAATGAGCTCCTTCTGTCAAACCATCATCTTCTTTGGCGCAATATCTATACATTGTGGGGGTCATCATCCAGTGTCTGTGATGGTGAACACTTTGTTCTTAAAATACACAAGTTGTTGTTGTTCGACTTAGCCTTTAAGAAATATCCCTCCTGTAGCCACCCACTTGAAAAATATTCATAGGCCTTGCCAACCTTATAGTCTTTCAGCATGTCATTTGTCAATGCTACATCACCATGGGCTAACAAGAACTGCGTTATGTCTATCAAAAAATTTGGTGGCCAAAACTGCATACCATGTCATGACCATTCATGTTCATCAAGCCAACCAAAATAAATCTGAAGGGGGTCTGTAATTCCACACTCACTCAAAATGTTTTAAAGGACAACAAGAGATGCTACGACAACATTTTGAGTGAGTGTGGAATTACAGACCCCCTTCAGATTTATTCTGGTTGGCTTGATGAACATGAATGGTCATGACATGGTATGCAGTTTTGGCCACCAAATATTTTGATAGACATAACGCAGTTCTTGTTAGCCCATGGTGATGTAGCATTGACAAATGACATGCTGAAAGACTATAAGGTTGGCAAGGCCTATGAATATGTTTCAAGTGGGTGGCTACAGGAGGGATATTTCTTAAAGGCTAAGTCGAACAACAACAACTTGTGTATTTTAAGAACAAAGTGTTCACCATCACAGACACTGGATGATGACCCCCACAATGTATAGATATTGCGCCAAAGAAGATGATGGTTTGACAGAAGGAGCTTATTGTTCTTGCACTGCAGGGTATGAAATTTATGCATGGTTTTTTTATAAATTCCCTATCGTGTCTATGCAGTGCCAATTCAGGACCATTAGATAATAACAGAAGGGATTGCAACCAAAGATGGGAAATCTTGGCTGAAATGTTCCTAACAAATTCATGACAAAATGTTGTAGTTACTATGGTGTCAATGAATCAGTACATTTCAATAATGTTTGAGAGATGTCAGTTCAAATCTCTCTGGAAGCTAATGATCTGAGTGCATATTACTAATTAGGTTTGTCAACTATTAACAATTACAATACATCTACAAAAATGTATATAGCTTCTATAGTACAAGGTAGTACATTTCAATAATGTTGAAAAGATGTCAGTTCAAATCTGACTGGAAGCTAATCTATGGGTTTATTTTAATATATTCTTGATCATGTTGACTGCATTAACTAAGTAACTTGGACACAAGTCCCTAGCTTAATGAAAGTTTTGAAGAACTACTCCTTTTTCAGTGTGATTTTTACACACCGCAAAAATGTTGTGTAAAGGTTAGCATGCTCACCTTGAACGTGGTAGATCCATGGGTTCTGGCCTCTCTCTAGTCAAACCAAAGATTATAAAATTGGTAAGAATACAGCATTAAGGAGTAAGAACAAAGATTGGTCAGGTCAGAATCAGAATAATGTTTCAGAGTGGAACGACATATCTACCCACAGACTGTTGTCTCAATGAACTAGCACTCTAAAAATCCAACTAAGGGTGGTGGTCTTTTCATTTTTTGTATCTAAGTGTGTTTCCTGTTGCTCATGCTTAAATAGTTTACACATCACATGTTATAGTTTATGTTTCTTGTTGTTTATTATTTAAAAATTCTATGAATAGAATGTTTTTATCCCCCTTATGAGTGTTGTTTTTCATGTAAAATTATTGAATATTTTGGGCTTTGTTCATTTACCTGAGAAAGCCTGACAAATATTTTGCAAATAAAAACCACTCGTATAAACATAATGAGCAAATAAACAATCAAAATATAGACAATTCTGAATGTTTTGGTGTAAAATTTGTTAAAATCTATCCAAAAATGATTTCACAATAATTTTTTGAAAAAATATGGTTTTGGTTGATTATATAGGGATTTTTTTTTACATGTGGCAATACTTTTGGCCACATACTGCTGAATATTCACACGATCTCTCATTATTTTCAAGATCTACGGGATACATGTAGTCATAAATTATTTTCCTAACCAACAAATTCACGAAAACTTCCTTACGACCGTGACGATATGTGCATAACTGCCACGATGAATAAACTGCGTCACCGTGTTTACAAATGCAATGGCGTCTTGTTTACGTTTTTTTTACTCCGATTGACCTTTGAACCATAATGGCGGCGGTAACGTGAAATTGGTCTATTAAAGTTATTTTAATTGTGTTTTGATGATATGCAATGCAAGTGTGTGTTCACTTGGTGCATTAAAGTCACATGTTTTGGTTGCTCGTCCCTTGACTAATAGATATCACATGTCCGTAATCAATGAATTTAAAGTGATTGAGAAACTAGGTGTATTATCAATCAGTCAACATACAACCATAGATTGTTATAAACTCGAACCGAAATGTCCACACGAAATAAATAATTTTCTACTTGTCCAGGTGGGGAATTGTTAAACTTGTTGTTTTCTGTGGTGCACTTTCCACTTTTATAAAAATTTGTTGTACACTGTATTCATTGTATTCATTGTACCGGTATTTCATAAATTAAAACTTCCGCAAATATATGAAACAATTTCCTGATCATTTATAGCGACTAGTACAAATATATCGGCCGACGGACACTTATGAAAGGATACAAAATAACTATATATATTCAAATAATTTTAAAAGGAAGGATTAGATGTTAAATATTCAAATTGTACATGACAAATGTGTTGAATATTACAATTGGATTGAATATCAAGGATTATTGATTTCGCCATTTTCCAGGACATTTTTATCACCAATGAAAATGTTGTAATCTAATGTTAGTGTTAGCTATGGATACACCATCATCACAAACTTTATAATCCACTGTAAGATATGATTTATATTAAGATAAGGTAAGTAAACAATTAAAATAACATTTTAGTATTTTTTTATTTGTTTTTATAGACAGTGTAACCTAACAACTAATATTTCAAAACGTATATATCTAATTTTATAAAACTTATGCATACATATACGACCTTCAATGTCAGTTTACCACATTACTTACTGAACTGTCATTCTTGTCATCTCATAATCTCATAAGGCCATATTATTGGAGAAAACCATCAGTTTTTAAATTATTACAATTATTTAACATAACAAATGTAAAACAATAATGTAATTTAGGTAAATATATTTGCCGTGCATTAAAACTTAAGAGCTGACACTCTGTAGCTTTTACATTTTTAAATTGTATTTTCAACTGACTTGAATGTAGTCTACAGTTTTAGACTATAATCTGTAGTGAATTTGTAATGTTCTGTGTGGACTTATGATATATATTTTTTTGTGTGTGATATTTTGTATGTACTTTGTCTTATTTATGATCAGTATAATTGTAAATATTGAATATATGTATACCTATATGTTATATGACATTGGTTAATAAAGAATTGAATTGTCACTGTATTGAAATACTTGTTACCCGGCTGTCATTGCATCTGTTACCGTCTGTAGCGTTGTCTGTAACCTTAATAAGGTATAATATATATATTGTTTTAAGTGTCTGTCTCACAGAAAACCATGCAAACTCGTAACATAGTGATATTTTCAAAACCTTATGAAATCTTGTCCATGAAATACCTTTGGCCAAGTACAATTAACACACAAAATATTTTTTTCAAATTTTATTATTTGACTGAATTATTAGGGTTTTTTGATTTATCCAGTATTTCAATATACATGTTTGTACAATGAAGCCAAAAACAATGAATTTTACAATATTTCAACCTCCAATATATCTTGTATAGCATAAAATGTGTCTATCTCATATAGTATCCAGGATTAATCAACTTTCACTGTATCATTTAACATAATATACTCAATATTTGGTCGCATGGATTTTTTACAGGCCACACTTTAATATACCCATAAATGGCCTTTTATGCAAAAATTGTACATATATAACAGGAAATATCTCCCTTGGGGGAGAAAATAAAAATATCCCTAATTTATTTCGATATAACTTTGTTTTCATACAAAAACTTATAAAAAATCCACCTTCGGCAAATTAAGATAAAATGATGAAAATAAGGACAAAAGTTAAGTCAATGTGCACTTAACCGAAAATAGACAAGGTGAATAGGAAAAACAGTAGAGCAGTGTTAATGCTCTATAAATACCAAAATATCAATACAGAAGTTATGTATAGTATTCCAGAGGTATAAAAAAGAATTAATGAAGATATAAAATTAAGGTACATTGTGGTTTTGGGGGGTGGGTGGGACGATGCATCCATTTTGTGAATCTGGCTAAAATGGAATTTAAATTAAAACTTTGTTTTCAAAATGATCTAATAAGATTTATTGGTGATAAATTAGATAAAATAAGTAAACTCTTTTTTAGTTTGTATGAGGTATTTCATACTTATTGAAATTTCATATTTTATAAGGGGAGATAATTTGTAGAGGAAAATCACATTTTCTAAAAAAAAATTAGAATAGGGTCTGTGACCCCGATTTCCTATTTTATACTTTTAAAGTGTTTAATGAAAAATATCTGTTGCTTAATTTTCCATCTAAAGCTACCATTTCCTTTATCAAAAAATAGACAATTTGTTTTCCCCCCAATAACCTATTGCTTTAGGGTTAAAATTCTAAAGTCAATTTGATCATCAAACTTTCAAAGCAGCTTCAGAATAATCTATTGATTTATTTTTTGACAGTGCACTCCAAAACAAATCTTAATCAAAGTGCTGACAGCAATGATTATAATGCCCCCATACCGAAATATATTGAATCATTTATGTGATATGCAGCTTATGTTTGAATAATGAAATAATAATTGAAATTAAATTAATCCTATTGTTAAAAAAAAGTGAAGAAAACAAATGCCATTACAATAAGCATATGAATTTGCAGCCAGCTCCTAAACAATTTTTAAAACAATATATGTGATTGTGTTAAAATAAGCCGATTTTTTTGTTGGCTCTGTCCATCTTATATCCTACATGAGATAGTGAAACTTCTTCTCAATAATACGTTTATTTTTCTGAGGTTCTTCTATCATGGATCTGTATCAAAAACCTTCTCTTATACTCTTAAATAATCACAGATTACAAATTTATATGTGTTAGATTTGTGCATTTTGGTACATGTAAATAGGCCAAGAAATTGGCAAGTTGATATTCTAATTATCAGAAAAAGGATATCCCATCAATATGAAATGAAATAAAAACAAGAGGTTGAACATATATCATACTTATTCACAGGTGAACATTTAACATATTCTGTCTAACCACTATGCAAAGCTTGAAGTGTTCAAAGTTAACTTTAGTTTGAAAAAATGAAAATAAATTAGAATCCCTGCATATAATGGCTAATTTACATGTTCACAGCAGTGTACACTTCTTCCACAATATTTTCAATATTGGAATTATAATCATTAGTTTCTAGCACTGCAATGACGTCTGATAGAGTTTCATCTTGACCAACATCTTCATTGGGAATTTCTTTAAACTGAACTTGTAGAGTACTCGAAGAAGTTTCTGATTTTGTCCGGCTTTGTTAGGAAAGATGCCATGTAACTTTTTATCTGACTTGGATTCAACCACTCCAACTTCTTAAAAACTCGTTCTCCCTATTCATCGCATGATTTTCGAACTTCATTGGCAAGTGCAACATAATCTGGCCTTTTTCCTGTTTTTCAGACATATTTTGTTCAGTTTCACTATATGTTTTTTCCATTAATTTCTTTACTTGTAAGAATGCTTCTGGAAAATAAAAGTGATATACGATATATACATTACATGTATACATGACGTACTTCATAATTTGCATTTGTCAACCTTATTCTTCAGTGTTGGAAGTTCATGTTAAGTGGTTTCTTAATGAGTTGCTAGTTTCTTTAATTATGCCTTTGTTGTCAAGTAAATCTGTTGACGAAAAAAATAAACCATTTTTTTTTAATTGGCTGTCTTCTGGAGATAGAGCAGACAATTTCTTTGGAAATATAATCTCAACGTGATTAAAATACACTACACTCAAGCCAAAATATATAGGGAAGTAGTTACTACATGTTTCTAAGACTTGCTTTAATTCATTCTATATTTTTCGGAAATGGATATACATGTATATCAAATATTACTCCAGATTTCTATGAAAATAAATAATTTTATCCTTGCTCTATACAACAAAATATTTCATCTGTCTCAGTTTCACTACATGTACATTTGCACTCAAAATAGCCAATAGGCCTTATTTTTATAAGCTTGAAACAGCATAATTCAATGGCTGAAATAACATTATCCAAAATAACAGAAATGTGTCAATGTGATACAAATGCCCCGGCCTCCCGTAACTTTAAAACCCAAAATTCAAGTTTGACATGTCCTTTATTGTTGATTACAGCATAACCAAATTTCAAATCAATCAAGATTCAGTTGAGGTTTGGAAGTTATTGAACAGATATATTGTGCAGTGGGATGGAATTTATTGTTGCACAATAATAATGTAAACCTGTATTTCACAGACCAAACTAAGGGACCAAGTTTGAAGCATTCAACTTATATACATGTAAAAGTGGGGGAGGGGGTGGGGGGGATGGGGGGGGGGGGGGCCTATGGTTTTAAACTGTTTACCCTGGAGTTAAAAATAATTGACGCTTCGCAACAAATATTTTTTTTTCTAAATTTATCATTATTTCATATGTTATTTTCTTCTTCACCTCGAGCTAAAATAGTTGTTTAGTATTTGTAAAAAAACATAGCCCTCTTTTCTCAAGTTGAATAGTTAGCCTCTTAACAAGTTTGTTCACTGAATGGATTTCTAGCAATAACCACTTGGAAATGTTTTTCTCTTGAGGTATTTAGCTTCTTACAAGTTGTTTCGGCCTTATGACAGATTCGGCCGTAGTTGATTCGGCCTTAGTTGATGCGGCCTTACGCAAATCCGGCCTTATATCAAATTGATGTTCCGGCCATATATTTATGCGGCCTACGGCAAATCCGGCCTTATATCAAATGGAAAAGAATAATTAAAAAATAAAAGTTCTATTTAAATTTAAAATATTATTTAAATATTCATGGATATGATGAATAAAATATTGGAACTTGTAGTGTTTTCACAAGATTTACTCGTAACTCAATATGAAAAGCCATAATAAATCGTTATTATTTTAACAATTTTTTAATTAGTAATTTTTGGTAATAATGACGGAAATCATTTCCATTGAAGTTGATGATTAGGAAAACAATTCAGGTTGATATACCAAGCTGTCAACAAGCGAAATTCCTTAGATGTTCTCTTGCAATTAATTATCATTTGTTTAATAGTCGTATAATTGCACTGGCAGTATGATTATAAGGGTTACCAAAAAGTAAAAGGAAGCCATACTATAAATTACTCAAAAAGTACTCCAATTCTTTTGATGAAACCGCACTAATATATGCACATTTTGGTGATGGTCCTACTATTTTCAAAACTATCAACTATGTCGTTTCCTTGTATTGTGTGTGAGCAGAACGTCCGTCCAAAGCAGCATGCTTTAGAGTGTGACAGTTGTTTCCAGTGGCAACACAGACTATGTAATAGTAGGACCATCACTTAATTATTTACTCAAATCATCGCTTTCGAGTTGATCCGGCCTGAAAACTATTCGGCCTTATGCAAACCGGCCTTAAACAAATGCGGCCTTAGTTGATTCGGCCTTAGTTGATACGGCCTTGGTTAATTAATGCGGCCTCAGATAAGAATGATGTGTATCTATGGATATATATGATACATACAATAAAACGACACATTGTGATGATTTGAGTAAATAATTAAGTGATGGTCCTACTATTACATAGTCTGTGTTGCCACTGGAAACAACTGTCACACTCTAAAGCATGCTGCATTGGACGGACGTTCTGCTCACACACAATACAAGGAAACGACATAGTTGATAGTTTTGAAAATAGTAGGACCATCACCAAAATGTGCATATATTAGTGCGGTTTCATCAAAAGAATTGGAGTACTTTTTGAGTAATTTATAGTATGGCTTCCTTTTACTTTTTGGTAACCCTTATAATCATACTGCCAGTGCAATTATACGACTATTAAACAAATGATAATTAATTGCAAGAGAACATCTAAGGAATTTCGCTTGTTGACAGCTTGGTATATCAACCTGAATTGTTTTCCTAATCATCAACTTCAATGGAAATGATTTCCGTCATTATTACCAAAAATTACTAATGAATTTTTTTTTTAAATAATAACGATTTATTATGGCTTTTCATATTGAGTTACGAGTATATCTTGTGAAAACACTACAAGTTCCAATATTTTATTCATCATATCCATGAATATTTAAATAATATTTTAAATTTAAATAGAACTTTTATTTTTTAATTATTCTTTTCCATTTGATATAAGGCCGGATTTGCGTACGACCGCATCAACTAAGGCCGAATCTGTCATAAGGCCGAAACAACTTGCAAGGAAATCATCACAATGTGTCGTATTATTGTATGTATCATATATATCCATAGATACACATCATTCTTAACTGAGGCCGCATTAATTAACCAAGGCCGTATCAACTAAGGCCGAATCAACTAAGGCCGCATTTGTTTATGGCCGGATTTTCATAAGGCCGAATAGTTTTCAGGCCGGATCAACTCGAAAACATTTAGCTTACCAGAACCAACTTGAATAGTTTGTCTTGTTTTCATAAGGACGGACTTGCTCCATGGCCCTCTCTAGATCTGGCCTTTCCATTGTTGTGCTTTGAATATACACATAGAACTTTGCCTCTCCTCCATCTAGTCACAAAGTATTCTCTGTTTCTGGTATATCTTGTGATTCAATGAATCGTTGTCGATGGCGACAATTCCGCTATGTACAAGAAAAAAAGGGCCTCAGGCAGTGCCTTTCCATGTATATTTTCAGATGATTTCAGGCCAACGATAAGGAAAGCTGCATCAGCTTTACATTGGAATATATGTATAATGTTTGAATTGCATGGCAAGTTGCAAAAGTTAGAAAAAAAACACGGTGTTTTTGTTTTATCCAATGGAGGCTGTCATTTCTAATTTTATAATCTTAGAAGTGAAGACTTCCGAAAGGGGAGATTACTCCGTCACTTCTCTATCAGATAGACATGTGTATTTTCTTGCTCAACGTTAAAGTCCGGATTGAAAAAGGGAATTAAAATGATATATCATATGTAATTTATTCACAATAAACACACAAATCACCTTTAATAAGAATCACTAATAGTTTATTGCAAAAATTTGCATATATTTTAAGCAATGCCTTTTAAGCTAAAATTGCACACATGACCATACTTTTGGGTGCAAGAACTTTTTGCAAATTATTTGCCAAAGGCAGATTTTTTTTATATATTTTAGTTTTGAGATTGGTCTATTTAAAAATGTTCATTTCAAGTCAAAGAAATCTCCCCCAACTCCAATATTGTGCATCAAAATTAAGGATTTTTACTGATTTTGAAAATTTGTCTATATAGCATATTTTGTGGTAGCCTTAAAAATTTTCACAAAGTTTTTTTCAAAAATTGTTTTTGGTGATCATTGTCTTTAAACATTATACTTTGAGGAAACATTGCGATTTTTTACTTCCGAGATAAATATTAACAATAATAATCCGTCAAAATTAGGGGCGTTTTTAACCATTTTTAAGGATTTTTGCAATGGTTAAGGGCTAAAATGAAAATCCTCATTTTACAACAAAAATGAAAATATATAGGAAATATGTATGATATATTCTAAAATACTAGACATCAAATATTTAGAAAATGTATAACTTTTTTTTCTTACTGAAATTAGCTTTGTTACATTTTTTGGGATTTTGCATGGTTTTCTGTGAGACAGACACTTAAGCTTAACCTCTATAAATGATGTATGTACTTCATCTGGACTGTCAAGTGCGAAACGAAATAAAAACATGAATCATATTTGAAAACCAAAAATATTGTACAACTACATGTAGAAGGTGAACAATTGCGATTAAAAGCCGGTTGCAATATATAAAACACAATAAGTGCTCCTCTTGTGTAAAACTTGCTATTATAAGAGCTTTATATTCTGTATTTTACCACAGTATATCAGCAATTTAGACAGGTTCTGTTATCAGTTGTTTGATACACTATGTGGTGGATTAATGTCCTTTAAAGTTTGAACAACAAGGAAATATAAAGGTTCTGTTATGCCTTTGGCGTTACAAAGAACTACAAATATTCATTTTAATCTTAGAAGTTGACATCTTAATAATTTCGCGTAGATAAACTAGGGGTTGGTTAATGTTATTTAATGTTTGAACAATAAAAAAAAACTATAAAGGGTCTATTCAACATTTGAATGAACTACAAATATTCTTTTGTTTTTCTTGAAAGTTTTCGTCTTCAAAATTTCATGTAGTCTAATTTCTCTAAATCGTATAAAAGTTCGTTTTCTCACTTGTTCCTGAAACTCGTACAAATAAATGTCCATTACTACATATACTGTATATATGTACAGTTAAACCTGTTTGTAAAGGCTACTCAAAGGAACCTGACTATGTGGTCTTAAAGGGATAGTAAAGCTCGTTTAACATATATTTTTTCAACTCGTGACGAAGGTTGTTTCTTTTCAATATAATTGTAAAAGCAATCCAAAAATACTTTGCACGCCCATATAATCCCTAATATCGTTACAATCTCGCTTAAAAGGGTCGACGTGAAATTTTGTCCAGGAAGCAAACATTCAATTATTGGAATACACATATTCATGATGACCTCGACTTTGACCCCACTCGGAAGTGAATGCGCATCAAAAGAATTGCTTGCGAATAGCGGTGTTTTATTCATCCTAATTGGTGCCCCTCGCACACGTGTTATCTGATGTTTCTTTAAATAACGCAGCTATTTAACACTTTCAATGTCTTTTTCTGACTTAGGGTAAAGTTTCAAATGTCCGTTTACTCCCATTTGCCTTTGAAGTAAACAAATAGTAATTAATTATCATTTCTATAACGAAACCAGTAAATTCACTTACCAATTCCATGTCAGCATCCATGATGTTTGCTTACAGAAAAATGATACTGTTCCAACTTCGGCAAACATCGTAACTGGCAGTGATGAATAATTAGCAAGGCAAAGACCGCAAGAGATGACAGAATTATCAACGAATTATGTCACTTTTACAAAGTTTCATTGATAAAAACCGGGTTAATGTTTCATAAAATATCATTTATTGAACCAATTGCAAGTTTTCATGAGATACAACAAATTACCAAAATAAGCTTTAACATCCCTTTAAGAGCATGTTAAAATTATATACACTATTCATTAATGGGAGAAATGGGACTGTAAATTCTGTCTAGTTTAGGCAGGTTTTACTGTAGATAGGACTGTAAATTCTGTCTGGTTTAGGCAGGTTTTACTGTAGATAGGACTGTAAATTCTGTCTGGCTTAGGCAGGTTTTACTGTAGATAGGACTGTAAATTCTGTCTGGTTTAGGCAGGTTTTACTGTAGATAGGACTGTAAATTCTGTTTGGCTTAGGCAGGTTTTACTGTAGATAGGACTGTAAATTCTATCTGGTTTAGGCAGGTTTTACTGTAGATAGGACTGTAAATTCTGTTTGGCTTAGGCAGGTTTTACTGTAGATAGGACTGTAAATTCTCTCTGGTTTAGGCAGGTTTTACTGTAGATGGGACTAAATTCTGTCTGGTTTAGGCATGTTTTACTGTAGATGGGACTGTAAATCCTCTCTGGTTTAGGCAGGCTTTATTGTAGATAGGACTGTAAATTCTGTTTGGTTTAAGCAGGTTTTACTGTAGATAGGACTAAATTCTGTCTGGTTTAGGCAGGTTTTACTGTAGATGAGACTGTAAATTATATCTGGTTTAGGCAGGTTTTACTGTAGATGGGACTGTAAATTCCCTTGCTTTAGGCAGGTTTTACTGTAGATGGGACTGTAAATTCTGTCTGGTTTAGGCAGGTTTTACTGTAGATGGGATTGTAAATTCTGTCTGGTTTAGGCAGGTTTTACTGTAGATGGGACTGTAAATTCTGTCTGGTTTAGGCAGGTTTTACTGTAGATAGGACTGTAAATTCTGTTTGGCTTAGGCAGGTTTTACTGTAGATAGGACTGTAAATTCTCTCTGGTTTAGGCAGGTTTTACTGTAAATGGGACTAAATTCTTTCTGGTTTAGGCAGGTTTTACTGTAGATAGGACTGTAAATTCTGTCTGGTTTAGGCAGGTCTTACTGTAGATGGGACTGTAAATTATGTCTGGTTTAGGCAGGTTTTACTGTAAATGGGACTGTAAATTCTTTCTGGTTTAGGCAGGTTTTACTGTAGATGGGACTGTAAATTCTGTCTGGCTTAGGCAGGTTTTACTGTAGATAGGACTGTAAATTCTGTTTGGTTTAGGCAGGTTTTACTGTAGATGGGACTGTAAATTCTGTCTGGTTTAGGCAGGTTTTACTGTAGATAGGACTAAATACTGTCTGGTTTAGGCAGGTTTTTACTGTAGAAAGGACTGTAAATTCTGTCTGGCTTAGGCAGGTTTTACTTTAGATGGGACTGTAAATTCTGTCTGGTTTAGGAAGGGGTTACTGTAGATAGGACTGTAAATTCTGTCTGGATTAGGCAGGTTTTACTGTAGATAGGACTGTAAATTCCGTCTGGTTTAGGCAGGTTTTACTGTAGATAGGACTGTAAATTCTGTCTGGTTTAGGCAGGTTTTACTGTAGATAGTAGTGTAAATTCTGTCTGGATTAGGCAGGTTTTACTGTAGATAGGACTGTAAATTCCGTCTGGTTTAGGCAGGTTTTACTGTAGATAGGACTGTAAATTCTCTCTGGTTTAGGCAGGTTTTACTGTAAATGGGACTAAATTCTTTCTGGTTTAGGCAGGTTTTACTGTAGATGGGACTGTAAATTCTGTCTGGTTTAGGCAGGTTTTACTGTAGATGGTACTGTAAATTCTGTCTGGTTTAGGCAGGTTTTACTGTAAATGGGACTGTAAATTCTTTCTGGTTTAGGCAGGTTTTACTGTAGATGGGACTGTAAATTCTGTCTGGCTTAGGCAGGTTTTACTGTAGATAGGACTGTAAATTCTGTTTGGCTTAGGCAGGTTTTACTGTAGAAGGGACTGTAAATTCTCTCTGGTTTAGGCATGTTTTACTGTAGATAGGACTGTAAATTCTGTCTGTCTTAGGCAGGTTTTACTGTAGATAGGACTGTAAATTCCGTCTGGTTTAGGCAGGTTTTACTGTAGATAGGACTGTAAATTCTCTCTGGTTTAGGCAGGTTTTACTGTAAATGGGACTAAATTCTGTCTGGTTTAGGCAGGTTTTACTGTAGATGGGACTGTAAATTCTGTCTGGTTTAGGCAGGTTTTACTGTAGATGGTACTGTACATTCTGTCTGGTTTAGGCAGGTTTTACTGTAAATGGGACTGTAAATTCTTTCTGGTTTAGGCAGGTTTTAGTGTAGATGGGACTGTAAATTCTGTCTGGCTTAGGCAGGTTTTACTGTAGATAGGACTGTAAATTCTGTTTGGTTTAGGCAGGTTTTACTGTAGAAGGGACTGTAAATTCTCTCTGGTTTAGGCATGTTTTACTGTAGATAGGACTGTAAATTCTGTCTGGCTTAGGCAGGTTTTACTGTAGATAGGACTGTAAATTCTGTTTGGTTTAGGAAGGTTTTACTGTAGATGGGACTGTAAATTCTCTCTGGTTTAGGCATGTTTTACTGTAGATAGGACTGTAAATTCTGTCTGATTTAGGCAGGTTTTACTGTAGATAGGACTGTAAATTCTGTCTGGTTTAGGCAGGTTTTACTGTAGATAGGACTAAATACTGTCTGGCTTAGGCAGGTTTTTACTGTAGAAAGGACTGTAAATTCTGTCTGGGTTAGGCAGGTTTTACTTTAGATGGGACTGTAAATTCTGTCTGGTTTAGGCAGGTTTTACTGTAGATAGGACTGTAAATTCCGTCTGGTTTAGGCAGGTTTTACTGTAGATAGGACTGTAAATTCTGTCTGGTTTAGGCAGGTTTTACTGTAGATAGTAGTGTAAATTCTGTCTGGCTTAGGAAGATTTTACTGTAGATAGGACTGTAAATTCTCTCTGGTTTAGGCAGGTTTTCGTTTTACCCAGGGCTTGGTTTAGACAGGTTTCATTGTATAATATGCATGGTTTTTTTGTTTTTGTTTTTTGTTTTTTTATGTTTGTCTTTTTTTATTAAGGGTTTGTGGGCAAATTTTGTTTTTGTATGTGCCTTTCATATACAGATAAATATTATAAACTAATGTAAGTAATTGTATGTGTAACTTAGGTATCAGGGTTTGAAATAATGACTTGAATCGTTCACAATAATGACTTGCTATCCAATATAAGTAGAGGAAAACATAACACAGCAAATAAATTAGGAACACAATATAAATATTACAAAATTGGCAGCCAGAGGTTCCATCAGTTGATGGCCTTTTACAAAGTTTTATCTTTAAAGGAAATATTTTTCTCATATGTTAGATTTACCTTTACGTAATTTTGCAATGCTTAAAAATTTAATATGTCACCACTAGTTTAGTTCTGCATATGTAAGATTTACACAAAAGTAGAATAAGAATTCTTACATAATCGTTGGGTATTTTCAAATGCCAATTATTTAGATCTTCCCAAAGCTGTGAGTTGCAGAGTTTTCTGAACAAAAAGTACAAAGACTAGCAGGTTTTAGTTTTATTTTAAACAATAGCTCATTTGTCCCTTTGATTTTGTGAACAAGTATTGAAACCATCGTATTTTATTGTTATATAAAACGGAAGTAAATGCATATTTACAAATTCAAGATATATATATAGTAAGCAGAACCGTCATGTACAAAAAGTTGACGGTTCAAGAATAACAGAAATGCATGTTTAAACTTCAAACTCCATGTGTGTGTGTGTTTTTGTTTGTTTTTTTTTTGTTGTTGGTTTGTTTTGTGAATTTTATCAGTACTTTTTACGAAGATCTACAAATGCATTTGATCTGAATCTGCTGATCATTCCGAGGCACATCAGTTCATCACCGCTTTTTAGTGGGGTTTATGTTGACCAATCTTCAGTTGTCTGTGTAATATTTTGTAGATCATTGTTTAGCCTTTTTGTCTTTTTCATCATGGCCATTTTTGCATTGTCTGTCTTTCTTTGATTTACGACTACTGATTACCCTCTAGTATCTTCAAACTGTTCGTATTACGAAATGTGTATTAAAATTGTTATTTATTATAGTACTATCACAAGGTTATGCAAATAAAATATTACTTTAACACCTTAATATGTATATTCAGTATGGTGTAATATAACATTGACCCATCTAGATGAACTTTATCTAGCATTTTGGTCAGTAATGTTATACATGTACCTTTGACCTATTTGTTTATATAACGATAACAGTCTAATATTCAATCAGCATTTATCACAGATTTTAACATACTGGCATGTGTGTCACAGTGTGTGTTAAGTAGAGTTAGAAGCTAGTTATATCTTTACACTGTATGCACTACTGACTGGTCATATCTCCGGCATGTTTGTATGTCATTTATGTCATTCCTTACACGAATCACAAAAATATAGTTGGATAACATACATTCTAAATATCTGATTTTATCTTTTTAATGTTTCTTTTATTTGTACATATAATCCAATTGTTTTATAGACAGGTATGTTTTATTTCTAAGGGACTTGTAGGTGTCTAAATCAATATTAACATTTGTTCACAACACTATACAGCTGAAATATTGCTAAAGTTGTCGTTAAACACCAATCAATCAACCTTTTTTTCTTAAATAATACCTCCCTGACATGGGAACATAATATTCTGTCAGGTCATGTAAATGTTATTTATTATCTAGACTTCTACGATGAATCAGTTACATGTATAATTGTGAATGAGATGTGTGATACTTACGGAGAAAGTCTTGATCTTTGCACGTGGAATACAACGTGCAGTAGCTTCTTTTTAGCAATATCTACACGATTTATTGTTTGTAAAATTCTTTATCATGAATATACGTGAAATATTGTTCAATTAACGTGACGTAAAACAAGAGTCACACAAAAATGTATACTACGTATTGATAATCTGTTATTATGTCTCCTTGTATAGCAGAGTCGACATATATACATCATCTTGTCATATTGCGTCATCGTTGTCACAATGTCACACTTTTATTTAATCTTGAACTCCACTTAAACTACACGATAAAAAAAACCTACCAAACTTACACTTAACATTCTACGGGATATATATAGTGTGCCTGTTGCGTTTTGTAATCCCATAGTTTTCAGTGATACCCGGTGTCAAACCGGAATTTTTAATGTGGTGCAGAAAACCACACAACAGAAATCAAACAAATTTTAAACATTTTTTACATATACTGACGTCGTGTAACTGCTATTTTATTTTTCTTAATCACGTTGCTTACTGGGGTTTCCCAGAGCTGTATATGGATTGTCAATGTGGTACTGCGGTTACATATCTAATCCACAGCTCATCATACACCACTCAACAGGACCCAACTAGATTTACACATTTTCTAGATTTGAAGTCGTGTATCTGCTTTTAAATTGTTTGAGCACATTAAATAATGGGTTTTCCCAGAGCATGTAATTGATTTTCAATCCGATACAGAGAAGGGTATGCATCTCTAAACATTTATCCAATTTAGTTCAGAGATATACAATGTACTAAGAAACTTGCGTGATAAAATGGCGATCAACCAAATCTGTACATTTTCTTTTAAATTCACCTGTTATTTATTCTATGATCACATTGCTATTATACGTTATCAGTTTCTAGATGTTATATATCCCGTTTTAAAGGGCAGTGATTTTGTTAAAAGGTGAGGCATCTAGAAACTAATAACATTTTTATCTGAATGTTCCAACATTTATAAGTGTCCTTGTTATAGGAAAAACATAAATACGTGTATCTTTGGACGAAGATCACAGAGAGCGATTATTGATTTTCTGTCATCTTGTGAAATGTGTGTCGTCTGCTGTGCACAATGTAAATAGGTGAGATCGATTATTGATTTTCTGTCGCCGCACGGCTTCCCTGAAGTTTTAAAAGTACCCTTTTAGCCAATCAAAATTCTAATTGCCACGAGAACATCAGATAATATTGGTTTCGAGAGCTGGATAAGGAAATTAAATGTGGTTCGCGGAAGGTGTGTACATATCTCTAATATGCTCTCATAACCATAATACAATTATTTTTAAGTTTCTAGTTAAATAATACCGACGACATTTGTCTTCAATGGCAGTCTCATACATTAGTGTTTTAATCAGTTCAATCACACAATGCTGTTTCTTAATACGACAGCCTCACATCACCTAGAGAGACTTGTGATAGGAGTATTCCTCATGACTTGTAATTCTCCCATAAAAAATATTGCACTACAATCGCACAATCTGTTTAATTGATCTGTCTAATAGCTGATGGTGATCGATACATTTGCGTTTGATCGGGGTTAATATTTAGTAGAATTAGAGGATAATATGAAGCAGCCGGCCGCGATTCTGGTATTACCAGTATTATAATATTTACAATACTAGTATTACCAGTATTATAATATTTACAATACTAGTATTACCAGTATTATAATATTCACAATACTGGAAATACCAGTATTGCAAATATTACAATACTGGTAATACCAGTATTGTAGCACTGTACAATACTAGAAATACCAGTATTGTAATGTTACAATACTGGTAATACCAGTATCGTACATATACAATACTGGATGTACCAGTATCGTGCATTTACAATACTGGAATACCAGAATCGTTGATCTATGCACAATACCGGAAGCTCCAGTATTCTTCATCCAACAATACTGGTAATACTAGTATTGTAAAACACACGATACTGGAAGCTCCAGTATTCTTCATCCAACAATACTGGTAATACTAGTATTGTAAAGCACACAATACTGGAAACTCTAGTATTCTTCATCCAGCAATACTGGTAATACTAGTATTGTAAAATACACAATACTGGAAGCTCCAGTATTCTTCATCCAGCAATACTGGTAATACTAGTATTGTAAAACACACAATACTGGAAACTCTAGTATCTGGCAATTTGACACGAGTGGGCAGAGCCTAATTCTAACTGTAAATCACAACTCATTGTATTTACCGTTAGTATTAGGCTCCGCCCAGTCATGTCAAATTACCTTACCAATATATATCAAACTCTAAGGGACCATACAAAATATTTTGACATTACAGGGCTTTTGCCTCTTATGTTATGTACAGCAGAAATGACGTATGAGTATGAATTATATTCAATTCTTTTAGTATAATGTAGACATAAAAACTCGGGTTAACCGGAATCTACCTAATCTTCAATATCTGCAATACTGGTATAACCAGTATTTTCCAGTATCTGCAATACTGGTATTACCAGTATTTTCCAGAATCTTCCAGTATCTGCAATACTGGTATTACCAGTATTTCCCAGAATCTCCCGGTATCTACAATACTCATATTTTGGCAATGACCAGTATCTTCTAGTATTGCAGATACTGGAAAATTCTGGAAGATACTGGAATACTAGTATTTACCAGTATCTGTACCAGTATTGCAGATACTGGAAGATACTGGTAAAATACTGGTATTACCAGTATTGTGTACCAGTATTGTAGTACCAGTATCGCGGCCGGCTGCTTCATATTATCCGAATTAGAATACCTACTAAGATAATCTAGAGATTCTGATCGGGGTTAATATTTATTAGAATTAGAACAACATCTTGCATAATCGTGAAGTTGTTCATATTGGCCAGTACTTGGTAGAAGTAAAACACCATTTGACATAATCTTGAACGGGTTGAAGGTGTTTAGTATTATGTTTCAGTAGATCAGCCTCTGACATAAAATGGAATTTGTTGAAGGTGTTCAGTATTTGCTGACATAATCTTGAACATATTATTGGTGGTCAGTATTTGGTGGAATTCGATCATGAACAACCTCTGACATTTACATGATAGTGGCAGTCAGACTTTTGTAGACCAGAATTTGTATAGAGATTTTATTCCTAGAGTTTAATAGTTATCATAGAAGCTTCAGTCCATTGTTCGTTGTTTGGAATAATCGTTGGCATTTACTATACTATATTAATCTGCTCTCGTTCCATTTGAATTGTCCAAACGGTAACAGTATGAGCGATGACGGACAGAGGACACAACTGAAAAGAATTAGAAAGAGGCTTGTTTCTGCTGTAATCAGAAAATTTGGCAGTTCATTTGGTGATTTTGACATTGCATCAGGATAAACATAATATGCATACATTGTCGGTAAATATAATATTTATTTGCACGCCACTGCAAAAATGTACCAGAAAAGGTCGCCACACATTCGCATTTCTACCTGTCTCTAAGGTTCGTACAAATAATTTGTTTTTATTAACAACATCAACATTATTAACATCTTGAGTCAACCCATTTGGCTTAATCTTAATATTAAAAGAAATGGTAATTATTTTTTTTTATTATTGACAAATATTGTTATAATGGTGTCTTTTTTATTAATGATATTATCTCTGAAGATAACCAGTTTTTGTCATATCAGGAATTTCAAAACAAATATATGATAAGTACAAACTTTCTAGAATATTATGGTATTGTGGGTGCAGTCCCAAAGGGATGGAAAAAACTTATTTCGGAGTATGGGAGGCTGCATGATATTAAAAATGACATTGTTGACAGATTAAAAAGTGATAAAAAAAAAACCATGCAAAGATTTTTATAAATTGTATTTAGAAAACATAAAAGAAAATCCTGTTAGGTCACAAAATAAATGGGTCCAGGAATTAGGAGTACAAATAGATGATTGGCGGAATATATATTCTTTCCCTTTTAGGACTACAAGAAATACTAAACTTCAAAACTTTCAGTTCAAACTTTCCCATAGAATAACTGCCACAAACTCTTTTCTTTTCAAATGTGGCTTAACAGAAACAGAACTATGCACCTTCTGTACAGAAACTAAAGAGAGTTTATTGCATCTGTTTTTGGAATGCATCTATAGTAAAGAATTTTGGTTTTCATTAGTAAATGTTTTTGAAAATTGTGTTTTTAATATGCAGTATATAAATGTACCTAATAGTATATTGGGTATTATGGATCCTTTAGATCCAGATAACACAAAAAAATCAAGTCATTTTGATTTTAAAGTATTATTTATACAAATGTAGATGTTTGGGTGATAAACATAGTATTAATCACTGGTATTAAACTGATGTTCGTAACTTAAGTTACCTACATCCCAACATGGCAGACACGGAAAATGGTAAATTAGAATATCATTGTTTTCTCTTTGTTTTTAGCTTATTTTCAAATATTGTCATTTCAAATGTATAGATATTTTAACAATTAACTGTAGTGATATGCTTAAATCAACTGTAAATTCTCCTATGTGGCGCAAAACCTACTTTAAGAAATACAAATGATGTAAGTAACTTTAGAATTATTTTTGAACGATGTTCGTAACTTTCAAATATGATGTTGGTAACTTTAAAGAAAGACAATAACGCATCATTATAATTAGACCAGTTGATAAAATAAGGTTTCCAATGAAGATCGCAGAAAACCCGATCGATTTCTATGCAGCCGTTCGGGAGATATAAATAGGACTTCAAGTAGTTCAATATTTCTATTTTTATCGACTTCCGGTTAAAATACTTGCTACGTCCATGACGTCACAAATGTGTGTAAACATGGCTGAGTCAGATAGACAACACGCTAGCACGATGGAATCTCTGGAAGAATCTGACACAGCGTCGTTAGACCTTTCATGTGAATCGTCAATATTTGATGAAGAGGAGGAAAATACAAATGAAATCAACAGTATAGAAGTAGAAAATGAAAATATTGGGGTAAATCCGTACCAGTTTGAGCCTTACGATAGTGATTCGTCGTCTTCTCAGACGCAGGACTCAAATTCGGACGAAAGTGACCATGATCGATTGGAAAATACTGACTGGTAAGTATATATTCTTGGCAAGCTGTGCACCATCGTTCAAAATGTAAACAGACTAAAACATGTACATGAGGAGAAATGTCACAAGAAAAGCGTCAATAATTTAAAAAAAAAAAGTGGGGTGAACTGTAATTGTTTGGTTGTTAACTTAAACCATGTTACCTGGGCACTTGACAAATAAATCGGCTGTCACTTGTTATTCATTTTGCAGTAAAACCAATGATTGGACAAAGGCATACAAACATACAATTCCAGTTTCAGTGAATCAAATTTATTACTTTTAAATAAAAACAATAATGTAAATACGTACATGCATGTCCATGTCCACAATTTACATTAAATGTTTATACATAATGTGAATGAGCTTAGCAATACATAATGTGAATGAGCTTAGCAAATAAAATCACTTACATATACAGTCTTCGAAATCAGACTTTCGAATTTACTGGCCCGAAATTTTCAAAATTAGAATATTTATATAGATTCTATTGAGAAAATTTGACAAAAGTCACTGGTCCGAATCAATTTTTACTGGCCATGGGCCACCGGACCACTGCTAAAGTCGATGATTGCATATAGTGAAGGCATACATGTAGGAAAAAGTATTAGGATACTCAACTTCCCAGACAGCACTTGAAATTGTCATTTCCTTTACCTGATCAACAAAAGGGGTTACATTTTTTCCTAGTGATAATTTTTAAAGTAAGTCTTAAAAAAAATTGTTGGCTGGACAGGCTTGGAAAAATATTCTGATTGGTCATTTTCAGTGAATTATTATATGCAAAATTTGTAGAAAAAAAATCTGGTTTATCCTCTTGTCTGAAAATGAAAGAATATGATTTTGTAGCTTCTGAAAAAAAAAATCTGAAGGGAAGTAAAAACCAGGCCCGATGTGCCAGTTGCACATAGCACATACTGTGCAGTTCAGAATCAAAATTTTAATATATTCTACAATAACTTAAACAAAATTTACTGTGCGATAGTTCGTGTTTTAAAAAAAAAATATTTAAAAATACACCCTCCTGTTTGAGAATTCCTGACTTGCTGGAGCAGGTGTGGAAAAGGCCACAGGCGAAGTATATACAAAATTTTCCTGACCATAGGCGCTTGGTGACATCGTTGTCGTTGAACATGGCACCGTATGTATGGTTGGTACCGCGTCTGGCAGGAGACATTTCTTCCTGACAGGGAGATTCATAGCTTTCTTCAATTCATATTCCACAGGATAGCTTCCCGGAGGAAAATGTTTTTCACATAATACTGAATTAGCAGTAGGTTTGATGAAGTCTTTCCTCTTGACTTGTACAAATTTTATCCACTGGCGGCGTATGTTAGGTCGAACATTCTCCTTTGGAAACTCGTGAAGTGACAAGTTATCCTTATGAGTTGACGTGCACCCTGCCGCAACACAAAACTTTCCTGTCCTACCTGATTTTTCATTTGACATCACTCTATTTGGAGTATTAACTGCTAATTATTGTAAATTGTGTGTGCGTGTCCAACGTAAACAATCTGAAATCGTATGGAGGGAACACACTCATGACGTCACTTCCCTTTTACCGGATATTTCTGGAAATCGTTCAGGTGTGCAAAAAGACATTTCCATAAATATCTCAGTAACGGTGGAAGTTAAAAAGATAGGGAAACCGCCGTTTGTTTTAATTGTAAATATTATTCGTAAAACTCGTTTCCTTACGTTTCTTTCTTGTCTTTCTTTAAAGTTTGGTGTTTCTCAAATCATATTTAAAACATTTAAAGAACAACGCTTTTGTAATAAATAAAATTTGAAAACAAAGAAAAACATCCTTGAAGTGATAGAGAGTGTAATAGAGGTGGGAGAGATTATATAATGCACGAGAGAGAGAAAATACAGAGCGGAGGATGAGAGGGTTATGAATGAGTGAGATGAACGAAAGATGAGGGTAGTGGGAGAAGAACACCTTGTACAACGCTCGTTTCCAATTAGCAATAATAAACACGTGGCTTTGCGTTTCCTGTAATCTTTTGTAATCTTACAGCGATGGATATCGAGAATGACCAGATAATTAATAGTGCTGAGGCCAATGCGGCAGTCGATACAACATATGTAGTTGTTTAGTATTATATTGATATTTCTATTTGGTCTTGGACTGTGTGCTCTAGAAGGGTCTTTCATAAACTACGACCTTGCAATAGGGCGTTTTGACTTCCGACCTTTGGGTGTTTAGGACCTCCCATGGATGGCGACCTCCGACATCATCATTAAATTCGATTAGGGCCATTCTGGGTCTCATATATAAATTCTAACAAAGTATATTTGTATGTAAATTAACAGTTCTATGTGTAAATATGCCGTGAATTATTACCAAATTAATTGTCCTTTGTGTTTTTTGCTTATTTTAATAAAAATGGACACACCAGATCAAGTATTTTAAGAATGACACATCTAATTATTTCCCTTTAATGCTGAAATGAAACCAGATTAATTTATTATTAATTTGTTAGACTATTGTATTAAATACAGATAAATAAAGATTTATAATACTTTTTAACGAATCTATAATTTGTAAGTATTAAAATTGGATTAATCTATGGTAAAGCTGTTTTCGAAAAGTTCATTTTTTTTGTATCATACCATTTCAAGTTTTACAAATACATATACATTTATGAATATGCATTGAAATTGACAGGATGTTAGTCTGAACAGTCTTGACGGTATATAAACGAATTAGTTTAATATCAATAGTTTTTATACCCATACCCCCCACAAACAAAGTTTGGGGGGTATATAGGAATCACCCCGTCCGCCCATGTACCTTGTAAGCGCAACTCCTCCTAAACCGCTTATTGGATGTTTATGAAACTTTACACATTTGTAGTACACTACCTGCAGATGTGCATGAAGGAATATGGTTGCTGTCCAAAATTCAAAAGGAGAGATAATTCAACTTATACTTTCACGAAAAGGGGGGCATGTACCTTGTAAGCGCAACTCCTACTAAACTGTTTATTGAATTTTTATGAAACTTTACACAGTTGTAGTACACAACCTGCAGATGTGCATGAAGGAATACCGTTGCTGTCTAAAATTTAGAAGGGGAGATAATTCAACTTATACTTTCACGAAAAGGGGGGTCGTGTACTTGTGGCGACCCCTAGATGTATGTTCTTGGTTAGTTTATTTTGGAGATGGGATGTTGTCTCCTTGACATAACTCCATATCCGTTCATTTTTCATAGGTAACTTGCTAATATACCTGTATTCCAAAGTTTGAACATCATAGTATTGCAAGTGGGGGGTATCACTCAGTGAGGTCACTCACAGTTCTAGTTTAAATCAGGATCGCATTCATGAATTTCCTTCACCCATGTTAAATATAATTATACACATAGATTTCCTACAAGTCCCTTATCGATATTCTTGTATACTTTAGTAAATATGTTGCTATCGGTAATATATCTCTACCGACAATATTTATGTAGTACAGATACATTGCTTTCAGCAGCAAACGTATTAAAGGGGTACGCACAAGATACACATAGGTTAGAAAGGGACTTATTGTAGCAAGTCTATAATTGTTTACATTGACATGATTACGATGTTTCATGGATCAACAAGTCTTCAACTGTCAATAAGTCGCATGTGACGCTAAAACAAATCAACATCCTAAAAATGTGAGAAAGGTAGAATACTGTACATGTATGCGACCCTGAATTGTTTTTCTTCTTAATACTCGTTCTATATGCTTTCGTTTCGCTGCTTGTTGTTCTTTTTACTTTTAAGTTGTCTGCATGCTTAATTTTGCTTTTAAATTAAAACCAAGAGTTTCTTAACGAGCAATTAAACACCTTCTTATTATTTAACAGTTATGGAAATCTGCAGTTACGGACATCCCTTTAAATATCTTTCTAAAGTTACGAACATCACTTCAAAGAGTTACGTACATCCTTCAAATTTTTTCAAGTTAATATTTCAATGCTCTCATAAGAGTTTCGTCATTTTTATGTATGCATTCGAGTATCTAATATTCCCACCTGTAATCATACCGTTGGACTTACTAATAAGCGCTACTGATAAAGAGAAAACAAGGATATTCTAATTTACCATTTTCCGTGTCCGCCATGTTGGGATGTAGGTAACTTAAGTTACGAACATCAGTTTAAAACCAGTGATTAATGGTGGTCTAAAATACCTGAAATATTGCATTAAAATAGAAAAGACAACCATAAATTTCCTATCATCTGCACGAAGAGAATATATATGTAAAAAGTGGTTGCCATTTGAAATTGTTCTTGGTTTTTGAAATTTCAGTGCAATGTTGCAAAATGTTTGTTTTGATAAATTAAATGTATTTCGTCTGTGTAAAATTGTATATGCATGTCATATGTTTTTGTATTTGTATCTGTCTCTGCTTTTCTTTAAAAATAAACAAATTACACCAAAAAACAAAGAAAATATTTTCCAACAATATATAAATAAATTATACATATTCCGACTATATACATGTACATATATTATATACTTATTAACGGAAGGTCGTTATTTTTTTTCGTAAACCTAATAACAGCATTCTAATGACATGGCAACACGCAAGTTACATCAAATATAGATTTGTCTGGATTTAAATACTAGTACTTATATCAATATTAAGTAACAATTACATGATCACATACTGGAAGTAATGGAAAACAGCAAATATCTGGGAGTTACTATCAACAACAAGCTGAACTGGACCCGACATATAACCAACATCAAAGGCAAAGCCAGTAGAACCTTGGGCTTTTTACAGAGAAACCTCCGTGGATGCAAATCAAATGTTAAGTCAACCGCCTATACCACCATGGTGAGACCGACATTAGAATATGCAGGCACAGCATGGGACCCACACCATCAGGTCCACATCAGATCACTCGAGGGGGTACAGCGAAGAGCCGCCAGATTTGTTAGCGGTAACTTTTATGACCACACTCCAGGTTGTGTAACAGCGATGATAAACCATCTCAAATGGGAACCCCTAGAATATCGCCGGTTGACATCACGGCTAGTCATGTTCTACAAGATCACACATGACCTCATTGACATCAATGCACCATCCTACTTTCTACCAGGTGATGCTAGAACAAGGGGCGCAAATAGATATCTTCAACCAACAACCGACAAGGATATCTACAAGTTCTCTTTCTTTCCAAGAACCGCCACTGATTGGAACAGGCTACCAGAAACAACTACATCAGCCAATACCATCGAGAGCTTCCGTATGCAGCTGAGTTCCAGCCAAGCTGCATACTTCACACACTGGGTCCATGTCTTTTTGTATATAGTGTTAACTGTACATATGCCGAAGGGTTTTTAGTCGTCTTTGACATGCGTCAGTGCAAAATTACACTCATGATGAGTCCTGCACTATACCAGGAAGAAGAAGAAGAAGAAGAAGAAGAATATGATTGATATGTTTATGCCATATATCAAATCTCGTTGTCATTTCTATCCATACCCATTCTTCTAGTAACAAGTAAGCATTATGCAAATTGTTTACACTGAAGCACAATAACATCTGTAGTAGGTTGTAATAAATAAATAAATGCGAGAGCAAAATACATCACCATAGTGTTTCAAATGTACCATGATCGCGCTCATGAATAAAATTTCGATTTTAGATTATTGTTCAAGTTCGTTATCAAATTATTTATACAGATTCATTGGAACATATATTCGGCATTAAATATCCATCTAAGTCGTGTGAAAATCCCTAAAATCCTTTTAAATGTTATAAAATCTATGAGAACGTCTGATGACTAGTAAATATATACTGTATGTCTACTTGACCCGCGATATTACGAGTTTTCACTAGTTACTGATAACATTACGAAGCATTGGTTTACATCAAGGACTTATTTCACCCCTCTTGTTTTCTGTTTTGACCTTGATTTATTTTTTAAAGGGGAGTCTAATTTAGATGAAATGCCACAATTTATCTTTCCTACTTATTTGTTTGTATTTATTGACCCTATAAAATACAATGGACGTGTTATGATAAATCTTGCTGTCATTAAAATGACAATGCAATGATTTGGAAGTTTTAAATAGCGTCTATCTTGAAATAAATTGATTTATATATTTATCTATTATGCATTGATAATAATAAAAAAAATAATATATATATAGCTCATCCCAAATCCCCTGTGGTGTTAGCATTCAAATATATACAGATAAAATGCTAAATCTTATTACCATCGTTTTGTCGATTACTCTACTTGTGGACTATTTAGTCCCAGCAGGTATCATCCAACCAGTAGTTAGTGCTTCGCCACTGATATAGTTACCTTTATATATTTATGTTTGATGATGTAATTTATTATAACTTAGGTCAATCTCTCTCAGGCATAGTAAAGTATAAAGGGGTAATCAGAAAACGTAAATCGAAGGACAGACAATGATGTACAAAACACTAAGAATAAAACTAATGATTGAGCAACACAAATCCCACTAGTGGCACTCGTCATGTTACTCTTGTTGCAAACCTGATGACGTCATGAAAGAGGAAGGACTGGATCGTCGTGTTACTCTTGTTGTAAACCTGATGACGTCACGAAAGAGGAAGGACTGGATCGTCGTGTTACTCTTGTTGCAACCCTGATGACTAGTCACGAAAGTGGAAGGACTGGATTGTGATTATGATAAACGGAACATATATTTGGACATTTGTGACACATATATTCCACAATGTTTAACCAAAATCTTTTTCATTTAACCACTAGGAACTCTTGTTTTAGTAGCTTCCATGCTAGCAGCAACACTCTATCAAGGAAATCATTGAAGGAACCACAAGTTCAGGAATATCATATGAGTGATATATTATATATTATCGCTATTTTGTTTATTTTCCCTTTGATGTTTAAAACCGATATATGTCATATCATGTGGGCGCATGAGATGATTCCAATTATCGCTAATCGCTAAGCGTTGTCAAGGACGCACGTAGTATTATCTTGTTTTGTAATTATATGACGTTATAATGACGTCACATTACCAAATTCTTGATAATTAAGTGATTAACGATATAAAATATTAATTGTGTTTAAAAAAATGTCAGTATCTCAACAAAAATTATTTAATTATGAATACAAAATAGCGATAAAATAATTAAAGATGCTTTTTAAAACTCGATGACGTTTCTCAGTCATCTCGTTTTAAAAAACATCGTTAATCACTTATTATCAGCCTTAAAATGGGAGACATAGACCTTTTAAATGTCAATGTCTCCCATTTTAAGGCTGATAATATTTTTGTACGAACTTGATTGCATAAAATTGTATTGTTTTGTGTGCTAACCCCAATGCGTTTGGGGTGTTCCCGGAACGCCAACATTCTTAAAACAACATATAGTGTAGATTGTTGTTTTAGCAATTAAGTTGGGGCCACTTGAAGGTGGTTTTTTTTGTTTTCTTAATGTAATTAATAAGTGAAATATTATATGCTAAATTTGATTAAAATGTAATGAGAAATTAAATAAAATATTTGTTGTAATTAAAAAAAATATATAAATATATATGAAGAAAAATTGAAATAAAGAAAAGGACAAATTTAACAAGAAATTAAATAATATATCTTTTGTGATTTATTTAAAAAAAATACATATATATATTGAAATTGAAATAAAGAAAATGACAAATTTGATGAAAAATAAAATAATATATTTGTTGTAATTTAGTTTAGAAAAAGTAATTAATAAGTGAAATATGACATGCTAAATTTGATTAAAATTAATGAGAAATTAAATAAAATATTTTTTGTAATTAAAAAAAATATATAAATATATATGAAGAAAAATTGAAATAAAGAAAAGGACAAATTTAATAAGAAATTAAATAATATATCTTTTGTGATTCATTTAAAAAATATATATATTGAAATTGAAATAAAGAAAATGACAAATTTGATGAAAAATAAAATAATATATTTGTTGTAATTTAGTTTAGAAAAAGTAATTAATAAGTGAAATATGACTACATTTTTTGGACCTCAGACCAACGTGACATTGGTGAAAATAAATAACCAATCTTCATTTGACAGTTTTTTAATGTCTTTCGGGATATCGCTCATCTGAATTGCACATTGAAGCACCATTTCGGCGATATAACTAGCAGAATTTATGTATAAAACTACGTTCCCACAAATACACAACTGGGTTTGCTTGTGGGACAAAGATGGCATCGCCTGATCTCATTAAAAATGCGGCGCGCTGATTGGTCGGTTATTTTAGTCTGATTGACGTCTCGGAAGCATGAATTGTGAAAAAGAAAAGGACAAAGCCAACAAAAGAATTTTGAGAAATTTAAGCTTTGATAAGCTGCGGAACCGTAGCTCTTTATGGTCCTTTTGGTTTTTTTTAAGATATGGCACACTATCTATGAATAATCTTGGCTGAAGTCTGTAAACTGAAATATTCAATAAAGAAATTGGGGGGAGGGTTCCAGGCAATATGCATGGTCTTCACTCTTGGTGAAATCTGAACTCTAAAGTTAATGGGATTTTTCTTTCAAAAACACTTAATGTTTTGCAGTCTCTGAAGTACATTTTTTGGTCCACAAAATGCTAGATTTCTGGAGCTTCCGCCCCCTGGACCCCTTACGGCCCTCAGCCTAATTTTTTAGGTACCTCCTAAAATTTAAGAAGTACCTCCTATTATAAAAAAAAATTTGAAACCCCTGTATTTCATGTGTGCTTATATAGTTTTAAAATTTAATAATAAATATTCATTATTATTTTTTTCATATTTCATGTGTGCTTATATTATAGTTTTAAAATTTAATAATAAATATTCATTGATTATTATGTTTTCGTATTTTAATTGATTCCATTTATATAGAAAATATAAATAAGAGAATCAAATTTACCTTTATTTACCTGTGATTGCTCTGATCATCCACCCTTAGATACAGATACAAAGATACAAATTTTATTTAAAGTCGGAGTATAAAAACATACAACATAAGCTCTGAAGAGCTTTTAAAACCGACATACATGTAAATAACAGAACAAGCATAATGGGACCCCTTAATTCCTCTTAATTCCTCTGAAGTAAGAAGTGAAAGGCGGGATTTACTTATTTTTATTTTCATTCTGAAAACGACAGGCACATTCACACCGGTTCACTCAGCAGGGTACCTAATATTGCGTAATGAGTTTAGGTCTACACAGGAAATCGCCAGGCAGAATATACAAGTATCAATTTACATCCGGTCGACATATAGTGTAGATTGTTGTTTTAGCAATTAAGTTGAGGCCACTTGAAGGTTTTTTTTAAGTAATTAATCAGTGAAATATTATATGCTAAATTTGATTAAAATATAATGAGAAATGAAATAAAATATTTTTTGTAATTAAAAAAAATATATAAATATATTACGAATTTAGTTTGTTACACATATTTTCATTGGTTCCTCAACCCTGAATGTCAGCATATATTCGGAAAACAGACGGGGTATATATTTCAGTCCCCAAAAACGATTAAAACATGGACGACAAAACATTACGCTTCACTGAATCAATGGTATAATACGGAATAATAAATGTATTTTTACCAAATTAAATGCTGTTTGTATACTCAAAACGGCTGCATGAACAAAAAAATATTACAATGGTTAATTCCGTCACAAATACTTGATCGATTCAGCAAACTCCTATGTTCCACTGCTATGCCATAACAAATAAACAAAATGTTGAGCCTTGAAAACTTTCGACGTCATGGGGCCACACCAAGGTTTCATTTACATGTTGTTAACATTTAGATTATTGAAACTGTTTCGCAAACCCGTTGTTTTGTTATGTGATATATTAATGTTATATTCATAAAGTTTATAAAATTTACTACAGATGAAACTGTATTGATTTAGAAATTTAGTACAATAATTACATTACTTCCGTTTTTCATTGAAATGTTACAATATGATTGGTTATGAAGTGGTCACATGATTATAAAAGAGATGTTTCACATCCCAATGAAACTCAAATCCGAACTTGCACGTGCCTCCATGACGACGTCAGACGTAAACAATCAATGGCGTAGTAATTTCCAACAGCAAATAATCTAACACAAATAAAATTAACAACGAAATATTCAACTATATTAAATTTTGGTGTGATTTAAATATAATTATAAGAATTGAATGCATTCTTTTGAAGTTTCATTGGGGTATGAAAGCGTTGATCGAACTACATTTTCAACATAAAGCGCTTTCGCGCTTCATTGAAAATGTACTTCGGTCAACGCTTTCATACCCCAATGAAACTTCAAAAGAATGCATTCAATTCTTAAGTATTTTCCTTCATGAGACACATCTAGAAATAGGAAAAATTAAAATAAAAGACGCAAATTTATTTAATACAGTTGGATGTTGTATTTAAAAAAAAACAATGGTTGAATCCGTAATATATCTGTTATTCAGCTATCAGACAGGGTATATAATGTGACATTCCCGGCTTATGATATATATTCCCTTCGGCTGCGCCACAGGGAATATAGATCCTAAGCCGGGAATGTCACATTATTATTCTTAGTCTTAGATAAGTATAAATTAGATTGGAAAAATAGAGTTTCTGCATATAGTCAAGGTAACAAATTAAGGACATATAGATTGTTTAAACATGATTTTTGTACTGAACCTTATTTAGAATATAAGATACCACTAAAATATAGAAGTACATATGTAAAGCTTAGATGTGGGGTTGCACCCCTTAGAGTAGAAACAGGTAGATACGAAAGAAAAGCAGTTCATGAAAGAACTTGTTTATATTGTATTAACTGTGTAGAGGATGAGTTTCATGTTTTAATGCAGTGCCCGTTATATGCAGATCTTAGACAAAAAATGTCAAATGATGTTTTACATTTTAATGCAAATTTTAGCTTTGTATCAGATACAGATAAATTTGTATTTTTATTTAGTAACGAAAACGTTTTTAATATTTTAACCAAAACCTGCTATAATATTTTAATTAGGAGAAATGGTTTTTTATACCATTAATTATTGTGTAAATATAATACTATATAGTTTTAAAATGTTATATTTTACAGAATATAAGTCTCTCATAAATCTTTTAAGATTGGTACATGCAATATGATTTGTGATGGTGAACGAATATTTTATTATGTAAATACTTGTTTGTGATTGTATGTGGTGAGACTATAATAAAAACTGAATTGAATTGGAAAGAAAATCATAAATCCACTCAGAATGTATTTGGATCCTGAGTATATCTTTTTGTGTAGCTATAAATAAAAGAATTTGTTTAACTGCTTGGAGGCGTGGCTGATTACTATAAACTTCATTCTTAATGTAGCTATAAATAAAAGAATTTGTTTAACTGCTAATTACTATAAACTTCATTCATAACTACGGCTTTTAAAAGATTTTCCCATCCTACAACAGATTTTCTGTATACATATCGGCTGTTAAAATGCCGACTATAGCCAATGAAAAGATCTCATTTGAGGTCAAAGTTCGTACAAATATATATATATATACTCCATATGCTGATGAAATGTTGCTACATATAAATGGAAAGTCCACAATGGGAAAATTGAAATACTAGTAATCTCTTTTGTTGCAAATTTCGTTTTAAGCTGGTACTCCCTGTCATTTTCTAGTTGTAGTCTAAAGACATGAAGCAGACCTAGCTGTATCTGTTGTTTCCTATATTTCAATCTTAACCAATTTTGGCTATCTGGTTAATACTTTTGATGTAGCTGCTCGCAAATACTCTTAAATTATTTGGCTCTCCAATCTTTAGACCATGAACGTCCCCGATTTAATTTATTCCTGAAACACGTACGTACCAATAAAAACGTAGATATCACATTTAAAATTAAAGGTTTATAAAATGTGTATAATATTTATATATTTATCAGTTCCCAATTAATGTAATTAACATTAAACAAAGGTTCATCTCCCACAGGCATAGGTAAGTTTAGTCGGGTTCACCTATCCTGTTTAGGTTCTTTGATTAACTTGCTCCCAAAGACTTTTAAATTATTTAGGTTTCCAATATTTTCGTTTTTATTACTATCCCTGTGTCAATACCTCTGCTGTATCACCCGCCTAGTAGTCAGTGATTCGGTACAGGCATAGTATACAAGATATATTAATTATTGATTTCAAGACAGCTCTTTGTAATATAATTATCATCTCCATCCGGCACAAAATACTTTAGGCAATTTTGGATATCGTTTTAAGGCGGTTTGGTAAACTTGCTACCAATGACTTTTAAGGTGGTTTGGTAAACTTGCTACCAATGACTTTTAAGGCGGTTTGGTAAACTTGCTACCAATGACTTTTAAGGCGGTTTGGTAAACTTGCTACCAATGACTTTTAAGGCGGTTTGGTAAACTTGCTACCAATGACTTTTAAGGCGGTTTGGTAAACTTGCTACCAATGACTTTTAAGGCGGTTTGGTAAACTTGCTACCAATGACTTAAATTATTTTAGTTTTCGAATCTTTTGACTGAGTTTACTTGGTGACGGTTATTCACGAAACGCGTTGTTAGTACTGAATTTGATATCTACGCTTTCATTCCATCAGTTGTATATACCTAGAGTAGTGTATAAATAGATTGCACGACATACCTCTACAACGTACGTGGTGCTAATGTTTACACAGTGCTGTAAATCACTGTTTACTTAGAGCTATAGAATGAACGTATATTTGTCTACATTTTGATAATCATCCCTTATTTGAAAATACTGTAGTATTGTCTTATCATCTCTCCATACATGTATAAAATGTATACGAAGTGGTCTGAGTACTCTTCTAAAAGCCTATTAATAATTTCGAAGGTAGTTAATGTCAATTGTGTTGTCTTTCGACAGTACCGGAAGTCGGTAATCCAAACAAACTATGCCGCCTTGTATTTATTTTATCCGTACATGGGTAAATTATTTAGATAACATAGTACTCTTTAACTTTGGGAATTCACCAAAAATGTTTGACCTATTATTTACAACAAGAATCGATAATATAGATATTTCAGAGTTCCATTAAATACGTTTCAAACTTATCCTATATGAAATATAAATATTAACATTTGATTGACAGATTTATAAATTTTAGCCTAAGACTAAAAAATGTGTTATATTTCTAGTTTTAGGGAATTCGTGATATGTCCTCTACTAACAGTACATATGTATAGACTCCGGTGACATACATATAAATAAGTGAACATTATATGTTTTATTTACGTTACATTTATCCACTTACGTATATTATACCCCCGTCACACTAGACCAAGTTCACACTACGTTCATTAAAAATTGCGAAAAATTAGGAGAACCTACCAAAAACCTCTACAACGCAGCGGAACCGTAGTGCAAACTGGTATGGACATAGTATTGTCTTAAAGGACTTCAAGGACGTGACAGAATTTTGAACATGTTTAAAAAATCCGTAGCAAGGACGTAGCGCAGATAGGACGTAGAACATTCGTGATGAGAACCTAGTAAAAACCGAGAGGACGTGATGGATACGTAACATAAACTTGCCACGGTCTCCTTTGACACTTCTATAGTTAGGAGTTTGGACGTGTTTGAAATATGTGATATGCAAATGCTATTTATGATATGGTAATAGTATTTAAAGTCTTTGACTTTCGCTCTTCTATAGATAATGTTACTGTAGAACCAGTAAGTATATCTTACAACTAAACTTTGAAGCATTACAGATATAGTATATACTGTTGTTACACACCCAAATTTAATTCATATATTTTAATAATACATTCTTTTACATCTGGTCTCGAGCGACATTTGTTTGGAGTATTATTACTAATTGACATTTAACCTATTAGAAGTTTTAATTGTGATTGTTTATTATCATTAGAGCAATGGTCTACATCCAACAGATTATACCTTCTTTGTATCATTTTATTAAGCTGAGAGGTTTAGGACCATAACTTAAAACCACACCACTTTTAACTGAAGTGCTTGTTCCAAACTAGGAACGTGGTCCTCGATGTGGCCACTTTCTACGGTTGTTCCATTGGATTTTGGAACTGTTCCAGCAGTTTGGTATTTTTTGGTTTTTTAAATTGTATTGCCAGTAGTCAGTTAGTGAACCAGACATAACTCTATTTGGGGTGTTGTTAGATGTTAGTTCATCACCAATGAAAAAATATCTAACAGGTGTCTTATTATAATTATATTGAAAATATGGATGACATTCTGCACTTTGACATATATTGTCACAGGAAAACAACTTGACGGTACTCTAAGATTTACTTTTTTGCCCAGAAAAAGCTTTGATCATATTCTGATTGACTACTGATTATGACAATAGTATTGAGCAACTTTCTACATTGTAGATGTGAATTTTTTGGGGTATTTCAGTTGAGAGTAAATTCCCTATTCACAATGTTCACAATAGAAGAGGGGCCGTTGTGGCCGTGATCATATGGTAGTTGGATTTACAACTACTCATGCAATCAGTTCCTATCACCACTGATGTTGTGAGTTCGAATCTCGATCAGGGCGAGGTGTATGCTATGTGTATGCTATTTCATTCCTTTTTAGATGTATTGTAATCTTTGTAAAGAATGAAATAAAGAGTCATTGATATCTAGTATTTTACCATTTTTTGTGTTTGAAAAATAAAAAAACACTAATTATATCTTAATTACATTTTCAGTTTAAATAAAACTTTTAAATTTTATAATCAATAAGTGAAATATCACTTGCTATATTTAGTTAAATCCAATGAAAATGCACTAACATATGTTGATTTAAGAAAAAAATAAAATGACAAATTTAATGAGAAATGAAATAATATATATTTGTGCAATTTAATTTAAAAAAAAGTAATTAGTAAGTGAAATATCACATGCAATATTTAGTTAAAATCTAATGAAACCGAAGTAAAACACTGTGATTTAAGAAAGAAAAACTAAAATGACAAATTTAATGAGAAATGAAATAATATATTAGTTGTAATGTAATCTATAAGTGCAATATCACATGCTATATTTAGTTAAAATCTAATGAAAATGAAGTAAAATAGATTTTAAATAATATATTTGTTGAAATTTAATCTAAATAAAAAGTAATTAATAAGTGAGGTATCACATGCTATGTTTAGTTAAAATCTAATGAAAATGAAGTAAGACAAAACAAATTATTTCTTTCATTTATATGTAACTTGACTTGTTAATTATAAAAATTAGTGAACAATCAAGCTTGGAGAGCATATTTCATGTGTGCTTACATTTTTAAAGTTTAATATAAATATTAATTATTATGTTTCATTATGTTTTCGTATTTTATGTAATTCCATTTATGTAGAAAGAACAAAAAAAAAACACTAAAATTTACCTTTATTTACCTGTGATTACCCTGATTGTTCACCCTTAATGGGACCCCTTAATCTCTCTTAATTTGGAAGGCCAAAATTCTTTCACAGTCTCACATGGCCAACATGTTTTTCTTACCTGTACCTATATAAAATATAGAATGTTGGCTAAGTGAGACGACACCGTACAAGTTTTACAACATTATGTGATCAAGTTTGTCAGTGACTTGCGACAGTTGGGTGGTTTTCTCCGGGTCCTCCGGTTTCCTCCACCAATAAAACTGACCGCCACGGTATGACTTAAATATTGTTGAAAGAGGCGTTAAGCATCATCAAATAAACAAAATAGAAGAATAAATGTTTTGTTCTCATTGTCGATTTTGGGTAAAGAATATAGTGATGTTGACACAAGCAGTGTCAAGTGTCGAACGAACCCATATACTCAAGCCATGTGTTGAATAATTGTAAATCTTATGGTCGCTAAAATGCTAGAGACGTAATATTCTTTTAACCATAAATAGTTGTAAATTTTCTTAAGAACGTGAGTCATATATATATTTTTGTAGAATTAGATTACGACAGATGTTTTTCCTGTTACAGGTCAAATACTAGAGTTCACTGCGTTAGTAACATACTAACATCAACGTACAACTGGATAAGGTATGTACTGATAATTGTTGGTGTTTTAACATTTCCCATTTTCCATTTTGGGCTAAGAATAGTCGGAATTTGATTTAAGCATATTTTATTGATAAATAACATATAAACTTTTCTTCATGAGTCCTATAGTCGGAATTTGACATATAAGGAGGGATCCTAAAAAGATGGAAAAGAAGTATCTGTGCTCATATACATATTTCGTTTAAAGTATATTAAAAATGGGTTTCGTCTATGTACATTGACAATTGCTTTTGAGAAGGATTTCATTAGTTACACAAATGTTTATTTTGAGATTCGTGCCTCAGTGTATGATGTATACTGTCGTATAAGAAATTATGAAGCGTGTTTGATTTAAACTGACTACTTAAAAAATATTAAATAATACACGAAATTAGTCATGTGGTTATTTCTGTATGTTGGTCTCCAGATCTATCCAAAAGGTATTGATCGCGGAAACAGGTAGTGCATAATCTATGAATACAACTATTAATAGGGGTAATGGTGTTCGGTATTTGGTAACGTATATAATTTATATAAACGTTAGAGAATACCGAAAGGACAATCAAAAATGGACAATCCAGAGAAACTGGCAACAAGACGAAGAAAAACAAAGCAAAAACACAACACTATGTGTGTTGGACACCACTATGCGCAAACAAAAACAATAATAAGTTTTACTGTGAAATTATGTTGACCTAGTTCCGAATTTTATTGCTGATTACCGATTTCAATTATGAAGAAGAAAAAAACGTTTGAATAGTGATGGTCAACAATTCCACCAATATCAACAAAACAAACAACCACCTATCACCTTAATTATTTAACACACAAATAAAAGACGACATATTTAATTGGAAATCTTTGCACGGGCACACCAATGTGGTCCATCAACGACAATACAGAAATAAACAAACAATATTTAAAAACAAACAACCTCCAACGTGTGCAAAACCTAAATATCCTTATATGATTTAAATACTACTAACTGCATTACAAGTAAACTGTGTGATTCTGTTTGACTAGAACAAGAAGCAATGTAAACCTGAGTGAAATAGTGTTGTAATAAAAATCCACCTGTGATGTAAATCTATTGTCTAAACTCTCCATTATTTTCAAGGAATGGAGAGTTATGAACAATGTGGACAGGGGCGGAGTTATTGTTCTCTTTGTACTTTAGATACTATACACAGCCTTTTTTTTTGTTACAAGATTAATAATTAATAAAATTAATAAAGTACAATGGGTGGATTTTAAGTTGGAGAATGTCCTCGTATCTCTCCATTCCTTAAAAACAATGGGCCTCGGTCCCTTTGGGACCTCGGCTCCATTATTTTTAAGGAATGGAGAGTTACTTGGACATTCTCCTATACTGAAACGGTATCCTGGTTTGCCCACTTTTAATTACAGGTATATCACGGCTGGTAATCGGCACAAGTAGAACAGTTGGTTCTGCAAAGAAATTCGTGAGGATAACTTCGGTTTTGGTGGAGGAGAGTTCACGAAGACGCTTCGCAAAGTATGTACATGTCAAAAATTGAAATTTCCTTTTTTACTGCTCGAATATTGCAAAATCAGAGAATCCTATGCTGTTGCGAATGCTTTCACGATTAGAAACATGTATAGTTTATTCTTGTATATGAGGTGTAACTCTCGCAAAATCAATCGTCCCACGAAAAACATGACGAAAATTGTGACACTCTTACATTTCTAAGTTGTTCTTGACAAAGATGCAAGTTATATTTTCAATATTTTTTCATCATGGGAGTCTAAATGTAATCGGTGATAAATTCCGATTTCGTCAGAAGTAAATTGAAGTCTAGATAAATCTAAAAACTGTCAATTTTCTCGTTTTCCTGCTTGAGGAGATCGGTTCTGATAGAGCACATTGCGAATGCATGAGGTGATTTGCTAGTATTGGTACGACACATGTATAGTAGTGGTTACAAGATGTAAAGCGCTTTACCGATTTTAAGGATATGTCCACAGTTTAATTGACATCTTGTGTTTAATTCATACATGATTACTAGCACTAGGTGAACGTTTATTTACGTTAGACCTATGTATGTGCTGAAATTATGTAATATTATAACTTGTGTAGATCTGCGGTGAAGTTTCCGTCATCTTTAGTAAAAAGGTTGCGCCGAATAGGATGGGTAAACCCGTTTGAAAGGATATAAATATTTTGAAATTGAAAGAGATTTTTTTAATAAACTTGGTGTCCTGATTGATGGGGATTTTAAATTTGGTGTACTGCTACTTGTTTTTGTTCGTTTCCTTGGCGGTGATACAGGCAATCTATATCGAAATGCTTTTTTGTAAAGAGTCAATGTCAGTCCCCTTTTCCTCGTTCCCTTGAATCCTGGCATCTCCTGAAAGTGGACAGAGAATAGTTTATTTTGATTAGAGTATTTATCAATTTTGTGTTTAAAAGTGTCAATTTATCAATTTTGCAAGAAAACAATTAACAAAACTAGCAAATCTCCTCATGCATTCGCAATGTGCTCTATCAGAACCGATCTCCTCAAGCAGGAAAACGAGAAAATTGACAGTTTGTAGATTTATCTAGACTTCAATTTACTTCTGACGAATCGGAATTTATCCCCGATTACATTTAGACTCCCATGATGAAAAAATATTGAAAATTTAACTTGCATCTTTGTCAAGAACAACTTAGAAATATAAGAGTGTCACAATTTTCGTCATGTTTTTCGTGGGACGATTGACTTTGCGAGAGTTACACCTCATATACAAGAATAAACTATACATGTTTCTGATCGTGAAAGCATTCGCCACAGCATAGGATTCTCTGATTTTGCAATATTCGAGCAGTAAAAAAGAAAATTTCAATTTTTGACATGTACATACCTTGCGAAGCGTCTTCGTGAACTCTCCTCCACCAAAACCGGAAGTTATCCTCACGAATTTCTTTGCAGAACCAACTGTTCTGCTTGTGCCGATTACCAGCCGTGATACAACTCGAATAGAAGTTTATATATCTTAGAAGACATTAATGACATAAAATTACATAAAATACGAAAACATAATGAAAAATTATTATTAAACTTTAAAACTATATAAGTGCAAATGAGATATGAAAACATAGTAATGAATATTTATTATTAAATTTTAAACCTATATAAACAAACATGAAATATGAAAACATAATAATTAATATTTATATTAAACTTTAAAAATGTAAGCACACATGAAATATGCTCTCGAAGCTTGATTGTTCACTAATTTTTATAATTAACAAGTCAAGTTACATATAAATGAAAGAAATAATTTGTTTTGTCTTACTTCATTTTCATTAGATTTTAACTAAATATAGCATGTGATACCTCACTTATTAATTACTTTTTAACTCACCTGGGCAAAGACCATGTGAGCTCTAGCTTTTGCCATTAGGTTTCGTCCGTCCGTCGTCGTCGTCTGTCGTAAACTTTTCACATTTTAATCTTCTCCTCAGAAACCACTGACCCAATTTAGACGAAACTTTGCTGGAATTATTATTAGTATTACAATTCTTCTATAGCGTTTACTCTAAAACGATATTACTCTAAGCGCTTTACAGTGCATAAAATACAATATACATGTACAATAAAACCGAATAACGTTATTTCCCTCGGTTTACAAACTCAATCCGCAACAGAATTACTTCCCTTTGAAAAGACAAATGTCAGATTACCACTATCCAGAAACATCAAAGAGCCATACCAATTATCACTGGTATTAAACTGATGTTCGTAACTTAAGTTACCTACATCCCAACATGGCGGACACGGAAAATGGTAAATTAGAATATCATTGTTTTCTCTTTGTTTTTAGCTTATTTTCAAATATTGTCATTTCAAATGTATAGATATTTTAACAATTAACTGTAGTGATATATATGCTTAAATCAACTGTAAATTCTCCTATGTGGCGCAAAACCTACTTTAAGAAATACAAATGATGTAAGTAACTTTAGAATTATTTTTGAACGATGTTCGTAACTTTCAAATATGATGTTGGTAACTTTAAAGTTTGGTGTTTCTCAAATCATATTTAAAACATTTAATGAACAACGCTTTTGTAATAAATAAAATTTGAAAACAAAGAAAAACATCCTTGAAGTGATAGAGAGGGTAATAGAGGTGGGAGAGATTATATAATGCACGAGAGAGAGAAAATACAGAGCGGAGGATGAGAGGGTTATGAATGAGTGAGATGAACGAAAGATGAGGGTAGCGGGAGAAGAACACCTTGTACAACGCTCGTTTCCAATTAGCAATAATAAACACGTGGCTTTGCGTTTCCTGTAATCTTTTGTAATCTTACAGCGATGGATATCGAGAATGACCAGATAATTAATAGTGCTGAGGCCGATGCGGCAGTCGATACAACATATGTAGTTGTTTAGTATTATATTGATATTTCTATTTGGTCTTGGACTGTGTGCTCTAGAAGGGTCTTTCATAAACTACGACCTTGCAATAGGGCGTTTTGACTTCCGACCTTTGGGTGTTTAGGACCTCCCATGGATGGCGACCTCCGACATCATCATTAAATTCGATTAGGGCCATTCTGGGTCTCATATATAAATTCTAACAAAGCATATTTGTATGTAAATTAACAGTTCTATGTGTAAATATGCCGTGAATTATTACCAAATTAATTGTCCTTTGTGTTTTTTGCTTATTTTAATAAAAATGGACACACCAGATCAAGTATTTTAAGAATGACACATCTAATTATTTCCCTTTAATGCTGAAATGAAACCAGATTAATTTATTATTAATTTGTTAGACTATTGTATTAAATACAGATAAATAAAGATTTATAATACTTTTTAACGAATCTATAATTTGTAAGTATTAAAATTGGATTAATCTATGGTAAAGCTGTTTTCGAAAAGTTCATTTTTTTTATATCATACCATTTCAAGTTTTACAAATACATAAACATTTATAAATATGCATTGAAATTGACAGGATGTTAGTCTGAACAGTCTTGACGGTATATAAACGAATTAGTTTAATATCAATAGTTTTTATACCCATATCCCCCCACACACAAAGTTTGGGGGGGTATATAGGAATCACCCCATCCGTCCATGTACCTTGTAAGCGCAACTCCTCCTAAACCGCTTATTGGATTTTTATGAAACTTTACACATTTGTAGTACACTACCTGTAAATGTGCATGAAGGAATATGGCTGCTGTCCAAAATTCAAAAGGAGAGATAATTCAACTTATACTTTCACGAAAAGGGGGGCATGTACCTTGTAAGCGCAACTCCTACTAAACTGTTTATTGAATTTTTATGAAACTTTACACAGTTGTAGTACACAACCTGCAGATGTGCATGAAGGAATACCGTTGCTGTCTAAAATTTAGAAGGGGAGATAATTCAACTTATACTTTCACGAAAAGGGGGGTCGTGTACTTGTGGCGACCCCTAGATGTATGTTCTTGGTTAGTTTATTTTGGAGATGAGATGTTGTCTCCTTGCCATAACTCCATATCCGTTCATTTTTCATAGGTAACTTGCTAATATACCTGTATTCCAAAGTTTGAACATCATAGTATTGCAAGCGGGGGGTATCACTCAGTGAGGTCACTCACAGTTCTAGTTTAAATCAGGATCGCATTCATGAATTTCCTTCACCCATGTTAAATATAATTATACACATAGATTTCCTACAAGTCCCTTATCTATATTCTTGTATACTTTAGTAAATATGTTGCTATAGGTAATATATCTCTACCGACAATATTTATGTAGTACAGATACATTGCTTTCAGCAGCAAACGTATTAAAGGGGTACGCACAAGATACATATAGGTTAGAAAGGGACTTATTGTAGCAAGTCTATAATTGTTTACATTGACATGATTACGATGTTTCATGGATCAACAAGTCTTCAACTGTCAATAAGTCGCATGTGACGCTAAAACAAATCAATATCCTAAAAATGTGAGAAAGGTAGAATACTGTACATGTATGCGACCCTGAATTGTTTTTCTTCTTAATACTCGTTCTATATGCTTTCGTTTCGTTGCTTGTTGTTCTTTTTACTTTTAAGTTGTCTGCATGCTTAATTTTGCTTTTAAATTGAAACCAAGAGTTTCTTAACGAGCAATTAAACACCTTCTTATTATTTAACAGTTATGGAAATCTGCAGTTACGGACATCCCTTTAAATATCTTTCTAAAGTTACGAACATCACTTCAAAGAGTTACGTACATCCTTCAAATTTTTTCAAGTTAATATTTCAATGCTCTCATAAGAGTTTCGTCATTTTTATGTATGCATTCGAGTATCTAATATTCCCACCTGTAATCATACCGTTGGACTTACTAATAAGCGCTACTGATAAAGAGAAAACAAGGATATTCTAATTTACCATTTTCCGTGTCCGCCATGTTGGGATGTAGGTAACTTAAGTTACGAACATCAGTTTAATACCAGTGAATTATATAAGGGTAATAACAAAATTAGCGAACTCCGAACAATCTTCCAAAGGGAAAGTCAAAACTCATAAGTATATAAACAGACAAAATCAGTTAACAACCGGAAAACTGTGAAAACGTAATGACCCTGACTTGGTACAGGCATTTCTAAAGAAATGGTGGGTTGAATCAGTTGAACCAATTTATGTCATATTAGTTGACAACACCGACTTGAGAAAACACGTTAAAATCGACCACGATAGGTTTTCTAAGGACAAGCTCTGTTTTTACGCGCTATTATTCTAAAAAGTAATTATTACTTATAGTATATAATCATTAATTAACACACAATTAAAGACATTTATCAATAAAAACATCTACGTAATTACGCTCTTCAATTATTCTATTTGTTGAGGTTTACACCGACATGGATATTTGATATGTCTTGTTCGTGTGTAATTTAAAAATAAACCGATGTATTTGTTATCATCCGATGAATTAAAAACATATGACCATAGCTCGTGTGATATCAAGGTAAAAATCGTAATTGACTTTTCCTATTTGGAATGCGATCTTTTATCAAAATATGCCTAATTTGCATAATCGGTATATATCGGCTGAAAGAAAAATTTCACAGAAAAACCCGGAATATATGCTAAACTACTTCTTGCCATGTAGCTGCAGTTAAAATTTCAGCTCATTTTGACTTACACTAAAGCAGCAATGGACAATTACAATTTCATCCCCCCTTTTTTCTATTTTTAGCTTGGCGGCCATCTTGGTTGGAAGTCGGGATCACCGGACACAATTTTGGAAGGGGGCCGTCCAAGAATCATTTCAGCAAAGTTTGGTTGAGATTGGCTCAGTAGTTTCAGAGGAGAAGATTTGTTTTAAATTTCATCCCCCCTTTTTTCTAATTTGCATAATCGGTCAAAATCGGCAAAAGTACAAAGTTCATAAAAAATCCTGTCATACATGCTGAAAAGCTCATCATTATGCTTATACAGTTCAAATTTGGGCACATTCTGGCTTAAAATAGAGCAGTTTTGGCCATTTGAAGAAATTTCTATTTTTAGTAACAGCGGCCATCTTGAATGGAGGGCGGAGCTGTCGGACACAATTTTGAAAGGGACTTACCCAGGGACCATCCCTGCCAGGTTTGGTTTAATTTGGTTCAGCGGTTTCAGAGGAGAAGATTTAAATGTGATCTTTTATCAAAATATGCCTAATTTGCATAATCGGTATATATCGGCTGAAAGAAAAATTTCACAGAAAAACCCGGAATATATTTTAAACTACTCCTTGCCATGTAGCTGCAGTTAAAATTTCAGCTCATTTTGACTTACACTAAAGCAGCAATGGACAATTAAAATTTCATCCCCCCTTTTTTCTATTTTTAGCTTGGCGGCCATCTTGGTTGGAAGTCGGGATCACCGGACACAATTTTGAAAGGGGGCCATCCAAGGACCATTCCACCAAAGTTTGGTTGCAATTGGTCCAGTGGTTTCTGAGGAGAAGATTAAAAGGTGAAATGTTGACGGACGGACGACAGACGACGGACGACGGACGAAAAGTGATGACAATAGCTCACCTGGCCTAAAGTCCAGGTGAGCTAAAAACTAGACACGTACGTTAGTAAATTATGTATTTTTTTATTTTTGAAATTTTTTTGAATAATTTTTGAAATTTTGAGTTCTTATAATTTTTAAAATTTTAAATTTTTTTTTTAGCTCACCTGACCCAAAGGGTCAGGTGAGCTATTGACATCACTTGGCGTCCGTCATCGTCGTCCGTCGTATGTCGAAAACTTTTTCAAAAATCTTCTCCTCTGAAAGTACTAGACCAATGGAAACCAAACTTGGTCTGAATCATCACTAGGGTGTCTAGTTTCAAAATTGTGTCCGGTGATGCCGGGCGCCAACCAACATGGCCGCTGTTGCTAAAAATAGACTATATGGTAAGATTGAAGGTTTTGGGTAATAACTCAAAAACCGTTAATAATATCAAAAATCTGACATGAGGTAAAAATGATCAGCGCATCAAGATCTACCTACCCTGCAATTTTGAAGTAAATCTGATTACCCATCCTGGAGTTATTGCCCTTTTTTCATCAAATTTGTAAAATTTTAATACTTTTCGTCTTATATTTCAAAAACTATAAGAGATAAAGGTTAACTTCAAATTGCAAAAATGTGCGGCATATCTAGATCTACCCACCCTGCAATTTTGAAGTAAATCCCATTACTCATTTTGGAGTTATTGCCCTGTTTTCATCAAATTTTCAAAATTTTAATACTTTTCGTCCTTTATTTCAAAAACTATAAGAGACAGATGGTAAGTTGAAACTGCAAACATGTTCAGCATGTCAAGATCTACCTACCCTGCAATTTTGAAGTAAATTTGATTACCAATCTTGGAGTTATTGCCCTTTTTTGATCAATTTTTTTTTTAATTTTAAAACTTTTCGTCTTATATTTCAAAAACTATTTAGAGATAGATGTTAAGTTTATTGCAAAAATATGCAGCATATCAAGATCTACCTACCCTGCAATTTTGAAGTAAATCCCATTACCCATTTTGACCGATTATGCAAATTAGAAAAAAGGGGGAATGAAATTTAAAAAATATCTTCTCCTCTGAAACTACTGAGCCAATCTCAACCAAACTTTGCTGAGATGATCCTTAAGTGGTCCCCTTTCAAAATTTTGTCCGTCAGCGCCGTCCTGTATCCAAGATGGCCGCCATTACTAAAAATAGAAATTTCTTCAAATGGCAAAAACTGCTCTATTTTAAACCAGAAAGTGCCCAAATTTGAACTGTATAAGTATAATGATGAGCTTTTTAACATATATTACGGGATTTTTTATGAACTTTGAACTTTTGCCGATTATGCAAATTAGAAAAAAGGGGGGATGGAATTAAAAAAAAATCTTCTCCTCTGAAACTACTGAGCCAATCTCAACCAAACTTTGCTGAAATGATCCTTAGGTGGTCCCCTTTCAAAATTGTGTCCGTCAGCACCGTCCTGTATCCAAGATGGCCGCCATTACTAAAAATAGAAATTTCTTCAAATGGCCAAAACTGCTCTATTTTAAGCCAGAAAGTGCCCAAATTTGAACTGTATAAGCATAATGATGAGCTTTTTAACATATATTACGGGATTTTTATGGACTTTGAACTTTTACCGATTTTGACCGATTTTGCAAATTAGAAAAAAGGGGGGATGGAACTAAAAAAATCTTCTCCTCTGAAACTACTGAGCCAATCTCAACCAAACTTTGCTGAGATGATCCTTAGGTGGTCCCCTTTCAAAATTGTGTCCGTCAGCGCCGTTCTGTATCCAAGATGGCCGCCATTACTAAAAATAGAAATTTCTTCAAATGGCCAAAACTGCTCTATTTTAAGCCAGAAAGTGCCCAAATTTGAACTGTATAAGCATAATGATGAGCTTTTTAACATATATTACGGGATTTTTTATGAACTTTGAACTTTTGCCGATTATGCAAATTAGAAAAAAGGGGGGATGGAACTAAAAAAAACTTCTCCTCTGAAACTATTGAGCCAATCTCAACCAAACTTTGCTGAGATGATCCTTAGGTGGTCCCCTTTCAAAATTGTGGCCGTCAGGTCCGTCCTGTATCCAAGATGGCCGCCATTACTAAAAATAGAAATTTCTTCAAATGGCCAAAACTGCTCTATTTTAAGCCAGAAAGTGCCAAAATTTGAACTGTATAAGCATAATGATGAGCTTTTTGACATATATTACGGGCTTTTTTATGAACTTTGAACTTTTACCGATTTTGACCGATTATGCAAATTAGAAAAAAGGGGGGATGAAATTAAAAAAAAATCTTCTCTGAAACTACTGAGCCAATCTCAACCAAGCTTTGCTGAGATGATCCTTAGGTGGTCCCCTTTCAAAATTGTTTCCGTCAGCGCCGTTCTGTATCCAAGATGGCCGCCATTACTAAAAATAGAAATTTCTTCAAATGGCCAAAACTGCTCTATTTTAAGCCAGAAAGTGCCCAAATTTGAACTGTATAAGCATAATGATGAGCTTTTTAACATATATTACGGGATTTTTTATGAACTTTGAACTTTTACCGATTTTGACCGATTTTGCAAATTAGAAAAAAGGGGGGATGAAATTAAAAAAAAATCTTCTCTGAAACTATTGAGCCAATCTCAACCAAACTTTGCTGAGATGATCCTTAGGTGGTCCCCTTTCAAAATTGTGACCGTCAGCACCGTCCTGTATCCAAGATGGCCACCATTACTAAAAATAGAAATTTCTTCAAAGGTCCAAAACTGCTCTATTTTAAGCCAGAAAGTGCCCAAATTTGAACTGTATAAGCATAATGATGAGCTTTTTAACATATATTACGGGATTTTTTTATGAACTTTGAACTTTTGCCGATTTTGACCGATTATGCAATTTAGGCATAAATGAGCAAAAAATCATTTAAAAATCTTCTTGTCAGAAACCACTTGGACAATTTCAACCAAACTTTGTCTGAATGATCCTTAGGTGGTCCCCTTTGAAAATTATGTCTGTCAGCGCCGTCCTGTATCCAAGATGGCCGCCGTTACTAAAAATAGAAAGTTCTTCAAATGGCCAAAACTGCTCTATATTAAGCCAGAATGTGTCCAAATTTGAACTGTATAAGCATAATGATGAGCTTTTTAATATATATTACGGGATTTTTTATGAACTTTGAACTTTTACCGATTTTGACCGATTATGCAAATTAGAAAAAAGGGGGGATGAAATTAAAAAAAAAATCTTCTCTGAAACTATTGAGCCAATCTCAACCAAACTTTGCTGAGATGATCCTTAGGTGGTCCCCTTTCAAAATTGTGGCCGTCAGGTCCGTCCTGTATCCAAGATGGCCGCCATTACTAAAAATAGAAATTTCTTCAAATGGCCAAAACTGCTCTATTTTAAGCCAGAAAGTGCCAAAATTTGAACTGTATAAGCATAATGATGAGCTTTTTGACATATATTACGGGCTTTTTTATGAACTTTGAACTTTTACCGATTTTGACCGATTATGCAAATTAGAAAAAAGGGGGGATGAAATTAAAAAAAAATCTTCTCTGAAACTACTGAGCCAATCTCAACCAAACTTTGCTGAGATGATCCTTAGGTGGTCCCCTTTCAAAATTGTTTCCGTCAGCGCCGTTCTGTATCCAAGATGGCCGCCATTACTAAAAATAGAAATTTCTTCAAATGGCCAAAACTGCTCTATTTTAAGCCAGAAAGTGCCCAAATTTGAACTGTATAAGCATAATGATGAGCTTTTTAACATATATTACGGGATTTTTTATGAACTTTGAACTTTTACCGATTTTGACCGATTATGCAAATTAGATAAAAGGGGGGATGAAATTAAAAAAAAATCTTCTCTGAAACTATTGAGCCAATCTCAACCAAACTTTGCTGAGATGATCCTTAGGTGGTCCCCTTTCAAAATTGTGACCGTCAGCACCGTCCTGTATCCAAGATGGCCACCATTACTAAAAATAGAAATTTCTTCAAAGGTCCAAAACTGCTCTATTTTAAGCCAGAAAGTGCCCAAATTTGAACTGTATAAGCATAATGATGAGCTTTTTAACATATATTACGGGATTTTTTTATGAACTTTGAACTTTTGCCGATTTTGACCGATTATGCAATTTAGGCATAAATGAGCAAAAAATCATTTAAAAATCTTCTTGTCAGAAACCACTTGGACAATTTCAACCAAACTTTGTCTGAATGATCCTTAGGTGGTCCCCTTTGAAAATTATGTCTGTCAGCGCCGTCCTGTATCCAAGATGGCCGCCGTTACTAAAAATAGAAAGTTCTTCAAATGGCCAAAACTGCTCTATATTAAGCCAGAATGTGTCCAAATTTGAACTGTATAAGCATAATGATGAGCTTTTTAATATATATTACGGGATTTTTTATGAACTTTGAACTTTTACCGATTTTGACCGATTATGCAAATTAGAAAAAAGGGGGGATGAAATTAAAAAAAAAATCTTCTCTGAAACTATTGAGCCAATCTCAACCAAACTTTGCTGAGATGATCCTTAGGTGGTCCCCTTTCAAAATTGTGTCCGTCAGCACCGTCCTGTATCCAAGATGGCCACCATTACTAAAAACTGAAATGTCTTCAAAGGTCCAAAACTGCTCTATTTTAAGCCAGAAAGTGCCCAAATTTGAACTGTATAAGCATAATGATGAGCTTTTTAACATATATTACGTGATTTTTTATGAACTTTGAACTTTTGCCGATTTTGACCGATTTTGCAAATTAGAAAAAAGGGGGGATGGAACTAAAAACAATCTTCTCCTCTGAAACTACTGAGCCAATCTCAACCAAACTTTGCTGAGATGATCCTTAGGTGGTCCCCTTTCAAAATTGTGGCCGTCAGCTCCGTCCTGTATCCAAGATGGCCGCCATTACTAAAAATAGAAATTTCTTCAAATGGCCAAAACTGCTCTATTTTAAGCCAGAAAGTGCCCAAATTTGAACTGTATAAGCATAATGATGAGCTTTTTAACATATATTACGGCAATTTTTATGAACTTTGAACTTTTGCCGATTTTGACCGATTTTGCAAATTAGAAAAAAGGGGGATGGAATTAAAAAAATCTTCTCCTCTGAAACTACTGAGCCAATCTCAACCAAACTTTGCTGAGATGATCCTTAGGTGGTCCCCTTTCAAAATTGTGTCCGTCAGCGCCGTTCTGTATCCAAGATGTCCGCCATTACTAAAAATGGAAATTTCTTCAAATGGCCAAAACTGCTCTATTTTAAGCCAGAAAGTGCCCAAATTTGAACTGTATAAGCATAATGATGAGTTTTTTAATATATATTACGGGATTTTTTATGAACTTTGAACTTTTACCGATTTTGACCGATTATGCAAATTAGAAAAAAGGGGGGATGAAATTAAAAAAAAAATCTTCTCTGAAACTATTGAGCCAATCTCAACCAAACTTTGCTGAGATGATCCTTAGGTGGTCCCCTTTCAAAATTGTGTCCGTCAGCACCGTCCTGTATCCAAGATGGCCACCATTACTAAAAACTGAAATGTCTTCAAAGGTCCAAAACTGCTCTATTTTAAGCCAGAAAGTGCCCAAATTTGAACTGTATAAGCATAATGATGAGCTTTTTAACATATATTACGTGATTTTTTATGAACTTTGAACTTTTGCCGATTTTGACCGATTTTGCAAATTAGAAAAAAGGGGGGATGGAACTAAAAACAATCTTCTCCTCTGAAACTACTGAGCCAATCTCAACCAAACTTTGCTGAGATGATCCTTAGGTGGTCCCCTTTCAAAATTGTGGCCGTCAGCTCCGTCCTGTATCCAAGATGGCCGCCATTACTAAAAATAGAAATTTCTTCAAATGGCCAAAACTGCTCTATTTTAAGCCAGAAAGTGCCCAAATTTGAACTGTATAAGCATAATGATGAGCTTTTTAACATATATTACGGGATTTTTTATGAACTTTGAACTTTTGCCGATTTTGACCGATTTTGCAAATTAGAAAAAAGGGGGATGGAATTAAAAAAATCTTCTCCTCTGAAACTACTGAGCCAATCTCAACCAAACTTTGCTGAGATGATCCTTAGGTGGTCCCCTTTCAAAATTGTGTCCGTCAGCGCCGTTCTGTATCCAAGATGTCCGCCATTACTAAAAATGGAAATTTCTTCAAATGGCCAAAACTGCTCTATTTTAAGCCAGAAAGTGCCCAAATTTGAACTGTATAAGCATAATGATGAGCTTTTTAACATATATTACGGGATTTTTTATGAACTTTGAACTTTTACCGATTTTGACCGATTATGCAAATTAGAAAAAAGGGGGGATGAAATTAAAAAAAAATCTTCTCTGAAACTATTGAGCCAATCTCAACCAAACTTTGCTGAGATGATCCTTAGGTGGTCCCCTTTCAAAATTGTGTCCGTCAGCACCGTCCTGTATCCAATATGGCCACCATTACTAAAAATAGAAATTTCTTCAAAGGTCCAAAACTGCTCTATTTTAAGCCAGAAAGTGCCCAAATTTGAACTGTATAAGCATAATGATGAGCTTTTTAACATATATTACGGGATTTTTTATGAACTTTGAACTTTTGCCGATTTTGACCGATTATGCAATTTAGGCATAAATGAGCAAAAAATCATTTAAAAATCTTCTTGTCAGAAACCACTTGGACAATTTCAACCAAACTTTGTCTGAATGATCCTTAGGTGGTCCCCTTTGAAAATTATGTCTGTCAGCGCCGTCCTGTATCCAAGATGGCCGCCGTTACTAAAAATAGAAAGTTCTTCAAATGGCCAAAACTGCTCTATATTAAGCCAGAATGTGTCCAAATTTGAACTGTATAAGCATAATGATGAGCTTTTTAACATATATTACGGGATTTTTTATGAACTTTGAACTTTTACCGATTTTGACCGATTATGCAAATTAGAAAAAAGGGGGGATGAAATTAAAAAAAAATCTTCTCTGAAACTATTGAGCCAATCTCAACCAAACTTTGCTGAGATGATCCTTAGGTGGTCCCCTTTCAAAATTGTGTCCGTCAGCACCGTCCTGTATCCAAGATGGCCACCATTACTAAAAATTGAAATGTCTTCAAAGGTCCAAAACTGCTCTATTTTAAGCCAGAAAGTGCCCAAATTTGAACTGTATAAGCATAATGATGAGCTTTTTAACATATATTACGGGATTTTTTATGAACTTTGAACTTTTGCCGATTTTGACCGATTTTGCAAATTAGAAAAAAGGGGGGATGGAACTAAAAAAATCTTCTCCTCTGAAACTACTGAGCCAATCTCAACCAAACTTTGCTGAGATGATCCTTAGGTGGTCCCCTTTCAAAATTGTGGCCGTCAGCCCCGTCCTGTATCCAAGATGGCCGCCATTACTAAAAATAGAAATTTCTTCAAATGGCCAAAACTGCTCTATTTTAAGCCAGAAAGTGCCCAAATTTGAACTGTATAAGCATAATGATGAGCTTTTTAACATATATTACGGGATTTTTTTATGAACTTTGAACTTTTGCCGATTTTGACCGATTTTGCAAATTAGAAAAAAGGGGGATGGAATTAAAAAAATCTTCTCCTCTGAAACTACTGAGCCAATCTCAACCAAACTTTGCTGAGATGATCCTTAGGTGGTCCCCTTTCAAAATTGTGTCCGTCAGCGCCGTTCTGTATCCAAGATGTCCGCCATTACTAAAAATAGAAATTTCTTCAAATGGCCAAAACTGCTCTATTTTAAGCCAGAAAGTGCCCAAATTTGAACTGTATAAGCATAATGATGAGCTTTTTAACATATATTACGGGATTTTTTATGAACTTTGAACTTTTACCGATTTTGACCGATTATGCAAATTAGAAAAAAGGGGGGATGAAATTAAAAAAAAATCTTCTCTGAAACTATTGAGCCAATCTCAACCAAACTTTGCTGAGATGATCCTTAGGTGGTCCCCTTTCAAAATTGTGTCCGTCAGCACCGTCCTGTATCCAAGATGGCCACCATTACTAAAAATAGAAATTTCTTCAAAGGTCCAAAACTGCTCTATTTTAAGCCAGAAAGTGCCCAAATTTGAACTGTATAAGCATAATGATGAGCTTTTTAACATATATTACGGGATTTTTTATGAACTTTGAACTTTTGCCGATTTTGACCGATTATGCAATTTAGGCATAAATGAGCAAAAAATCATTTAAAAATCTTCTTGTCAGAAACCACTTGGACAATTTCAACCAAACTTTGTCTGAATGATCCTTAGGTGGTCCCCTTTGAAAATTTTGTCTGTCAGCGCCGTCCTGTATCCAAGATGGCCGCCGTTACTAAAAATAGAAAGTTCTTCAAATGGCCAAAACTGCTCTATATTAAGCCAGAATGTGTCCAAATTTGAACTGTATTAGCATAATGATGAGCTTTTTAACATATATTACGGGATTTTTTATGAACTTTGAACTTTTGCCGATTTTGACCGATTTTGCAAATTAGAAAAAAGGGGGATGGAATTAAACAAATCTTCTCCTCTGAAACTACTGAGCCAATCTCAACCAAACTTTGCTGAGATGATCCTTAGGTGGTCCCCTTTCAAAATTGTGTCCGTCAGCGCCGTTCTGTATCCAAGATGTCCGCCATTACTAAAAATAGAAATTTCTTCAAATGGCCAAAACTGCTCTATTTTAAGCCAGAAAGTGCCCAAATTTGAACTGTATAAGCATAATGATGAACTTTTTAACATATATTACAGGATTTTTTATGAACTTTGAACTTTTACCGATTTTGACCGATTATGCAAATTAGAAAAAAGGGGGGATGAAATTAAAAAAAAATCTTCTCTGAAACTATTGAGCCAATCTCAACCAAACTTTGCTGAGATGATCCTTAGGTGGTCCCCTTTCAAAATTGTGTCCGTCAGCACCGTCCTGTATCCAAGATGGCCACCATTACTAAAAATAGAAATTTCTTCAAAGGTCCAAATCTGCTCTATTTTAAGCCAGAAAGTGCCCAAATTTGAACTGTATAAGCATAATGATGAGCTTTTTAACATATATTACGGGATTTTTTATGAACTTTGAACTTTCGCCGATTTTGACCGATTTTGCAAATTAGAAAAAAGGGGGATGGAATTAAAAAAATCTTCTCCTCTGAAACTACTGAGCCAATCTCAACCAAACTTTGCTGAGATGATCCTTAGGTGGTCCCCTTTCAAAATTGTGTCCGTCAGCGCCGTTCTGAATCCAAGATGGCCGCCATTACCAAAAATAGAAATTTCTTCAAATGGCCAAAACTGCTCTATTTTAAGCCAGAAAGTGCCCAAATTTGAACTGTATAAGCATACTGATGAGCTTTTTAACATATATTACGGGATTTTTTATGAACTTTGAACTTTTGCCGATTTTGACCGATTATGCAATTTAGGCATAAATGAGCAAAAAATCATTTAAAAATCTTCTTGTCAGAAACCACTTGGACAATTTCAACCAAACTTTGTCTGAATGATCCTTAGGTGGTCCCCTTTGAAAATTTTGTCTGTCAGCGCCGTCCTGTATCCAAGATGGCCGCCGTTACTAAAAATAGAAAGTTCTTCAAATGGCCAAAACTGCTCTATATTAAGCCAGAATGTGTCCAAATTTGAACTGTATAAGCATAATGATGAGCTTTTTAACATATATTACGGGATTTTTTATGAACTTTGAACTTTTGCCGATTTTGACCGATTTTGCAAATTAGAAAAAAGGGGGATGGAATTAAACAAATCTTCTCCTCTGAAACTACTGAGCCAATCTCAACCAAACTTTGCTGAGATGATCCTTAGGTGGTCCCCTTTCAAAATTGTGTCCGTCAGCGCCGTTCTGTATCCAAGATGTCCGCCATTACTAAAAATAGAAATTTCTTCAAATGGCCAAAACTGCTCTATTTTAAGCCAGAAAGTGCCCAAATTTGAACTGTATAAGCATAATGATGAGCTTTTTAACATATATTACGGGATTTTTTATGAACTTTGAACTTTCGCCGATTTTGACCGATTTTGCAAATTAGAAAAAAGGGGATGGAATTAAAAAATCTTCTCCTCTGAAACTACTGAGCCAATCTCAACCAAACTTTGCTGAGATGATCCTTAGGTGGTCCCCTTTCAAAATTGTGTCCGTCAGCGCCGTTCTGAATCCAAGATGGCCGCCATTACCAAAAATAGAAATTTCTTCAAATGGCCAAAACTGCTCTATTTTAAGCCAGAAAGTGCCCAAATTTGAACTGTATAAGCATACTGATGAGCTTTTTAACATATATTACGGGATTTTTTATGAACTTTGAACTTTTGCCGATTTTGACCGATTTTGCAAATTAGAAAAAAGGGGGATGGAATTAAAAAAATCTTCTCCTCTGAAACTACTGAGCCAATCTCAACCAAACTTTGCTGAGATGATCCTTAGGTGGTCCCCTTTCAAAATTGTGTCCGTCAGCGCCGTTCTGTATCCAAGATGACCGCCATTACTAAAAATAGAAATTTCTTCAAATGGCCAAAACCGCTCTATTTTAAGCCAGAAAGTGCCCAAATTTGAACTGTATAAGCATAATGATGAGCTTTTTAACATATATTACGGGATTTTTTATGAACTTTGAACTTTTACCGATTATGACCGATTATGCAAATTAGAAAAAAGGGGGGATGAAATTAAAAAAAATCTTCTCTGAAACTATTGAGCCAATCTCAACCAAACTTTGCTGAGATGATCCTTAGGTGGTCCCCTTTCAAAATTGTGTCCGTCAGCGCCGTTCTGTATCCAAGATGACCGCCATTACTAAAAATAGAAATTTCTTCAAATGGCCAAAACTGCTCTATTTTAAGCCAGAAAGTGCCCAAATTTGAACTGTATAAGCATAATGATGAGCTTTATAACATATATTACGGGATTTTTTATGAACTTTGAACTTTTACCGATTTTGACCGATTATGCAAATTAGAAAAAAGGGGGGATGAAATTAAAAAAAAATCTTCTCTGAAACTATTGAGCCAATCTCAACCAAACTTTGCTGAGATGATCCTTAGGTGGTCCCCTTTCAAAATTGTGTCCGTCAGCACCGTCCTGTATCCAAGATGGCCACCATTACTAAAAATTGAAATTTCTTCAAATGTCCAAAACTGCTCTATTTTAAGCCAGAAAGTGCCCAAATTTGAACTGTATAAGCATAATGATGAGCTTTTTAACATATATTACGGGATTTTTTATGAACTTTGAACTTTTACCGATTTTGACCGATTATGCAAATTAGAAAAAAGGGGGGATGAAATTAAAAAAAAATCTTCTCTGAAACTATTGAGCCAATCTCAACCAACCTTTGCTGAGATGATCCTTAGGTGGTCCCCTTTCAAAATTGTGTCCGTCATCACCGTCCTGTATCCAAGATGGCCACCATTACTAAAAATAGAAATTTCTTCAAAGGTCCAAAACTGCTCTATTTTAAGCCAGAAAGTGCCCAAATTTGAACTGTATAAGCATAATGATGAGCTTTTTAACATATATTACGAGATTTTTTATGAACTTTGAACTTTTGCCGATTTTGACCGATTATGCAATTTAGGCATAAATGAGCAAAAAATCATTTAAAAATCTTCTTGTCAGAAACCACTTGGACAATTTCAACCAAACTTTGTCTGAATGATCCTTAGGTGGTCCCCTTTGAAAATTATGTCTGTCAGCGCCGTCCTGTATCCAAGATGGCCGCCGTTACTAAAAATAGAAAGTTCTTCAAATGGCCAAAACTGCTCTATATTAAGCCAGAATGTGTCCAAATTTGAACTGTATAAGCATAATGATGAGCTTTTTAATATATATTACGGGATTTTTTATGAACTTTGAACTTTTACCGATTTTGACCGATTATGCAAATTAGAAAAAAGGGGGGATGAAATTAAAAAAAAATCTTCTCTGAAACTATTGAGCCAATCTCAACCAAACTTTGCTGAGATGATCCTTAGGTGGTCCCCTTTCAAAATTGTGTCCGTCAGCACCGTCCTGTATCCAAGATGGCCACCATTACTAAAAATTGAAATGTCTTCAAAGGTCCAAAACTGCTCTATTTTAAGCCAGAAAGTGCCCAAATTTGAACTGTATAAGCATAATGATGAGCTTTTTAACATATATTACGGGATTTTTTATGAACTTTGAACTTTTGCCGATTTTGACCGATTTTGCAAATTAGAAAAAAGGGGGGATGGAACTAAAAAAATCTTCTCCTCTGAAACTACTGAGCCAATCTCAACCAAACTTTGCTGAGATGATCCTTAGGTGGTCCCCTTTCAAAATTGTGGCCGTCAGCTCCGTCCTGTATCCAAGATGGCCGCCATTACTAAAAATAGAAATTTCTTCAAATGGCCAAAACTGCTCTATTTTAAGCCAGAAAGTGCCCAAATTTGAACTGTATAAGCATAATGATGAGCTTTTTAACATATATTACGGGATTTTTTTATGAACTTTGAACTTTTGCCGATTTTGACCGATTATGCAAATTAGAAAAAAGGGGGATGGAATTAAACAAATCTTCTCCTCTGAAACTACTGAGCCAATCTCAACCAAACTTTGCTGAGATGATCCTTAGGTGGTCCCCTTTCAAAATTATGTCCCTCAGCGCCGTTCTGTATCCAAGATGGCCGCCATTACTAAAAATAGAAATTTCTTCAAATGGCCAAAACTGCTCTATTTTAAGCCAGAAAGTGCCCAAATTTGAACTGTATAAGCATACTGATGAGCTTTTTAACATATATTACGGGATTTTTTATGAACTTTGAACTTTTGCCGATTTTGACCGATTTTGCAAATTAGAAAAAAGGGGGATGGAATTAAAAAAATCTTCTCCTCTGAAACTACTGAGCCAATCTCAACCAAACTTTGCTGAGATGATCCTTAGGTGGTCCCCTTTCAAAATTGTGTCCGTCAGCGCCGTTCTGTATCCAAGATGGCCGCCATTACTATAAATAGAAATTTCTTCAAATGGCCAAAACTGCTCTATTTTAAGCCAGAAAGTGCCCAAATTTGAACTGTATAAGCATAATGATGAGCTTTTTAACATATATTACGGGATTTTTTATGAACTTTGAACTTTTACCGATTTTGACCGATTATGCAAATTAGAAAAAAGGGGGGATGAAATTAAAAAAAAATCTTCTCTGAAACTATTGAGCCAATCTCAACCAAACTTTGCTGAGATGATCCTTAGGTGGTCCCCTTTCAAAATTGTGTCCGTCAGCACCGTCCTGTATCCAAGATGGCCACCATTACTAAAAATTGAAATTTCTTCAAATGTCCAAAACTGCTCTATTTTAAGCCAGAAAGTGCCCAAATTTGAACTGTATAAGCATAATGATGAGCTTTTTAACATATATTACGGAATTTTTTATGAACTTTGAACTTTTGCCGATTTTGACCGATTATGCAATTTAGGCATAAATGAGCAAAAAATCATTTAAAAATCTTCTTGTCAGAAACCACTTGGACAATTTCAACCAAACTTTGTCTGAATGATCCTTAGGTGGTCCCCTTTGAAAATTATGTCTGTCAGCGTCGTCCTGTATCCAAGATGGCCGCCGTTACTAAAAATAGAAAGTTCTTCAAATGGCCAAAACTGCTCTATATTAAGCCAGAATGTGTCCAAATTTGAACTGTATAAGCATAATGATGAGCTTTTTAATATATATTACGGGATTTTTTATGAACTTTGAACTTTTGCCGATTATGCAAATTAGAAAAAAGGGGGGATGGAATTAAAAAAATCTTCTCCTCTGAAACTACTGAGCCAATCTCAACCAAACTTTGCTGAGATGATCCTTAGGTGGTCCCCTTTCAAAATTGTGTCCGTCAGCGCCGTTCTGTATCCAAGATGTCCGCCATTACTAAAAATAGAAATTTCTTCAAATGGCCAAAACTGCTCTATTTTAAGCCAGAAAGTGCCCAAATTTGAACTGTATAAGCATAATGATGAGCTTTTTAACATATATTACGGGATTTTTTATGAACTTTGAACTTTTGCCGATTTTTACCGATTATGCAAATTAGAAAAAAGGGGGGATGAAATTAAAAAAAAATCTTCTCTGAAACTATTGAGCCAATCTCAACCAAACTTTGCTGAGATGATCCTTAGGTGGTCCCCTTTCAAAATTGTGTCCGTCAGCACCGTCCTGTATCCAAGATGGCCACCATTACTAAAAATAGAAATTTCTTCAAAGGTCCAAAACTGCTCTATTTTAAGCCAGAAAGTGCCCAAATTTGAACTGTATAAGCATAATGATGAGCTTTTTAACATATATTACGGGATTTTTTTATGAACTTTGAACTTTTGCCGATTTTGACCGATTTTGCAAATTAGAAAAAAGGGGGATGGAATTAATAAAATCTTCTCCTCTGAAACTACTGAGCCAATCTCAACCAAACTTTGCTGAGATGATCCTTAGGTGGTCCCCTTTCAAAATTGTGTCCGTCAGCGCCGTTCTGTATCCAAGATGGCCGCCATTACTAAAAATAGAAATTTCTTCAAATGGCCAAAACCGCTCTATTTTAAGCCAGAAAGTGCCCAAATTTGAACTGTATAAGCATAATGATGAGCTTTTTAACATATATTACGGGATTTTTTATGAACTTTGAACTTTTACCGATTTTGACCGATTATGCAAATTAGAAAAAAGGGGGGATGAAATTAAAAAAAAATCTTCTCTGAAACTATTGAGCCAATCTCAACCAAACTTTGCTGAGATGATCCTTAGGTGGTCCCCTTTCAAAATTGTGTCCGTCAGCACCGTCCTGTATCCAAGATGGCCACCATTACTAAAAATTGAAATTTCTTCAAATGTCCAAAACTGCTCTATTTTAAGCCAGAAAGTGCCCAAATTTGAACTGTATAAGCATAATGATGAGCTTTTTAACATATATTACGGGATTTTTTATGAACTTTGAACTTTTGCCGATTTTGACCGATTTTGCAAATTAGAAAAAAGGGGGATGGAATTAAAAAAATCTTCTCCTCTGAAACTACTGAGCCAATCTCAACCAAACTTTGCTGAGATGATCCTTAGGTGGTCCCCTTTCAAAATTGTGTCCGTCAGCGCCGTTCTGTATCCAAGATGGCCGCCATTACTAAAAATAGAAATTTCTTCAAATGGCCAAAACTGCTCTATTTTAAGCCAGAAAGTGCCCAAATTTGAACTGTATAAGCATAATGATGAGCTTTTTAACATATATTACGGGATTTTTTATGAACTTTGAACTTTTACCGATTTTGACCGATTATGCAAATTAGAAAAAAGGGGGGATGAAATTAAAAAAAAATCTTCTCTGAAACTATTGAGCCAATCTCAACCAAACTTTGCTGAGATGATCCTTAGGTGGTCCCCTTTCAAAATTGTGTCCGTCATCACCGTCCTGTATCCAAGATGGCCACCATTACTAAAAATAGAAATTTCTTCAAAGGTCCAAAACTGCTCTATTTTAAGCCAGAAAGTGCCCAAATTTGAACTGTATAAGAATAATGATGAGCTTTTTAACATATATTACGAGATTTTTTATGAACTTTGAACTTTTGCCGATTTTGACCGATTATGCAATTTAGGCATAAATGAGCAAAAAATCATTTAAAAATCTTCTTGTCAGAAACCACTTGGACAATTTCAACCAAACTTTGTCTGAATGATCCTTAGGTGGTCCCCTTTGAAAATTATGTCTGTCAGCGCCGTCCTGTATCCAAGATGGCCGCCGGTACTAAAAATAGAAAGTTCTTCAAATGGCCAAAACTGCTCTATATTAAGCCAGAATGTGTCCAAATTTGAACTGTATAAGCATAATGATGAGCTTTTTAATATATATTACGGGATTTTTTATGAACTTTGAACTTTTACCGATTTTGACCGATTATGCAAATTAGAAAAAAGGGGGGATGAAATTAAAAAAAAATCTTCTCTGAAACTATTGAGCCAATCTCAACCAAACTTTGCTGAGATGATCCTTAGGTGGTCCCCTTTCAAAATTGTGTCCGTCAGCACCGTCCTGTATCCAAGATGGCCACCATTACTAAAAATTGAAATGTCTTCAAAGGTCCAAAACTGCTCTATTTTAAGCCAGAAAGTGCCCAAATTTGAACTGTATAAGCATAATGATGAGCTTTTTAACATATATTACGGGATTTTTTATGAACTTTGAACTTTTGCCGATTTTGACCGATTTTGCAAATTAGAAAAAAGGGGGGATGGAACTAAAAAAATCTTCTCCTCTGAAACTACTGAGCCAATCTCAACCAAACTTTGCTGAGATGATCCTTAGGTGGTCCCCTTTCAAAATTGTGTCCGTCAGCACCGTTCTGTATCCTAGATGACCGCCATTGCTAAAAATAGAAATTTCTTCAAATGGCCAAAACTGCTCTATTTTAAGCCAGAAAGTGCCCAAATTTGAACTGTATAAGCATAATGATGAGCTTTTTAACATATATTACGGGATTTTTTATGAACTTTGAACTTTTACCGATTTTGACCGATTATGCAAATTAGAAAAAAGGGGGGATGAAATTAAAAAACAATCTTCTCTGAAACTATTGAGCCAATCTCAACCAAACTTTGCTGAGATGATCCTTAGGTGGTCCCCTTTCAAAATTGTGTCCGTCAGCACCGTCCTGTATCCAAGATGGCCACCATTACTAAAAATTGAAATTTCTTCAAATGTCCAAAACTGCTCTATTTTAAGCCAGAAAGTGCCCAAATTTGAACTGTATAAGCATAATGATGAGCTTTTTAACATATATTACGGGATTTTTTATGAACTTTGAACTTTTACCGATTTTGACCGATTATGCAAATTAGAAAAAAGGGGGGATGAAATTAAAAAAAAATCTTCTCTGAAACTATTGAGCCAATCTCAACCAACCTTTGCTGAGATGATCCTTAGGTGGTCCCCTTTCAAAATTGTGTCCGTCATCACCGTCCTGTATCCAAGATGGCCACCATTACTAAAAATAGAAATTTCTTCAAAGGTCCAAAACTGCTCTATTTTAAGCCAGAAAGTGCCCAAATTTGAACTGTATAAGCATAATGATGAGCTTTTTAACATATATTACGGGATTTTTTATGAACTTTGAACTTTTGCCGATTTTGACCGATTATGCAATTTAGGCATAAATGAGCAAAAAATCATTTAAAAATCTTCTTGTCAGAAACCACTTGGACAATTTCAACCAAACTTTGTCTGAATGATCCTTAGGTGGTCCCCTTAGAAAATTATGTCTGTCAGCGCCGTCCTGTATCCAAGATGGCCGCCGTTACTAAAAATAGAAAGTTCTTCAAATGGCCAAAACTGCTCTATATTAAGCCAGAATGTGTCCAAATTTGAACTGTATAAGCATAATGATGAGCTTTTTAATATATATTACGGGATTTTTTATGAACTTTGAACTTTTACCGATTTTGACCGATTATGCAAATTAGAAAAAAGGGGGGATGAAATTAAAAAAAAATCTTCTCTGAAACTATTGAGCCAATCTCAACCAAACTTTGCTGAGATGATCCTTAGGTGGTCCCCTTTCAAAATTGTGTCCGTCAGCACCGTCCTGTATCCAAGATGGCCACCATTACTAAAAATTGAAATGTCTTCAAAGGTCCAAAACTGCTCTATTTTAAGCCAGAAAGTGCCAAAATTTGAACTGTATAAGCATAATGATGAGCTTTTTAACATATATTACGGGATTTTTTATGAACTTTGAACTTTTGCCGATTTTGACCGATTTTGCAAATTAGAAAAAAGGGGGATGGAATTAAACAAATCTTCTCCTCTGAAACTACTGAGCCAATCTCAACCAAACTTTGCTGAGATGATCCTTAGGTGGTCCCCTTTCAAAATTGTGTCCGTCAGCGCCGTTCTGTATCCAAGATGTCCGCCATTACTAAAAATAGAAATTTCTTCAAATGGCCAAAACTGCTCTATTTTAAGCCAGAAAGTGCCCAAATTTGAACTGTATAAGCATAATGATGAACTTTTTAACATATATTACGGGATTTTTTATGAACTTTGAACTTTTACCGATTTTGACCGATTATGCAAATTAGAAAAAAGGGGGGATGAAATTAAAAAAAAATCTTCTCTGAAACTATTGAGCCAATCTCAACCAAACTTTGCTGAGATGATCCTTAGGTGGTCCCCTTTCAAAATTGTGTCCGTCAGCACCGTCCTGTATCCAAGATGGCCACCATTACTAAAAATAGAAATTTCTTCAAAGGTCCAAATCTGCTCTATTTTAAGCCAGAAAGTGCCCAAATTTGAACTGTATAAGCATAATGATGAGCTTTTTAACATATATTACGGGATTTTTTATGAACTTTGAACTTTCGCCGATTTTGACCGATTTTGCAAATTAGAAAAAAGGGGGATGGAATTAAAAAAATCTTCTCCTCTGAAACTACTGAGCCAATCTCAACCAAACTTTGCTAAGATGATCCTTAGGTGGTCCCCTTTCAAAATTGTGTCCGTCAGCGCCGTTCTGTATCCAAGATGTCCGCCATTACTAAAAATGGAAATTTCTTCAAATGGCCAAAACTGCTCTATTTTAAGCCAGAAAGTGCCCAAATTTGAACTGTATAAGCATAATGATGAGCTTTTTAACATATATTACGGGATTTTTTATGAACTTTGAACTTTTACCGATTTTGACCGATTATGCAAATTAGAAAAAAGGGGGGATGAAATTAAAAAAAAATCTTCTCTGAAACTATTGAGCCAATCTCAACCAAACTTTGCTGAGATGATCCTTAGGTGGTCCCCTTTCAAAATTGTGTCCGTCAGCACCGTCCTGTATCCAATATGGCCACCATTACTAAAAATAGAAATTTCTTCAAAGGTCCAAAACTGCTCTATTTTAAGCCAGAAAGTGCCCAAATTTGAACTGTATAAGCATAATGATGAGCTTTTTAACATATATTACGGATTTTTTATGAACTTTGAAATTTTGCCGATTTTGACCGATTATGCAATTTAGGCATAAATGAGCAAAAAATCATTTAAAAATCTTCTTGTCAGAAACCACTTGGACAATTTCAACCAAACTTTGTCTGAATGATCCTTAGGTGGTCCCCTTTGAAAATTATGTCTGTCAGCGCCGTCCTGTATCCAAGATGGCCGCCGTTACTAAAAATAGAAATTTCTTCAAATGGCCAAAACTGCTCTATTTTAAGCCAGAAAGTGCCCAAATTTGAACTGTATAAGCATACTGATGAGCTTTTTAACATATATTACGGGATTTTTTATGAACTTTGAACTTTTGCCGATTTTGACCGATTTTGCAAATTAGAAAAAAGGGGGATGGAATTAAAAAAATCTTCTCCTCTGAAACTACTGAGCCAATCTCAACCAAACTTTGCTGAGATGATCCTTAGGTGGTCCCCTTTCAAAATTGTGTCCGTCAGCGCCGTTCTGAATCCAAGATGGCCGCCATTACCAAAAATAGAAATTTCTTCAAATGGCCAAAACTGCTCTATTTTAAGCCAGAAAGTGCCCAAATTTGAACTGTATAAGCATACTGATGAGCTTTTTAACATATATTACGGGATTTTTTATGAACTTTGAACTTTTGCCGATTTTGACCGATTTTGCAAATTAGAAAAAAGGGGGATGGAATTAAAAAAATCTTCTCCTCTGAAACTACTGAGCCAATCTCAACCAAACTTTGCTGAGATGATCCTTAGGTGGTCCCCTTTCAAAATTGTGTCCGTCAGCGCCGTTCTGTATCCAAGATGACCGCCATTACTAAAAATAGAAATTTCTTCAAATGGCCAAAACTGCTCTATTTTAAGCCAGAAAGTGCCCAAATTTGAACTGTATAAGCATAATGATGAGCTTTTTAACATATATTACGGGATTTTTTATGAACTTTGAACTTTTACCGATTTTGACCGATTATGCAAATTAGAAAAAAGGGGGGATGAAATTTAAAAAAAATCTTCTCTGAAACTATTGAGCCAATCTCAACCAAACTTTGCTGAGATGATCCTTAGGTGGTCCCCTTTCAAAATTGTGTCCGTCAGCACCGTCCTGTATCCAAGATGGCCACCATTACTAAAAATTGAAATTTCTTCAAATGTCCAAAACTGCTCTATTTTAAGCCAGAAAGTGCCCAAATTTGAACTGTATAAGCATAATGATGAGCTTTTTAACATATATTACGGGATTTTTTATGAACTTTGAACTTTTACCGATTTTGACCGATTATGCAAATTAGAAAAAAGGGGGTATGAAATTAAAAAAAAATCTTCTCTGAAACTATTGAGCCAATCTCAACCAACCTTTGCTGAGATGATCCTTAGGTGGTCCCCTTTCAAAATTGTGTCCGTCATCACCGTCCTGTATCCAAGATGGCCACCATTACTAAAAATAGAAATTTCTTCAAAGGTCCAAAACTGCTCTATTTTAAGCCAGAAAGTGCCCAAATTTGAACTGTATAAGCATAATGATGAGCTTTTTAACATATATTACGAGATTTTTTATGAACTTTGAACTTTTGCCGATTTTGACCGATTATGCAATTTAGGCATAAATGAGCAAAAAATCATTTAAAAATCTTCTTGTCAGAAACCACTTGGACAATTTCAACCAAACTTTGTCTGAATGATCCTTAGGTGGTCCCCTTTGAAAATTATGTCTGTCAGCGCCGTCCTGTATCCAAGATGGCCGCCGTTACTAAAAATAGAAAGTTCTTCAAATGGCCAAAACTGCTCTATATTAAGCCAGAATGTGTCCAAATTTGAACTGTATAAGCATAATGATGAGCTTTTTAATATATATTACGGGATTTTTTATGAACTTTGAACTTTTACCGATTTTGACCGATTATGCAAATTAGAAAAAAGGGGGGATGAAATTAAAAAAAAATCTTCTCTGAAACTATTGAGCCAATCTCAACCAAACTTTGCTGAGATGATCCTTAGGTGGTCCCCTTTCAAAATTGTGTCCGTCAGCACCGTCCTGTATCCAAGATGGCCACCATTACTAAAAATTGAAATGTCTTCAAAGGTCCAAAACTGCTCTATTTTAAGCCAGAAAGTGCCCAAATTTGAACTGTATAAGCATAATGATGAGCTTTTTAACATATATTACGGGATTTTTTATGAACTTTGAACTTTTGCCGATTTTGACCGATTTTGCAAATTAGAAAAAAGGGGGGATGGAACTAAAAAAATCTTCTCCTCTGAAACTACTGAGCCAATCTCAACCAAACTTTGCTGAGATGATCCTTAGGTGGTCCCCTTTCAAAATTGTGGCCGTCAGCTCCGTCCTGTATCCAAGATGGCCGCCATTACTAAAAATAGAAATTTCTTCAAATGGCCAAAACTGCTCTATTTTAAGCCAGAAAGTGCCCAAATTTGAACTGTATAAGCATAATGATGAGCTTTTTAACATATATTACGGGATTTTTTTATGAACTTTGAACTTTTGCCGATTTTGACCGATTTTGCAAATTAGAAAAAAGGGGGATGGAATTAAAAAAATCTTCTCCTCTGAAACTACTGAGCCAATCTCAACCAAACTTTGCTGAGATGATCCTTAGGTGGTCCCCTTTCAAAATTATGTCCCTCAGCGCCGTTCTGTATCCAAGATGGCCGCCATTACTAAAAATAGAAATTTCTTCAAATGGCCAAAACTGCTCTATTTTAAGCCAGAAAGTGCCCAAATTTGAACTGTATAAGCATACTGATGAGCTTTTTAACATATATTACGGGATTTTTTATGAACTTTGAACTTTTGCCGATTTTGACCGATTTTGCAAATTAGAAAAAAGGGGGATGGAATTAAAAAAATCTTCTCCTCTGAAACTACTGAGCCAATCTCAACCAAACTTTGCTGAGATGATCCTTAGGTGGTCCCCTTTCAAAATTGTGTCCGTCAGCGCCGTTCTGTATCCAAGATGGCCACCATTACTAAAAATTGAAATTTCTTCAAATGTCCAAAACTGCTCTATTTTAAGCCAGAAAGTGCCCAAATTTGAACTGTATAAGCATAATGATGAGCTTTTTAACATATATTACGGAATTTTTTATGAACTTTGAACTTTTGCCGATTTTGACCGATTATGCAATTTAGGCATAAATGAGCAAAAAATCATTTAAAAATCTTCTTGTCAGAAACCACTTGGACAATTTCAACCAAACTTTGTCTGAATGATCCTTAGGTGGTCCCCTTTGAAAATTATGTCTGTCAGCGTCGTCCTGTATCCAAGATGGCCGCCGTTACTAAAAATAGAAAGTTCTTCAAATGGCCAAACCTGCTCTATATTAAGCCAGAATGTGTCCAAATTTGAACTGTATAAGCATAATGATGAGCTTTTTAACATATATTACGGGATTTTTTATGAACTTTGAACTTTTGCCGATTATGCAAATTAGAAAAAAGGGGGGATGGAATTAAAAAAATCTTCTCCTCTGAAACTACTGAGCCAATCTCAACCAAACTTTGCTGAGATGATCCTTAGGTGGTCCCCTTTCAAAATTGTGTCCGTCAGCGCCGTTCTGTATCCAAGATGTCCGCCATTACTAAAAATAGAAATTTCTTCAAATGGCCAAAACTGCTCTATTTTAAGCCAGAAAGTGCCCAAATTTGAACTGTATAAGCATAATGATGAGCTTTTTAACATATATTACGGGATTTTTTATGAACTTTGAACTTTTGCCGATTTTGACCGATTATGCAAATTAGAAAAAAGGGGGGATGAAATTAAAAAAAAATCTTCTCTGAAACTATTGAGCCAATCTCAACCAAACTTTGCTGAGATGATCCTTAGGTGGTCCCCTTTCAAAATTGTGTCAGTCAGCACCGTCCTGTATCCAAGATGGCCACCATTACTAAATATAGAAATTTCTTCAAAGGTCCAAAACTGCTCTATTTTAAGCCAGAAAGTGCCCAAATTTGAACTGTATAAGCATAATGATGAGCTTTTTAACATATATTACGGGATTTTTTTATGAACTTTGAACTTTTGCCGATTTTGACCGATTTTGCAAATTAGAAAAAAGGGGGATGGAATTAATAAAATCTTCTCCTCTGAAACTACTGAGCCAATCTCAACCAAACTTTGCTGAGATGATCCTTAGGTGGTCCCCTTTCAAAATTGTGTCCGTCAGCACCGTTCTGTATCCAAGATGGCCGCCATTACTAAAAATAGAAATTTCTTCAAATGGCCAAAACCGCTCTATTTTAAGCCAGAAAGTGCCCAAATTTGAACTGTATAAGCATAATGATGAGCTTTTTAACATATATTACGGGATTTTTTATGAACTTTGAACTTTTACCGATTTTGACCGATTATGCAAATTAGAAAAAAGGGGGGATGAAATTAAAAAAAAATCTTCTCTGAAACTATTGAGCCAATCTCAACCAAACTTTGCTGAGATGATCCTTAGGTGGTCCCCTTTCAAAATTGTGTCCGTCAGCACCGTCCTGTATCCAAGATGGCCACCATTACTAAAAATTGAAATTTCTTCAAATGTCCAAAACTGCTCTATTTTAAGCCAGAAAGTGCCCAAATTTGAACTGTATAAGCATAATGATGAGCTTTTTAACATATATTACGGGATTTTTTATGAACTTTGAACTTTTGCCGATTTTGACCGATTTTGCAAATTAGAAAAAAGGGGGATGGAATTAAAAAAATCTTCTCCTCTGAAACTACTGAGCCAATCTCAACCAAACTTTGCTGAGATGATCCTTAGGTGGTCCCCTTTCAAAATTGTGTCCGTCAGCGCCGTTCTGTATCCAAGATGGCCGCCATTACTAAAAATAGAAATTTCTTCAAATGGCCAAAACTGCTCTATTTTAAGCCAGAAAGTGCCCAAATTTGAACTGTATAAGCATAATGATGAGCTTTTTAACATATATTACGGGATTTTTTATGAACTTTGAACTTTTACCGATTTTGACCGATTATGCAAATTAGAAAAAAGGGGGGATGAAATTAAAAAAAAATCTTCTCTGAAACTATTGAGCCAATCTCAACCAAACTTTGCTGAGATGATCCTTAGGTGGTCCCCTTTCAAAATTGTGTCCGTCATCACCGTCCTGTATCCAAGATGGCCACCATTACTAAAAATAGAAATTTCTTCAAAGGTCCAAAACTGCTCTATTTTAAGCCAGAAAGTGCCCAAATTTGAACTGTATAAGAATAATGATGAGCTTTTTAACATATATTACGAGATTTTTTATGAACTTTGAACTTTTGCCGATTTTGACCGATTATGCAATTTAGGCATAAATGAGCAAAAAATCATTTAAAAATCTTCTTGTCAGAAACCACTTGGACAATTTCAACCAAACTTTGTCTGAATGATCCTTAGGTGGTCCCCTTTGAAAATTATGTCTGTCAGCGCCGTCCTGTATCCAAGATGGCCGCCGGTACTAAAAATAGAAAGTTCTTCAAATGGCCAAAACTGCTCTATATTAAGCCAGAATGTGTCCAAATTTGAACTGTATAAGCATAATGATGAGCTTTTTAATATATATTACGGGATTTTTTATGAACTTTGAACTTTTACCGATTTTGACCGATTATGCAAATTAGAAAAAAGGGGGGATGAAATTAAAAAAAAATCTTCTCTGAAACTATTGAGCCAATCTCAACCAAACTTTGCTGAGATGATCCTTAGGTGGTCCCCTTTCAAAATTGTGTCCGTCAGCACCGTCCTGTATCCAAGATGGCCACCATTACTAAAAATTGAAATGTCTTCAAAGGTCCAAAACTGCTCTATTTTAAGCCAGAAAGTGCCCAAATTTGAACTGTATAAGCATAATGATGAGCTTTTTAACATATATTACGGGATTTTTTATGAACTTTGAACTTTTGCCGATTTTGACCGATTTTGCAAATTAGAAAAAAGGGGGGATGGAACTAAAAAAATCTTCTCCTCTGAAACTACTGAGCCAATCTCAACCAAACTTTGCTGAAATGATCCTTAGGTGGTCCCCTTTCAAAATTGTGTCCGTCAGCGCCGTTCTGTATCCAAGATGACCGCCATTACTAAAAATAGAAATTTCTTCAAATGGCCAAAACTGCTCTATTTTAAGCCAGAAAGTGCCCAAATTTGAACTGTATAAGCATAATGATGAGCTTTTTAACATATATTACGGGATTTTTTATGAACTTTGAACTTTTACCGATTTTGACCGATTATGCAAATTAGAAAAAAGGGGGGATGAAATTAAAAAAAAATCTTCTCTGAAACTATTGAGCCAATCTCAACCAACCTTTGCTGAGATGATCCTTAGGTGGTCCCCTTTCAAAATTGTGTCCGTCATCACCGTCCTGTATCCAAGATGGCCACCATTACTAAAAATAGAAATTTCTTCAAAGGTCCAAAACTGCTCTATTTTAAGCCAGAAAGTGCCCAAATTTGAACTGTATAAGCATAATGATGAGCTTTTTAACATATATTACGAGATTTTTTATGAACTTTGAACTTTTGCCGATTTTGACCGATTATGCAATTTAGGCATAAATGAGCAAAAAATCATTTAAAAATCTTCTTGTCAGAAACCACTTGGACAATTTCAACCAAACTTTGTCTGAATGATCCTTAGGTGGTCCCCTTTGAAAATTATGTCTGTCAGCGCCGTCCTGTATCCAAGATGGCCGCCGTTACTAAAAATAGAAAGTTCTTCAAATGGCCAAAACTGCTCTATATTAAGCCAGAATGTGTCCAAATTTGAACTGTATAAGCATAATGATGAGCTTTTTAATATATATTACGGGATTTTTTATGAACTTTGAACTTTTACCGATTTTGACCGATTATGCAAATTAGAAAAAAGGGGGGATGAAATTAAAAAAAAATCTTCTCTGAAACTATTGAGCCAATCTCAACCAAACTTTGCTGAGATGATCCTTAGGTGGTCCCCTTTCAAAATTGTGTCCGTCAGCACCGTCCTGTATCCAAGATGGCCACCATTACTAAAAATTGAAATGTCTTCAAAGGTCCAAAACTGCTCTATTTTAAGCCAGAAAGTGCCCAAATTTGAACTGTATAAGCATAATGATGAGCTTTTTAACATATATTACGGGATTTTTTATGAACTTTGAACTTTTGCCGATTTTGACCGATTTTGCAAATTAGAAAAAAGGGGGGATGGAACTAAAAAAATCTTCTCCTCTGAAACTACTGAGCCAATCTCAACCAAACTTTGCTGAGATGATCCTTAGGTGGTCCCCTTTCAAAATTGTGGCCGTCAGCTCCGTCCTGTATCCAAGATGGCCGCCATTACTAAAAATAGAAATTTCTTCAAATGGCCAAAACTGCTCTATTTTAAGCCAGAAAGTGCCCAAATTTGAACTGTATAAGCATAATGATGAGCTTTTTAACATATATTACGGGATTTTTTTATGAACTTTGAACTTTTGCCGATTTTGACCGATTTTGCAAATTAGAAAAAAGGGGGATGGAATTAAAAAAATCTTCTCCTCTGAAACTACTGAGCCAATCTCAACCAAACTTTGCTGAGATGATCCTTAGGTGGTCCCCTTTCAAAATTATGTCCCTCAGCGCCGTTCTGTATCCAAGATGGCCGCCATTACTAAAAATAGAAATTTCTTCAAATGGCCAAAACTGCTCTATTTTAAGCCAGAAAGTGCCCAAATTTGAACTGTATAAGCATACTGATGAGCTTTTTAACATATATTACGGGATTTTTTATGAACTTTGAACTTTTGCCGATTTTGACCGATTTTGCAAATTAGAAAAAAGGGGGATGGAATTAAAAAAATCTTCTCCTCTGAAACTACTGAGCCAATCTCAACCAAACTTTGCTGAGATGATCCTTAGGTGGTCCCCTTTCAAAATTGTGTCCGTCAGCACCGTCCTGTATCCAAGATGGCCACCATTACTAAAAATTGAAATTTCTTCAAATGTCCAAAACTGCTCTATTTTAAGCCAGAAAGTGCCCAAATTTGAACTGTATAAGCATAATGATGAGCTTTTTAACATATATTACGGAATTTTTTATGAACTTTGAACTTTTGCCGATTTTGACCGATTATGCAATTTAGGCATAAATGAGCAAAAAATCATTTAAAAATCTTCTTGTCAGAAACCACTTGGACAATTTCAACCAAACTTTGTCTGAATGATCCTTAGGTGGTCCCCTTTGAAAATTATGTCTGTCAGCGTCGTCCTGTATCCAAGATGGCCGCCGTTACTAAAAATAGAAAGTTCTTCAAATGGCCAAAACTGCTCTATATTAAGCCAGAATGTGTCCAAATTTGAACTGTATAAGCATAATGATGAGCTTTTTAATATATATTACGGGATTTTTTATGAACTTTGAACTTTTGCCGATTATGCAAATTAGAAAAAAGGGGGGATGGAATTAAAAAAATCTTCTCCTCTGAAACTACTGAGCCAATCTCAACCAAACTTTGCTGAGATGATCCTTAGGTGGTCCCCTTTCAAAATTGTGTCCGTCAGCGCCGTTCTGTATCCAAGATGTCCGCCATTACTAAAAATAGAAATTTCTTCAAATGGCCAAAACTGCTCTATTTTAAGCCAGAAAGTGCCCAAATTTGAACTGTATAAGCATAATGATGAGCTTTTTAACATATATTACGGGATTTTTTATGAACTTTGAACTTTTGCCGATTTTGACCGATTATGCAAATTAGAAAAAAGGGGGGATGAAATTAAAAAAAAATCTTCTCTGAAACTATTGAGCCAATCTCAACCAAACTTTGCTGAGATGATCCTTAGGTGGTCCCCTTTCAAAATTGTGTCCGTCAGCACCGTCCTGTATCCAAGATGGCCACCATTACTAAAAATAGAAATTTCTTCAAAGGTCCAAAACTGCTCTATTTTAAGCCAGAAAGTGCCCAAATTTGAACTGTATAAGCATAATGATGAGCTTTTTAACATATATTACGGGATTTTTTTATGAACTTTGAACTTTTGCCGATTTTGACCGATTTTGCAAATTAGAAAAAAGGGGGATGGAATTAATAAAATCTTCTCCTCTGAAACTACTGAGCCAATCTCAACCAAACTTTGCTGAGATGATCCTTAGGTGGTCCCCTTTCAAAATTGTGTCCATCAGCGCCGTTCTGTATCCAAGATGGCCGCCATTACTAAAAATAGAAATTTCTTCAAATGGCCAAAACCGCTCTATTTTAAGCCAGAAAGTGCCCAAATTTGAACTGTATAAGCATAATGATGAGCTTTTTAACATATATTACGGGATTTTTTATGAACTTTGAACTTTTACCGATTTTGACCGATTATGCAAATTAGAAAAAAGGGGGGATGAAATTAAAAAAAAATCTTCTCTGAAACTATTGAGCCAATCTCAACCAAACTTTGCTGAGATGATCCTTAGGTGGTCCCCTTTCAAAATTGTGTCCGTCAGCACCGTCCTGTATCCAAGATGTCCACCATTACTAAAAATTGAAATTTCTTCAAATGTCCAAAACTGCTCTATTTTAAGCCAGAAAGTGCCCAAATTTGAACTGTATAAGCATAATGATGAGCTTTTTAACATATATTACGGGATTTTTTATGAACTTTGAACTTTTGCCGATTTTGACCGATTTTGCAAATTAGAAAAAAGGGGGATGGAATTAAAAAAATCTTCTCCTCTGAAACTACTGAGCCAATCTCAACCAAACTTTGCTGAGATGATCCTTAGGTGGTCCCCTTTCAAAATTGTGTCCGTCAGCGCCGTTCTGTATCCAAGATGGCCGCCATTACTAAAAATAGAAATTTCTTCAAATGGCCAAAACTGCTCTATTTTAAGCCAGAAAGTGCCCAAATTTGAACTGTATAAGCATAATGATGAGCTTTTTAACATATATTACGGGATTTTTTATGAACTTTGAACTTTTACCGATTTTGACCGATTATGCAAATTAGAAAAAAGGGGGGATGAAATTAAAAAAAAATCTTCTCTGAAACTATTGAGCCAATCTCAACCAAACTTTGCTGAGATGATCCTTAGGTGGTCCCCTTTCAAAATTGTGTCCGTCATCACCGTCCTGTATCCAAGATGGCCACCATTACTAAAAATAGAAATTTCTTCAAAGGTCCAAAACTGCTCTATTTTAAGCCAGAAAGTGCCCAAATTTGAACTGTATAAGAATAATGATGAGCTTTTTAACATATATTACGAGATTTTTTATGAACTTTGAACTTTTGCCGATTTTGACCGATTATGCAATTTAGGCATAAATGAGCAAAAAATCATTTAAAAATCTTCTTGTCAGAAACCACTTGGACAATTTCAACCAAACTTTGTCTGAATGATCCTTAGGTGGTCCCCTTTGAAAATTATGTCTGTCAGCGCCGTCCTGTATCCAAGATGGCCGCCGGTACTAAAAATAGAAAGTTCTTCAAATGGCCAAAACTGCTCTATATTAAGCCAGAATGTGTCCAAATTTGAACTGTATAAGCATAATGATGAGCTTTTTAATATATATTACGGGATTTTTTATGAACTTTGAACTTTTACCGATTTTGACCGATTATGCAAATTAGAAAAAAGGGGGGATGAAATTAAAAAAAAATCTTCTCTGAAACTATTGAGCCAATCTCAACCAAACTTTGCTGAGATGATCCTTAGGTGGTCCCCTTTCAAAATTGTGTCCGTCAGCACCGTCCTGTATCCAAGATGGCCACCATTACTAAAAATTGAAATGTCTTCAAAGGTCCAAAACTGCTCTATTTTAAGCCAGAAAGTGCCCAAATTTGAACTGTATAAGCATAATGATGAGCTTTTTAACATATATTACGGGATTTTTTATGAACTTTGAACTTTTGCCGATTTTGACCGATTTTGCAAATTAGAAAAAAGGGGGGATGGAACTAAAAAAATCTTCTCCTCTGAAACTACTGAGCCAATCTCAACCAAACTTTGCTGAGATGATCCTTAGGTGGTCCCCTTTCAAAATTGTGGCCGTCAGCTCCGTCCTGTATCCAAGATGGCCGCCATTACTAAAAATAGAAATTTCTTCAAATGGCCAAAACTGCTCTATTTTAAGCCAGAAAGTGCCCAAATTTGAACTGTATAAGCATAATGATGAGCTTTTTAACATATATTACGGGATTTTTTTATGAACTTTGAACTTTTGCCGATTTTGACCGATTTTGCAAATTAGAAAAAAGGGGGATGGAATTAAAAAAATCTTCTCCTCTGAAACTACTGAGCCAATCTCAACCAAACTTTGCTGAGATGATCCTTAGGTGGTCCCCTTTCAAAATTGTGTCCCTCAGCGCCGTTCTGTATCCAAGATGGCCGCCATTACTAAAAATAGAAATTTCTTCAAATGGCCAAAACTGCTCTATTTTAAGCCAGAAAGTGCCCAAATTTGAACTGTATAAGCATAATGATGAGCTTTTTAACATATATTACGGGATTTTTTATGAACTTTGAACTTTTACCGATTTTGACCGATTATGCAAATTAGAAAAAAGGGGGGATAAAATTAAAAAAAAATCTTCTCTGAAACTATTGAGCCAATCTCAACCAAACTTTGCTGAGATGATCCTTAGGTGGTCCCCTTTCAAAATTGTGTCCGTCAGCACCGTCCTGTATCCAAGATAGCCACCATTACTAAAAATTGAAATTTCTTCAAATGTCCAAAACTGCTCTATTTTAAGCCAGAAAGTGCCCAAATTTGAACTGTATAAGCATAATGATGAGCTTTTTAACATATATTACGGGATTTTTTATGAACTTTGAACTTTTACCGATTTTGACCGATTATGCAAATTAGAAAAAAGGGGGGATGAAATTAAAAAAAAATCTTCTCTGAAACTATTGAGCCAATCTCAACCAACCTTTGCTGAGATGATCCTTAGGTGGTCCCCTTTCAAAATTGTGTCCGTCATCACCGTCCTGTATCCAAGATGGCCACCATTACTAAAAATAGAAATTTCTTCAAAGGTCCAAAACTGCTCTATTTTAAGCCAGAAAGTGCCCAAATTTGAACTGTATAAGCATAATGATGAGCTTTTTAACATATATTACGAGATTTTTTATGAACTTTGAACTTTTGCCGATTTTGACCGATTATGCAATTTAGGCATAAATGAGCAAAAAATCATTTAAAAATCTTCTTGTCAGAAACCACTTGGACAATTTCAACCAAACTTTGTCTGAATGATCCTTAGGTGGTCCCCTTTGAAAATTATGTCTGTCAGCGCCGTCCTGTATCCAAGATGGCCGCCGTTACTAAAAATAGAAAGTTCTTCAAATGGCCAAAACTGCTCTATATTAAGCCAGAATGTGTCCAAATTTGAACTGTATAAGCATAATGATGAGCTTTTTAATATATATTACGGGATTTTTTATGAACTTTGAACTTTTACCGATTTTGACCGATTATGCAAATTAGAAAAAAGGGGGGATGAAATTAAAAAAAAATCTTCTCTGAAACTATTGAGCCAATCTCAACCAAACTTTGCTGAGATGATCCTTAGGTGGTCCCCTTTCAAAATTGTGTCCGTCAGCACCGTCCTGTATCCAAGATGGCCACCATTACTAAAAATTGAAATGTCTTCAAAGGTCCAAAACTGCTCTATTTTAAGCCAGAAAGTGCCCAAATTTGAACTGTATAAGCATAATGATGAGCTTTTTAACATATATTACGGGATTTTTTATGAACTTTGAACTTTTGCCGATTTTGACCGATTTTGCAAATTAGAAAAAAGGGGGGATGGAACTAAAAAAATCTTCTCCTCTGAAACTACTGAGCCAATCTCAACCAAACTTTGCTGAGATGATCCTTAGGTGGTCCCCTTTCAAAATTGTGGCCGTCAGCTCCGTCCTGTATCCAAGATGGCCGCCATTACTAAAAATAGAAATTTCTTCAAATGGCCAAAACTGCTCTATTTTAAGCCAGAAAGTGCCCAAATTTGAACTGTATAAGCATAATGATGAGCTTTTTAACATATATTACGGGATTTTTTTATGAACTTTGAACTTTTGCCGATTTTGACCGATTTTGCAAATTAGAAAAAAGGGGGATGGAATTAAAAAAATCTTCTCCTCTGAAACTACTGAGCCAATCTCAACCAAACTTTGCTGAGATGATCCTTAGGTGGTCCCCTTTCAAAATTATGTCCCTCAGCGCCGTTCTGTATCCAAGATGGCCGCCATTACTAAAAATAGAAATTTCTTCAAATGGCCAAAACTGCTCTATTTTAAGCCAGAAAGTGCCCAAATTTGAACTGTATAAGCATACTGATGAGCTTTTTAACATATATTACGGGATTTTTTATGAACTTTGAACTTTTGCCGATTTTGACCGATTTTGCAAATTAGAAAAAAGGGGGATGGAATTAAAAAAATCTTCTCCTCTGAAACTACTGAGCCAATCTCAACCAAACTTTGCTGAGATGATCCTTAGGTGGTCCCCTTTCAAAATTGTGTCCGTCAGCGCCGTTCTGTATCCAAGATGGCCGCCATTACTAAAAATAGAAATTTCTTCAAATGGCCAAAACTGCTCTATTTTAAGCCAGAAAGTGCCCAAATTTGAACTGTATAAGCATAATGATGAGCTTTTTAACATATATTACGGGATTTTTTATGAACTTTGAACTTTTACCGATTTTGACCGATTATGCAAATTAGAAAAAAGGGGGGATGAAATTAAAAAAAAATCTTCTCTGAAACTATTGAGCCAATCTCAACCAAACTTTGCTGAGATGATCCTTAGGTGGTCCCCTTTCAAAATTGTGTCCGTCAGCACCGTCCTGTATCCAAGATGGCCACCATTACTAAAAATTGAAATTTCTTCAAATGTCCAAAACTGCTCTATTTTAAGCCAGAAAGTGCCCAAATTTGAACTGTATAAGCATAATGATGAGCTTTTTAACATATATTACGGAATTTTTTATGAACTTTGAACTTTTGCCGATTTTGACCGATTATGCAATTTAGGCATAAATGAGCAAAAAATCATTTAAAAATCTTCTTGTCAGAAACCACTTGGACAATTTCAACCAAACTTTGTCTGAATGATCCTTAGGTGGTCCCCTTTGAAAATTATGTCTGTCAGCGTCGTCCTGTATCCAAGATGGCCGCCGTTACTAAAAATAGAAAGTTCTTCAAATGGCCAAAACTGCTCTATATTAAGCCATAATGTGTCCAAATTTGAACTGTATAAGCATAATGATGAGCTTTTTAATATATATTACGGGATTTTTTATGAACTTTGAACTTTTGCCGATTATGCAAATTAGAAAAAAGGGGGGATGGAATTAAAAAAATCTTCTCCTCTGAAACTACTGAGCCAATCTCAACCAAACTTTGCTGAGATGATCCTTAGGTGGTCCCCTTTCAAAATTGTGTCCGTCAGCGCCGTTCTGTATCCAAGATGTCCGCCATTACTAAAAATAGAAATTTCTTCAAATGGCCAAAACTGCTCTATTTTAAGCCAGAAAGTGCCCAAATTTGAACTGTATAAGCATAATGATGAGCTTTTTAACATATATTACGGGATTTTTTATGAACTTTGAACTTTTGCCGATTTTGACCGATTTTGCAAATTAGAAAAAAGGGGGGATGAAATTAAAAAAAAATCTTCTCTGAAACTATTGAGCCAATCTCAACCAAACTTTGCTGAGATGATCCTTAGGTGGTCCCCTTTCAAAATTGTGTCCGTCAGCACCGTCCTGTATCCAAGATGGCCACCATTACTAAAAATAGAAATTTCTTCAAAGGTCCAAAACTGCTCTATTTTAAGCCAGAAAGTGCCCAAATTTGAACTGTATAAGCATAATGATGAGCTTTTTAACATATATTACGGGATTTTTTTATGAACTTTGAACTTTTGCCGATTTTGACCGATTTTGCAAATTAGAAAAAAGGGGGATGGAATTAATAAAATCTTCTCCTCTGAAACTACTGAGCCAATCTCAACCAAACTTTGCTGAGATGATCCTTAGGTGGTCCCCTTTCAAAATTGTGTCCGTCAGCGCCGTTCTGTATCCAAGATGGCCGCCATTACTAAAAATAGAAATTTCTTCAAATGGCCAAAACCGCTCTATTTTAAGCCAGAAAGTGCCCAAATTTGAACTGTATAAGCATAATGATGAGCTTTTTAACATATATTACGGGATTTTTTATGAACTTTGAACTTTTACCGATTTTGACCGATTATGCAAATTAGAAAAAAGGGGGTATGAAATTAAAAAAAAATCTTCTCTGAAACTATTGAGCCAATCTCAACCAAACTTTGCTGAGATGATCCTTAGGTGGTCCCCTTTCAAAATTGTGTCCGTCAGCACCGTCCTGTATCCAAGATGTCCACCATTACTAAAAATTGAAATTTCTTCAAATGTCCAAAACTGCTCTATTTTAAGCCAGAAAGTGCCCAAATTTGAACTGTATAAGCATAATGATGAGCTTTTTAACATATATTACGGGATTTTTTATGAACTTTGAACTTTTGCCGATTTTGACCGATTTTGCAAATTAGAAAAAAGGGGGATGGAATTAAAAAAATCTTCTCCTCTGAAACTACTGAGCCAATCTCAACCAAACTTTGCTGAGATGATCCTTAGGTGGTCCCCTTTCAAAATTGTGTCCGTCATCGCCGTTTTGTATCCAAGATGGCCGCCATTACTAAAAATAGAAATTTCTTCAAATGGCCAAAACTGCTCTATTTTAAGCCAGAAAGTGCCCAAATTTGAACTGTATAAGCATAATGATGAGCTTTTTAACATATATTACGGGATTTTTTATGAACTTTGAACTTTTACCGATTTTGACCGATTATGCAAATTAGAAAAAAGGGGGGATGAAATTAAAAAAAAATCTTCTCTGAAACTATTGAGCCAATCTCAACCAAACTTTGCTGAGATGATCCTTAGGTGGTCCCCTTTCAAAATTGTGTCCGTCATCACCGTCCTGTATCCAAGATGGCCACCATTACTAAAAATAGAAATTTCTTCAAAGGTCCAAAACTGCTCTATTTTAAGCCAGAAAGTGCCCAAATTTGAACTGTATAAGAATAATGATGAGCTTTTTAACATATATTACGAGATTTTTTATGAACTTTGAACTTTTGCCGATTTTGACCGATTATGCAATTTAGGCATAAATGAGCAAAAAATCATTTAAAAATCTTCTTGTCAGAAACCACTTGGACAATTTCAACCAAACTTTGTCTGAATGATCCTTAGGTGGTCCCCTTTGAAAATTATGTCTGTCAGCGCCGTCCTGTATCCAAGATGGCCGCCGGTACTAAAAATAGAAAGTTCTTCAAATGGCCAAAACTGCTCTATATTAAGCCAGAATGTGTCCAAATTTGAACTGTATAAGCATAATGATGAGCTTTTTAATATATATTACGGGATTTTTTATGAACTTTGAACTTTTACCGATTTTGACCGATTATGCAAATTAGAAAAAAGGGGGGATGAAATTAAAAAAAAATCTTCTCTGAAACTATTGAGCCAATCTCAACCAAACTTTGCTGAGATGATCCTTAGGTGGTCCCCTTTCAAAATTGTGTCCGTCAGCACCGTCCTGTATCCAAGATGGCCACCATTACTAAAAATTGAAATGTCTTCAAAGGTCCAAAACTGCTCTATTTTAAGCCAGAAAGTGCCCAAATTTGAACTGTATAAGCATAATGATGAGCTTTTTAACATATATTACGGGATTTTTTATGAACTTTGAACTTTTGCCGATTTTGACCGATTTTGCAAATTAGAAAAAAGGGGGGATGGAACTAAAAAAATCTTCTCCTCTGAAACTACTGAGCCAATCTCAACCAAACTTTGCTGAGATGATCCTTAGGTGGTCCCCTTTCAAAATTGTGGCCGTCAGCTCCGTCCTGTATCCAAGATGGCCGCCATTACTAAAAATAGAAATTTCTTCAAATGGCCAAAACTGCTCTATTTTAAGCCAGAAAGTGCCCAAATTTGAACTGTATAAGCATAATGATGAGCTTTTTAACATATATTACGGGATTTTTTTATGAACTTTGAACTTTTGCCGATTTTGACCGATTTTGCAAATTAGAAAAAAGGGGGATGGAATTAAAAAAATCTTCTCCTCTGAAACTACTGAGCCAATCTCAACCAAACTTTGCTGAGATGATCCTTAGGTGGTCCCCTTTCAAAATTGTGTCCCTCAGCGCCGTTCTGTATCCAAGATGGCCGCCATTACTAAAAATAGAAATTTCTTCAAATGGCCAAAACTGCTCTATTTTAAGCCAGAAAGTGCCCAAATTTGAACTGTATAAGCATACTGATGAGCTTTTTAACATATATTACGGGATTTTTTATGAACTTTGAACTTTTGCCGATTTTGACCGATTTTGCAAATTAGAAAAAAGGGGGATGGAATTAAAAAAATCTTCTCCTCTGAAACTACTGAGCCAATCTCAACCAAACTTTGCTGAGATGATCCTTAGGTGGTCCCCTTTCAAAATTGTGGCCGTCAGCTCCGTCCTGTATCCAAGATGGCCGCCATTACTAAAAATAGAAATTTCTTCAAATGGCCAAAACTGCTCTATTTTAAGCCAGAAAGTGCCCAAATTTGAACTGTATAAGCATAATGATGAGCTTTTTAACATATATTACGGGATTTTTTTATGAACTTTGAACTTTTGCCGATTTTGACCGATTTTGCAAATTAGAAAAAAGGGGGATGGAATTAAAAAAATCTTCTCCTCTGAAACTACTGAGCCAATCTCAACCAAACTTTGCTGAGATGATCCTTAGGTGGTCCCCTTTCAAAATTGTGTCCCTCAGCGCCGTTCTGTATCCAAGATGGCCGCCATTACTAAAAATAGAAATTTCTTCAAATGGCCAAAACTGCTCTATTTTAAGCCAGAAAGTGCCCAAATTTGAACTGTATAAGCATACTGATGAGCTTTTTAACATATATTACGGGATTTTTTATGAACTTTGAACTTTTGCCGATTTTGACCGATTTTGCAAATTAGAAAAAAGGGGGATGGAATTAAAAAAATCTTCTCCTCTGAAACTACTGAGCCAATCTCAACCAAACTTTGCTGAGATGATCCTTAGGTGGTCCCCTTTCAAAATTGTGTCCGTCAGCGCCGTTCTGTATCCAAGATGGCCGCCATTACTAAAAATAGAAATTTCTTCAAATGGCCAAAACTGCTCTATTTTAAGCCAGAAAGTGCCCAAATTTGAACTGTATAAGCATAATGATGAGCTTTTTAACATATATTACGGGATTTTTTATGAACTTTGAACTTTTACCGATTTTGACCGATTATGCAAATTAGAAAAAAGGGGGGATGAAATTAAAAAAAAATCTTCTCTGAAACTATTGAGCCAATCTCAACCAAACTTTGCTGAGATGATCCTTAGGTGGTCCCCTTTCAAAATTGTGTCCGTCAGCACCGTCCTGTATCCAAGATGGCCACCATTACTAAAAATTGAAATTTCTTCAAATGTCCAAAACTGCTCTATTTTAAGCCAGAAAGTGCCCAAATTTGAACTGTATAAGCATAATGATGAGCTTTTTAACATATATTACGGAATTTTTTATGAACTTTGAACTTTTGCCGATTTTGACCGATTTTGCAATTTAGGCATAAATGAGCAAAAAATCATTTAAAAATCTTCTTATCAGAAACCACTTGGACAATTTCAACCAAACTTTGTCTGAATGATCCTTAGGTGGTCCCCTTTGAAAATTATGTCTGTCAGCGTCGTCCTGTATCCAAGATGGCCGCCGTTACTAAAAATAGAAAGTTCTTCAAATGGCCAAAACTGCTCTATATTAAGCCAGAATGTGTCCAAATTTGAACTGTATAAGCATAATGATGAGCTTTTTAATATATATTACGGGATTTTTTATGAACTTTGAACTTTTGCCGATTATGCAAATTAGAAAAAAGGGGGGATGGAATTAAAAAAATCTTCTCCTCTGAAACTACTGAGCCAATCTCAACCAAACTTTGCTGAGATGATCCTTAGGTGGTCCCCTTTCAAAATTGTGTCCGTCAGCGCCGTTCTGTATCCAAGATGTCCGCCATTACTAAAAATAGAAATTTCTTCAAATGGCCAAAACTGCTCTATTTTAAGCCAGAAAGTGCCCAAATTTGAACTGTATAAGCATAATGATGAGCTTTTTAACATATATTACGGGATTTTTTATGAACTTTGAACTTTTGCCGATTTTGACCGATTATGCAAATTAGAAAAAAGGGGGGATGAAATTTAAAAAAAATCTTCTCTGAAACTATTGAGCCAATCTCAACCAAACTTTGCTGAGATGATCCTTAGGTGGTCCCCTTTCAAAATTGTGTCCGTCAGCACCGTCCTGTATCCAAGATGGCCACCATTACTAAAAATTGAAATTTCTTCAAATGTCCAAAACTGCTCTATTTTAAGCCAGAAAGTGCCCAAATTTGAACTGTATAAGCATAATGATGAGCTTTTTAACATATATTACGGGATTTTTTATGAACTTTGAACTTTTGCCGATTTTGACCGATTTTGCAAATTAGAAAAAAGGGGGATGGAATTAAAAAAATCTTCTCCTCTGAAACTACTGAGCCAATCTCAACCAAACTTTGCTGAGATGATCCTTAGGTGGTCCCCTTTCAAAATTGTGTCCGTCAGCGCCGTTCTGTATCCAAGATGGCCGCCATTACTAAAAATAGAAATTTCTTCAAATGGCCAAAACTGCTCTATTTTAAGCCAGAAAGTGCCCAAATTTGAACTGTATAAGCATAATGATGAGCTTTTTAACATATATTACGGGATTTTTTATGAACTTTGAACTTTTACCGATTTTGACCGATTATGCAAATTAGAAAAAAGGGGGGATGAAATTAAAAAAAAATCTTCTCTGAAACTATTGAGCCAATCTCAACCAAACTTTGCTGAGATGATCCTTAGGTGGTCCCCTTTCAAAATTGTGTCCGTCAGCACCGTCCTGTATCCAAGATGGCCACCATTACTAAAAATTGAAATTTCTTCAAATGTCCAAAACTGCTCTATTTTAAGCCAGAAAGTGCCCAAATTTGAACTGTATAAGCATAATGATGAGCTTTTTAACATATATTACGGAATTTTTTATGAACTTTGAACTTTTGCCGATTTTGACCGATTATGCAATTTAGGCATAAATGAGCAAAAAATCATTTAAAAATCTTCTTGTCAGAAACCACTTGGACAATTTCAACCAAACTTTGTCTGAATGATCCTTAGGTGGTCCCCTTTGAAAATTATGTCTGTCAGCGTCGTCCTGTATCCAAGATGGCCGCCGTTACTAAAAATAGAAAGTTCTTCAAATGGCCAAAACTGCTCTATATTAAGCCAGAATGTGTCCAAATTTGAACTGTATAAGCATAATGATGAGCTTTTTAAAATATATTACGGGATTTTTTATGAACTTTGAACTTTTGCCGATTATGCAAATTAGAAAAAAGGGGGGATGGAATTAAAAAAATCTTCTCCTCTGAAACTACTGAGCCAATCTCAACCAAACTTTGCTGAGATGATCCTTAGGTGGTCCCCTTTCAAAATTGTGTCCGTCAGCGCCGTTCTGTATCCAAGATGTCCGCCATTACTAAAAATAGAAATTTCTTCAAATGGCCAAAACTGCTCTATTTTAAGCCAGAAAGTGCCCAAATTTGAACTGTATAAGCATAATGATGAGCTTTTTAACATATATTACGGGATTTTTTTATGAACTTTGAACTTTTGCCGATTTTGACCGATTTTGCAAATTAGAAAAAAGGGGGATGGAATTAAAAAAATCTTCTCCTCTGAAACTACTGAGCCAATCTCAACCAAACTTTGCTGAGATGATCCTTAGGTGGTCCCCTTTCAAAATTATGTCCGTCAGCGCCGTTCTGTATCCAAGATGGCCGCCATTACTAAAAATAGAAATTTCTTCAAATGGCCAAAACTGCTCTATTTTAAGCCAGAAAGTGCCCAAATTTGAACTGTATAAGCATACTGATGAGCTTTTTAACATATATTACGGGATTTTTTATGAACTTTGAACTTTTGCCGATTTTGACCGATTTTGCAAATTAGAAAAAAGGGGGATGGAATTAAAAAAATCTTCTCCTCTGAAACTACTGAGCCAATCTCAACCAAACTTTGCTGAGATGATCCTTAGGTGGTCCCCTTTCAAAATTGTGTCCGTCAGCGCCGTTCTGTATCCAAGATGGCCGCCATTACTAAAAATAGAAATTTCTTCAAATGGCCAAAACTGCTCTATTTTAAGCCAGAAAGTGCCCAAATTTGAACTGTATAAGCATAATGATGAGCTTTTTAACATATATTACGGGATTTTTTATGAACTTTGAACTTTTACCGATTTTGACCGATTATGCAAATTAGAAAAAAGGGGGGATGAAATTAAAAAAAATCTTCTCTGAAACTATTGAGCCAATCTCAACCAAACTTTGCTGAGATGATCCTTAGGTGGTCCCCTTTCAAAATTGTGTCCGTCAGCACCGTCCTGTATCCAAGATGGCCACCATTACTAACAATTGAAATTTCTTCAAATGTCCAAAACTGCTCTATTTTAAGCCAGAAAGTGCCCAAATTTGAACTGTATAAGCATAATGATGAGCTTTTTAACATATATTACGGAATTTTTTATGAACTTTGAACTTTTGCCGATTTTGACCGATTATGCAATTTAGGCATAAATGAGCAAAAAATCATTTAAAAATCTTCTTGTCAGAAACCACTTGGACAATTTCAACCAAACTTTGTCTGAATGATCCTTAGGTGGTCCCCTTTGAAAATTATGTCTGTCAGCGTCGTCCTGTATCCAAGATGGCCGCCGTTACTAAAAATAGAAAGTTCTTCAAATGGCCAAAACTGCTCTATATTAAGCCAGAATGTGTCCAAATTTGAACTGTATAAGCATAATGATGAGCTTTTTAACATATATTACGGGATTTTTTATGAACTTTGAACTTTTGCCGATTATGCAAATTAGAAAAAAGGGGGGATGGAATTAAAAAAATCTTCTCCTCTGAAACTACTGAGCCAATCTCAACCAAACTTTGCTGAGATGATCCTTAGGTGGTCCCCTTTCAAAATTGTGTCCGTCAGCGCCGTTCTGTATCCAAGATGTCCGCCATTACTAAAAATAGAAATTTCTTCAAATGGCCAAAACTGCTCTATTTTAAGCCAGAAAGTGCCCAAATTTGAACTGTATAAGCATAATGATGAGCTTTTTAACATATATTACGGGATTTTTTATGAACTTTGAACTTTTGCCGATTTTGACCGATTATGCAAATTAGAAAAAAGGGGGGATGAAATTAAAAAAAAATCTTCTCTGAAACTATTGAGCCAATCTCAACCAAACTTTGCTGAGATGATCCTTAGGTGGTCCCCTTTCAAAATTGTGTCCGTCAGCACCGTCCTGTATCCAAGATGGCCACCATTACTAAAAATTGAAATTTCTTCAAATGTCCAAAACTGCTCTATTTTAAGCCAGAAAGTGCCCAAATTTGAACTGTATAAGCATAATGATGAGCTTTTTAACATATATTACGGGATTTTTTATGAACTTTGAACTTTTGCCGATTTTGACCGATTTTGCAAATTAGAAAAAAGGGGGATGGAATTAAAAAAATCTTCTCCTCTGAAACTACTGAGCCAATCTCAACCAAACTTTGCTGAGATGATCCTTAGGTGGTCCCCTTTCAAAATTGTGTCCGTCAGCGCCGTTCTGTATCCAAGATGGCCGCCATTACTAAAAATAGAAATTTCTTCAAATGGCCAAAACTGCTCTATTTTAAGCCAGAAAGTGCCCAAATTTGAACTGTATAAGCATAATGATGAGCTTTTTAACATATATTACGGGATTTTTTATGAACTTTGAACTTTTACCGATTTTGACCGATTATGCAAATTAGAAAAAAGGGGGGATGAAATTAAAAAAAAATCTTCTCTGAAACTATTGAGCCAATCTCAACCAAACTTTGCTGAGATGATCCTTAGGTGGTCCCCTTTCAAAATTGTGTCCGTCATCACCGTCCTGTATCCAAGATGGCCACCATTACTAAAAATAGAAATTTCTTCAAAGGTCCAAAACTGCTCTATTTTAAGCCAGTAAGTGCCGAAATTTGAACTGTATAAGAATAATGATGAGCTTTTTAACATATATTACGAGATTTTTTATGAACTTTGAACTTTTGCCGATTTTGACCGATTATGCAATTTAGGCATAAATGAGCAAAAAATCATTTAAAAATCTTCTTGTCAGAAACCACTTGGACAATTTCAACCAAACTTTGTCTGAATGATCCTTAGGTGGTCCCCTTTGAAAATTATGTCTGTCAGCGCCGTCCTGTATCCAAGATGGCCGCCGGTACTAAAAATAGAAAGTTCTTCAAATGGCCAAAACTGCTCTATATTAAGCCAGAATATGTCCAAATTTGAACTGTATAAGCATAATGATGAGCTTTTTAATATATATTACGGGATTTTTTATGAACTTTGAACTTTTACCGATTTTGACCGATTATGCAAATTAGAAAAAAGGGGGGATGAAATTAAAAAAAAATCTTCTCTGAAACTATTGAGCCAATCTCAACCAAACTTTGCTGAGATGATCCTTAGGTGGTCCCCTTTCAAAATTGTGTCCGTCAGCACCGTCCTGTATCCAAGATGGCCACCATTACTAAAAATTGAAATGTCTTCAAAGGTCCAAAACTGCTCTATTTTAAGCCAAAAAGTGCCCAAATTTGAACTGTATAAGCATAATGATGAGCTTTTTAACATATATTACGGGATTTTTTATGAACTTTGAACTTTTGCCGATTTTGACCGATTTTGCAAATTAGAAAAAAGGGGGGATGGAACTAAAAAAATCTTCTCCTCTGAAACTACTGAGCCAATCTCAACCAAACTTTGCTGAGATGATCCTTAGGTGGTCCCCTTTCAAAATTGTGGCCGTCAGCTCCGTCCTGTATCCAAGATGGCCGCCATTACTAAAAATAGAAATTTCTTCAAATGGCCAAAACTGCTCTATTTTAAGCCAGAAAGTGCCCAAATTTGAACTGTATAAGCATAATGATGAGCTTTTTAACATATATTACGGGATTTTTTTATGAACTTTGAACTTTTGCCGATTTTGACCGATTTTGCAAATTAGAAAAAAGGGGGATGGAATTAAAAAAATCTTCTCCTCTGAAACTACTGAGCCAATCTCAACCAAACTTTGCTGAGATGATCCTTAGGTGGTCCCCTTTCAAAATTGTGTCCCTCAGCGCCGTTCTGTATCCAAGATGGCCGCCATTACTAAAAATAGAAATTTCTTCAAATGGCCAAAACTGCTCTATTTTAAGCCAGAAAGTGCCCAAATTTAAACTGTATAAGCATACTGATGAGCTTTTTAACATATATTACGGGATTTTTTATGAACTTTGAACTTTTGCCGATTTTGACCGATTTTGCAAATTAGAAAAAAGGGGGATGGAATTAAAAAAATCTTCTCCTCTGAAACTACTGAGCCAATCTCAACCAAACTTTGCTGAGATGATCCTTAGGTGGTCCCCTTTCAAAATTGTGTCCGTCAGCGCCGTTCTGTATCCAAGATGGCCGCCATTACTAAAAATAGAAATTTCTTCAAATGGCCAAAACCGCTCTATTTTAAGCCAGAAAGTGCCCAAATTTGAACTGTATAAGCATAATGATGAGCTTTTTAACATATATTACGGGATTTTTTATGAACTTTGAACTTTTACCGATTTTGACCGATTATGCAAATTAGAAAAAAGGGGGGATGAAATTAAAAAAAAATCTTCTCTGAAACTATTGAGCCAATCTCAACCAAACTTTGCTGAGATGATCCTTAGGTGGTCCCCTTTCAAAATTGTGTCCGTCAGCACCGTCTTGTATCCAAGATGGCCACCATTACTAAAAATTGAAATTTCTTCAAATGTCCAAAACTGCTCTATTTTAAGCCAGAAAGTGCCCAAATTTGAACTGTATAAGCATAATGATGAGCTTTTTAACATATATTACGGAATTTTTTATGAACTTTGAACTTTTGCCGATTTTGACCGATTATGCAATTTAGGCATAAATGAGCAAAAAATCATTTAAAAATCTTCTTGTCAGAAACCACTTGGACAATTTCAACCAAACTTTGTCTGAATGATCCTTAGGTGGTCCCCTTTGAAAATTATGTCTGTCAGCGTCGTCCTGTATCCAAGATGGCCGCCGTTACTAAAAATAGAAAGTTCTTCAAATGGCCAAAACTGCTCTATATTAAGCCAGAATGTGTCCAAATTTGAACTGTATAAGCATAATGATGAGCTTTTTAAAATATATTACGGGATTTTTTATGAACTTTGAACTTTTGCCGATTATGCAAATTAGAAAAAAGGGGGGATGGAATTAAAAAAATCTTCTCCTCTGAAACTACTGAGCCAATCTCAACCAAACTTTGCTGAGATGATCCTTAGGTGGTCCCCTTTCAAAATTGTGTCCGTCAGCGCCGTTCTGTATCCAAGATGTCCGCCATTACTAAAAATAGAAATTTCTTCAAATGGCCAAAACTGCTCTATTTTAAGCCAGAAAGTGCCCAAATTTGAACTGTATAAGCATAATGATGAGCTTTTTAACATATATTACGGGATTTTTTATGAACTTTGAACTTTTGCCGATTTTGACCGATTATGCAAATTAGAAAAAAGGGGGGATGAAATTAAAAAAAAATCTTCTCTGAAACTATTGAGCCAATCTCAACCAAACTTTGCTGAGATGATCCTTAGGTGGTCCCCTTTCAAAATTGTGTCCGTCAGCACCGTCCTGTATCCAAGATGGCCACCATTACTAAAAATAGAAATTTCTTCAAAGGTCCAAAACTGCTCTATTTTAAGCCAGAAAGTGCCCAAATTTGAACTGTATAAGCATAATGATGAGCTTTTTAACATATATTACGGGATTTTTTATGAACTTTGAACTTTTGCCGATTTTGACCGATTTTGCAAATTAGAAAAAAGGGGGGATGGAACTAAAAAAATCTTCTCCTCTGAAACTACTGAGCCAATCTCAACCAAACTTTGCTGAGATGATCCTTAGGTGGTCCCCTTTCAAAATTGTGGCCGTCAGCTCCGTCCTGTATCCAAGATGGCCGCCATTACTAAAAATAGAAATTTCTTCAAATGGCCAAAACTGCTCTATTTTAAGCCAGAAAGTGCCCAAATTTGAACTGTATAAGCATAATGATGAGCTTTTTAACATATATTACGGGATTTTTTTATGAACTTTGAACTTTTGCCGATTTTGACCGATTTTGCAAATTAGAAAAAAGGGGGATGGAATTAAAAAAATCTTCTCCTCTGAAACTACTGAGCCAATCTCAACCAAACTTTGCTGAGATGATCCTTAGGTGGTCCCCTTTCAAAATTGTGTCCCTCAGCGCCGTTCTGTATCCAAGATGGCCGCCATTACTAAAAATAGAAATTTCTTCAAATGGCCAAAACTGCTCTATTTTAAGCCAGAAAGTGCCCAAATTTAAACTGTATAAGCATACTGATGAGCTTTTTAACATATATTACGGGATTTTTTATGAACTTTGAACTTTTGCCGATTTTGACCGATTTTGCAAATTAGAAAAAAGGGGGATGGAATTAAAAAAATCTTCTCCTCTGAAACTACTGAGCCAATCTCAACCAAACTTTGCTGAGATGATCCTTAGGTGGTCCCCTTTCAAAATTGTGTCCGTCAGCGCCGTTCTGTATCCAAGATGGCCGCCATTACTAAAAATAGAAATTTCTTCAAATGGCCAAAACCGCTCTATTTTAAGCCAGAAAGTGCCCAAATTTGAACTGTATAAGCATAATGATGAGCTTTTTAACATATATTACGGGATTTTTTATGAACTTTGAACTTTTACCGATTTTGACCGATTATGCAAATTAGAAAAAAGGGGGGATGAAATTAAAAAAAAATCTTCTCTGAAACTATTGAGCCAATCTCAACCAAACTTAGCTGAGATGATCCTTAGGTGGTCCCCTTTCAAAATTGTGTCCGTCAGCACCGTCTTGTATCCAAGATGGCCACCATTACTAAAAATTGAAATTTCTTCAAATGTCCAAAACTGCTCTATTTTAAGCCAGAAAGTGCCCAAATTTGAACTGTATAAGCATAATGATGAGCTTTTTAACATATATTACGGAATTTTTTATGAACTTTGAACTTTTGCCGATTTTGACCGATTATGCAATTTAGGCATAAATGAGCAAAAAATCATTTAAAAATCTTCTTGTCAGAAACCACTTGGACAATTTCAACCAAACTTTGTCTGAATGATCCTTAGGTGGTCCCCTTTGAAAATTATGTCTGTCAGCGTCGTCCTGTATCCAAGATGGCCGCCGTTACTAAAAATAGAAAGTTCTTCAAATGGCCAAAACTGCTCTATATTAAGCCAGAATGTGTCCAAATTTGAACTGTATAAGCATAATGATGAGCTTTTTAATATATATTACGGGATTTTTTATGAACTTTGAACTTTTGCCGATTATGCAAATTAGAAAAAAGGGGGGATGGAATTAAAAAAATCTTCTCCTCTGAAACTACTGAGCCAATCTCAACCAAACTTTGCTGAGATGATCCTTAGGTGGTCCCCTTTCAAAATTGTGTCCGTCAGCGCCGTTCTGTATCCAAGATGTCCGCCATTACTAAAAATAGAAATTTCTTCAAATGGCCAAAACTGCTCTATTTTAAGCCAGAAAGTGCCCAAATTTGAACTGTATAAGCATAATGATGAGCTTTTTAACATATATTACGGGATTTTTTATGAACTTTGAACTTTTGCCGATTTTGACCGATTATGCAAATTAGAAAAAAGGGGGGATGAAATTAAAAAAAAATCTTCTCTGAAACTATTGAGCCAATCTCAACCAAACTTTGCTGAGATGATCCTTAGGTGGTCCCCTTTCAAAATTGTGTCCGTCAGCACCGTCCTGTATCCAAGATGGCCACCATTACTAAAAATAGAAATTTCTTCAAAGGTCCAAAACTGCTCTATTTTAAGCCAGAAAGTGCCCAAATTTGAACTGTATAAGCATAATGATGAGCTTTTTAACATATATTACGGGATTTTTTTATGAACTTTGAACTTTTGCCGATTTTGACCGATTTTGCAAATTAGAAAAAAGGGGGATGGAATTAATAAAATCTTCTCCTCTGAAACTACTGAGCCAATCTCAACCAAACTTTGCTGAGATGATCCTTAGGTGGTCCCCTTTCAAAATTGTGTCCGTCAGCGCCGTTCTATATCCAAGATGGCCGCCATTACTAAAAATAGAAATTTCTTCAAATGGCCAAAACCGCTCTATTTTAAGCCAGAAAGTGCCCAAATTTGAACTGTATAAGCATAATGATGAGCTTTTTAACATATATTACGGGATTTTTTATGAACTTTGAACTTTTACCGATTTTGACCGATTATGCAAATTAGAAAAAAGGGGGGATGAAATTAAAAAAAAATCTTCTCTGAAACTATTGAGCCAATCTCAACCAAACTTAGCTGAGATGATCCTTAGGTGGTCCCCTTTCAAAATTGTGTCCGTCAGCACCGTCTTGTATCCAAGATGGCCACCATTACTAAAAATTGAAATTTCTTCAAATGTCCAAAACTGCTCTATTTTAAGCCAGAAAGTGCCCAAATTTGAACTGTATAAGCATAATGATGAGCTTTTTAACATATATTACGGAATTTTTTATGAACTTTGAACTTTTGCCGATTTTGACCGATTATGCAATTTAGGCATAAATGAGCAAAAAATCATTTAAAAATCTTCTTGTCAGAAACCACTTGGACAATTTCAACCAAACTTTGTCTGAATGATCCTTAGGTGGTCCCCTTTGAAAATTATGTCTGTCAGCGTCGTCCTGTATCCAAGATGGCCGCCGTTACTAAAAATAGAAAGTTCTTCAAATGGCCAAAACTGCTCTATATTAAGCCAGAATGTGTCCAAATTTGAACTGTATAAGCATAATGATGAGCTTTTTAATATATATTACGGGATTTTTTATGAACTTTGAACTTTTGCCGATTATGCAAATTAGAAAAAAGGGGGGATGGAATTAAAAAAATCTTCTCCTCTGAAACTACTGAGCCAATCTCAACCAAACTTTGCTGAGATGATCCTTAGGTGGTCCCCTTTCAAAATTGTGTCCGTCAGCGCCGTTCTGTATCCAAGATGGCCGCCATTACTAAAAATAGAAATTTCTTCAAATGGCCAAAACTGCTCTATTTTAAGCCAGAAAGTGCCCAAATTTGAACTGTATAAGCATAATGATGAGCTTTTTAGCATATATTACGGGATTTTTTATGAACTTTGAACTTTTGCCGATTTTGACCGATTATGCAAATTAGAAAAAAGGGGGGATGAAATTAAAAAAAAATCTTCTCTGAAACTATTGAGCCAATCTCAACCAAACTTTGCTGAGATGATCCTTAGGTGGTCCCCTTTCAAAATTGTGTCCGTCAGCACCGTCCTGTATCCAAGATGGCCACCATTACTAAAAATAGAAATTTCTTCAAAGGTCCAAAACTGCTCTATTTTAAGCCAGAAAGTGCCCAAATTTGAACTGTATAAGCATAATGATGAGCTTTTTAACATATATTACGGGATTTTTTATGAACTTTGAACTTTTGCCGATTTTGACCGATTTTGCAAATTAGAAAAAAGGGGGGATGGAACTAAAAAAATCTTCTCCTCTGAAACTACTGAGCCAATCTCAACCAAACTTTGCTGAGATGATCCTTAGGTGGTCCCCTTTCAAAATTGTGGCCGTCAGCTCCGTCCTGTATCCAAGATGGCCGCCATTACTAAAAATAGAAATTTCTTCAAATGGCCAAAACTGCTCTATTTTAAGCCAGAAAGTGCCCAAATTTGAACTGTATAAGCATAATGATGAGCTTTTTAACATATATTACGGGATTTTTTTATGAACTTTGAACTTTTGCCGATTTTGACCGATTTTGCAAATTAGAAAAAAGGGGGATGGAATTAAAAAAATCTTCTCCTCTGAAACTACTGAGCCAATCTCAACCAAACTTTGCTGAGATGATCCTTAGGTGGTCCCCTTTCAAAATTGTGTCCCTCAGCGCCGTTCTGTATCCAAGATGGCCGCCATTACTAAAAATAGAAATTTCTTCAAATGGCCAAAACTGCTCTATTTTAAGCCAGAAAGTGCCCAAATTTAAACTGTATAAGCATACTGATGAGCTTTTTAACATATATTACGGGATTTTTTATGAACTTTGAACTTTTGCCGATTTTGACCGATTTTGCAAATTAGAAAAAAGGGGGATGGAATTAAAAAAATCTTCTCCTCTGAAACTACTGAGCCAATCTCAACCAAACTTTGCTGAGATGATCCTTAGGTGGTCCCCTTTCAAAATTGTGTCCGTCAGCGCCGTTCTGTATCCAAGATGGCCGCCATTACTAAAAATAGAAATTTCTTCAAATGGCCAAAACCGCTCTATTTTAAGCCAGAAAGTGCCCAAATTTGAACTGTATAAGCATAATGATGAGCTTTTTAACATATATTACGGGATTTTTTATGAACTTTGAACTTTTACCGATTTTGACCGATTATGCAAATTAGAAAAAAGGGGGGATGAAATTAAAAAAAAATCTTCTCTGAAACTATTGAGCCAATCTCAACCAAACTTAGCTGAGATGATCCTTAGGTGGTCCCCTTTCAAAATTGTGTCCGTCAGCACCGTCTTGTATCCAAGATGGCCACCATTACTAAAAATTGAAATTTCTTCAAATGTCCAAAACTGCTCTATTTTAAGCCAGAAAGTGCCCAAATTTGAACTGTATAAGCATAATGATGAGCTTTTTAACATATATTACGGAATTTTTTATGAACTTTGAACTTTTGCCGATTTTGACCGATTATGCAATTTAGGCATAAATGAGCAAAAAATCATTTAAAAATCTTCTTGTCAGAAACCACTTGGACAATTTCAACCAAACTTTGTCTGAATGATCCTTAGGTGGTCCCCTTTGAAAATTATGTCTGTCAGCGTCGTCCTGTATCCAAGATGGCCGCCGTTACTAAAAATAGAAAGTTCTTCAAATGGCCAAAACTGCTCTATATTAAGCCAGAATGTGTCCAAATTTGAACTGTATAAGCATAATGATGAGCTTTTTAATATATATTACGGGATTTTTTATGAACTTTGAACTTTTGCCGATTATGCAAATTAGAAAAAAGGGGGGATGGAATTAAAAAAATCTTCTCCTCTGAAACTACTGAGCCAATCTCAACCAAACTTTGCTGAGATGATCCTTAGGTGGTCCCCTTTCAAAATTGTGTCCGTCAGCGCCGTTCTGTATCCAAGATGTCCGCCATTACTAAAAATAGAAATTTCTTCAAATGGCCAAAACTGCTCTATTTTAAGCCAGAAAGTGCCCAAATTTGAACTGTATAAGCATAATGATGAGCTTTTTAACATATATTACGGGATTTTTTATGAACTTTGAACTTTTGCCGATTTTGACCGATTATGCAAATTAGAAAAAAGGGGGGATGAAATTAAAAAAAAATCTTCTCTGAAACTATTGAGCCAATCTCAACCAAACTTTGCTGAGATGATCCTTAGGTGGTCCCCTTTCAAAATTGTGTCCGTCAGCACCGTCCTGTATCCAAGATGGCCACCATTACTAAAAATAGAAATTTCTTCAAAGGTCCAAAACTGCTCTATTTTAAGCCAGAAAGTGCCCAAATTTGAACTGTATAAGCATAATGATGAGCTTTTTAACATATATTACGGGATTTTTTTATGAACTTTGAACTTTTGCCGATTTTGACCGATTTTGCAAATTAGAAAAAAGGGGGATGGAATTAATAAAATCTTCTCCTCTGAAACTACTGAGCCAATCTCAACCAAACTTTGCTGAGATGATCCTTAGGTGGTCCCCTTTCAAAATTGTGTCCGTCAGCGCCGTTCTATATCCAAGATGGCCGCCATTACTAAAAATAGAAATTTCTTCAAATGGCCAAAACCGCTCTATTTTAAGCCAGAAAGTGCCCAAATTTGAACTGTATAAGCATAATGATGAGCTTTTTAACATATATTACGGGATTTTTTATGAACTTTGAACTTTTACCGATTTTGACCGATTATGCAAATTAGAAAAAAGGGGGGATGAAATTAAAAAAAAATCTTCTCTGAAACTATTGAGCCAATCTCAACCAAACTTTGCTGAGATGATCCTTAGGTGGTCCCCTTTCAAAATTGTGTCCGTCAGCACCGTCCTGTATCCAAGATGGCCACCATTACTAAAAATTGAAATTTCTTCAAATGTCCAAAACTGCTCTATTTTAAGCCAGAAAGTGCCCAAATTTGAACTGTATAAGCATAATGATGAGCTTTTTAACATATATTACGGGATTTTTTATGAACTTTGAACTTTTGCCGATTTTGACCGATTTTGCAAATTAGAAAAAAGGGGGATGGAATTAAAAAAATCTTCTCCTCTGAAACTACTGAGCCAATCTCAACCAAACTTTGCTGAGATGATCCTTAGGTGGTCCCCTTTCAAAATTGTGTCCGTCAGCGCCGTTCTGTATCCAAGATGGCCGCCATTACTAAAAATAGAAATTTCTTCAAATGGCCAAAACTGCTCTATTTTAAGCCAGAAAGTGCCCAAATTTGAACTGTATAAGCATAATGATGAGCTTTTTAACATATATTACGGAATTTTTTATGAACTTTGAACTTTTGCCGATTTTGACCGATTATGCAATTTAGGCATAAATGAGCAAAAAATCATTTAAAAATCTTCTTGTCAGAAACCACTTGGACAATTTCAACCAAACTTTGTCTGAATGATCCTTAGGTGGTCCCCTTTGAAAATTATGTCTGTCAGCGTCGTCCTGTATCCAAGATGGCCGCCGTTACTAAAAATAGAAAGTTCTTCAAATGGCCAAAACTGCTCTATATTAAGCCAGAATGTGTCCAAATTTGAACTGTATAAGCATAATGATGAGCTTTTTAATATATATTACGGGATTTTTTATGAACTTTGAACTTTTGCCGATTATGCAAATTAGAAAAAAGGGGGATGGAATTAAAAAAATCTTCTCCTCTGAAACTACTGAGCCAATCTCAACCAAACTTTGCTGAGATGATCCTTAGGTGGTCCCCTTTCAAAATTATGTCCGTCAGCGCCGTTCTGTATCCAAGATGGCCGCCATTACTAAAAATAGAAATTTCTTCAAATGGCCAAAACTGCTCTATTTTAAGCCAGAAAGTGCCCAAATTTGAACTGTATAAGCATAATGATGAGCTTTTTAACATATATTACGGGATTTTTTTATGAACTTTGAACTTTTGCCGATTTTGACCGATTTTGCAAATTAGAAAAAAGGGGGATGGAATTAATAAAATCTTCTCCTCTGAAACTACTGAGCCAATCTCAACCAAACTTTGCTGAGATGATCCTTAGGTGGTCCCCTTTCAAAATTGTGTCCGTCAGCGCCGTTCTGTATCCAAGATGGCCGCCATTACTAAAAATAGAAATTTCTTCAAATGGCCAAAACCGCTCTATTTTAAGCCAGAAAGTGCCCAAATTTGAACTGTATAAGCATAATGATGAGCTTTTTAACATATATTACGGGATTTTTTATGAACTTTGAACTTTTACCGATTTTGACCGATTATGCAAATTAGAAAAAAGGGGGGATGAAATTAAAAAAAAATCTTCTCTGAAACTATTGAGCCAATCTCAACCAAACTTTGCTGAGATGATCCTTAGGTGGTCCCCTTTCAAAATTGTGTCCGTCAGCACCGTCCTGTATCCAAGATGGCCACCATTACTAAAAATTGAAATTTCTTCAAATGTCCAAAACTGCTCTATTTTAAGCCAGAAAGTGCCCAAATTTGAACTGTATAAGCATAATGATGAGCTTTTTAACATATATTACGGGATTTTTTATGAACTTTGAACTTTTGCCGATTTTGACCGATTTTGCAAATTAGAAAAAAGGGGGATGGAATTAAAAAAATCTTCTCCTCTGAAACTACTGAGCCAATCTCAACCAAACTTTGCTGAGATGATCCTTAGGTGGTCCCCTTTCAAAATTGTGTCCGTCAGCGCCGTTCTGTATCCAAGATGGCCGCCATTACTAAAAATAGAAATTTCTTCAAATGTCCAAAACTGCTCTATTTTAAGCCAGAAAGTGCCCAAATTTGAACTGTATAAGCATAATGATGAGCTTTTTAACATATATTACGGGATTTTTTATGAACTTTGAACTTTTACCGATTTTGACCGATTATGCAAATTAGAAAAAAGGGGGGATGAAATTAAAAAAAAATCTTCTCTGAAACTATTGAGCCAATCTCAACCAAACTTTGCTGAGATGATCCTTAGGTGGTCCCCTTTCAAAATTGTGTCCGTCAGCACCGTCCTGTATCCAAGATGGCCACCATTACTAAAAATTGAAATTTCTTCAAATGTCCAAAACTGCTCTATTTTAAGCCAGAAAGTGCCCAAATTTGAACTGTATAAGCATAATGATGAGCTTTTTAACATATATTACGGAATTTTTTATGAACTTTGAACTTTTGCCGATTTTGACCGATTATGCAATTTAGGCATAAATGAGCAAAAAATCATTTAAAAATCTTCTTGTCAGAAACCACTTGGACAATTTCAACCAAACTTTGTCTGAATGATCCTTAGGTGGTCCCCTTTGAAAATTATGTCTGTCAGCGTCGTCCTGTATCCAAGATGGCCGCCGTTACTAAAAATAGAAAGTTCTTCAAATGGCCAAAACTGCTCTATATTAAGCCAGAATGTGTCCAAATTTGAACTGTATAAGCATAATGATGAGCTTTTTAATATATATTACGGGATTTTTTATGAACTTTGAACTTTTGCCGATTATGCAAATTAGAAAAAAGGGGGGATGGAATTAAAAAAATCTTCTCCTCTGAAACTACTGAGCCAATCTCAACCAAACTTTGCTGAGATGATCCTTAGGTGGTCCCCTTTCAAAATTGTGTCCGTCAGCGCCGTTCTGTATCCAAGATGTCCGCCATTACTAAAAATAGAAATTTCTTCAAATGGCCAAAACTGCTCTATTTTAAGCCAGAAAGTGCCCAAATTTGAACTGTATAAGCATAATGATGAGCTTTTTAACATATATTACGGGATTTTTTTATGAACTTTGAACTTTTGCCGATTTTGACCGATTTTGCAAATTAGAAAAAAGGGGGATGGAATTAAAAAAATCTTCTCCTCTGAAACTACTGAGCCAATCTCAACCAAACTTTGCTGAGATGATCCTTAGGTGGTCCCCTTTCAAAATTATGTCCGTCAGCGCCGTTCTGTATCCAAGATGGCCGCCATTACTAAAAATAGAAATTTCTTCAAATGGCCAAAACTGCTCTATTTTAAGCCAGAAAGTGCCCAAATTTGAACTGTATAAGCATACTGATGAGCTTTTTAACATATATTACGGGATTTTTTATGAACTTTGAACTTTTGCCGATTTTGACCGATTTTGCAAATTAGAAAAAAGGGGGATGGAATTAAAAAAATCTTCTCCTCTGAAACTACTGAGCCAATCTCAACCAAACTTTGCTGAGATGATCCTTAGGTGGTCCCCTTTCAAAATTGTGTCCGTCAGCGCCGTTCTGTATCCAAGATGGCCGCCATTACTAAAAATAGAAATTTCTTCAAATGGCCAAAACTGCTCTATTTTAAGCCAGAAAGTGCCCAAATTTGAACTGTATAAGCATAATGATGAGCTTTTTAACATATATTACGGGATTTTTTATGAACTTTGAACTTTTACCGATTTTGACCGATTATGCAAATTAGAAAAAAGGGGGGATGAAATTAAAAAAAATCTTCTCTGAAACTATTGAGCCAATCTCAACCAAACTTTGCTGAGATGATCCTTAGGTGGTCCCCTTTCAAAATTGTGTCCGTCAGCACCGTCCTGTATCCAAGATGGCCACCATTACTAAAAATTGAAATTTCTTCAAATGTCCAAAACTGCTCTATTTTAAGCCAGAAAGTGCCCAAATTTGAACTGTATAAGCATAATGATGAGCTTTTTAACATATATTACGGAATTTTTTATGAACTTTGAACTTTTGCCGATTTTGACCGATTATGCAATTTAGGCATAAATGAGCAAAAAATCATTTAAAAATCTTCTTGTCAGAAACCACTTGGACAATTTCAACCAAACTTTGTCTGAATGATCCTTAGGTGGTCCCCTTTGAAAATTATGTCTGTCAGCGTCGTCCTGTATCCAAGATGGCCGCCGTTACTAAAAATAGAAAGTTCTTCAAATGGCCAAAACTGCTCTATATTAAGCCAGAATGTGTCCAAATTTGAACTGTATAAGCATAATGATGAGCTTTTTAATATATATTACGGGATTTTTTATGAACTTTGAACTTTTGCCGATTATGCAAATTAGAAAAAAGGGGGGATGGAATTAAAAAAATCTTCTCCTCTGAAACTACTGAGCCAATCTCAACCAAACTTTGCTGAGATGATCCTTAGGTGGTCCCCTTTCAAAATTGTGTCCGTCAGCGCCGTTCTGTATCCAAGATGTCCGCCATTACTAAAAATAGAAATTTCTTCAAATGGCCAAAACTGCTCTATTTTAAGCCAGAAAGTGCCCAAATTTGAACTGTATAAGCATAATGATGAGCTTTTTAACATATATTACGGGATTTTTTATGAACTTTGAACTTTTGCCGATTTTGACCGATTATGCAAATTAGAAAAAAGGGGGGATGAAATTAAAAAAAAATCTTCTCTGAAACTATTGAGCCAATCTCAACCAAACTTTGCTGAGATGATCCTTAGGTGGTCCCCTTTCAAAATTGTGTCCGTCAGCACCGTCCTGTATCCAAGATGGCCACCATTACTAAAAATAGAAATTTCTTCAAAGGTCCAAAACTGCTCTATTTTAAGCCAGAAAGTGCCCAAATTTGAACTGTATAAGCATAATGATGAGCTTTTTAACATATATTACGGGATTTTTTTATGAACTTTGAACTTTTGCCGATTTTGACCGATTTTGCAAATTAGAAAAAAGGGGGATGGAATTAATAAAATCTTCTCCTCTGAAACTACTGAGCCAATCTCAACCAAACTTTGCTGAGATGATCCTTAGGTGGTCCCCTTTCAAAATTGTGTCCGTCAGCGCCGTTCTGTATCCAAGATGGCCGCCATTACTAAAAATAGAAATTTCTTCAAATGGCCAAAACCGCTCTATTTTAAGCCAGAAAGTGCCCAAATTTGAACTGTATAAGCATAATGATGAGCTTTTTAACATATATTACGGGATTTTTTATGAACTTTGAACTTTTACCGATTTTGACCGATTATGCAAATTAGAAAAAAGGGGGGATGAAATTAAAAAAAAATCTTCTCTGAAACTATTGAGCCAATCTCAACCAAACTTTGCTGAGATGATCCTTAGGTGGTCCCCTTTCAAAATTGTGTCCGTCAGCACCGTCCTGTATCCAAGATGGCCACCATTACTAAAAATTGAAATTTCTTCAAATGTCCAAAACTGCTCTATTTTAAGCCAGAAAGTGCCCAAATTTGAACTGTATAAGCATAATGATGAGCTTTTTAACATATATTACGGGATTTTTTATGAACTTTGAACTTTTGCCGATTTTGACCGATTTTGCAAATTAGAAAAAAGGGGGATGGAATTAAAAAAATCTTCTCCTCTGAAACTACTGAGCCAATCTCAACCAAACTTTGCTGAGATGATCCTTAGGTGGTCCCCTTTCAAAATTGTGTCCGTCAGCGCCGTTCTGTATCCAAGATGGCCGCCATTACTAAAATTAGAAATTTCTTCAAATGGCCAAAACTGCTCTATTTTAAGCCAGAAAGTGCCCAAATTTGAACTGTATAAGCATAATGATGAGCTTTTTAACATATATTACGGGATTTTTTATGAACTTTGAACTTTTACCGATTTTGACCGATTATGCAAATTAGAAAAAAGGGGGGATGAAATTAAAAAAAAATCTTCTCTGAAACTATTGAGCCAATCTCAACCAAACTTTGCTGAGATGATCCTTAGGTGGTCCCCTTTCAAAATTGTGTCCGTCAGCACCGTCCTGTATCCAAGATGGCCACCATTACTAAAAATTGAAATTTCTTCAAATGTCCAAAACTGCTCTATTTTAAGCCAGAAAGTGCCCAAATTTGAACTGTATAAGCATAATGATGAGCTTTTTAACATATATTACGGAATTTTTTATGAACTTTGAACTTTTGCCGATTTTGACCGATTATGCAATTTAGGCATAAATGAGCAAAAAATCATTTAAAAATCTTCTTGTCAGAAACCACTTGGACAATTTCAACCAAACTTTGTCTGAATGATCCTTAGGTGGTCCCCTTTGAAAATTATGTCTGTCAGCGTCGTCCTGTATCCAAGATGGCCGCCGTTACTAAAAATAGAAAGTTCTTCAAATGGCCAAAACTGCTCTATATTAAGCCAGAATGTGTCCAAATTTGAACTGTATAAGCATAATGATGAGCTTTTTAATATATATTACGGGATTTTTTATGAACTTTGAACTTTTGCCGATTATGCAAATTAGAAAAAAGGGGGGATGGAATTAAAAAAATCTTCTCCTCTGAAACTACTGAGCCAATCTCAACCAAACTTTGCTGAGATGATCCTTAGGTGGTCCCCTTTCAAAATTGTGTCCGTCAGCGCCGTTCTGTATCCAAGATGTCCGCCATTACTAAAAATAGAAATTTCTTCAAATGGCCAAAACTGCTCTATTTTAAGCCAGAAAGTGCCCAAATTTGAACTGTATAAGCATAATGATGAGCTTTTTAACATATATTACGGGATTTTTTATGAACTTTGAACTTTTGCCGATTTTGACCGATTATGCAAATTAGAAAAAAGGGGGGATGAAATTAAAAAAAAATCTTCTCTGAAACTATTGAGCCAATCTCAACCAAACTTTGCTGAGATGATCCTTAGGTGGTCCCCTTTCAAAATTGTGTCCGTCAGCACCGTCCTGTATCCAAGATGGCCACCATTACTAAAAATAGAAATTTCTTCAAAGGTCCAAAACTGCTCTATTTTAAGCCAGAAAGTGCCCAAATTTGAACTGTATAAGCATAATGATGAGCTTTTTAACATATATTACGGGATTTTTTTATGAACTTTGAACTTTTGCCGATTTTGACCGATTTTGCAAATTAGAAAAAAGGGGGATGGAATTAATAAAATCTTCTCCTCTGAAACTACTGAGCCAATCTCAACCAAACTTTGCTGAGATGATCCTTAGGTGGTCCCCTTTCAAAATTGTGTCCGTCAGCGCCGTTCTATATCCAAGATGGCCGCCATTACTAAAAATAGAAATTTCTTCAAATGGCCAAAACCGCTCTATTTTAAGCCAGAAAGTGCCCAAATTTGAACTGTATAAGCATAATGATGAGCTTTTTAACATATATTACGGGATTTTTTATGAACTTTGAACTTTTACCGATTTTGACCGATTATGCAAATTAGAAAAAAGGGGGGATGAAATTAAAAAAAAATCTTCTCTGAAACTATTGAGCCAATCTCAACCAAACTTTGCTGAGATGATCCTTAGGTGGTCCCCTTTCAAAATTGTGTCCGTCAGCACCGTCCTGTATCCAAGATGGCCACCATTACTAAAAATTGAAATTTCTTCAAATGTCCAAAACTGCTCTATTTTAAGCCAGAAAGTGCCCAAATTTGAACTGTATAAGCATAATGATGAGCTTTTTAACATATATTACGGGATTTTTTATGAACTTTGAACTTTTGCCGATTTTGACCGATTTTGCAAATTAGAAAAAAGGGGGATGGAATTAAAAAAATCTTCTCCTCTGAAACTACTGAGCCAATCTCAACCAAACTTTGCTGAGATGATCCTTAGGTGGTCCCCTTTCAAAATTGTGTCCGTCAGCGCCGTTCTGTATCCAAGATGGCCGCCATTACTAAAAATAGAAATTTCTTCAAATGGCCAAAACTGCTCTATTTTAAGCCAGAAAGTGCCCAAATTTGAACTGTATAAGCATAATGATGAGCTTTTTAACATATATTACGGAATTTTTTATGAACTTTGAACTTTTGCCGATTTTGACCGATTATGCAATTTAGGCATAAATGAGCAAAAAATCATTTAAAAATCTTCTTGTCAGAAACCACTTGGACAATTTCAACCAAACTTTGTCTGAATGATCCTTAGGTGGTCCCCTTTGAAAATTATGTCTGTCAGCGTCGTCCTGTATCCAAGATGGCCGCCGTTACTAAAAATAGAAAGTTCTTCAAATGGCCAAAACTGCTCTATATTAAGCCAGAATGTGTCCAAATTTGAACTGTATAAGCATAATGATGAGCTTTTTAATATATATTACGGGATTTTTTATGAACTTTGAACTTTTGCCGATTATGCAAATTAGAAAAAAGGGGGATGGAATTAAAAAAATCTTCTCCTCTGAAACTACTGAGCCAATCTCAACCAAACTTTGCTGAGATGATCCTTAGGTGGTCCCCTTTCAAAATTATGTCCGTCAGCGCCGTTCTGTATCCAAGATGGCCGCCATTACTAAAAATAGAAATTTCTTCAAATGGCCAAAACTGCTCTATTTTAAGCCAGAAAGTGCCCAAATTTGAACTGTATAAGCATAATGATGAGCTTTTTAACATATATTACGGGATTTTTTTATGAACTTTGAACTTTTGCCGATTTTGACCGATTTTGCAAATTAGAAAAAAGGGGGATGGAATTAATAAAATCTTCTCCTCTGAAACTACTGAGCCAATCTCAACCAAACTTTGCTGAGATGATCCTTAGGTGGTCCCCTTTCAAAATTGTGTCCGTCAGCGCCGTTCTGTATCCAAGATGGCCGCCATTACTAAAAATAGAAATTTCTTCAAATGGCCAAAACCGCTCTATTTTAAGCCAGAAAGTGCCCAAATTTGAACTGTATAAGCATAATGATGAGCTTTTTAACATATATTACGGGATTTTTTATGAACTTTGAACTTTTACCGATTTTGACCGATTATGCAAATTAGAAAAAAGGGGGGATGAAATTAAAAAAAAATCTTCTCTGAAACTATTGAGCCAATCTCAACCAAACTTTGCTGAGATGATCCTTAGGTGGTCCCCTTTCAAAATTGTGTCCGTCAGCACCGTCCTGTATCCAAGATGGCCACCATTACTAAAAATTGAAATTTCTTCAAATGTCCAAAACTGCTCTATTTTAAGCCAGAAAGTGCCCAAATTTGAACTGTATAAGCATAATGATGAGCTTTTTAACATATATTACGGGATTTTTTATGAACTTTGAACTTTTGCCGATTTTGACCGATTTTGCAAATTAGAAAAAAGGGGGATGGAATTAAAAAAATCTTCTCCTCTGAAACTACTGAGCCAATCTCAACCAAACTTTGCTGAGATGATCCTTAGGTGGTCCCCTTTCAAAATTGTGTCCGTCAGCGCCGTTCTGTATCCAAGATGGCCGCCATTACTAAAAATAGAAATTTCTTCAAATGTCCAAAACTGCTCTATTTTAAGCCAGAAAGTGCCCAAATTTGAACTGTATAAGCATAATGATGAGCTTTTTAACATATATTACGGGATTTTTTATGAACTTTGAACTTTTACCGATTTTGACCGATTATGCAAATTAGAAAAAAGGGGGGATGAAATTAAAAAAAAATCTTCTCTGAAACTATTGAGCCAATCTCAACCAAACTTTGCTGAGATGATCCTTAGGTGGTCCCCTTTCAAAATTGTGTCCGTCAGCACCGTCCTGTATCCAAGATGGCCACCATTACTAAAAATTGAAATTTCTTCAAATGTCCAAAACTGCTCTATTTTAAGCCAGAAAGTGCCCAAATTTGAACTGTATAAGCATAATGATGAGCTTTTTAACATATATTACGGAATTTTTTATGAACTTTGAACTTTTGCCGATTTTGACCGATTATGCAATTTAGGCATAAATGAGCAAAAAATCATTTAAAAATCTTCTTGTCAGAAACCACTTGGACAATTTCAACCAAACTTTGTCTGAATGATCCTTAGGTGGTCCCCTTTGAAAATTATGTCTGTCAGCGTCGTCCTGTATCCAAGATGGCCGCCGTTACTAAAAATAGAAAGTTCTTCAAATGGCCAAAACTGCTCTATATTAAGCCAGAATGTGTCCAAATTTGAACTGTATAAGCATAATGATGAGCTTTTTAATATATATTACGGGATTTTTTATGAACTTTGAACTTTTGCCGATTATGCAAATTAGAAAAAAGGGGGGATGGAATTAAAAAAATCTTCTCCTCTGAAACTACTGAGCCAATCTCAACCAAACTTTGCTGAGATGATCCTTAGGTGGTCCCCTTTCAAAATTGTGTCCGTCAGCGCCGTTCTGTATCCAAGATGTCCGCCATTACTAAAAATAGAAATTTCTTCAAATGGCCAAAACTGCTCTATTTTAAGCCAGAAAGTGCCCAAATTTGAACTGTATAAGCATAATGATGAGCTTTTTAACATATATTACGGGATTTTTTATGAACTTTGAACTTTTGCCGATTTTGACCGATTTTGCAAATTAGAAAAAAGGGGGATGGAATTAAAAAAATCTTCTCCTCTGAAACTACTGAGCCAATCTCAACCAAACTTTGCTGAGATGATCCTTAGGTGGTCCCCTTTCAAAATTGTGTCCGTCAGCGCCGTTCTGTATCCAAGATGGCCGCCATTACTAAAAATAGAAATTTCTTCAAATGGCCAAAACTGCTCTATTTTAAGCCAGAAAGTGCCCAAATTTGAACTGTATAAGCATAATGATGAGCTTTTTAACATATATTACGGGATTTTTTATGAACTTTGAACTTTTGCCGATTTTGACCGATTTTGCAAATTAGAAAAAAGGGGGATGGAATTAAAAAAATCTTCTCCTCTGAAACTATTGAGCCAATCTCAACCAAACTTTGCTGAGATGATCCTTAGGTGGTCCCCTTTCAAAATTGTGTCCGTCAGCACCGTCCTGTATCCAAGATGGCCACCATTACTAAAAATAGAAATTTCTTCAAAGGTCCAAAACTGCTCTATTTTAAGCCAGAAAGTGCCCAAATTTGAACTGTATAAGCATAATGATGAGCTTTTTAACATATATTATGGGATTTTTTATGAACTTTGAACTTTTGCCGATTTTGACCGATTATGCAATTTAGGCATAAATGAGCAAAAAATCATTTAAAAATCTTCTTGTCAGAAACCACGTGGACAATTTCAACCAAACTTTGTCTGAATGATCTTTAGGTGGTCCCCTTTGAAAATTATGTCTGTCAGCGCCGTCCTGTATCCAAGATGGCCGCCGTTACTAAAAATAGAAATTTCTTCAAATGGCCAAAACTGCTCTATATTATGCCAGAATGTGTCCAAATTTGAACTGTATAAGCATAATGATGAGCTTTTTAATATATATTACGGGAATTTTTATGAACTTTGAACTTTTACCGATTTTGACCGATTATGCAAATTAGAAAAAAGGGGGGATGAAATTAAAAAAAAATCTTCTCTGAAACTATTGAGCCAATCTCAACCAAACTTTTCTGAGATGATCCTTAGGTGGTCCCCTTTCAAAATTGTGTCCGTCAGCACCGTCCTGTATCCAAGATGGCCACCATTACTAAAAATTGAAATGTCTTCAAAGGTCCAAAACTGCTCTATTTTAAGCCAGAAAGTGCCCAAATTTGAACTGTATAAGCATAATGATGAGCTTTTTAACATATAATACGGGATTTTTTATGAACTTTGAACTTTTGCCGATTTTGACCGATTTTGCAAATTAGAAAAAAAGGGGGATGGAACTAAAAAAATCTTCTCCTCTGAAACTACTGAGCCAATCTCAACCAAACTTTGCTGAGATGATCCTTAGGTGGTCCCCTTTCAAAATTGTGTCCGTCAGCGCCGTTCTGTATCCAAGATGGCCGCCATTACTAAAAATAGAAATTTCTTCAAATGGCCAAAACTGCTCTATTTTAAGCCAGAAAGTGCCCAAATTTGAACTGTATAAGCATAATGATGAGCTTTTTAACATATATTACGGGATTTTTTATGAACTTTGAACTTTTGCCGATTTTGACCGATTATGCAATTTAGGCATAAATGAGCAAAAAATCATTTAAAAATCTTCTTGTCAGAAACCACGTGGACAATTTCAACCAAACTTTGTCTGAATGATCCTTAGGTGGTCCCCTTTGAAAATTATGTCTGTCAGCGCCGTCCTGTATCCAAGATGGCCGCCTTACTAAAAATAGAAATTTCTTCAAATGGCCAAAACTGCTCTATATTATGCCAGAATGTGTCCAAATTTGAACTGTATAAGCATAATGATGAGCTTTTTAATATATATTACGGGAATTTTTATGAACTTTGAACTTTTACCGATTTTGACCGATTATGCAAATTAGAAAAAAGGGGGGATGAAATTAAAAAAAAATCTTCTCTGAAACTATTGAGCCAATCTCAACCAAACTTTTCTGAGATGATCCTTAGGTGGTCCCCTTTCAAAATTGTGTCCGTCAGCACCGTCCTGTATCCAAGATGGCCACCATTACTAAAAATTGAAATGTCTTCAAAGGTCCAAAACTGCTCTATTTTAAGCCAGAAAGTGCCCAAATTTGAACTGTATAAGCATAATGATGAGCTTTTTAACATATAATACGGGATTTTTTATGAACTTTGAACTTTTGCCGATTTTGACCGATTTTGCAAATTAGAAAAAAAGGGGGATGGAACTAAAAAAATCTTCTCCTCTGAAACTACTGAGCCAATCTCAACCAAACTTTGCTGAGATGATCCTTAGGTGGTCCCCTTTCAAAATTGTGGCCGTCAGCTCCGTCCTGTATCCAAGATGGCCGCCATTACTAAAAATAGAAATTTCTTCAAATGGCCAAAACTGCTCTATTTTAAGCCAGAAAGTGCCCAAATTTGAACTGTATAAGCATAATGATGAGCTTTTTAACATATATTACGGGATTTTTTTATGAACTTTGAACTTTTGCCGATTTTGACCGATTTTGCAAATTAGAAAAAAGGGGGATGGAATTAAAAAAATCTTCTCCTCTGAAACTACTGAGCCAATCTCAACCAAACTTTGCTGAGATGATCCTTAGGTGGTCCCCTTTCAAAATTATGTCCGTCAGCGCCGTTCTGTATCCAAGATGGCCGCCATTACTAAAAATAGAAATTTCTTCAAATGGCCAAAACTGCTCTATTTTAAGCCAGAAAGTGCCCAAATTTGAACTGTATAAGCATACTGATGAGCTTTTTAACATATATTACGGGATTTTTTATGAACTTTGAACTTTTGCCGATTTTGACCGATTTTGCAAATTAGAAAAAAGGGGGATGGAATTAAAAAAATCTTCTCCTCTGAAACTACTGAGACAATCTCAACCAAACTTTGCTGAGATGATCCTTAGGTGGTCCCCTTTCAAAATTGTGTCCGTCAGCGCCGTTCTGTATCCAATATGGCCGCCATTACTAAAAATAGAAATTTCTTCAAATGGCCAAAACTGCTCTATTTTAAGCCAGAAAGTGCCCAAATTTGAACTGTATAAGCATAATGATGAGCTTTTTAACATATATTACGGGATTTTTTATGAACTTTGAACTTTTACCGATTTTGACCGATTATGCAAATTAGAAAAAAGGGGGGATGAAATTAAAAAAAAATCTTCTCTGAAACTATTGAGCCAATCTCAACCAAACTTTTCTGAGATGATCCTTAGGTGGTCCCCTTTCAAAATTGTGTCCGTCAGCACCGTCCTGTATCCAAGATGGCCACCATTACTAAAAATTGAAATTTCTTCAAATGTCCAAAACTGCTCTATTTTAAGCCAGAAAGTGCCCAAATTTGAACTGTATAAGCATAATGATGAGCTTTTTAACATATATTACGGGATTTTTTATGAACTTTGAACTTTTGCCGATTTTGACCGATTATGCAATTTAGGCATAAATGAGCAAAAAATCATTTAAAAATCTTCTTGTCAGAAACCACTTGGACAATTTCAACCAAACTTTATCTGAATGATCCTTAGGTGGTCCCCTTTGAAAATTATGTCTGTCAGCGTCGTCCTGTATCCAAGATGGCCGCCGTTACTAAAAATAGAAAGTCCTTCAAATGGCCAAAACTGCTCTATATTAAGCCAGAATGTGTCCAAATTTGAACTGTATAAGCATAATGATGAGCTTTTTAATATATATTGCGGGATTTTTTATGAACTTTGAACTTTTACCGATTTTGACCGATTATGCAAATTAGAAAAAAGGGGGGATGAAATTAAAAAAAAATCTTCTCTGAAACTATTGAGCCAATCTCAACCAAACTTTGCTGAGATGATCCTTAGGTGGTCCCCTTTCAAAATTGTGTCCGTCAGCGCCGTTCTGTATCCAAGATGTCCGCCATTACTAAAAATAGAAATTTCTTCAAATGGCCAAAACTGCTCTATTTTAAGCCAGAAAGTGCCCAAATTTGAACTGTATAAGCATAATGATGAGCTTTTTAACATATATTACGGGATTTTTTATGAACTTTGAACTTTTACCGATTTTGACCGATTATGCAAATTAGAAAAAAGGGGGGATGAAATTGAAAAAAAATCTTCTCTGAAACTATTGAGCCAATCTCAACCAAACTTTGCTGAGATGATCCTTAGGTGGTCCCCTTTCAAAATTGTGTCCGTCAGCGCCGTTCTGTATCCAAGATGGCCGCCATTACTAAAAATAGAAATTTCTTCAAATGGCCAAAACTGCTCTATTTTAAGCCAGAAAGTGCCCAAATTTAAACTGTATAAGCATAATGATGAGCTTTTTAACATATATTACGGGATTTTTTATGAACTTTGAACTTTTGCCGATTTTGACCGATTTTGCAAATTAGAAAAAAGGGAGATGGAATTAAAAAAATCTTCTCCTCTGAAACTACTGAGCCAATCTCAACCAAACTTTGCTGAGATGATCCTTAGGTGGTCCCCTTTCAAAATTGTGTCCGTCAGCGCCGTTCTGTATCCAAGATGTCCGCCATTACTAAAAATAGAAATTTCTTCAAATGGCCAAAACTGCTCTATTTTAAGCCAGAAAGTGCCCAAATTTGAACTGTATAAGCATAATGATGAGCTTTTTAACATATATTACGGGATTTTTTATGAACTTTGAACTTTTACCGATTTTGACCGATTATGCAAATTAGAAAAAAAGGGGGATGAAATTAAAAAAAAATCTTCTCTGAAACTATTTAGCCAATCTCAACCAAACTTTGCTGAGATGATCCTTAGGTGGTCCCCTTTCAAAATTGTGTCCGTCAGCACCGTCCTGTATCCAAGATGGCCACCATTACTAAAAATAGAAATTTCTTCAAAGGTCCAAAACTGCTCTATTTTAAGCCAGAAAGTGCCCAAATTTGAACTGTATAAGCATAATGATGAGCTTTTTAACATATATTACGGGATTTTTTTATGAACTTTGAACTTTTGCCGATTTTGACCGATTTTGCAAATTAGAAAAAAGGGGGATGGAATTAATAAAATCTTCTCCTCTGAAACTACTGAGCCAATCTCAACCAAACTTTGCTGAGATGATCCTTAGGTGGTCCCCTTTCAAAATTGTGTCCGTCAGCGCCGTTCTGTATCCAAGATGGCCGCCATTACTAAAAATAGAAATTTCTTCAAATGGCCAAAACCGCTCTATTTTAAGCCAGAAAGTGCCCAAATTTGAACTGTATAAGCATAATGATGAGCTTTTTAACATATATTACGGGATTTTTTATGAACTTTGAACTTTTACCGATTTTGACCGATTATGCAAATTAGAAAAAAGGGAGGATGAAATTAAAAAAAAATCTTCTCTGAAACTATTGAGCCAATCTCAACCAAACTTTGCTGAGATGATCCTTAGGTGGTCCCCTTTCAAAATTGTGTCCGTCAGCACCGTCCTGTATCCAAGATGGCCACCATTACTAAAAATTGAAATTTCTTCAAATGTCCAAAACTGCTCTATTTTAAGCCAGAAAGTGCCCAAATTTGAACTGTATAAGCATAATGATGAGCTTTTTAACATATATTACGGGATTTTTTATGAACTTTGAACTTTTGCCGATTTTGACCGATTTTGCAAATTAGAAAAAAGGGGGATGGAATTAAAAAAATCTTCTCCTCTGAAACTACTGAGCCAATCTCAACCAAACTTTGCTGAGATGATCCTTAGGTGGTCCCCTTTCAAAATTGTGTCCGTCAGCGCCGTTCTGTATCCAAGATGGCCGCCATTACTAAAATTAGAAATTTCTTCAAATGGCCAAAACTGCTCTATTTTAAGCCAGAAAGTGCCCAAATTTGAACTGTATAAGCATAATGATGAGCTTTTTAACATATATTACGGGATTTTTTATGAACTTTGAACTTTTGCCGATTTTGACCGATTATGCAATTTAGGCATAAATGAGCAAAAAATCATTTAAAAATCTTCTTGTCAGAAACCACTTGGACAATTTCAACCAAACTTTGTCTGAATGATCCTTAGGTGGTCCCCTTTGAAAATTATGTCTGTCAGCGTCGTCCTGTATCCAAGATGGCCGCCGTTACTAAAAATAGAAAGTTCTTCAAATGGCCAAAACTGCTCTATATTAAGCCAGAATGTGTCCAAATTTGAACTGTATAAGCATAATGATGAGCTTTTTAATATATATTACGGGATTTTTTATGAACTTTGAACTTTTGCCGATTATGCAAATTAGAAAAAAGGGGGGATGGAATTAAAAAAATCTTCTCCTCTGAAACTACTGAGCCAATCTCAACCAAACTTTGCTGAGATGATCCTTAGGTGGTCCCCTTTCAAAATTGTGTCCGTCAGCGCCGTTCTGTATCCAAGATGTCCGCCATTACTAAAAATAGAAATTTCTTCAAATGGCCAAAACTGCTCTATTTTAAGCCAGAAAGTGCCCAAATTTGAACTGTATAAGCATAATGATGAGCTTTTTAACATATATTACGGGATTTTTTATGAACTTTGAACTTTTGCCGATTTTGACCGATTATGCAAATTAGAAAAAAGGGGGGATGAAATTAAAAAAAAATCTTCTCTGAAACTATTGAGCCAATCTCAACCAAACTTTGCTGAGATGATCCTTAGGTGGTCCCCTTTCAAAATTGTGTCCGTCAGCACCGTCCTGTATCCAAGATGGCCACCATTACTAAAAATAGAAATTTCTTCAAAGGTCCAAAACTGCTCTATTTTAAGCCAGAAAGTGCCCAAATTTGAACTGTATAAGCATAATGATGAGCTTTTTAACATATATTACGGGATTTTTTATGAACTTTGAACTTTTGCCGATTTTGACCGATTTTGCAAATTAGAAAAAAGGGGGATGGAATTAAAAAAATCTTCTCCTCTGAAACTACTGAGCCAATCTCAACCAAACTTTGCTGAGATGATCCTTAGGTGGTCCCCTTTCAAAATTTTGTCCGTCAGCGCCGTTCTGTATCCAAGATGGCCGCCATTACTAAAATTAGAAATTTCTTCAAATGGCCAAAACTGCTCTATTTTAAGCCAGAAAGTGCCCAAATTTGAACTGTATAAGCATAATGATGAGCTTTTTAACATATATTACGGGATTTTTTATGAACTTTGAACTTTTACCGATTTTGACCGATTATGCAAATTAGAAAAAAGGGGGGATGAAATTAAAAAAAAATCTTCTCTGAAACTATTGAGCCAATCTCAACCAAACTTTGCTGAGATGATCCTTAGGTGGTCCCCTTTCAAAATTGTGTCCGTCAGCACCGTCCTGTATCCAAGATGGCCACCATTACTAAAAATTGAAATTTCTTCAAATGTCCAAAACTGCTCTATTTTAAGCCAGAAAGTGCCCAAATTTGAACTGTATAAGCATAATGATGAGCTTTTTAACATATATTACGGAATTTTTTATGAACTTTGAACTTTTGCCGATTTTGACCGATTATGCAATTTAGGCATAAATGAGCAAAAAATCATTTAAAAATCTTCTTGTCAGAAACCACTTGGACAATTTCAACCAAACTTTGTCTGAATGATCCTTAGGTGGTCCCCTTTGAAAATTATGTCTGTCAGCGTCGTCCTGTATCCAAGATGGCCGCCGTTACTAAAAATAGAAAGTTCTTCAAATGGCCAAAACTGCTCTATATTAAGCCAGAATGTGTCCAAATTTGAACTGTATAAGCATAATGATGAGCTTTTTAATATATATTACGGGATTTTTTATGAACTTTGAACTTTTGCCGATTATGCAAATTAGAAAAAAGGGGGGATGGAATTAAAAAAATCTTCTCCTCTGAAACTACTGAGCCAATCTCAACCAAACTTTGCTGAGATGATCCTTAGGTGGTCCCCTTTCAAAATTGTGTCCGTCAGCGCCGTTCTGTATCCAAGATGTCCGCCATTACTAAAAATAGAAATTTCTTCAAATGGCCAAAACTGCTCTATTTTAAGCCAGAAAGTGCCCAAATTTGAACTGTATAAGCATAATGATGAGCTTTTTAACATATATTACGGGATTTTTTATGAACTTTGAACTTTTGCCGATTTTGACCGATTATGCAAATTAGAAAAAAGGGGGGATGAAATTAAAAAAAAATCTTCTCTGAAACTATTGAGCCAATCTCAACCAAACTTTGCTGAGATGATCCTTAGGTGGTCCCCTTTCAAAATTGTGTCCGTCAGCACCGTCCTGTATCCAAGATGGCCACCATTACTAAAAATAGAAATTTCTTCAAAGGTCCAAAACTGCTCTATTTTAAGCCAGAAAGTGCCCAAATTTGAACTGTATAAGCATAATGATGAGCTTTTTAACATATATTACGGGATTTTTTTATGAACTTTGAACTTTTGCCGATTTTGACCGATTTTGCAAATTAGAAAAAAGGGGGATGGAATTAATAAAATCTTCTCCTCTGAAACTACTGAGCCAATCTCAACCAAACTTTGCTGAGATGATCCTTAGGTGGTCCCCTTTCAAAATTGTGTCCGTCAGCGCCGTTCTGTATCCAAGATGGCCGCCATTACTAAAAATAGAAATTTCTTCAAATGGCCAAAACCGCTCTATTTTAAGCCAGAAAGTGCCCAAATTTGAACTGTATAAGCATAATGATGAGCTTTTTAACATATATTACGGGATTTTTTATGAACTTTGAACTTTTACCGATTTTGACCGATTATGCAAATTAGAAAAAAGGGGGGATGAAATTAAAAAAAAATCTTCTCTGAAACTATTGAGCCAATCTCAACCAAACTTTGCTGAGATGATCCTTAGGTGGTCCCCTTTCAAAATTGTGTCCGTCAGCACCGTCCTGTATCCAAGATGGCCACCATTACTAAAAATTGAAATTTCTTCAAATGTCCAAAACTGCTCTATTTTAAGCCAGAAAGTGCCCAAATTTGAACTGTATAAGCATAATGATGAGCTTTTTAACATATATTACGGGATTTTTTATGAACTTTGAACTTTTGCCGATTTTGACCGATTTTGCAAATTAGAAAAAAAGGGGGATGGAATTAAAAAAATCTTCTCCTCTGAAACTACTGAGCCAATCTCAACCAAACTTTGCTGAGATGATCCTTAGGTGGTCCCCTTTCAAAATTGTGTCCGTCAGCGCCGTTCTGTATCCAAGATGGCCGCCATTACTAAAAATAGAAATTTCTTCAAATGGCCAAAACTGCTCTATTTTAAGCCAGAAGGTGCCCAAATTTGAACTGTATAAGCATAATGATGAGCTTTTTAACATATATTACGGGATTTTTTATGAACTTTGAACTTTTACCGATTTTGACCGATTATGCAAATTAGAAAAAAAGGGGGATGAAATTAAAAAAAAATCTTCTCTGAAACTATTGAGCCAATCTCAACCAAACTTTGCTGAGATGATCCTTAGGTGGTCCCCTTTCAAAATTGTGTCCGTCAGCACCGTCCTGTATCCAAGATGGCCACCATTACTAAAAATTGAAATTTCTTCAAATGTCCAAAACTGCTCTATTTTAAGCCAGAAAGTGCCCAAATTTGAACTGTATAAGCATAATGATGAGCTTTTTAACATATATTACGGAATTTTTTATGAACTTTGAACTTTTGCCGATTTTGACCGATTATGCAATTTAGGCATAAATGAGCAAAAAATCATTTAAAAATCTTCTTGTCAGAAACCACTTGGACAATTTCAACCAAACTTTGTCTGAATGATCCTTAGGTGGTCCCCTTTGAAAATTATGTCTGTCAGCGTCGTCCTGTATCCAAGATGGCCGCCGTTACTAAAAATAGAAAGTTCTTCAAATGGCCAAAACTGCTCTATATTAAGCCAGAATGTGTCCAAATTTGAACTGTATAAGCATAATGATGAGCTTTTTAATATATATTACGGGATTTTTTATGAACTTTGAACTTTTGCCGATTATGCAAATTAGAAAAAAGGGGGGATGGAATTAAAAAAATCTTCTCCTCTGAAACTACTGAGCCAATCTCAACCAAACTTTGCTGAGATGATCCTTAGGTGGTCCCCTTTCAAAATTGTGTCCGTCAGCGCCGTTCTGTATCCAAGATGTCCGCCATTACTAAAAATAGAAATTTCTTCAAATGGCCAAAACTGCTCTATTTTAAGCCAGAAAGTGCCCAAATTTGAACTGTATAAGCATAATGATGAGCTTTTTAACATATATTACGGGATTTTTTATGAACTTTGAACTTTTGCCGATTTTGACCGATTATGCAAATTAGAAAAAAGGGGGGATGAAATTAAAAAAAAATCTTCTCTGAAACTATTGAGCCAATCTCAACCAAACTTTGCTGAGATGATCCTTAGGTGGTCCCCTTTCAAAATTGTGTCCGTCAGCACCGTCCTGTATCCAAGATGGCCACCATTACTAAAAATAGAAATTTCTTCAAAGGTCCAAAACTGCTCTATTTTAAGCCAGAAAGTGCCCAAATTTGAACTGTATAAGCATAATGATGAGCTTTTTAACATATATTACGGGATTTTTTTATGAACTTTGAACTTTTGCCGATTTTGACCGATTTTGCAAATTAGAAAAAAGGGGGATGGAATTAATAAAATCTTCTCCTCTGAAACTACTGAGCCAATCTCAACCAAACTTTGCTGAGATGATCCTTAGGTGGTCCCCTTTCAAAATTGTGTCCGTCAGCGCCGTTCTGTATCCAAGATGGCCGCCATTACTAAAAATAGAAATTTCTTCAAATGGCCAAAACCGCTCTATTTTAAGCCAGAAAGTGCCCAAATTTGAACTGTATAAGCATAATGATGAGCTTTTTAACATATATTACGGGATTTTTTATGAACTTTGAACTTTTACCGATTTTGACCGATTATGCAAATTAGAAAAAAGGGGGGATGAAATTAAAAAAAAATCTTCTCTGAAACTATTGAGCCAATCTCAACCAAACTTTGCTGAGATGATCCTTAGGTGGTCCCCTTTCAAAATTGTGTCCGTCAGCACCGTCCTGTATCCAAGATGGCCACCATTACTAAAAATTGAAATTTCTTCAAATGTCCAAAACTGCTCTATTTTAAGCCAGAAAGTGCCCAAATTTGAACTGTATAAGCATAATGATGAGCTTTTTAACATATATTACGGGATTTTTTATGAACTTTGAACTTTTGCCGATTTTGACCGATTTTGCAAATTAGAAAAAAGGGGGATGGAATTAAAAAAATCTTCTCCTCTGAAACTACTGAGCCAATCTCAACCAAACTTTGCTGAGATGATCCTTAGGTGGTCCCCTTTCAAAATTGTGTCCGTCAGCGCCGTTCTGTATCCAAGATGGCCGCCATTACTAAAAATAGAAATTTCTTCAAATGGCCAAAACTGCTCTATTTTAAGCCAGAAAGTGCCCAAATTTGAACTGTATAAGCATAATGATGAGCTTTTTAACATATATTACGGGATTTTTTATGAACTTTGAACTTTTGCCGATTTTGACCGATTTTGCAAATTAGAAAAAAGGGGGATGGAATTAAAAAAATCTTCTCCTCTGAAACTATTGAGCCAATCTCAACCAAACTTTGCTGAGATGATCCTTAGGTGGTCCCCTTTCAAAATTGTGTCCGTCAGCACCGTCCTGTATCCAAGATGGCCACCATTACTAAAAATAGAAATTTCTTCAAAGGTCCAAAACTGCTCTATTTTAAGCCAGAAAGTGCCCAAATTTGAACTGTATAAGCATAATGATGAGCTTTTTAACATATATTACGGGATTTTTTATGAACTTTGAACTTTTGCCGATTTTGACCGATTATGCAATTTAGGCATAAATGAGCAAAAAATCATTTAAAAATCTTCTTGTCAGAAACCACGTGGACAATTTCAACCAAACTTTGTCTGAATGATCCTTAGGTGGTCCCCTTTGAAAATTATGTCTGTCAGCGCCGTCCTGTATCCAAGATGGCCGCCGTTACTAAAAATAGAAATTTCTTCAAATGGCCAAAACTGCTCTATATTATGCCAGAATGTGTCCAAATTTGAACTGTATAAGCATAATGATGAGCTTTTTAATATATATTACGGGAATTTTTATGAACTTTGAACTTTTACCGATTTTGACCGATTATGCAAATTAGAAAAAAGGGGGGATGAAATTAAAAAAAAATCTTCTCTGAAACTATTGAGCCAATCTCAACCAAACTTTTCTGAGATGATCCTTAGGTGGTCCCCTTTCAAAATTGTGTCCGTCAGCACCGTCCTGTATCCAAGATGGCCACCATTACTAAAAATTGAAATGTCTTCAAAGGTCCAAAACTGCTCTATTTTAAGCCAGAAAGTGCCCAAATTTGAACTGTATAAGCATAATGATGAGCTTTTTAACATATAATACGGGATTTTTTATGAACTTTGAACTTTTGCCGATTTTGACCGATTTTGCAAATTAGAAAAAAAGGGGGATGGAACTAAAAAAATCTTCTCCTCTGAAACTACTGAGCCAATCTCAACCAAACTTTGCTGAGATGATCCTTAGGTGGTCCCCTTTCAAAATTGTGGCCGTCAGCTCCGTCCTGTATCCAAGATGGCCGCCATTACTAAAAATAGAAATTTCTTCAAATGGCCAAAACTGCTCTATTTTAAGCCAGAAAGTGCCCAAATTTGAACTGTATAAGCATAATGATGAGCTTTTTAACATATATTACGGGATTTTTTTATGAACTTTGAACTTTTGCCGATTTTGACCGATTTTGCAAATTAGAAAAAAGGGGGATGGAATTAAAAAAATCTTCTCCTCTGAAACTACTGAGCCAATCTCAACCAAACTTTGCTGAGATGATCCTTAGGTGGTCCCCTTTCAAAATTATGTCCGTCAGCGCCGTTCTGTATCCAAGATGGCCGCCATTACTAAAAATAGAAATTTCTTCAAATGGCCAAAACTGCTCTATTTTAAGCCAGAAAGTGCCCAAATTTGAACTGTATAAGCATACTGATGAGCTTTTTAACATATATTACGGGATTTTTTATGAACTTTGAACTTTTGCCGATTTTGACCGATTTTGCAAATTAGAAAAAAGGGGGATGGAATTAAAAAAATCTTCTCCTCTGAAACTACTGAGCCAATCTCAACCAAACTTTGCTGAGATGATCCTTAGGTGGTCCCCTTTCAAAATTGTGTCCGTCAGCGCCGTTCTGTATCCAATATGGCCGCCATTACTAAAAATAGAAATTTCTTCAAATGGCCAAAACTGCTCTATTTTAAGCCAGAAAGTGCCCAAATTTGAACTGTATAAGCATAATGATGAGCTTTTTAACATATATTACGGGATTTTTTATGAACTTTGAACTTTTACCGATTTTGACCGATTATGCAAATTAGAAAAAAGGGGGGATGAAATTAAAAAAAAATCTTCTCTGAAACTATTGAGCCAATCTCAACCAAACTTTTCTGAGATGATCCTTAGGTGGTCCCCTTTCAAAATTGTGTCCGTCAGCACCGTCCTGTATCCAAGATGGCCACCATTACTAAAAATTGAAATTTCTTCAAATGTCCAAAACTGCTCTATTTTAAGCCAGAAAGTGCCCAAATTTGAACTGTATAAGCATAATGATGAGCTTTTTAACATATATTACGGGATTTTTTATGAACTTTGAACTTTTGCCGATTTTGACCGATTATGCAATTTAGGCATAAATGAGCAAAAAATCATTTAAAAATCTTCTTGTCAGAAACCACTTGGACAATTTCAACCAAACTTTATCTGAATGATCCTTAGGTGGTCCCCTTTGAGAATTATGTCTGTCAGCGTCGTCCTGTATCCAAGATGGCCGCCGTTACTAAAAATAGAAAGTCCTTCAAATGGCCAAAACTGCCCTATATTAAGCCAGAATGTGTCCAAATTTGAACTGTATAAGCATAATGATGAGCTTTTTAATATATATTGCGGGATTTTTTATGAACTTTGAACTTTTACCGATTTTGACCGATTATGCAAATTAGAAAAAAGGGGGGATGAAATTAAAAAAAAATCTTCTCTGAAACTATTGAGCCAATCTCAACCAAACTTTGCTGAGATGATCCTTAGGTGGTCCCCTTTCAAAATTGTGTCCGTCAGCGCCGTTCTGTATCCAAGATGTCCGCCATTACTAAAAATAGAAATTTCTTCAAATGGCCAAAACTGCTCTATTTTAAGCCAGAAAGTGCCCAAATTTGAACTGTATAAGCATAATGATGAGCTTTTTAACATATATTACGGGATTTTTTATGAACTTTGAACTTTTACCGATTTTGACCGATTATGCAAATTAGAAAAAAGGGGGGATGAAATTGAAAAAAAATCTTCTCTGAAACTATTGAGCCAATCTCAACCAAACTTTGCTGAGATGATCCTTAGGTGGTCCCCTTTCAAAATTGTGTCCGTCAGCGCCGTTCTGTATCCAAGAAGGCCGCCATTACTAAAAATAGAAATTTCTTCAAATGGCCAAAACTGCTCTATTTTAAGCCAGAAAGTGCCCAAATTTAAACTGTATAAGCATAATGATGAGCTTTTTAACATATATTACGGGATTTTTTATGAACTTTGAACTTTTGCCGATTTTGACCGATTTTGCAAATTAGAAAAAAGGGAGATGGAATTAAAAAAATCTTCTCCTCTGAAACTACTGAGCCAATCTCAACCAAACTTTGCTGAGATGATCCTTAGGTGGTCCCCTTTCAAAATTGTGTCCGTCAGCGCCGTTCTGTATCCAAGATGTCCGCCATTACTAAAAATAGAAATTTCTTCAAATGGCCAAAACTGCTCTATTTTAAGCCAGAAAGTGCCCAAATTTGAACTGTATAAGCATAATGATGAGCTTTTTAACATATATTACGGGATTTTTTATGAACTTTGAACTTTTACCGATTTTGACCGATTATGCAAATTAGAAAAAAAGGGGGATGAAATTAAAAAAAAATCTTCTCTGAAACTATTGAGCCAATCTCAACCAAACTTTGCTGAGATGATCCTTAGGTGGTCCCCTTTCAAAATTGTGTCCGTCAGCACCGTCCTGTATCCAAGATGGCCACCATTACTAAAAATAGAAATTTCTTCAAAGGTCCAAAACTGCTCTATTTTAAGCCAGAAAGTGCCCAAATTTGAACTGTATAAGCATAATGATGAGCTTTTTAACATATATTACGGGATTTTTTATGAACTTTGAACTTTTGCCGATTTTGACCGATTATGCAATTTAGGCATAAATGAGCAAAAAATCATTTAAAAATCTTCTTGTCAGAAACCACTTGGACAATTTCAACCAAACTTTGTCTGAATGATCCTTAGGTGGTCCCCTTGGAAAATTATGTCTGTCAGCGCCGTCCTGTATCCAAGATGGCCGCCGTTACTAAAAATAGAAAGTTCTTCAAATGGCCAAAACTGCTCTATATTAAGCCAGAATGTGTCCAAATTTGAACTGTATAAGCATAATGATGAGCTTTTTAATATATATTACGGAATTTTTTATGAACTTTGAACTTTTGCCGATTTTGACCGATTATGCAAATTAGGCATAAATAAGCAAAAAATCATTTAAAAATCTTCTTGTCAGAAACCACTATGCCAATTTCAACCAAACTTTGTCTGAATGATCCTTAGGTGGTCCCATGGCCGCTGTTGCTAAAAATAGAAATTACATCAAATGGTCAAAACTGCTGTATTTGAAGCCATGATGGACTCAAATTTGAACTGTATAAGTATAATTATGAGCTTTTCAACATATTATATTCCGGGTTTTCATATGAACTTTTAACTTTTGCTGATTTTGACTGATTATGCAAATTAAGAATAAATAAGCAAAAAAATAATTTAAAAATCTTCTCGTCATAAACCACTTGGTCAATTTCAACCAAACTTGGCCTGAATGATCCTTAGGTGGTCGCCTTTCAAAATTGTGTCCGGCAGCTCCATCCTATATCCAAGATGGCTGCCATTACTAAAAGTACAAATTATGTCAAATGGCCAAAACTGCTGTATTTGAAGCCATGATGGGCTCAAATTTGTACTGTATGAGAATAATTATGTGCTTTTTGGTCCAAAGCGTGCATAGCATTCCATGGAAAAACACCTGTTGCCATCGCTTAGCGTCTGTCATCTGTCCATCATCCACCCATGCGTTGGTAAATAATACTATTCTCTAGAACCAAACGGCCAAATATATATTGTTTCATTTCTCATTAAATTTGTCATTTTTTTTTTCTTAAATCAACATATTTTAGTGCATTTTCATTGGATTTAACTAAATATAGTATGTGATACTTCACTTATTAATTATAAAATTAAATAACAACCTTTAAGTTGCCCCAACTTAAGTGCTAAAACAACAATCTATAGCAATAAAATCAATCAGATATGACTCAGGTAAGAAATTAGCATGTTGGCCAAGTGAGACGATGAAATTTTCAAATGTTGGCCAGATGAGACTAAACCGATGAAACAGTTTCAAGGTGTACTTTAAAGGCATATTGTCTACCAAAATCCTAATTTTTTCATACTCAAGATTATTGTCGTTTTCCTTACTGACCTTCATAAAATGAAGATTAAACACCGAATTATTGGCGAATACGCTACGAAACGTTGTTTTTTCGATTTAAAAAAGCTGACCATCGTTACTGGAAGCTAATTAATTATGCACTAACCTGAGCGAGGCCAAATCTATTTTTATTTATTTTTATGCCAGTAACCCGGATGTGTTTGTTTACCTCGCAAATACGGCCGTTTTATGCTACTCATTGACAATAATTTGCTGTGCCAGGTGCAAAATTACATATATTGAATAATATCTACCGAAAATGATCATAGACATCATCATAAATTCATAAAATATGAACAATGAATGAGAAAAGAAGGCAACATGCTCGGCTTACCTATCAAGCAAAATCTTTGCCACTTCCGCGTGAGTTTGGACGCGTAGCACTTCCTTCAGTTCGTTCCAACGGTCCAACTGATCCCCTGCATATATCCTGCATTTGTTCCATTTGGAAGATACTGCACTTCTATTCCTCTTTCTCTCTGAATCCGTCAAAGTCCGCTTTTTTCCACGCGTTGACACTTTCTCTTCCGACATGTTGTTTATTATTTCTAAACAGTGCGCATGCTCAAGACGGGCTCACATAGAAGGTCATATGAATATACGGGTTTAAATTGAATTCTTGTCATCCTGGACAATAATTCCGATAACGATAGTTTTTGGTCTTTTTTGTCAAAAAAAGAACACAAATCGTATCTTTTGCAGCATAACTGTTTAATGATAGCTTAAACAAATCATTTAAGGACAGTTACAATTTTTCAACAAAGTCGTGACAAAAATCAACATTTGATATATGAATTCGGTTGTATTTCATTTTGACGATTTTAATTACGGAAGACGGATCGGAACCATCTTTTTTTAATTATTGTAATTTTAACTCAGCTGTTAGGAGAAGTAAGCGGTACATCATCATAATTGTTTTTTCACAACCTATAATAAAATGAAAAACAAAAAAAATATCCCACTGTCGGAACAATTCCAAAATTCAATAGAAAAATTGTAGAAATAGGCAAATTGGATATCTCCAACACACAAATACATGACCGCTCACTTTCCTGGCTTAGTACAATGTACGCGTGACGGGGTTAAACTAGTGGCAATAAAATATGGGGAAAGTATAAAAGTTGGATTTATAAATGTTTAATTGCCAGTTGGACCTACTAGTTGTACCAGCAGATTGTCTATATTTTCACCCAATAAAATCTGTCTTAGAGACTGGGAATTAAATATAGTTGCTAAATCATAGCCTTTACGAATACGATTTTTCAATGATTTTACACACTTAGATATGTGACATTTGAACTTTTGAGCTTTGTTAATTACGTCACCATAGAGACATGGACGGGAAATACCCTTCGTGATCCGATGTCTGCGTGTATTGGTGTAGAAGTTTTCCGTTATCACAAGATTACGGTCATGGAGGTCAGAATCACGTATTTAAGTTTATGACCAGTCTTATCAAAACAGAAATATGGTTGTCATGATTTATTGCTACATTAAATAAAGAACTATGTCAACATTTGATATTATTCACATTGTTTTATTTAAGCCATATTTTGTGGTACAGCCTCTCTGAAAGTGACGTCCCCTGATCAAATACATTTACGGGACGTAAATGTGTGAGAAAAGGGGCACAAAGGACAAACAATGTTTGACAAAACACGTCATGAAAAACTGGAAGTGAACTCATGTGCTCCGGAAAGTTAAACAGTTCCTGCTCCACTCGTTACACCCGTTAAACTAGTTCCTCTTATTAAACAACCGGTAATAAGTCATGAAAGAGAAATAAAGGACGGCATCATGACTACCACTAAATAAACATCGGTTTATAATTGAGGTAGGCATGACAGGTGCCAACATTAAAGACAACACTTCTGCATTAAAGGAAGTGAACATTTATTGATCGGCGAATTTCTTAGATTTTTTAGCCTCATAAAGGATACTTATTTTATTATGTAAAAGAACACAATACCATTCTACCACAGAAGTGTTGGGAGCTACAATAAGTAAACGTATACAAAATTCACAATATTCAAATAAACATATTTAAACATTCATATTCCGAAAAGAATATACATTTTTATTATTTTACATTATATACTCATTCACATATTTTTTTCTTTTTACAGAAATATACACGGCATTCTAACATGGTGTGGACTAAAGTAAGATGCAATTACATGATCGCTTGTTTATTCGTAACCCGGGATTACAATTCGTTCTGACCATCATCGTTTCAGTTTGTTTATTATGTTTCACGATAATGGGGCGACCATCAGTTCAAGTGTTTCGAAGAAGACGTTCATTAATGTCGATTGATAATGTACGAAATATTGTCCAAGGCATATCTATAAATGGTTCTACAATTAAGAATCATGTTAATCCACTTAGTAATGGGTACATACATCAACCTTCAGATATATGTAATTCAAATAACAAAAATAATCGAAGCCTTTTGTTGATCTTGGTCAAATCAGACGCATCTAACTCAGCACAACGAATGGCCATACGACAAACTTGGGGAAACATCACAGATCAAAGCATCAAGATTATATTCTTAATCGGTTATTATAGCATTGTAGAAGACATCATTGAACTTGAAGCCAATAGACATAAAGACATCTTACAAGGTGAATTTGTAGACATATACCGTAACAACTTGAACAAGACGGTAATGGCTTACAGGTGGGCTGTAGACAATTGTCTTAATACTCAGTACTTCTTCTTCGTAGACGATGACTTTTTTGTAAATGTTAGAAATATTATTCAGTATTTAGGATCAAAATCCGTTCAATCCACTCGTAATCTTTTTATAGGTCACGTAATAATAAATGCAAAACCGTTCCGAGATAAGAGTTCCAAATGGTACACTACTCTACAAGAATACCCATATGATACATATCCACCCTATTTATCAGGAGGTGCTATATTAATCTCAACGAAAGTAGCAAAGCTACTTAAAACAGCCTTCCCATATGTGCAATATTTTCATATAGACGATGTTTATCTAGGAATGGTGGCAAAGAAACTTAATATAACGCCATTAAATGACGATAGGTTTGACGTTGAGTATACCTCACCGATGCATTTGAAGGACACATTTGCGTCTCACGGATATGGCGATCATAGAGAATTACTCGTTCTTTGGGATGTGTTTCTGAATACAATGTCTTTGAAGTCGTCACGTGATATTTCCGAATATGATAGACGGTCGGCTTAGATAACAGTTTTATAAACAATTGTTTATATGCGTTGAGTCATGTTTAGATTCATAGCCTTTTTTTTCCTTCTTCATACAGATATTTACTAAAAAGAAAATACAATAACTATGAATCAGCAGAGTTTTATTTTATTCTTTCGGGCTATACTCAGATTAATAAAGGTTATTACCTTTAAGGGTATCTGGACAGAGATTACCACCTAATTATACAATGACCAATTATCTAACCAGAACTTTGACCGGTTTTTTTTTGGTTTTTTTCTTTCTTTACTGTCTTATTCTGCCTGTTAACAATTATCACATTGGCCCAGGCTTCCAAGTGATGAAGTACATATAATTATAATTTCATCTACAATTATATAAGTATTCGTCACCTTCGATTTTTTACTATATATTTCATATAAAACCACATTTTTTCAAAAAAAATATTTTAAAGCTATCTCTGGGCGGATTTTTATGAAATTTATTTCAAGACACTGCAAAATTCTTTGAATTTTATTTGTTTATCTGATAGTAATTTTTGTCAGCATGGTTTTTGTTTTCTGGTGATTTAAACACAAATGTTGATTTTTCCGATTTTATTTTGGTTACAATATATAGCAAATTTGACGTCAGAAAACAAAAATTGTCTTTAAATCATAAGAAAATAAAGGCAATCTAACGGGAAATCATGCTAAAATAAACAAATAATCGTTAAATATTTCTGCTTCTTCTGGTGCAAAAATGATCAAAATCCGTTTAGAAATGACTTCACAATAATTTTTTTGAAAAATGTGGTTTTATATGAAATATATAGCGTAAAATCGAGTGACGAATACTTATGTCCATTGACTGTATATATTCCAAAATGTGGAGAGGATTAGTTCTAATTTAATAAGGGAGTTATTTAATTCAATTTTATAATAATAGAATTTATGTCTTTATCAATGTTAGATGAAGTATTTTGATAGTATTTTTGTCTGAGAATGAGATTTTCTTTCAGTTCAGCTTTAAATATTCTAATTAATGTTGCTGTTTTACAAATTATATTCTGGTATTTTATTTTATTTCTTTGTTTCCAAATTGTCCATTTGGCGACATATAGAAGTATATTTCCCAAAATTATCCCCTTTTCTGTTCCCTTATCATAACCTAAAATCATACTCTGTTGGTTAAAGTTTTCATTATCTTCTTCAAATAATAAAGTTTGAATATATTTAAATACAGGAAATATTATTTTACAATTATAAAATAAATGTTGTTGTGTTTCAAGATGATGTTTACAAAAATGTCAACCTGAGATAATCCATTCTGTTTAATTTACATTCAGTATACAATATGTTATGGATTGATTTCCATTGAAACTCTGAAATCTTATTTTTAAGATATGTTTTTTTCAAATTTCCCCAAATTTGTCCCCAGTTTATGTCGTTATCATATTCATTTTCCCATTTTATTTTTCCTTTAGGTAATACATGTGGATTGAGAATCTTCTGTAACATTTCGGTTTCAAATCTTTTGGTTTTATAAAATTATTAAAATTCGATAACAGAGATATGATTGCGTTGATTGATTAAATTGATTCTCAAATTATTTCATTTTTCAACATATAAATTATCGGTAGCATCTGGTTTCAGTGAACTTAAAATTAAATATAAAATTGACAATTATTGATTGCTCGGATAAAATAGCATATCATGCCTTGTGTAGTCCCAATTCGCAATTCAATTAAGCAGCTAAGAAAATATGGCGAAGCAAGTTTATATTGAAAACTAATATCTGCAATCATCAGAGACACTAGCAGTATGTATGGATCAACATATAATTTTTGAGCAATTATTCCTTGTTACCTTGGTAAAGAAAGTTGGCAAAAATTAATAATCCCCTTGCTTAAAATCCCATTTCAATAATAAACATCAGAACATTGTACCAATAAGGATATAACACTCCACAGCCATTCACTGCAAAAAATTGCCATAGTCAATAAAGGATAACAAATTAAAAATAAAGAGATATCACAATGATGTCATTTTATTTTCAGTCTTCTTGTTTTATTACTATCACTGTTGGACTATATGTTTCAAGGGCATCATCCGCTCAGTAGTCAGTGTTTCGGCATTGCAATGGTATGTTAGATATATATAGCGCCACGATATAGCTGAAATATTGTTGAAGGTGGCTTTAAACACCATAACCTTAACCCTGTTGGATATTTCTATTGTTGAAGGTGGCTTTAAACACCATAACCCTAACCCTGTTGGATATTTCTATTGTTGAAGGTGGCTTTAAACACCATAACCCTAACCCTGTTGGATATTTCTATTGTTGAAGGTGGCTTTAAACACCATAATCTTAACCCTGTTGGATATTTCTATTGTTGAAGGTGGCTTTAAACACCATAACCCTAACCCTGTTGGATATTTCTATTGTTGAAGGTGGCTTTAAACACCATAACCCTAACCCTGTTGGATATTTCTATTGTTGAAGGTGGCTTTAAACACCATAACCCTAATCCTGTTGGATATTTCTATTGTTGAAGGTGGCTTTAAACACCATAACCCTAACCCTGTTGGATATTTCTATTGTTGAAGGTGGCTTTAAACACCATAACCCTAACCCTGTTGGATATTTCTATTGTTGAAAGTTTACAGTTCATAAATAATGTAATTACTATTAAATCTATGGTTATTCTATCTAAGCCATAAGTGGTCTTAGCAAATTGTTGGCTATCATGTCTAGACGTTTTCTTGCTCCCAAATGTTTGGCTGTCATGTCTAGACGTTTGCTTGCTCCCAAAAGACTTGAATTGTTTCGTTTTCCAAATGCTTTACTTTGAGAATACCTGACGATGATGATGGTTATTTCAGAAACTCGTCGTGCACTCTAAATTAGATATCTACATTTTTATTACTATCACTGATTGAGTCGATTCCTCCGCTGGTTGACTATTAGTCATGAGTGTGTTATCCCCAAGTTGTCACAGTTATAATCAAGGGTGATTTTTCTTTTGGTCATTGTGTTGTTTGTCCTTCTTCGACTTACGGCTTCTGGTTACCCCTTTGGTATCTGCATACTTTTCTTAGAAAAGAAAATACATGTAGTCAACACCCATGCTTGATAATAACCAGTATTTTATGGGCGTCTGGAATCAGTTTTAAAATTTAAGAGAAGATCCATAAAATTGAACTTGACATAATGATTGGTGCTCATCCACCGATATTTAAACCAAAGACATATAAAACAAATATTCAATTATATGTCTCTGAAACTAAACGAATTACACCACATCACCTCTCTATAAGTTGTATTTAAAGGTTCGTGTGTCATCGCCTTTATCTGTTTTTATATTCACCACCTTGTGATAATGATAATGTTATATAAACATTGGAAAATAAATAAGTCAAACAGTCGAGGAGTATAAGGTGATCAACATAACAATTACATAACAGTTATAACAATTCAAACAATAAATTACAGCAACAGGTTTACTTGCAGTGTGGGAATATACGAGTAATTCTAAAGCGTCTGCTTGACAGATGATATTTACCTGCGTTATATTACTAGTAAGAAGGTGATGTTATAGCTGAAAATATATGTTTGCTATTACTTAATGACTACTAAGGAAAATTCCAAATTAAATTGCCAAACAGTTGGTTTTATCGGATTGTGTTGTTTCAGTAATTTTGTGTATGCGCTACAAACCATTCTGCTTATCAAGGACAGTGTTAAGAATCCGTAAATCGAAGAAGGACAGACAACGTAATGGCTAACTGGACAAACAGCGATCTACAAAACATAAACAAAAGATCGAATGAAGAGCTTCGATAGAATGTGTCAATGATATTTATATAATTTGTGTTGAAAACGTATCTTATAAGAACGAACTGTTTACCCTTCGCGAGCATGTTTTTGTTGGTGAGATCAGTTTCTCTCATCTTTTCTAGCATGTTTTTGTTGGTGAGATCAGTTTCTCTCATCTTTTCGAGCATGTTTTTGTTGGTGAGATCAGTTTCTCTCATCTTTTCGAGCATGTTTTTGTTGGTGAGATCAGTTTCTCTCATCTTTTCGAGCATGTTTTTGTTGGTGAGATCAGTTTCTCTCATCTTTTCGAGCATGTTTTTGTTGGTGAGATCAGTTTCTCTCATCTTTTCGAGCATGTTTTTGTTGGTGAGATCAGTTTCTCTCATCTTTTCGAGCATGTTTTTGTTGGTGAGATCAGTTTCTCTCATCTTTTAAGTTTTCTGTGTTGTCTTGTGTTTTTTTGTTTTGTTTGTCTTCGTTCTGTGTCTTGTGTCCAATGTTCGCAGTGACTCTGGATTATCCATTCTTTATTGCCACTCCGGGTTTCTCTAACGTTTATCTATAAACACATAAAAAGAGATAATTCATTTATCACCATGACATACCGATTGGATGTTTCTCAAGTGTCACCAAACCTAGCAGTCTTATGGGCACCCGTAATTTATTTTAAATAATACCCGTTTAGTGCTATTGTCGTAAATTTATCAAGCTTAGATGTTTACAATAATCGCCAGCAACACAATCTAAAATATATTTATAGGATAAACCCCGTTTCAGTCCTTCATTTTAATCATTTGATCCTGTCAATACTTGTTAGTTGACAATAAACCCAGTTCCTGGTTCAAGAAGGTTAAAATATCATACGATTGATTTTAAGATCAAACAACTATTAAGTCATGCATATATTTACTACCAACATTAAGGAATGGGAAATGGCCTTATATTTCTAACTTGGTTTGCGCTCTCTTCTGTTCTGGTTCTGGCTTGGGACAAGCACTAAAATGTGGCAGGGCTAAGCAGATTAATGAGATCCCAATTCAAATGTGTTAGCATTGTTTTTTGTATCCGAATAGTACCTTTGCTCGAAAATCTCTTTAATACAATAGAAATATAAAGAGATATAAAACAGCTGTCAAATAATATTCAATTACCGGTATTTAGAAGATTATTCTAACAAAATGACGTCTGGTAAACAGACCATGGGCTTATTTTAATATTAACAATTCAATAATTTAGCAAATAAAACGGGGTACAATATATACTGTGCTGTTTCCCAGACAGAAATATGTGTAAATTTGCCAAACATTAAGATTTTTCTATGCATTTACGTTTTACTCATTTTAAACGAATAAATATTATTGAAACACTAAAGATATATATTCTATATCCTGACTTTGCTATGCCATATGTCGACTTAGCTGTTATAGCATTGCTAAGTTCTTCAATCCAACGAGTGTTAAAGGGAAACTTCGCAAAAAAAAAAATTTGTATATGTTTTTCCTGATGTATAAATATGGATGTTTATATGTATATTAGCGTTTTATTATGTTGGATAAGGGAATGAAATCGATTTTAAAATTCGGTCAACGATAGATGGATGTCGCCATTTTGATAGCATCTCGATACCAATTATCACGTGATGTCTAAATACCACCACGCCTCAAAACAAGCGGGACAAACCGGGGTCCTCATTCACTGTCGATGTGGCTTTTCTCTAAATATATGAATTTATTACACAATCACTTTTCGCAGATTTACGTTTTGTTTCTATATACTTATGGCAAAACAAACGAATCGGAGAAAACGGTCCGTCTAAATGAGACACATTTACAAAAGATTTTTTTTCGAAAATTGAAGAACTACGAAATTATGTGAAAAAAAAGAACGGACATCGGAACAATGCCATGAATTTGTAAAAATAATAAAAATAGGCCTATTCTACGGGGCAAAATTGTTTTAATGATATTATTTATAAGATCGCACTTTGTAATCGATCGTTCATGCACTACAATAAAGCTACACATAAGCTCTGCGTCTTAGCTAAAAGCACAGAAAGTTACAGGGTAGGAAGCCATAAAATTGAGAGGATTATGTAAACATATAATTTGTAATAGTTTTCATTTGACAATTACAGACGGTGACTATTATAAATACTTTTAAAGTTTATCATACAAAACTTCAGGGTACATCTCTTACGTAATATAATAATTTGTTTATGGAAATACAATATTCTTATTCGCCAACAGTAAAAAGATTAATCTGTTTTCATGGCTGTATCCCGGAACGCCAACATTTTGAAAGATCAAAGAAAGTTGTCCTTCCTAATTAAGAGGGATTAAGGGGTCCCATTAAGGGTGGATGATCAGAGCAATCACAGGTAAACAAAGGTAAATTTGATTCTCTTATTTGTATTTTCTATATAAATGGAATCAAATAAAATACGAAAACATAATAATCAATGAATATTTATTATTAAATTTTAAAACTATATAAGCACACATGAAATATGAAAACATAATAGTTACTATTTATATTAAATTTTCAAACTATATAAGCAGACATGAATAATGAAACATAATAAAGATTCTTTTTAGACGACTTTTTAACTGTGTCAATAAAAGGTTTTATACGTATTATGTGAACTGTGATAAAATGGATCTTACCTTTTAGCTGATGAGATGATAACTTTTTAGAATTAGTGGTGAAATGCATATTTTTATTTTTAAATGGCGACACGGTTGGAGGAAACCGATGTGAAATACAGCAAAGTGATATGATATACATGTACTCCAAAAACCAATTTTAGACTACCCTATTCTTGTAATTAACTTTTAGCAGCATTCTGACAAATTGTAAAATCTTAACTGTATATAGAAGGATTTTTATGCTAAGTGTGTGTGGGTAGGACTTCACTGTATATATGTGCACAAAATCGAATGGTGGAGGGAATACGAGCACTGTACGTAAACGGAGCACCTGTTCTACATACTGACGTATGGTTCTCCTACAGAAGGGGTTAAAGATAAAGAAGAAGAAGAGGAAGAAGAAGAATGAATATTTATTTTTCAATTTTAAAACTATATATATGAAATATGAAAACATAATAATAAACTTTAAAACTATTATAAGCACTACATTTTGAAATATATAACTGTCAATGATGTTGGTATTTAGCTTGGATGGGGAGCCCTTGGACCATCTGCTTTCCATATGTTAAAGTCTTAATTAATGGCTTATTTTCTTATTGGATTTAAAAAAATAAAAATACAACAAATAAATTTTAATATTTCTCATTACTTTGTCATTTTCTTTTATTTCAATTTTCTTTTTAAAATCAATATATTTTACTTCATTTTCATTATATTTTATTTAAATATAGTATGTCATATTTCACTTATTAATTACTTTTTTTAAACTAAATTACAACAAAAATATTATGTTATTTTTTATTAGATTTGTCCTTTTCTCTATTTCAATTTTTCTTCATATATATATATATCTTTTTTTTTAAATAAATCACAAAAAATATACTATTTAATTTCTTATTAAATTTGTCCTTTTCTTTATTTCAATTTTTTTTCATATATATTTATATATTTTTTTAATTACAAAAAATATTTTATTTCATTTCTCATTACATTTTAATCAAATTTAGCATATAATATTTCACTTATTAATTACTTTAAAAAAACCTTCAAGTGGCCCCAACTTAATTGCTAAAACAACAATCTACACTATATGTTGTTTTAAGAATATTGGCGTTCCGGGAACACCCCGTTTTCATAACGGTTATTTCTAATTTGAACAAAGCACGGCTGGTAATCGGCACACGCAGAACAGTTGGTTCTGCAAAGAAATTCGTGAGGATAACTTCCGGTTTTGGTGGAGGAGAGTTCACGAAGACGCTTCGCAAGGTATGTACATGTCAAAAATTGAAATTTTCTTTTTTACTGCTCGAATATTGCAAAATCAGAGAATGCTATGCTGTGGCGAATGCTTTCACGATTAGAAACATGTATAGTTTATTCTTGTATATGAAGTGTAACTCTCGCAAAATCAATCGTCCCACGAAAAACATGACGAAAATTGTGACACTCTTACATTTCTAAGTTGTTCTTAACAAAGATGCAAGTTAAATTTTCAATATTTTTTCATCATGGGAGTCTAAATGTAATCGGGGATAAATTCCGATTCGTCAGAAGTAAATTGAAGTCTAGATTAATCTACAAACTGTCAATTTTCTCGTTTTCCTGCTTCAGGAGATCGGTTCTGATAGAGCACATTGCGAATGCATGAGGAGATTTGCTAGTTTTGTTAATTGTTTTCTGCAAAATTGATAAATTGACACTTTTAAACACAAAACTGATAAATACTCTAATCAAAATAAACTATTCTCTGTCCACTTTCAGGAGATGCCAGGATTCAAGGGAAAGAGGAAAAGGGGACTGACATTGACTCTTTACAAAAAACCATTTCGATATAGATTGCCTGCATCACCGCCAAGGAAACGAACAAAAATAAGTAGCAGTACACCAAATTTAAAATTCCCATTAATCAGGCACACCAAGTTTATTAAAAAAGTCTCTTTCAATTTCAAAATATTTATATCCTTTCAAACGGGTTTACACATCTATTCGGCGCAACCTTTTTACTAAAGATGACGGAAACTTCACCGCAGATCTACACAAGTTATAATATTACATGATTTCAGCACATACATATGTCTAACGTAAATAAGCATTCACTTAGTGCTAGTAGTCATGAATAAATTAAACACAAGATGTCAATTAAACTATAGACATATCCTTAAAATCTGTAAAGCGCTTTACATCTTGTAACCACTACTAACGGAGATCTTTTTTATTTACAAGTGTGTACACATAACACACTACATAATAGAAAAACAAACCACAAATTAATATTATTCTCAACTGTATGATATTTAATTTAGAGTGTATCATTTGTATTGGAAATTATAAAGATATGATTCACATTAAGTTTGATTATAAAATTATCTTACAGTGCATTTTCAATTTTGCCAATGTACAAATGTAAGGGAAGTTAATCTTGTGTATCCAATACACAATGGAAGTTGTCACAAACAACAAATGATCAATAATGACAAGTTTAATCATGGGAAACCGCAGTTACAATTATGAATTGATTCCTTAAATGAAATGTTTTTTCTAGGTGACAGCCCATGAACAATGAAATTTTACTTTTATACATTTAAAAACCCGACGGGAAGTTCGTTAATTTATTACCAGACAGACATGCAAAATTTGTGATTATACAGTGGATTACATGTGTCGTACCAAAACTAGCAAATCTCCTCATGCATTCGCACTGTAAGATAACATTACAAAGTTAATGTGAATCATATCTTTATAATTTCTAATACAAATGATACACTCTAAATTAAATATCATACAGTTGAGAATAATATTAATTTGTGGTTTGTTTTTCTATTATGTAGTGTGTTATGTGTACACACTTGTAAATAAAAAAGATCTCCGTTAGTAGTGGTTACAAGATGTAAAGCGCTTTACAGATTTTAAGGATATGTCTATAGTTTAATTGACATCTTGTGTTTAATTTATTCATGACTACTAGCACTAAGTGAATGCTTATTTACGTTAGACATATGTATGTGCTGAAATCATGTAATATTATAACTTGTGTAGATCTGCGGTGAAGTTTCCGTCATCTTTAGTAAAAAGGTTGCGCCGAATAGATGTGTAAACCCGTTTGAAAGGATATAAATATTTTGAAATTGAAAGAGATTTTTTTAATAAACTTGGTGTGCCTGAGTAATGGGAATTTTAAATTTGGTGTACTGCTACTTATTTTTGTTCGTTTCCTTGGCGGTGATGCAGGCAATCTATATCGAAATGGTTTTTTGTAAAGAGTCAATGTCAGTCCCCTTTTCCTCTTTCCCTTGAATCCTGGCATCTCCTGAAAGTGGACAGAGAATAGTTTATTTTGATTAGAGTATTTATCAGTTTTGTGTTTAAAAGTGTCAATTTATCAATTTTGCAGAAAACAATTAACAAAACTAGCAAATCTCCTCATGCATTCGCAATATGCTCTATCAGAACCGATCTCCTCAAGCAGGAAAACGAGAAAATTGACAGTTTGTAGATTAATCTAGACTTCAATTTACTTCTGACGAATCGGAATTTATCCCCGATTACATTTAGAAATGCCTGTACCAAGTCAGGGTCATTACGGTTTTCACAGTTTTCCGGTTGTTGACTGATTTTGTCTGTTTATATAATTATGAGTTTTGACTTTCCCTTTGTAAGATTGTTCGGAGTTCGGTAATTTTGTTATTACCTTTATTTATTATGATGAAAAAATATTGAAAATTTAACTTGCATCTTTGTCAAGAACAACTTAGAAATGTAAGAGTGTCACAATTTTCGTCATGTTTTTCGTGGGACGATTGATTTTGCGAGAGTTACACTTCATATACAAGAATAAACAATACATGTTTCTAATCGTGAAAGCATTCGCCACAGCATAGCATTCTCTGATTTTGCAATATTCGAGCAGTAAAAAAGAAAATTTCAATTTTTGACATGTACATACCTTGCGAAGCGTCTTCGTGAACTCTCCTCCACCAAAACCGGAAGTTATCCTCACGAATTTCTTTGCAGAACCAACTGTTCTGCTTGTGCCGATTACCAGCCGTGAAAGCGTAACATATAATATGTCTCTGCGTAAAGAAAACATTTTTTGTTTATTTCAATCACGTCTTTCGAACTGGCGGACCCTTCTGATCAATCTCAGAATAGTCATAAAAAATATGGTTGTTGTTTTACAAGGAAAAATTGCATACGAATGGTTTTTGTCTATTTTGCTTTTTGGGGTTTGCAAGAAGAATGTTCTACCCTGCCCTGTTCACCCTGCTTTACTTCATAATTTTGGTTGTTGCTATATCATTCTGATGAGGCACACAAAAAATCAAGATAGAAATGAACAATTCAATATAACTTACGATCAATGTTAATCTTAAGATTTTTTTGTGAAAATAGTCCCAGAATCATTGCTGCATTAGGCGCGGATCCAGCAGTTTTGAAAACGGGGTCCCAGGCTCTTGTTTGCCAATTTTTACCCAATATATACACGAAATTTACTAAATTGTCGAACATCCCCTTGATCCGCCAGTGTGCATTAATATGTACACACTCCTAATGTATACTTGATCAGGGTCGTGTATTTTGATCACCTATTAGAACCTTTAAAATGTGTATTGCATCTCCTATTCTAGTCACGGGTAGCGTTAACGGGTCACAAAATGTGTATTGCGTTTCTGATTATTGCCAAAGATTGTGACACATGTATTCAAATATTCGGTCAGAGTCCCGTCGACCGGATGTAAAATGACACTTGTATATTCTGCCTGGCGACTTCCTGTGTGGACCTAAACTCATTACTCAATATTAGGTACCCTGCTGAGTGAACCGGTGTGAATGTACCTGTCGTTTTCAGAATGAAAATAAAAATAAGTAAATCCCGCCTTTCACTTCTTATTTCAGTTCTTATTTCAGGAATTATTTGAAGAATTTATTGAAGAATAAAATATTTAAAATCAAAATAGGGTCTCTCGCTTCTGAAAATGCATGAAAAATATAAGAAATATATTTTCCGCATAATATTTTACGTTTCGCTCATCAAAAATGACAAGCAAACAAAAAAAAAGAAAAGAAATTAACGCTTTTAGCACAAACTCCGAAGAACAAGAAGTAAATTTGGTGTGGCCTAATCTCTGTATATTTTGACTGCTCTTCATCTGTTTATACCGCTCATGATCATTATCTCTTCCCAACTTTGTCTGAATGAATATCAGTGGATATCAAAATTATAGGTCAAGTTTGCTTACGGGGTTCCGAGCTGAAAAAATCATATATTTAGGTTTTGTGCCTTCTGGGGGTCACTGAGCAAAGAGGGTTTTTTTTCTTTAAACACACTAACTTTGTAAACTCAGTTGCCACCCGATCTCCTAACCTTTAATTTTTAGTTCTTTAATTAAAATTAAAACATCTTTTATGAAGATCGATCGTTAAAATTGTGAATACATATTAATTATGATGAGACAGCTATATATAGTTAGGCCAATTTGGCGCCTCTAATAATGAAAACTTATAATTTCAAGGATGGTGTATACTTTTTTATCATCCAAAACATAATTACAATTATAATTGTTCCTGTTATTTCAACATTATGTTTATTCTAATGTTTTAAAAATATTTAATCTTTAATAAATAATAAACGATCTACCAACTCGTCTTGGAAAGCAAATAGTGTGTATTCAAATTTCCATTTTATTAATCCGATTAATACACAAGTTACGCGTTGTCAAAATTATCCATTATATTTTTCAGCACATTAGCAGTAAAACAAAATGAACATAATTGTAAAAGGGATCCTACATATAGTGAACATAGGTGACTGTTGTAAAACACTCTTTCCGTTGTAAATTTAAAGGAAATGAAACATTTTGTTCATCTAAAATAGTTGTTTGTCAAAAAGGTACGTAGCTGTTCACTTCAGTATTTAATTTTCCAACGGTTATTAGATTTAAATTACAGTTTCCCTTTAATGGTCCCTAATCATCTACTTCTTTAATTTCTATGATGCTTTCTTCATTGTTTTTGGACATGAGCGCTTTAAATGAAGCGAATTTAACATCAGCAACCCAGACTTTAAATTTCAATCACACAATGCAATTATCGGGCTAAAACGTCACAACCCATGAACAAATTAGAAATTAAAATTAAAAATTTGCGATTTGCTTCGTTTTTTGTGGAAATATGTCGATAAAACTTTGTGAATATGTATTTTATATTTTATACCACCAGGAACATATTTAGCTAACATGTAAAAAATCGCGAAGTTCCTAATCATCTACTTCTTTAATTTCTATGATGCTTTCTTCATTGTTTTTGGACATGAAGCTGCAATTTATTTTAAATTGTTGAATCTAGCATTTGTTCCGTGGTATAATACTTAAACCATATTAACATTTTGCCCAGTTTTGTTTAAGAAAAGTTTGAATATGGCAAATGGTAAATGTCAGAAGCGGTAATTCAGTTCGAAGGACAGACAATAGTCAAACAATGGTCAAAAGAAAAAGGACAAATAATGATTTACAAATAACATTAAAGATGGAGCAACTCGAACCACGGTGAACTCGTGTGCTCTGAAAGCAGTTCACTAGTCCACTAATGGTACCAGTCTTGTTACAAATCCGGTGATAAGTCGTAAATTGGAAAAGAGTGGTCATTTGTGACACAGATATTCCGTCAACAGTCAATGTCATGGTGTCGACCGTAAATCGTTCGAAGTAATGAAATCAACCTTCACTAAGAACCATTGGTTCAGTAGCTTCCTTGTCAGCAGCAGCTATTTTATCAATGAAATCATCATAGGAACCACAAGCTGTGGAACATTGGTATATGTATATAGCCGAAACAATACAAGGCTTCTATCAAAATATTCTTAGGATTTGTATATATACACGAGAACATGAAGAGCTTAGATCAAATTTTCCTTGACATTTGTATCTTAAAAGCTTCTTACCCAGTTTAATGTAGTATTATTATGTACTATTGGCTGGAGAGAATAACTTCTACAAATGAAGTGTTCGTTGAATGTGAGGGACGGACCAATCACGCAAATCGCCCAAAGGAGCAAAGTGTAAACGAGTGCCTGTTGTTCAGATAATTGACATTACCAGGATCTATTCAGGTAAAGGCAACTTGCTGCAGATTCAAATGACCGCCGACTAGTTATGAGCAGTTGCTTATGGTCTGTTGTAAGACAAACCATTATGACTATCCATTATCTAACCATTTACTGTGATAATCGATCACGATATATCTGTCGACAGACCATTCCTAGTGTCACATTATTACCGACAGAATGATTAATTGTTTGTAAACTTGTTCTTGTCATCAACATAGCTAGAGACTCCCAGGAGCCTGTATAGCTCACCTGGGTATAATAACATCAGTCAATAAAACTTGATAACTTCGGTAAAAAAAATAACAAATGTAGCCCTCGTCATTACAGACCCCTTCTCCAAACAAATTTGGGCAGAGATTCCCCCTTTAATGTAAGTTATCAAAATTGCTGTAGAAAACAACACGCTGTATGTCAATGATTCTCAAAATTTAGCTCTTGCTACTTCACATTTTGTAATAGAGTTGCTTCCCTTTGATTATTTGATTAACCAAAAGCAGTGAATCAACAAAAAAAATAATTTCAAGAGGAATAACTCTTCACACAGTTGTCGCACATTTTCAACTCTGGCAATTTTTTGTAGATCTTGGCGTAGTTGTGCGCATGTCCAGTCTGTACAGTCGAAAGAAAAATCGACCTTCATACTTTTGGATTTTTACAGATGAAAACGATTATTCAAACCAAAACCCGTGTGACCCATTACATACACATTCCATATAGACCACTCGAAACCGCACAGGAAATTTTATAACGATCTTGGAGCTTCAAGATACAGATTTTTCAACTCTGACATTCTCACTTCCGGTCCATTGTTTATATTTGGCGGCACAATATATGAACTGAAAAATTCAAAACGAATCGATTACTCATCATTCATTCATCGTATATACATTTTTGTAAATAAGGACGCCTTGTTTACACATTCAAAATCCGATATAAAGTGGATACTTGTCATTATTAACGTAAATATCGATAACCACTTTTGTAAATAAAGGAAGCCTTGTTTACAACAACAAATTATATATCCGTTCACTCATCGTCTTTGCTGCATACGTCTAATTGTAAATAAGGAAGCCTTGTTTACGCCCGACTCATATTAAGTTATAGCTCATTCGTAAATAGCGGGGACGCCTCGCTGTTTGTAAAACATATGCAAGAATAGCTCACAGCTCATTCGTAAATAGTGGGGAAGCCTCGCTGTTTGTAAAACATATTCAAGAATAGCTCACCGCTCATTCGTAAATAGTGGGGAAGCCTCGCTGTTTGTAAAATTTTGATATACCGATATTGAACTATGGCTGATCAGTAAATAGTGGGGACGCATCGTGTTTGTAAAACACATTCAAGAATAGCTTACAGCTCATTCGTAAATAGTGGGGAAACCTCGCTGTTTGTAAAATCTTGATATACCGATATTGAACTATGGCTGATCAGTAAATAGTGGGGACGCCTCGCTGTTTGTAAATCATGATCATCCTATATGTAACCTTATTCGTTTTCATACTCCCGCCACCTAGCAGGGAGAAGGATAAACACCATGACCAATTCATATTCATTGACCATCATATATATGAACAATGTCATATCATAACATCATATCTAAATGTCATCATCAAAAGGAAAGATCCTCATAAAATACAAACTAGCAAAGGCCTATATCTCAGCCTGCTACTCATAAATGTATCAAATGATGTAAATCCGAACCCGGGCCCGGCCTCGTCTTCCATCGATGAGACAATATATCCATGTGGCACAAGCGACCAACCTGTAACCTGGGAAAATAGAGGAATTGTGTGTGATACTTGTAATCAATGGTATTACGTTAGCTGCCAATCAATGAGCTCAAACACCTATTTGGAACATGCGAATGACTCCGCAGTGGCATGGGACTGCATCATGTGTAACTGCCCAAATTTTCAACATTTTGCTACTCGAAAGCATTTAGCACCTCAAATCAATACAGTATCCTATCGGACATCTCATTAAATAGCCCAGGTCCATCTGAAAGGTTGAAACCAATCCACACTTCAACGCCAGAACGCACCAAACACAAGGTATCTAGGCAAAGCAAAAACAAAACGCTCAAAATTTTAAACATCAACTTTCAATCATTGAAAACAAAACAGGGCGAAATTCGGAATTTAATTTCCAGCGTAAATACAGATATTATTTTTGGGACCGAAACTTGGGTAGACAACTCAGTCAAGGACGCCCAAATACTTCCTGGGGGATTTAACATCTATCGCAATGATCGTAATCTTAATGGCGGAGGCGTATTATTAGCTGTGAAGGACACACTTCTCACCTCTGCTGTACTCGAACTCCAGACAAACTGTGAGATAGTGTGGTGTAAACTGGAAATTGTGGGGCACAAAACCGTCTACCTCTCAACTTATTACAATCCAAAGACATCCAACGAAGAAAGCTTTGATGAGTACAAGACCAACATAGAGCGAGCTAGCAGTATTAAAAATTCAGTAATCATCTCAGCCGGGGAATTCAACCTACCAGGTTGGGACTGGTATACCAAGTCTCTAAAGTCAAACTCTCAATGTGTAAGAATGCACAACAAATTCATGGACACCGTTGAAGACTATGGCCTTACACAACTAGTCACCCAGCCAACACGGGGACCAAGCACACTAGATTTGATCCTAACAAACAGTCCATCTAGTTTTGGACGTGTTGAAACTGTGCCTGGACTATCGGATCACGACATAGTGTTTAGGGACCGACCATTTAACTTGAAGGGGGGGGGGGGGGGGGGGAGGTATGGTTTTTTGTTTCGTTCAGAAATTGTTTTTCGGACAATACAAGAGTTAGAATTTTTTTTTTGTCGCGCAAAGCGCGAATTTTTTTTCCAAATTTTAAATTAGGTTATATGACAAAAACTCTGAATCAAATTATTATTTTTTTCCTCCACCAAAATCAGAATATTTTTTTCAGCAACATTAGGAATCAGAATATTTTTTTAGAAATAAACCATAACCCCCCCCCCCCCCCCTTCAAGTTAAATGGTCGTTCCCTTACAGAACTTGACATCAATTCACAAAGAGCAAAACAAAAACCACCAGATATTCCATTATATTAAAAAGCAAACTGTGAAAACATCAAGGAAGATCTAAAATCAATACAAAATACTGTTAATACCATGAAGGAAATGGGTTCCGTGGCGTTAGTCCGAAGGTCCATTAGTCCGAAGGTTCGTTAGTCCGAAGGTTCGTTAATCCGAAGGTCCATTAGTCCGAAGGTTCGTTAGTCCGAAAGTCCGTTTGTCCTAATGTCGGCCACCCATACGTTTGAACTCTGTTATTTCTGGTTTGAATAAACGTATATATTCAACCCGTATACCCTTTTTGTCTCCCGCCGCGAAGCGACGGAGTGGCATACTAATGGTCTGCGTTCGTACGTCCGTCCTTCCGTCCTTGTGCAAACATGTATCTTAAAGTAGTGTTAATAGAAATTAAGGTATAAAAAAACAAAGTACCGAAATTGCAGGAAATAATGATTTTTTTTCTAGTTTAACCCGTAAGTTTTTTCCTACATGTGATATGCATAAAACATTTGGTAGATGATCTTTTATGATATTATATTATTTTTTGTTTCTGATGCGTGTATACCTACATTGTGCAAGTGCCAATCTTTGGAATTTCTACACTAACAACAGACTGTTTATTCCTCTACAGTATACCACTTGGTTAAAATATCTCAGTAGTATTACTTGGAATTTTAGTGGTATGATTTTACTTTAATGGGCCATGACCGCTAATATAGTATTACCAAGCATTCTATTTATATAATCTATCACGTTTTACTTTTCTCAACAAAAAAAGTTTGAAGATACCGTAAATATAAATTACCGTCTTCCAATCAAAGTATACCACCGTATGTGTACTCTTAGACATATCAGAATCGAAATAAATCATGGAAGCCAGAATGTGTTTTGAGTTTTAACATGGATTGGCGGATATTAGTAAAATTTATCCCTCGCTTCTGGCTCGGGATAAAATACTATTCTCTGATGTTCTCGTGGCAAGTAGAATTTTGATTGGCTAAAAATGTACTTTTAAAACTTCAGGGAAGCCGTGTGGTGACAGAAAATCAATAATCGCTCTCACCTATGTGCTGTCCATTTACATTGTGCACAGCAGACGACACACATTTCACAAGATGACAGAAAATCAATAAACGCTCTCTGTGATCTTTGTCCAAAGATACACGTATTTATGTTTTTCCTATAATAAGGACATACTTATTAATGTTGGAACATTCAGATAAAAATGTTATCAGTCTCTAGATGTTATATATCCCGTTTTAAAGGGATATATAACATCTCGAGACTAATAACGTATAATATCCGCCAATCCATGTTAAAACTCCCAACACATTCTGGCTTCCATGATATATTTCTTAATTATTCAACATAGATTATATCCTCTCCTGCCGCTGTAGCGCTGCTTTACCATATTATGCAGTTGACTTGGTTCCTTTGACATTCTAATTACTGAGAATAATTTCCTCTCATGATTTAAAAAATAAAAAGATCAACATTCGGTTATTAAAAGTTTTAAAAAAAGCAATTTACAGAGCTCAGCATTGACGAGTTTCTGCGGTTGCTAGGGATAATATTTGGTTACTAGGGACATTGTAAGGTTTAAGGAATTCTTATAATATATACTGATTAGTAAATGATAAGATGTCTCTAGATCTGCTAAGGTGCTGTTGTAGATTTTTTTTCTTGATTAAATAAAAGGTCCATGAGATCTACAGGAAAATACCGTGCATAGGGAAACCTGTTGCTATGGACGGGGCATAGCTATGAATAAAAATATCAAAATGTATTTTTGAAATATGAAATGACATTTGTAGTGTGTATAGCTTGACAAAAATGTACCGCTTAATCAAATATCAAGTCAAAAGATCGTAGATGTCAAAATTCAACCATTAATTGCAATAATATAGGCCAATTTAATGTTTACAAAACCGTTGCTAGGGTGACAAAACTACACAAAAATACTATATGCTACCATAGAGAATTGGAATATTATTTTTAGAGTGTACATACACAGAATATAACATTCTGTCGAAAAGACTATGCAAGATATGTAAAATAAAACCACCATATTTGAATTTCCAATGATTAATTGGACCCTCCTCCATTTACGTTGCTAAGCAACAAAGGACAAAGTGAAATCATCAAAAAAAATAATATTGTTCTTACCTTTCAATGATTGTGTTTAATATTATATCTATATAAACAGTTTCTGAGATTGGGCCAAAATATACCCTTATCATACTCACTCCTTTAACAAGATAATAACATAATAATTAATGTAAAATGTAATTGTATATTTTGATAAATATTATCACATGTTTGCTTCTATATTCTGACTATTGCATAAATAATTTTCAAGGTAGGCTATAATTATTTTATCATTTTTCAATATTATTATTTACATACATGTCTTAAAATTTTGAAATTTTATGAAAACTGAATTTTTTAAGAAAAAAATTGAAAATTTTATCATTTTGAATTTTTTTGAAAATTTTGAAATCTTAGGAAAATTTTGATTTTGGTTTTAATTTGATTAATTTTGAAATTTTTGGAAAATTTAGAAATTTTTGGAATTTTGAAATTTTTGGAAAATTTTGAACTTTAAAACAATTTTTTTTTAATTTTTAGAATTTTGAAAATCGGTAAACCTCGACCGCAGCGGATGTTAATTTTTCCGGATCGGCAACCTTCGGGCTCAGCGGGTGTTAATTTTAGACATTAACACCCGTTGCTAATGGGCGGGGCTTATGAAAGGTTAGTGAAAATTAACAAATGCTGCTTGTCCAATGAAATGAATGGATAATGTAAGAAATTTGCATAAAGTATAACAAAATGTTTTAAGTTTTACTTATATATACCGATTACACCTTTTTTTTGCTAGCAAAAGCCTACAACCCACCTGGATAGGCCACTGCTTAGTCAGGATGTGAATATGAGTATCTTGCTTCTCTTACTTAATTTGATAAAGGACTGAATATTAAATCAATTCAACACTGTTCGATACCTATCCTTTGGTCGAAAAACAAGGCCAACGAACCTTAAAAAGTTCGGACTAACGGACCTTCGGACTAATGAACCTTCGGACTAACGGACCTTCGGACTAATGAACATTTGGAGTAATGGACCTTCGGACTATCGAGCGGTCACCAAGGAAATGAACCATCCCATCAATTCCATCTGGGATCATTTTAAAACTAGCCTTGAGGAAAGCATTAAACGCAATGTACCAATAAAAACCACTCGGGAAAAAAGATGGATGTCCATGGATAACATCTGACATCAAAAGACTCATCAGGAAGAGAGACAGGTGGTATAAGCGCTCAGGTAAATCAGGACACAGTGGCGATAACGAAAAGTTTAAAGATCTGAAATGCACAACGCAAAAAGAAATCAGCCGAGCTACTGGAAGTACATAGATGGTATCATGTTAAGCGAAACTGAATCTGAACTAGAGACAGGAAAAAGGGGCAACACTATGAAGCGGTTCTGGACCTTCATTAAGCATAAAAGATCAGATGGTAGACAGATACCGCCATTAAAATCAGAAGGACTCCTACACTCAGAACCAGTAGAAAAAGCAAACATTCTTAATAACCAGTTTCAGAATGCTTTCTCCAAAAAGACAAACATCTCAAAGGAAGAATTCTCCAACCGCTGTAAGATGCAAGGCACGACACCAGAGATAAATGACATCAACATAACAGTATCTGGCGTGGAAAAACTTCTTAGTAAGCTAAACCCAACTAAAGCTGCGGGACCAGACAATATAACACCAAGAGTCTTGAAAGAACTTGCACCATTCATAGCACCAATACTTACAGTCATATTTAAAATATCATACGAATCAGGAACTATACCAGCCATATGGAAAACAGCAGACATCTGTCCTGTATTTAAGAAAGGGAAAAAATTTGAAGCCATCAACTTCAGACCAATCTCGCTCACATGTATTTCATGCAAGCTGATGGAACACATCATTACCAGCCATATAATGAAACACGCTGACACACACAATATCCTCTATCCGCTACAGCATGGATTCCGGAAAGGCCTGTCATGTGAAACCCAATTAATTGAATTTGTTGATGACATCACACGAAACATAGACGCAGGTAAACAAACCGACTGCTTAATAATGGACTTTTCGAAAACCTTCGACAAGGTCAGCCATAGCCTCTTTCAACATAAATTAGATCACTACGGCATCCGTGGAAAGACCGGTGAGTGGATCAAGACCTTCCTCTAAGACCGAAGCCAGTCTGTCGTTATTGAAGGAGAGTCATCAGATAAGATACCGGTGGAATCGGCAGTACCCCAAGGTCAGACCTAGGACCCAGCTTATTTCTTTTTCATATAAATGATATGCCAGAAGGGATAACATCAAAAGTGAGACTTTTCGCAGACGACACAATTACATACTTGACAATTTCATCAGACCAAGATGCAAGAACGCTTCAATCAGATCTAGATAAGCTAGAAAAATGGGAAACATCATGGTTAATGGCATTCCATCCAGAAAAATGCAATGTTCTAACCATTACAAAGAAAAGAAATCCAATAAAGTTCAACTACACTCTCCACGGACATTCACTTGAACATGTGACCTCAGCAAAATATCTCGGCTGTACAATAACATCTGATCTAAAATGGGGACCGCACATCAACAACATCTGCAACAAAGCAAACTCTACCATCGGCTTCCTCAAGAGAAATCTGAATATTGCCAACAAATCAGTCAAAGAAAGAGCTTATCAGTCACTAGTGAGGCCATCCTTAGAATATTCTAGTGCAGTATGGGATCCACATCAACAACAGGATAAACAACGCCTAGAAAGGATACAAAGAAGAGCTGCAAGATACGTCACTAACAGATACCACAACACCTCATATGTTAGTGATATGCTCGATCAGCTTGAATGGCCATCTCTAGAAAGCCGAAGAACAAACTCCCGGCTTACTATGATGTATAAAATGACGAAACATCTAGCAAATGTTGACACTAGTGACAAACGTATACCACTCCAAAGACCATCAAGAAATTGTAGCACCCTGGCATTCAGCATTCCATCATGCAGAACATCCATACGGAAGGAATCATTCTATCCAAGAACCACCAAGGATTGGAATGCTCTAAAGAACGCCAGTGTTGGGGCACCGAGTCTTGAAGCTTTCAAAGCTTGCTTCCGTCAGTAAGCTGCCAGTGCCGTTTTTAACTTCACTGTAAATATTCCGCACACAAATTTTGTAGTTTTTACATGCGCACACCCAAAGTGGCAGAATAGTCAATCAGATGACGGAGGCCGCTCAACGGAAGAAGAAGAAGATGCTGAACATTTTTGCAGTTTAAACTTTCCCTCTATCTCTAATAGTTTTTGAGATATAAGATGAGAATATTTAAAATTTAGAATAGTTTTATGAAAAAAGAGCAATAACTCCAAAATGGGTAATGGGATTTACTTCAAAATTGCGGGCTAGGTAGATATTGACATGCTGAACATTTTAAGCTTAACCTTTATCTCTTATAGTTTTTGAAATATAAGACGAAAAGTTTTAAAATTTTACAAATTTGATGAAAAAAAGGACAATAACTCCAAGATGGGTAATCAGATTTACTTCAAAATTGCAGGATAGGTAGATCTTGACATACTGAACATGTTTGATGTTTAAACTTAACATATATCTCTTATAGATTTTGAAATAAAGGACGAAAACTATTAAAATTTAGAAAATTTGATGAAAAAAAAGAAATAACTCCAAAATGGGTAATGGGATTTACTTCAAAATTGCGGGCTAGGTAGATCTTGACATGCTGCAAATTTTTGCAATTTAAACTTAACCTTTATCTCTTATAGTTTTCAAAAATATAAGACAAAAAGTATTATTTTTTTTTAAATCTGATGAAAAAAGGGCAATAACTCCAAGATGGGTAATCAGATTTACTTCAAAATTGCACGGTAAGTAGATATTGACATGCTGAACATTTTTGCAATTTAAGCTGAACCTTTATCTCTTATAGTTTTTGAAATATAAGACGAAAAGTATTAAAATTTTACAAATTTGATGGAAAAAAGGGCAATAACTCCAAGATGGGTAATCAGATTTACTTCAAAATTGCAGGGTAGGTAGATCTTGACATACTGAACATGTTTGATGTTTAAACTTAACATATATCTCTTATAGATTTTGAAATAAAGGACGAAAACTATTAAAATTTAGAAAATTTGATGAAAAAAAGGAAATAACTCCAAAATGGGTAATGGGATTTACTTAAAAATTGCAGGGTAGGTAGATCTCGACATGGTGCACATTTTTACAATTAAATTTAACATCTATCTCTTATAGTTTTTGAAATAAAGGACGAAAAGTATTAAAAGTTTGAAAATTTGATGAAAAAAGGGCAATAACTCCAAAATGGGTAATGGGATTTACTTTAAAATTGCCGAGGAGGTAGATCTTGACATGATGCACATTTTTGCAATTTAACCTTAACATCTATCTCTAATAGTTTTTGAAATATAAGATGAAAAGTATTAAAACAAAATTTAAAATTTGATGAAAACAGGGCAATAACTCCAAGATGGGTAATCAGATTTACTTCAAAATTGCAGGGTAGGCAGATCTTGACATGCTGAACATGTTTGCAGTTTCAACTTACAATCTGTCTCGTACAGTTTTTGAAATAAAGGACGAAAAGTATAAAAAACAAATTGAAAATTTTATGAAAAAAGGAAAATAACTCCAAAATGGGTAATGGGATTTACTTCAAAATTGCAGGGTGGGTAGATCTTGACATGCTGCACATTTTTTGTAATTTAAACTTAACCTTTATCTCTTATAGTTTTTGAAATAAAAGACGAAAATTATTAAATTTTTTAAATTTTGATGAAAAAAGGGCAATAACTCCAAGATGGGTAATCAGATTTACTTCAAAATTGCAGGGTGGGTAGATCTTGCTGTGCTGATCATTTTTACCCCATGTCAGATTTTTGAGTTATTACCCAAAACCTGCAATTTTACCATATGTTCTATTTTTAGTAACATCGGCCATGTTGGTTGGTGCACAGCATCACCTGACACAATTTTGAACTAGACACCCTAGTAATGATTCAGACCAAGTTTGGTTTCCATTGGTCTAGTACTTTCAGAGGAGAAGATTTTTGAAAAAGTTTACGACGGACGACGACGACGGACACCAAGTGATGGCAATAGCTCACATGACCCTTTGGGTCAGGTGAGCTAATAAAATGAAAACACTGTCGGAACAGCTCCAAAATATAATAGCAAAATTGATACACCTAACACACATAAGCATGACCGTTTACTTTCCTGGCTTGGTGCGTTCATTTTCCTGCCTTGATGCGTTTACTTTCCTGGCTTGGTGCGTTTACTTTCCTGGCTTGGTGCAGGCACTACGATTTTCCAATGCTAACTCTGGCGACACAGACAATGATACAATATGTGTCTGCTAATTGTTTTACCAATGCCTCAACTTGATCTTTTGTTACATACTATACAGAACTCAAAAACCACATCGGTGGTGTAATAGTTGGCAAGCTCGTCTTGAGTGCAGTGGATCGTGGTTTTGAGTGCTGATCTTGTCAAACCAAAGACTATACAATTGCTGCTTTTCCCCTGAAGCATGTAGTATTAAAAAGCAAGAGCAAAGAATAGTTGACTCACAAAAAGATATAATGTGTCCGAGTGGAGAGACATGTCTACCCATGGACTGTTGTTTTAGTGAGCTATCACTATCGGTGGAGAATCCATCATTATCATTTCATTTAGTGTAACTTGTTCTCGTCACGATTTAGTTGAAAAATTGTCTATTTAGTACTAAATAACAATCATTAACTAACTCACTCTTAAAGCCACAACTAGAACTTTATGATAAAAGGAACACAGGGGGCCATAGTGGTCGTTATCCTATGTTAGATGGGTTTACAGCTAATTATGCAATCAGTCCCTATCACCACTAAAGTTGTGAGTTCGAATCCCACTCAGGCAAGGTGTAATCGATACAACATTATGTGTCAGTGACTTGCGGTAGGTCGGTGGTTTTCTCTGGGTACTCCGTTTTCCTCCACCAATAAAACTGACTGCCACAATATAACTGAAATATTGTTGAACGTGGCGTTAAACACCATAACCATAAAAGAAACAATATTCAATATTATTAATAAATCAGTATTCGAAATAAAGTTGGTCAAGGAATTTTTTTTTTTTTTTTAAATACAAAACAAATGTAATAACATGTCATTAATGCTAGTGATAGATTCTAACACAAATATTAAAAAGGTATAAAAACTAAACAAACTTTGTATTTTATTCATCTAAAAAGCTTGTTTTAATAAAGTTTTACCTTTGTACGAATAAATAGTAAAATAATGTATAAGATATCACAGGTATAAATAAATCAATAGACAATAAATAAGTACAATATTAAGAGGGATCATTCATTTTGATATTTGTTGTCTTTTTCTAAAACATCACAAAAATTAATATAATAACCAGTACATGCATGTGTGAAAAGATTTAGTTAGTAATAAATGTATCTAACTTTAGAAAATAACTGGGGCTTCAATATTATTAATATTTTTTTAATGTCCTCTTTTCCACATAAAATATAACTTAATATTAAAATCTTTATGGTGAATTGGGTACAGTGAATACAACTGATTGAGCTGTCATCAATTCACATTAAAATTTTATAAGAATGATTAAAAAATATATAAATTTTCAAAATAATTCTCACAAAAATAAAATAAAATTCCATGTATTTATACCTTTCCATTTTGTCAAATACTTATCATTATAATTTGTTGTTGATGCAGTTTCTATTCCGTTAATGCATAAAATGAACGTGTAGTTGAACAATATTAAAACATTACAGACAAAGTTCCTATTAAAACATTACAGACGAAGTTCCTATTAACATGAAACCAAGTTGTAATGAACCAATAAACAGAACATGACAACTTCAGTTTATATTATAAAATTAAACCTTTGTACACAATAAAACAATAATGTTGTTTTTTTAGTTAATAAATTTTGTGTATCATGAAACCTACTGTGAAATAATGACAATATTCATAAAAAAATCATATATTTTAAACAAACTACAAATGTAGTCACTTCAAAATTTAAATTAATTCTCTTAAATTTTAGACTGCCGAACAATATGATGATTACTAGGTGCGTAGGACTTAAAACGCCTTTCAGTTAAGTTCATAGTCAACCATACACTGAAATTGAAATACATATAGTACAAAAGATTTATGTTCTGATAAGTAGTCCCCCTCATATAAAGTCACTCCAACCAAAGGCCATCCCTCTTATGAGGCCAGATTTCAGATGAACTGAGACAGTAAACCACTACTAAATCCTACCACTCAGAGACTACCCCTCTATTAAGACAACTATTTCATTACAGAGGGTTAGGGTTATGGTATTTTACGACACTTTCAACAATATTTCATTGCAGAAGGGATGGCCTTATAACAGGGGGAACTACTGTACTAGTTTTAACTATAAAAAGTTAGTTTTTTTTCACAAATGTGTGCTATATAAAAAACTTAATATCTGTACATTATTTCTGTCAATTTAACATTGAATAATCTTGTTTACAAGTCTCTGGCAGTGCACTTAAGTTTTACCACATTTCTGTATGTTATTTAGGCCAACAAAATATAGTTGTGTTTCTGCATATGCTGCAAACTCTTAATTCATAGTGCCTACCCTTAAGTTGTATACCATTTTTTGATAAGCACTGTTCAAGTCAAATATACCTGTATTTTTGCTAACCCTACAATCCATAATAATTAATGCCTATCCTTATGTTTTTATGGTTGCTTTTTGAAAATAACTGTAAAAGTCAAATCCGTGTCCAAATATAACCTTGTTAAAAAAAAAAAAAAGTTTTGCCTACATACCTACCCTATTGTTTCAGGAATGTTAGTGGAAACACAAGTATTTTATTTGCTTAGCCTATTCAAGAATATCATATCATTCATCACAATACATTTTGACACATACAAAGGCACTATAGTAACCATAGTAACAGCCATAAACTTTGTATTATAATACATACTACATATAAGTAATACCCCTCCTATCATTATTATATTGAAGTGCTTTCTGACACTCACAAATAAAATAATTTCTGGAAAAGCCCAAACATGAAATTAATAGGAAATGCTAGTTAATAATAGATTTCTATACAAGTCTTTTACGACCACTTCCTTTTCTTGGTACTGTTATATTTCTTTTGATAAAGATACCTCCGTCATCAGTTGTCTTCTTTGTTTTCACGACTTTCTTTACTCTGCGAACTCGTTGTACATTATAATCCTCATCACTGGATTGATACTAGAAAATAAAATGGTAATATTTCTTATTTCTGGACATAAATATGCAATGAACCCAAACAGACACAAAGTATTTAAAAAAAGTTTGAAGATACCAACGGAATAATCAGAAGACAAATCAAAAAAGGATAGACAACACACTGGCTTAATGAAAAAGAATAAACAAAGGATAGACAACACACTGGCTTAATGAAAAAGAATAAACAAAGGATAGACAACACACTGGCTTAATGAAAAAGAATAAACAAAGGATAGACAACACACTGGCTTAATGAAAAAGAATAAACAAAGGATAGACAACACACTGGCTTAATGAAAAAGAATAAACAAAGGATAGACAACACACTGGCTTAATGAAAAAGAATAAACAAAGGATAGACAACACACTGGCTTAATGAAATTGAATAAACAAAGGATAGACAACACACTGGCTTAATGAAAAAGAATAAACAAAGGATAGACAACACACTGGCTTAATGAAAAAGAATAAACAAAGGATAGACAACACACTGGCTTAATGAAAAAGAACAAACAAAGGATAGACAACACACTGGCTTAATGAAAAAGAACAAACAAAGGATAGACAACACACTGGCTTAATGAAAAAGAACAAACAAAGGATAGACAATACACTGGCTTAATGAAAAAGAACAAACAAAGGATAGACAACACACTGGCTTAATGAAAAAGAACAAACAAAGGATAGACAACACACTGGCTTAATGAAAAAGAATAAACAAAGGATAGACAACACACTGGCTTAATGAAAAAGAATAAACAAAGGATAGACAACACACTGGCTTAATGAAAAAGAATAAACAAAGGATAGACAACACACTGGCTTAATGAAAAAGAATAAATAAAGGATAGACAACACACTGGCTTAATGAAAAAGAATAAACAAAGGATAGACAACATACTGGCTTAATGAAAAAGAACAAACAAAGGATAGACAACACACTGGCTTAATGAAAAAGGATAGACAACACACTGGCTTAATGAAAAAGAATAAACAAAGGATAGACAACACACTGGCTTAATGAAAAAGAATAAACAAAGGATAGACAACACACTGGCTTAATGAAAAAGAATAAATAAAGGATAGACAACACACTGGCTTAATGAAAAAGAATAAACAAAGGATAGACAACATACTGGCTTAATGAAAAAGAACAAACAAAGGATAGACAACACACTGGCTTAATGAAAAAGAACAAACAAAGGATAGACAACACACTGGCTTAATGAAAAAGGATAGACAACACACTGGCTTAATGAAAAAGAATAAACAAAGGATAGACAACACACTGGCTTAATGAAAAAGAATAAACAAAGGATAGACAACACACTGGCTTAATGAAAAAGAATAAACAAAGGATAGACAACACACTGGCTTAATGAAAAAGAATAAACAAAGGATAGACAACACACTGGCTTAATGAAAAAGAACAAACAAAGGATAGACAACACACTGGCTTAATGAAAAAGAATAAACAAAGGATAGACAACACACTGGCTTAATGAAAAAGAACAAACAAAGGATAGACAACACACTGGCTTAATGAAAAAGAACAAACAAAGGATAGACAACACACTGGCTTAATGAAAAAGAATAAACAAAGGATAGACAACACACTGGCTTAATGAAAAAGAACAAACAAAGGATAGACAACACACTGGCTTAATGAAAAAGAATAAACAAAGGATAGACAACACACTGGCTTAATGAAAAAGAACAAACAAAGGATAGACAACACACTGGCTTAATGAAAAAGAATAAACAAAGGATAGACAACACACTGGCTTAATGAAAAAGAACAAACAAAGGATAGACAACACACTGGCTTAATGAAAAAGAACAAACAAAGGATAGACAACACACTGGCTTAATGAAAAAGAATAAACAAAGGATAGACAACACACTGGCTTAATGAAAAAGAACAAACAAAGGATAGACAACACACTGGCTTAATGAAAAAGGATAGACAACACACTGGCTTAATGAAAAAGAATAAACAAAGGATAGACAACACACTGGCTTAATGAAAAAGAATAAACAAAGGATAGACAACACACTGGCTTAATGAAAAAGAATAAATAAAGGATAGACAACACACTGGCTTAATGAAAAAGAATAAACAAAGGATAGACAACATACTGGCTTAATGAAAAAGAACAAACAAAGGATAGACAACACACTGGCTTAATGAAAAAGAACAAACAAAGGATAGACAACACACTGGCTTAATGAAAAAGGATAGACAACACACTGGCTTAATGAAAAAGAATAAACAAAGGATAGACAACACACTGGCTTAATGAAAAAGAATAAACAAAGGATAGACAACACACTGGCTTAATGAAAAAGAATAAACAAAGGATAGACAACACACTGGCTTAATGAAAAAGAATAAACAAAGGATAGACAACACACTGGCTTAATGAAAAAGAACAAACAAAGGATAGACAACACACTGGCTTAATGAAAAAGAATAAACAAAGGATAGACAACACACTGGCTTAATGAAAAAGAACAAACAAAGGATAGACAACACACTGGCTTAATGAAAAAGAACAAACAAAGGATAGACAACACACTGGCTTAATGAAAAAGAATAAACAAAGGATAGACAACACACTGGCTTAATGAAAAAGAACAAACAAAGGATAGACAACACACTGGCTTAATGAAAAAGAATAAACAAAGGATAGACAACACACTGGCTTAATGAAAAAGAACAAACAAAGGATAGACAACACACTGGCTTAATGAAAAAGAACAAACAAAGGATAGACAACACACTGGCTTAATGAAAAAGAATAAACAAAGGATAGACAACACACTGGCTTAATGAAAAAGAATAAACAAAGGATAGACAACACACTGGCTTAATGAAAAAGAATAAACAAAGGATAGACAACACACTGGCTTAATGAAAAAGAACAAACAAAGGATAGACAACACACTGGCTTAATGAAAAAGAACAAACAAAGGATAGACAACACACTGGCTTAATGAAAAAGAATAAACAAAGGATAGACAACACACTGGCTTAATGAAAAAGAACAAACAAAGGATAGACAACACACTGGCTTAATGAAAAAGAATAAACAAAGGATAGACAACACACTGGCTTAATGAAAAAGAACAAACAAAGGATAGACAACACACTGGCTTAATGAAAAAGAATAAACAAAGGATAGACAACACACTGGCTTAATGAAAAAGAATAAACAAAGGATAGACAACACACTGGCTTAATGAAAAAGAACAAACAAAGGATAGACAACACACTGGCTTAATGAAAAAGAATAAACAAAGGATAGACAACACACTGGCTTAATGAAAAAGAATAAACAAAGGATAGACAACACACTGGCTTAATGAAAAAGAACAAACAAAGGATAGACAACACACTGGCTTAATGAAAAAGAACAAACAAAGGATAGACAACACACTGGCTTAATGAAAAAGAATAAACAAAGGATAGACAACACACTGGCTTAATGAAAAAGAACAAACAAAGGATAGACAACACACTGGCTTAATGAAAAAGAACAAACAAAGGATAGACAACACACTGGCTTAATGAAAAAGAATAAATAAAGGATAGACAACACACTGGCTTAATGAAAAAGAATAAACAAAGGATAGACAACACACTGGCTTAATGAAAAAGAATAAACAAAGGATAGACAACACACTGGCTTAATGAAAAAGAATAAACAAAGGATAGACAACACACTGGCTTAATGAAAAAGAATAAACAAAGGATAGACAACACACTGGCTTAATGAAAAAGAATAAACAAAGGATAGACAACACACTGGCTTAATGAAAAAGAACAAACAAAGGATAGACAACACACTGGCTTAATGAAAAAGAATAAACAAAGGATAGACAACACACTGGCTTAATGAAAAAGAATAAATAAAGGATAGACAACACACTGGCTTAATGAAAAAGAATAAACAAAGGATAGACAACATACTGGCTTAATGAAAAAGAACAAACAAAGGATAGACAACACACTGGCTTAATGAAAAAGAACAAACAAAGGATAGACAACACACTGGCTTAATGAAAAAGGATAGACAACACACTGGCTTAATGAAAAAGAATAAACAAAGGATAGACAACACACTGGCTTAATGAAAAAGAATAAACAAAGGATAGACAACACACTGGCTTAATGAAAAAGAATAAACAAAGGATAGACAACACACTGGCTTAATGAAAAAGAATAAACAAAGGATAGACAACACACTGGCTTAATGAAAAAGAACAAACAAAGGATAGACAACACACTGGCTTAATGAAAAAGAATAAACAAAGGATAGACAACACACTGGCTTAATGAAAAAGAACAAACAAAGGATAGACAACACACTGGCTTAATGAAAAAGAACAAACAAAGGATAGACAACACACTGGCTTAATGAAAAAGAATAAACAAAGGATAGACAACACACTGGCTTAATGAAAAAGAACAAACAAAGGATAGACAACACACTGGCTTAATGAAAAAGAATAAACAAAGGATAGACAACACACTGGCTTAATGAAAAGAACAAACAAAGGATAGACAACACACTGGCTTAATGAAAAAGAATAAACAAAGGATAGACAACACACTGGCTTAATGAAAAAGAATAAACAAAGGATAGACAACACACTGGCTTAATGAAAAAGAACAAACAAAGGATAGACAACACACTGGCTTAATGAAAAAGAATAAACAAAGGATAGACAACATACTGGCTTAATGAAAAAGAATAAACAAAGGATAGACAACACACTGGCTTAATGAAAAAGAATAAACAAAGGATAGACAACATACTGGCTTAATGAAAAAGAACAAACAAAGGATAGACAACACACTGGCTTAATGAAAAAGAACAAACAAAGGATAGACAACACACTGGCTTAATGAAAAAGAACAAACAAAGGATAGACAACACACTGGCTTAATGAAAAAGAATAAACAAAGGATAGACAACACACTGGCTTAATGAAAAAGAACAAACAAAGGATAGACAACACACTGGCTTAATGAAAAAGAACAAACAAAGGATAGACAACACACTGGCTTAATGAAAAAGAATAAACAAAGGATAGACAACACACTGGCTTAATGAAAAAGAACAAACAAAGGATAGACAACACACTGGCTTAATGAAAAAGAACAAACAAAGGATAGACAACACACTGGCTTAATGAAAAAGAATAAATAAAGGATAGACAACACACTGGCTTAATGAAAAAGAATAAACAAAGGATAGACAACACACTGGCTTAATGAAAAAGAATAAACAAAGGATAGACAACACACTGGCTTAATGAAAAAGAATAAACAAAGGATAGACAACACACTGGCTTAATGAAAAAGAACAAACAAAGGATAGACAACACACTGGCTTAATGAAAAAGAATAAACAAAGGATAGACAACACACTGGCGTAATGAAAAAGAACAAACAAAGGATAGACAACACACTGGCTTAATGAAAAAGAATAAACAAAGGATAGACAACACACTGGCTTAATGAAAAAGAACAAACAAAGGATAGACAACACACTGGCTTAATGAAAAAGAACAAACAAAGGATAGACAACACACTGGCTTAATGAAAAAGAATAAACAAAGGATAGACAACACACTGGCTTAATGAAAAAGAATAAACAAAGGATAGACAACACACTGGCTTAATGAAAAAGAACAAACAAAGGATAGACAACACACTGGCTTAATGAAAAAGAATAAACAAAGGATAGACAACACACTGGCTTAATGAAAAAGAATAAACAAAGGATAGACAACACACTGGCTTAATGAAAAAGAACAAACAAAGGATAGACAACACACTGGCTTAATGAAAAAGAATAAACAAAGGATAGACAACACACTGGCTTAATGAAAAAGAACAAACAAAGGATAGACAACACACTGGCTTAATGAAAAAGAATAAACAAAGGATAGACAACACACTGGCTTAATGAAAAAGAACAAACAAAGGATAGACAACACACTGGCTTAATGAAAAAGAATAAACAAAGGATAGACAACACACTGGCTTAATGTAAAAGAATAAACAAAGGATAGACAACACACTGGCTTAATGAAAAAGAATAAACAAAGGATAGACAACACACTGGCTTAATGAAAAAGAACAAACAAAGGATAGACAACACACTGGCTTAATGAAAAAGAACAAACAAAGGATAGACAACACACTGGCTTAATGAAAAAGAATAAACAAAGGATAGACAACACACTGGCTTAATGAAAAAGAATAAACAAAGGATAGACAACACACTGGCTTAATGAAAAAGAATAAACAAAGGATAGACAACACACTGGCTTAATGAAAAAGAATAAACAAAGGATAGACAACACACTGGCTTAATGAAAAAGAACAAACAAAGGATAGACAACACACTGGCTTAATGAAAAAGAACAAACAAAGGATAGACAACACACTGGCTTAATGAAAAAGAATAAACAAAGGATAGACAACACACTGGCTTAATGAAAAAGAATAAACAAAGGATAGACAACACACTGGCTTAATGAAAAAGAATAAACAAAGGATAGACAACACACTGGCTTAATGAAAAAGAACAAACAAAGGATAGACAACACACTGGCTTAATGAAAAAGAATAAACAAAGGATAGACAACACACTGGCTTAATGAAAAAGAATAAATAAAGGATAGACAACACACTGGCTTAATGAAAAAGAATAAACAAAGGATAGACAACACACTGGTTTAATGAAAAAGAACAAACAAAGGATAGACAACACACTGGCTTAATGAAAAAGAATAAACAAAGGATAGACAACACACTGGCTTAATGAAAAAGAACAAACAAAGGATAGACAACACACTGGCTTAATGAAAAAGAACAAACAAAGGATAGACAACACACTGGCTTAATGAAAAAGAATAAACAAAGGATAGACAACACACTGGCTTAATGAAAAAGAATAAACAAAGGATAGACAACACACTGGCTTAATGAAAAAGAACAAACAAAGGATAGACAACACACTGGCTTAATGAACAAGAATAAACAAAGGATAGACAACACACTGGCTTAATGAAAAAGAACAAACAAAGGATAGACAACACACTGGCTTAATGAAAAAGAATAAACAAAGGATAGACAACACACTGGCTTAATGAAAAAGAATAAACAAAGGATAGACAACACACTGGCTTAATGAAAAAGAATAAACAAAGGATAGACAACACACTGGCTTAATGAAAAAGAATAAATAATGATCTATTAAACACTACACAGAAAACTAAACATTGGGCAACACTAAATATTGAGGGTGAACTCAAATACTGCAGAAGAGTAAGCAGTTCCTGCTCCACTAGTAGCACCTGTCATCTTACTCTTGTTACAAACTCGTTGATAAGTCATGCATGAGGAGAGGACCGAATTGTGCTTACGACTAATGGAACATATCCACTGTCATTTGTGACACAAATATTTTGCAATGGTTAACAAAGTCATGGTGGGGATCATTAAACTTTTGAAGTGATGATTTTAGCTTCGCCCCTAGGAACCATTGGTTCAGTAGCTTCCTTGTCAGCAGCAATCCTCTATCAAGGAAATCATGATAAGCTCTGGAATATTGAATCGCCTGAGAGATTTATAAAGATAGTACCTTTATTTAAAATTAATAACGGGAGTATCCTGTTATAGATTAATTGTGAACCTAATTTATTCTGACCTAAAACCTGCTTAACAAAGGAGGACTTAATATATTTGTGCCTACCTCTTGGTCACTTCCATATGTCCTGGCTTGGACTTCATACTTTAAATCTGCTATCTCTCTCCTATATTGGTCTAACTGAGCTTCAAGTTTCTCCCTTCTTAGTCTCTCATAGTCTAGTTGAGCTTCTAACTCACCAATAGTCCTATGAAAATACAGTATATACAGTCAAACCGGCTCATGCTGTCACCTCTAGTAGGTAGCCACCTGTATTAAAAGGTCACCTCTAGTAGGTAGCCACCTGTATTAAAAGGTCACCTTTAGTAGGTAGCCACCTGTATTAAAAGGTCACCTCTTTCTTGTCCTGTCATAGATAATTTCATATGAGTTGAAACTCTTTAAAGAGGTCACCTGTCTTATAAGGCTACTTTTTCTTGTCCCCAAGGTGACCTCTTAATACAGGTCTGTATTTAGTTATTATACTTCTATTATATTTATGGGCAGTATTTTTACTAAACATCCATAGGTTTAAATTTTCTAAACATTTGCTGCAGTAAATAATCCCTGAAAATTTACCAGCATGAATACTCTATTTCATTCATTACATACAATATTACTCATTTTAAATTCATAAATGATCACAACATCAGTTTTTCATGAAAATGTGAAAATGAAGAATTGTTGTCAAAATTGTCATCAGTGGGCATATAGATTATCCTTCTGCTACCAGTGCATTACGATATTTCCCCACTGTAAATAGTTAAGTTCTCATATTTTAAAGCTCTCGCTTACCAGTGGATTATGATATTTCTCCACTCGTGATAGTTAAAATAAAATTTAACTACATGTATTAGGAGTGGAGAAATATCGTAACACACAGGTAACAGATGGAAGATCTATTTCTCCTATGACCAAAATTCTTGTGTTGTGTTGCTAATAATTATTACAAAAACTTAACCAACTGGTTGAACATACTAAGAATAGGAGAAAGTTGTATCTTATTGTGGTGTGATTAATCACCATGTCAGTTTAATTTCTAGTGTCCAATAATCTGATATTTTTACTTGATCCAATAAAACTACTAACTTGTCTTTATCTCTGATCTCTTGTAGACGTTTTCTATCTTCTGACAAGCGGCCTCCTAATTGTGTATAATTCTTTTTGGCAATTTCTAACAACCTCTGTAACTCTTCAAGTTTTTCTTTAGCTCTCACTGAAATTGTGAAAAAATGCTAATATTTAAAAACAAATAAATCATAGTTATATCACTCAAAGTCATAGAAATTAAAATATGTATTGAAATTCTTTATTTAAGGATTTGGTTTATGGCACTTAATGCCACTTTCAACAATAATTTAGTTTTTAAATTGTTTGGCGGTCAGTTTTATTGGTGGAGAAAACCGGAGCACAGAGAGATAACCACCGACCTGTTGCAAGTCACTGACAAACTTTATAACATAATGTTGTATCAAGAACACCTTGCCATGAACGGGTTCAAACAATTTTAGTGGTGATAGGCACTGATTGCACAGGTAGTTGAAAATTCAACTACCATATGACGACTGTCCCTCTTTATCCAAGGTCAATCTCACTCAGACAAATGTAACCTTAGCTGATTTTTGCTATTCTGGTTTGGTCCTCTGATTAATGGGATCCAATAAATCACAACAACAATACAGGTATAAACAAACAAAAACAATATATTGTTACCTTTTTGGTTTTTTTTAATAACAGATAATTTTATCGCACTAATTGCTGTTAACAATTCACTAGGTACATGTATACAGCTTTTACCTAGTATCCCTAGTTGTTAATCATTAAATAGCAAGGGATTTGCTATTTAGTGAAGCTTAGCTCAAAATAAATGTTGTTAGTACACTTATGCAGTTAATATCCAGTATATATTGTAATTCTGACATGTAATAAACATATAATAGCTGTCTATGGTGATTTCACATGCTTTTTTATTGACAATATCCGGATATTTGACACTTTCAAACCGATCACGGTCGAAAGGTTAATTGTTGTTGTTTTCTTTGTTTTTCTGTCAGAGCTATACCTTAGATATTAGTATTTTAAGTGTTGTTACCTTTTTGTTGTTTTCTCTGTTTTTCTGTCAGAGCTATACCTTAGATATTAGTATTATAAGTGTTGTTACCTTTTTGTTGTTTTCTTTGTTTTTCTGTCAGAGCTACACCTTTAGAGTCTGTATTACCATCTTCATCCTCTGAACCTTGACCTCCTGCTACTGTTGAACTTTCTTCCTCTACAAAATAATTAAAAGTACATGACATATACCAAATAATAGTATTTTTATCTTTCTGTGAAATCAACATTCCAATGGTATAACTGGGAGGGTTTTTTTTGGTGTATTTTGTGGTTTGATAAAGATATTAAATACTTCAAAGAGTTTTTAAGAAATACCTGAATATCCACAAACTAAAGGAATCTTCCAAAAATCGTGAAGAGTTATACCTTCTAAGAATTTTTTATATGCAGTTTTATAGAAATTAAAGATTATAAATTTCATTAAAAAAATTTTTTTAAGTTGTTTTATCGAAAAGATACCTGAATTTTAAATTTATTATTTATTTATTTTTCACCTTATTTGATTCTTAATACTAAATTTATTATAAAATTATTAAAAGATAATCAGTAGTGATATTTCTGACATTTAGAATAGAATCTAAAAAGAATTTGTGATTGAATATGGTAAAAACTCTGCATATGTAATATTATAAAACTCACAAATTATTCAATTTACATAAATATTTCAAAAACATTTCAGAACATCATATCTTTCACTTTAAGACGTAGAATTTTAAATTGTTTACCTGGTTCTCCTCCAAGCATTTTAACACAAGCTAACTGTCTAAATCGTCTAGCAATATCCCTAGGATTTTCACCAGCTTTGTTGGCTATCGTCATGTTAGCTCCCATTTCTATCAACCATTGTAATACATGTATATGTCCATTTCCAGCAGCTGTAAAAAAAAATCATATTTAATTAAAACAATGTCATATTTAATTGAAGTTATTATTCTCTCAGAATTAAGGTTAAACCATTATAGAATTATTCTAAAGAGCTATCTCCTGTGGAAATACAGAATTTTGTTCATTTATAAATAATTTCAGCACTGTAAGAAATAAGATGCAGATCTAGAGAAACTAAAAAAATATTCATCAATTATTCAACCAATAACTTTTAAATCAGTGAGCAACTTCGGACAAATGTTCTGTATTTGTGTTAATTAGGTCTAATGAAAAAAGATTGTTAAACCAATTCAAAATTATCATATATGTTATTAATATATTATATTTGTCCAAAGGGAGACAAAATTTACAAATTTCCTTCCACTTTTATTATTATCATGGAAAAATCTTACAGTTTTCAAGTTTGACTATATTACCTTTGTGAGCAGGTGTTGATCCTTTGTCATCTCTTTCATTGATATTAACAACACCATTTTCTATCAGCATGCGTAGATGTCCTAAATCTCCGTTATAAGCTGCCACATGAGCAGGAAATGCTAAATCTTTAAAAAAAAAAAAAATATATATATATATATATAAATAGACTAATACTCTTAGGAAAATCTTAGGAAAAAAAAAAAAAATTCTACTCTGTATACTTTTTGTCTACTCTGTATAAGTTTTGTCTACTCTGTATATTTTTTTTGTCTACTTTTTTTTGTCTACTCTGCATACACTTTATCTTTATGTACTTTTTGTCTATTCTATTTAGTTATTTATTGTCAACTCTACATGTAGTTACATTCTATTTTAGTCTGTAACTTTTCACTTTTGTCAATTCTGTATTTTACTTTTTTACTTTTTTAAATACAAGATGGATATTAGATGATTTTATTTGAACAATTTTGTATCTTAATCTGTAGTTAAATGTGACAGTAACATACTTTCAGTTTCCTCGGGGTGATCTCTCTCCCATTCTAATCCATTAACATAATCAATAACATTCTCTTTATAAAACTGTTGTGCTAAGTCTTTAGGTGTCTCTCCCTGGTCGTTTCTGGCCCCTAATACATGTAAAGGAGTCACTCCAATACTGACTAGATATTTCAAGCAGGGCAACTGTCCCTCTGAAGCTGCCAGATGTGCTATAGAAATACAGATAAATATAGAATTTATAACGACATTTTACTTTAGAACAGATATAGCATGCTATTAACAACCTGAATGTCTACAATGCCTCTATAATAACATAGTTAAGATATATCAACTAATAAACATTTATTTTCAATTTATAATAGCCTGGTAAAACTAATATTAATATAAAAATTAAGAGACTCACTCTAAGCAATATCCCATCAAATGGTAGGGTATGATTTCCTGTACAGTTAAGAGTATTGCTAGTTTTTGTTCAAATAATACAGCATACAATAAACAGTATTTTGTGATTTGTGTAACCACTTGCCATATCTGAGTACTAGATCCTAACAAATGGAGTGAGAAAGTGAAATATTGATATTTAACGCCATGTGAGCCATTCAGCTATATCATGGTGAGAACAAGTTATATTTTGATGTCTGTTTTGTACTAGACCAACAAGCTTAGTTAGATTTTCATAATGCAAGCTAACTAGAACAACAGTATGTGGGTAGATATGTCATTCCACTGTGATACCCTATCTTGATTGTGAGCAGGGGCCGTCGTTGCCGTGACCGTATGGTAGTTGGACTTACAACTACCTATGCAATCAGTGCCTATCACCAAATGCTGTGAGTTCAAATCTTAATCAGGGCGAAGTGTACAACATTATGTGATAAAGTTTGCCAGTGACTTGCGACAGGTCAGTGGTTATCTCCGGGTTCTCCCCTTTCCTCCACCAATAAAACTGACCGCCACGATATAACTGAAATATTGTTGAAAGTGGCATTAAACACCATCAAACAAGCAAACAAACTGATTGCGAGCCAACCAGTCTTTGTTCTTACTCCTTAATGCTGCATGGTTAGCGGAGAAGTTCTCAAATTAATATATAAATGATATATTAATTGATATCATTCCATTTCTACACACCTGGTGTGCTTCCAGAGTTATCTGTGCCATCAGTCTCAGATCCCCACTTGACCAGTAATTGTAGACAACCAAGACGTCCATGGTAGGCAGCACAATGTACAGGTGACCAGCCATTCTTATCTGTCACAGTTACATCCTGTAAGATATACATCATCTTATTTATTTAATCCACATTTTACTAACTATTGGCCCTTAAGGTGGTACCATACACTTCAGGTAAAATTTGATCTGCTCGTTTAATTTTCTTATTTTTTTGACAGTGTGTTTGAATATATCCACTGTAATAAATATCAAAATTTTAACAAATTCCAACCAACAGACGCAGAGCTGTAAATTCACTAGACACATAGCAGCTTTTCTCTCTGTGGTTTTGATCACCGAGATGCTTGAAATCTGCATACAAACATCATATGATCAAAATGTTCAACTGATTTTAAAGAGTTATCTCCCTGTAGTGTATGGTACCACCTTAATCTGCTGAAAAGTTTTTATCAATTGATAAGCTAGTTTAACTCCACCACTTTTTATTGACATGCTTGTAGCCAGACAGGAAAGTAGGAAAGTTGGCGGTCGTGTATATGTGTATTATGGGGTATCAATTTAAAATTTGTCTCTGATTGTATGATTTTTCTATTAGATTTTGGAACTGTTTTAAGAATGAGGTATTTTTTGTTTTTAATTTTATTTGTTCTTGTGGTAATAATTTAGGAGATCTTAAGTGAAAATGAAAATTTAATTACTGGTAATTCATACTTGAACTGAAAGAATGAGACTAATAATACTCTATTTGAAAATGAAACATAATCTTCTTTTCTTAACAGCCCTAATAAGCTAGAAATTAATATTGCCATGAAAAATAGTACATGTACATGGATATCAAAAAGATTGCAGTTTTTTTAATGTGTCTATACTTGATTGTTGTATTTATATACGTACAATACCAGCTCTAAGAATGGTACACAGTGTGAATGAGTTTCCATGAGCTGCTGCTAAATGAGCTGGCATACTTCCACGTACGTCTTTAGATGTCATACTAACACCATTGTTTACAAGAGCCTGAAATTATAAAACTCAGTTTTAAAACATAAACAGCTTCCACAATACATTTACTTTCATAATGAATGTTGAATAACTAGTTACTATTTAATATTCCAACTGACCTGATATAAATTGACACATTTTATATATATCTAGTTCAATTCATGAATTTAAGTGCTATAGAGTTTATTTGCCTACCGTAATGTAAATAAACTCTGTACTACATGAAAAAACAAATGTTTCTTTTTAAATCATATGGATAATTTTGATTTCTAATGAAACAAGATTGTTTATTACTTGAAAATTATTTCTTTCAAAAATCTACTTGTAAATTCACTGCATATGTAATCTTTTATAAATGTACTCACAGGTATGTCATCAACATTTTCTTTTGTAAAAATTATGTATATAATACAGTCTCAAAATTATATTTGTTGAATGACAAAAAATGCAATTCATTAAGGAGATATCTACTAAATTAGTATACCTGCATACAAGCATCCTGTCCCCTGATAGCAGCTATGTGAGCTGGAGTCCATCCTCTTGGTGTAGACACTGTAGCATCAGCTCCATGCCATAACAACCAGTGAACACACTGAAAAAATCAAACACAAATCTTGTTAAGAAAATCATTTAAAATTTACTATATTTATTTTAACATAATGTCTCTACATGCATTTGAAAAGTTTCATTAAAATAGAAAACTTGTATACTGGCAGGTCTGTTTTATTAGTATGTGTATACTGGCAGATCTATTTTATTAGTACATGTATACTGGCAGGTCTGTTTTATTAGTATGTGTATACTGGCAGGTCTGTTTTATTAGTATGTGTATACTGGCAGGTCTGTTTTATTAGTACGTGTATACTGGCAGGTCTGTTTTATTAGTACGTGTATACTGGCAGGTCTATTTTATTAGTACATGTATACTGGCAGATCTATTTTATTAGTACATGTATACTGGCAGATCTATCTTATTAGTACGTGTATACTGGCAGGTCTGTTTTATTAGTATGTGTATACTGGCAGGTCTGTTTTATTAGTACGTGTATACTGGCAGGTCTGTTTTATTAGTACGTGTATACTGGCAGGTCTGTTTTATTAGTACATGTATACTGGCAGGTCTGTTTTATTAGTACGTGTATACTGGCAGGTCTATTTTATTAGTACATGTATACTGGTAGGTTTGTTTTATTAGTACGTGTATGTTCCACCAAGAGAAAATAGGATATTCTACTGGTTTATATTAAAATGTTAAGCTTTTCTTAGCATTAACAACCAATATCTGTGTTAATTTGAGTAGCTTTATAATGAAATTGGCTTTAAATTTAAATCAGGTCAAACAATTTTTCAGTTGTTAAAAGTTTGTGATTGTAACTATGCTTATTTTTAATGAACCCAGACTAATTAAACTGTTGTAAGATGTTGAATGCAGCATATAACATCTAGCAGTGAGTTTTCAACAAAATGAATGATTTCTTCCAACAGCAGTGACAATACTTAGCATTTTTGCTGCAGTTGCCAGCTGGGCTACCTAATATACAATTCTAGTAGCCCAGCAAAACATTTTGGGGCCCACCAACTGACTTGACACATGAAAAATTCATAATTTCAGTAGTTAGCTGGGTTCTTGTCTGAAAATTTTCAGGGGCCTAAGCCAAAATTTAGTGGTCTTGAGCTGCTGGGCCCCGCTATGTTTTATCCCTGAACAGACTGACTGACAGCAATTTAAAATATAATGTCAGAGTTATGAATTGTTTATAAATATAATATAATACACATGGAGTCTATGTATACATACCTCCAATGCCCCTGAATTACAGGCAGTGTGTAATGGAGTAAATTTATCCTTCTCTTCAACTTCATTTATACTAGCTCCATTCTTTACCATAGCTTCCAATTCCAGTACGTCACCACACTCCACAGCTCCATGGATGCCAGTATATTTTTTCTTTTGTCCTACAAATAACAAAGGTTAGAAATGTACATTTAATAAGTCAATTATTATGTTAGTGTAAATGTTGTTGTACTATTTCATTAAATTTCTCTCTGTTATATTGTAGTAAAAGGCACAATTAACACAAATTTGTCTTATATGGATAAAAGTTATGAGTAACTTAATGACGACAATAAATTACATTTTCGCACCTTTTCTACATTATAACCCCCTAACAAGAGCTTGTGTTGTATGTATACTATGTATCGACTCTAAATAAAACTTTGAATTGACAAAAAAAAACAAGATAATAAAAAAATCGATAACCTTTTCAATTCTTCTTAGATGGGTGTAGACAATTAACTCAATTAATGCAGACCCAACGAAAATACACATGGTGTACTTGACAAATCTACATGTGACTCTTTTAAACAAGAATAGATTATTCTTATGAGAAACCCTTTTCTAAATTATGATCCCTTAAAATGTATTATGTAGTAAAAAAGCCTTTTCTAAATTAAGATCCCTTAGAATGTATTATGTAGTAAAAAAGACTTTTCTAAATTATGATCCCTTACAATGTATTATGTAGTAAAAACATAAATAATCACGCAAAGTTCACAAAAATTGTTAGAGGGATGTAAATAACGGAATCAATAGCAAATATAAATACAATCTCCAGGTCATTCTGTCATCCACTGTCGACATGATTTGATTCGTTAAATTCAAAGAAATTCCTAAAATCCTTGTCAGCTTCTGAGGTGCACATGACCTGACATCGTAATCCCACTGACTTCCCATTTTCAGGCCAACATATTTTATTTGATTCAGCAACATACAAAAACAAACTTTACTTGATTTTTATACAACAATGACAATGGTACGATAAAAAATATTTCAAGTGCTCGAAACATGCCAATTTTGCCTAAAATCGCAAATTCATTTGTCTTCTTTTGAAATTCCTGTGACCAAATCTTTTGGAGAAAAAATACTACTGTTAATGATAATGTGCAATTAATTATGCATACCTTTTACTAAAACATTTCTCATAGTCAAGAAGTGTGCATTAACTATTCTAACATGACCTCCTTCTTTCGCTTTGTTAACAAACGAGCAAGTTATCCATTCTGTATAATCTCATTAGCACATGCGCCGGTGAATGTGACTGACTTTTCCACTGGCAGCATAAATTGTGTGCGACATTTTCAGCAAACGTAAATATAAATTACCGTTACTAGCTGCTTATTAGTGCTCATCTCAGCATGTTTTAATGTTTGCTATTTTATTATTCCCTTGGCTTTGTCTTTAGTGACTGTTTATGCTATGTGTGCTTTATATATTTTGCTTATATGCTTTGTGTATGATTTTAGGATGCAATAACTTGTAACGTGTATGTCTGCTGTGTGTGCATGCAATATGTGTATTGTGTTGTCGGGGTAAAATACTAATATCCGCCAATCCATGTTAAAACGGATGCCAGACAACTCGGCACACGGACAACTTGGACCAAGCGAGGACTAGTCGGCCCATATGTTAAGACAACTCGGACCGTATTATTGTTTTATAATATTGTTCAATATTTATATGTGTATAATTATTGATTTATTTAAAAGACAATTATTATCTTTTAGTGAAAATGAATTATTTATTAAAAGATAATATTACAAAAATGTGATTAGGACGTGATTTTGTTCTCATAACATGGTCTATTACGTATCATTTACAGGAATAAAATTAATATCAAAAATTAAAAATAAATAATTTAAGAAAAAATTATTTAGAGCTTATGAATTATGAAATTTCATATAAGCATTATGTATTATTTTTGTTTGTATATAGCTTCATGGTTGTTGGAAAAGTTGCAAATGGGTGCCATTAAACAAAACATCAATTTAAAGAAAAATTATATCTTAAAGATGACAATATGTAATATCAAGTTGTCTTTGATAAATATAAAAATTAAAAAAAATTAAACTGTTAACAGGATTTTGTCAAAATTGGGTTTTGTTGTCCATTAATTCAAAGTTTAATTCTTTATACATTGTATTTTCGCGGCTACATAATTTCTTTTAAATACATGCCTGTCAAATTATTTTTAGTTGCTGAAGTATTAAGATATTTTTAATTATTTATTTAAAATTCGGTTCATTAATTTTCTAATTTTACTGTGCTTGTCTTATGTTCTTATATTAACTATTTCTATGTACATTTCCCAATACTTTTGACAGATGACTGTATCTTTATGATTTCCATCAATTTTATTGAAAAAAAATAAGTAAGACAACAATAATTATTGATGGTCCGAGGAATCCGGGTCGCTTCGCCCCGGAAAATGAGTCGATTATAATAGATGAAGTCTTTTTCGACAATTTTTTGGTAATTATTTATTTATTAGTTGTATGCAAAAAAAATAATAATTCATTCATTTTAATCTACTTTTGTCAAAGATCTCAAGCGAAATTTTTCTTGCAAAATTTACAAAAAAAAACACAAGAACAGTAAAAAGGTTGGTTTTTTTTTGTACCAACGCAAAAGTGCATGAAATGACTAACATGGGGTACCACGACTTACCGAAATCTCCCTATAACTTACCGAAATCTCCCCTGTATGTGGAATAATCCCCCCAGAAGTGATATATATACAACTTATTTAGGTTCCTATGTAGTTTTTAAATAAAAATAATACGCTTTGAAAGTTGTAGAGCCGATTTAGTGTTGTCAATATAAGAAATGTGCATATTCCAAGATGGCGAAAATTTTTAATGGGAGATAACTCTATTTACCTGTGACAACTAAGATGCTGTGCAAGTGCGCAAATAATCTCTTTTTTAATGAATTACACATCAAATGCTAAAATAGTATAAATTTAATCAGATGTCAAACAAAGAGTGAAGCAATATATAATATTAAACACGTCAAGAAAGCATGTTAATTATGAGGAAGACAAAAATAAAGTACCCATGAACAAGCCTTACAACATCCAAAATACGAATATTTGCAATGGTATTTTCCATATTTCTTTTTTTAAAGCACTATTAATATGAAACCGGCACGGCCATGAATGCTTGCGCATCTGAAAATTATCTGGCAATTGCACGCAGACAAATCCAGCTAACTACCGTCCTGTGTCTTTGACATGCATACTGTGTAAAACCATGGAGCACATAGTATTCAGCCAAATTATGAACCATCTAGATCGCAAGAAAGTCCTGAGGAATTTCCAACATGGATTTAGAAGAAATCACTCTTGTGAGACCCAGTTACTAAATACAGCTGAGGAACTATCAAGAAGGCTTGATATGAGACAGACCATCGATCTGCTGATACTTGATTTTAGCAAGGCTTTTGATACCGTGCCCCACAGAAGACTACTTCACAAGATCCAACATTATGGAGTAGAAGGCCTGACAAATAAATGGATTGGTTCATGGTTATGCCAGCGAAAACAGAAAGTCGTACTAGACGGCTATTCATCTGACGAATCCTCAGTCATATCAGGTGTCCCCCAGGGCATGGTACTGGGTCCTTTGATGTTTCTGCTCTACGTAAATGACATAGCAGATAAAATATCTCCACAAACCAGAATCAAGCTTTTTGCAGATGATTGTCTACTGTACAGGACCATTGACACCAAACAAGACCATAAACAACTACAACAAGATCTCAACACACTGGTAGATTGGTCACATACCTGGCTGATGACATTTAATGCAGCCAAATGCCACCTCCTTAAGATTACACGGAAGACCAAATTTTTAGACACAGAGTATACAATTGACAATCACACCCTCCTACGAGTACAACACCATCCGTACCTAGGAGTAGAATTGACATCAAACTTAACATGGAAACACCACATTGGACTTATAACTGCGAAAGCTCAGAAGATCCTCAACCTGCTTCGAAGACACCTTTATGGTTGTAACCCAGATGTTAAGAAGAGAGCATTTACTGCATTAGTACTACCACATCTCGAGTACACTTCAACAGTATGGGACCCATACCATAAACAAGACATTCAAGCTCTTGAAAAAGTCCAGCGAAAAGGGCCACGCTTTGTAACAGGAAAATATTCTTACCAAGACAGCGTAACATCTATGCTCAACGACTTGAACTGGCAGCCCCTTCAGATTAGAAGAAAGAACAAGAGACTCATCGTCTTTCATAAGGCAGTAAACCAAAATTCGCCAGTTGAAATCCCGGACTATGTCACCCAGTCAACATACAGTGGTACAAGATCTCACTCCAAAGCTTTCATTGAAATCAGAGCCAACTACGAACAGTACAAAAACAGCTTCCTGACTAGGACTATCAAAGACTGGAATGCTCTGCCAACTCACCTAGTGCATGTTACCTCTGTGGACGAATTTGGTTCTCGTCTACAGAGTTTGACAACCTAGATATACACAGTGATTCCTGTTTTTATTGTTTTTAATTGTATATATACGCACTTTGGTGCTTTTATCCATGTTGTTGATGTCACTTGCCTGTGATGCGATAGCCCTAGGCAGTAATCAAGTAGAAGTAGCAGTGCATCAAAAAGTGTCGAGATATTTTGGGGACAATTTTTTTTAGGGCCGAATCTAGTCTCATTCAATCGAGCTGTCGTTCCTTTATTGGAGTTATCGTTCCTTACGAAATCTCAAAAGTTAACTTCCACGTAGAAACAAAAATTCTTGTCAGTATGTCAGAAGAGATTTAATAAATTAAAAAATATCAATATAAGTAAAACAAGCTAACAAAATGACTTTTATTACACACAGGTTACGGGTTTCAGTGGTATCTGACGTACGAGACTTCAGGATCACCTTTGCGCTTTATGTTAAGAAGATCTTCATTAATTGAGTGTGTTAGTGTGATACACGGAAACCGGTGTTTACTATGTTCAACCATGTTTGTTAAAAAATCCTAAGTACACATTTTATACCATAAAGAGCTCGCTTAAGCTCGCATAATAAATGAGGGCGAAACGACCCGGAGCGAACGGGAATAGGGGCGAATGGGATTCAGAACCCGGTAGTCTTTTCATACGGTCCGATTTGTCTTAACATACGGGCCGAGTTGTCTGGTACCCGTTAAAACTCCCAATACATTCTGGCTTCCATGATTTATTTCTTAAATAGCTGAACTATTATACAAAGTAATAAACTAATTAACTATCCAAATAGTGAAATACGGTAATAAAATAATTACCCCCCCAAAAAAGATAGATAGAAACCAGTAAACTATAAAATGCAACTAAAAAACAGGTAGTCACTAAATCGAATTTCATTCATTCCAACATATTCGTGTATTGATGGGATTGTTTTAATCAATTAATGTTGTTATAATAAAAAGTGAAGCCACTGCCACTTGTACTGCGCGAAACAGGTGCTCGAATGGGTCGATAATCTTTCCTTACGTTTGCAGATAATTACTAGTGAATAAGAGGATACAGAATATATGATAAGAAATGAGAATATATGATATTTATATTCAAATAAAAGAAAGTATCTAAAAATAACATAGCGTACCTGGCATCTTAGTTACCGACAATGTTTACATAGGTAAACTATTCAGCAGCAAACAGGATCCCGTAAAACAATATAAATAAAGGAAAGATTTCAACTTGCAATATAGTTAAAATACGATTCATATACATATAATTACATTACTTCCGGTTTTCATTGAATTGGTTATGAAGTGGTCACATGATTATAAAAGAGATGTTTTACATCCCAATAAAACTCAAACCCAAACTTGCACGTGCCTCCATGACGACGTCAGATGTAAACAATCAATGGCGTAGTAATTTCCAACAGCAAATAATCTAACACAAACAAAATTCACAACGAAAAATTCAACTGTATTAAATTTTGGTGTGATTTAAATGTAATTATAAGAATTGAATGCATTTTTTTGTAGTTTGATAGGCGTGTAAAAGTGTGGACCGAGGCACATTTTCTGTATGAAGCGCCCTATTATTAAATTCTTTCTTATGGAATTAATGTATATCGTTTTCGTGCCTTTTGATTGGATAAGAGCACTGTCACCTGTTTGTTTTTGCTTCGTTCATAACTCGATGAACTTTTCAATGCAAATCATAACCAAGGATTTGTATATTAGTTCTACTATACAAATCTTTGCCATAACTAAGGGGTTCAGCTGGAAGGATCCACCATCTTGAAAACGTGAAATTCTACATGTCATATTTGTAACAAGAGTACACAAAAAAAAATTTAAATGCCTACCTTGCAGACTTATTTTATTTGAATTTTAACAAAATTGAAGGGTACACGAAGCCAAACGACGCCCGCTAATCTTCACGTTTTAAACTGGAAGTCTTCATATGACGTCACGTTGTTAATGTGCCAAAGTTAACAACATTTCGCGGAATTTTAATTTGTGCGATTTTTAGACCAGGAATATGCAAGATTATAATATAGTATCAAATATTTCATGTAGATTTCTTTGTAAAATAAAAATGCAATGTTTGTCGATATTTTTACTAGTCTTCCTTTATAGATATACCTAAAAAGTAGAGCATTTCCGAATGAGTTAAAAATATTGCATATTGACCGATATTGCATTCCATTCTTTATCCTTAAAGCTTGGTTTGCACTAGAGAGGTTCCGAGTAAAACAATATTTGCACGCAAGCAGACAAGAGATAAACAAGATGGCGGAATCATGATATGAAATACACGTCGCAAAGAAATATAGTGAAATGTAATTGTCACAGCCTGAAATATTATAAAAGGGTTATTGCACTAATATTGAGGAAAATTGTCCCTCGCAGTATATTATATTGCACTCACAAGCTCGTGCAATATGATATACTGCTCGGGACAATATTCCAATGTTAGTGCAATATAACCCTACAATAATTTTTTATGTTCAGTATTGCATTGAAGAATTATAAGTATTAAACGGTTCTCTTCAGGAGTTCATTCATGTGTAAACGGTGCCGATTGACTCACAAACTTTACATAAACGTCCTTCGGACATTTATTCAGTTTGTGAGTGCATCGGCACTGTTTACACATGCATGAACTCCTGAAAAGAAGCGTTTAATACTATAATATTTTACATTTTACCATATACATATTATCGTCATATTATTGAGACATCATTGAACATTGTGTTTATATATTAATGTTGGGTTATATTACACACTTATTGACTGGTATGATTTCCACTTTTGTCCCGAGGCGAAACAAAGGGCAATAGTTGGTGTCAGTCGACTGAAAATAAATTTGCTTTTACCCGAATATCAATTTAGTAATTCTTTTATTGCACCGAACAGCATAAGAGACTATAATACCATGGACAGATACAGAACTTGCTAGCCATGATTGTTGTCGTCTTCGGATTTCGGGAATATCTTGCAGAAATTCAGAATCAGTGCACATAGTTAAAATGTAGTGACGTAGAAGAATTGTCGAATATTTCGTATTGGATAATCATTGTGGTTTCATGAAAAGTGCAGTTGTCATGATAGCAAACCCAAGTCTTAATTAATGTCTATATATATATGAGGTGTCATATGCATGTGTTCATTACCTTTATTCACAAAATAAGTTATTATGACCCTGCACTGAGTTTTCTTAATTATCATCGCCATGGAATAGCATAATATTTTTTAACTATAACAGTACATGCGGTCGTCAAAGGTTAAGCATATTGTCAAAGAGTCACTTTCAGTACATCAAAAAGTGAAAATGATTATTGCTGAAATAAAAAGTGGTTCGAGTAGTCCCAAAGGTGGTCCAAGTTATCTTGAATGCGGTCTGGTAAATCTTTCCTTTATTCATTTGTATTTGCTTTCAAATTGAATTTAATAAAGCATAAATATACTATTTTGAAGACCATAATATTCGTATTTTGACAGTTATTGTAATGATTAATTAATGATACTTTTATTGTCATTTCTTAAAATTTTACTGCTACACAAACCGGAAGTGTACAGCATTACTAGACATAAACAAATCGATCGAAAGCACGTGGCCATTGAACTTTTTATACAGTAAGTTACAAATATTTCACATCATCTCCCTTGTCAGGCATTATCATATACATTTTGCCCTTCGGAGTCTATGCTAGTTACATATGAATATGTTCAAATATCTAAAATGTTCTGTCAAAGCGACAAAGCCAAAGGAAAGACATGAAAGGGGTAATCTCGTGGAGATTTTAGAGCAGAAAATTTCTTTGGAAGTCTAATCTGAACGTGATTATAAAAGGGAATGTTATACCCTTCGCTGCCACACCACACACACTTAAGTTACATATAACACTGCGCTACAATATACCTTTAGTGTGTGTTAATAATAGTAATAGTTGTGGAACGATTTTATTTGTTTAATTCTAAGTTCTTTGCCATAGACTATGCCTATGGTCCACAACTATCTGGTGTACATGCTATGCATGACTCGTTCTCTGTTGCATTATAATCTGCTTTTCTGAAACAAATCTGGACAAATCACCTCTAGGCTCTAGTGTGTCTACTTTCAAAATTGTAATTTGCACCCGATCATGCTGATGACCAGGCATGGGGTAATGCTAATTTGTAATTGTAATGCCCTGTAATGCATTACATTTTCCCAAGTAATGCATGTAATGTGTAATGCCCCAATTTTGGCATTACATGTAATTGTAATGTAATGCATTACATGGCATTACATAGCATTACTTCTGTCTGCTAAGTGCTATATATTGTTACAAATTTCAGGGATAATAAGTACCTACTGTTTTATTCTTTCCTAAAAGAAATTAGGAAAATTAAAAACAATTCAATGTCTAGTTAAATGATTAACAAAAAGTGTAACTTTGAACTGTTGTCAAACTAATGATTTTCTTCATCTAACCTTAATACTAAAACATGTTCAAAATGTATACTAATAATTAAAACAGATCTATTTTATAAACATACAAAAATAACCTTTTACTTTCTCTCTTAACATTGATCACCTGTGAGAAAATAAAATAGCTTTATTGCCCCAAGGTTTAAACTTCAGGGATAAACATAAAATTCTATTAACTTGGGTGAGAAGTAATCATTTCTTAGTAGATTTTGTTATTTGGAATAAGGTCATTAAGGATGTCAAATACATTAGATCATTTTGACATTCCAACAAATATTAAAGATAGAAATACAAATTTCAAGGCAAAATTGCAAACACTGCTTTTCTGTGATATCAGGCAGCCTAAAGATAACTTCCAACTTTGCAACACATCTAAAGGTAAGACTAAGAGTTTCAATAACAATAATTTTATGGATAGAATAACTGTCGATTTTACCTTTTAAAGATAAAGATTAATTTAATAAAAATTTAATCTGAATTTTTAGTATGGATGTTATTAAAGTCGACCTATACCTTTAAGGATATGATTATGGCTACTTTATTATATTTTACCTTTTAAGGATAAGACAACTGTCAATTTTACTTTTTAAAGAAAAGGGTTAATTTAATAAAAATTCTGTCTGATTTTTAAGTGTGGATGTTATTAGAGTCGACCTACACCTTTAAGGACATGACTGTGGTCACTTTGTTATATTTTACCTTTTAAGAATAAGACATCTGTCAATTTTACCTTTTAAAGATAAGGGTTAGTTAAAAAAAAATTTAGCCTGATTTTTAAAATATGGATATTATTACAATACCTAGTATAAATTCTTCAATACTTGTTAGGTGGTTTTATCTTTTAAAAATTGAGAGATCCTAATAAATCAAGGGTGCTCGACATATATATACTAGGGTGACATACATGTACATGTATGAGCATAAACCATTGTGTTAACTGAAGGAAATGGAAATGAACAATTTATATTATCAGTGAAAGTCTGATCAAATGCTTTGTCCAAGGAACTGCAGAATACTGCTTATGCAGCTTACATAGATACATTGTATATAAATTACAAACTGTGAATATGCGAAATTATATCTGCGGTGGCGGAATACATGTATAAATCATATAAACGGTGGTGGTTACCGATAGAAACTAGTGGTGGAGGTTATTGGTCTTTTAAATTCCTGAATTATACTGAACTTGGATTCCTGAATTCTGAAATTGGTGAAGAATTTTCCTGAACTAATTAATACATATTAGCAGCACACTTGCAAAAGTGGTTCTCCGAGTAGCGGAGGGATATACACATAAAGAAGAAGAAGACTACAATAATTTGTAATTTTGCTTTAACTAAGATTGATTGATTGGTGTTTAATGCCAACTTTATCAATATTTCAGCTATATCGTGGCGAGAAAGGTTATTGATATGAAGACATTACGTACATTTTGTATGAGGGAAAAATAAAACAAACTATATAAAATCATAAAGCTTTGTACAAAGAAAAACAAATGTGTAAAAGTTAAAATCATACAATATTAGAAATTTGCTAAATAAACTTTAGATTTGAATTAAACTAAAAATGTGCTTTAATTAACTTAAATTTTACTATATAAATGCTTTAACTAAGAAAACATGTGATGAAAACAATTGTTATTATTTTTATCAGATATTGTTTTTTATTTGCAATCATATTCATATACCATTATAGCCATTGAAAAACCTATACATAGATATTTAAAGATCAAAGAAATAAGTTGAATGATCGATAATTGACACCTGTCAAAAACCACTAATTAGTTTGTATATCAATCAATTCCTTTCTTTTGACAAGTGAATTTATGGTTTAAAAGTAATTAAATAACATTGAGATTAAGTTAACAATATAATTAAAAAATATAATGGTAGAATAAATTCCTTCTCTGTTATTTCTTTTTAGAGAAAACAGAGATGTATACTTAGAATATAAAAAGCCTGACCCAGAAGAACAAAATGTAATGTGTAATATAATGCATTACTTTGGTAAAGCAATTGTAATGTAATGCATTACTTTCCAAAATACATGTAATTGTACAATGTAATTGTAATATAATGCTGGTTTTGTGAAAGTAATTGTAATGTAATGCATTACATTGCAATGTAATTCGGCCCATGCCTATCGATGACCTAGTCCAAGGTCCAAGATTCCTCTGCCATCCGACGGCTTTTTGTTCGACTTGCTGGAGCCGTGGGACGTCAGAGCGCTCTCCATAAGGAAAACAGCGGATTTGCCGCTCCAACTCTGGGTCAGCACATTTCCACGTTTCGTGGCTATCGGATTTTATTAGCTCACCTGACCCAAAGGGTCAGGTGAGCTATTGCCATAACTTGGCGTCCGTCGTCGTCGTACGTCGTAAACTTTTTCAAAAATCTTCTCCTCTGAAAGTACGAAATCAATGGAAACCAAACTTGGTCAGAATCATCACTAGGGTGTCTAGTTTCAAAATTGTGTCCGGTGATGCCGTGCACCAAGCAACATGGCCGCTGTTACTAAAAATAGAATATGGTAAAATTGCAGGTTTTGGGTAATAACTCAAAAACCGTTAATAATATCAAAAATCTGACACAGGGTAAAAATGATCAGCACAGCAAGATTTACCTACCCTGCAATTTTGGAGTAAATCTGATTACCCATCTTGGAGTTGTTGCCCTTTTTTTCATCAAATTTGTAAAATTTTAATACTTTTCGTCTTACATTTCAAAATCTATAAGAGATAAAGGTTAAGTTTAAATTGCAAAAATGTGCAGCATGTCAAGATCTACCCACCCTGCAATTTTGAAGTAAATCCCGTTACCGATTTTGGAGTTATTTCCCATTTTTCATCAAATTTTCACAATTTTAATACTTTTCGTCCTTTATTTCAAAAACTGTAAGAGACAGATGGCAAGTTGAAACTGCAAACATGTTCAGCATGTCAAGATCTACCTACCCTGCAATTTTGAAGTAAATCTGATAACCCATCTTGGAGTTATTGCCCTTTTTTCATCAATTTTTTTTTTAATTTTAATACTTTTCGTCTTATATTTCAAAAACTATTTAGAGATAGATGTTAAGTTTAAATTGCAAAAATGTGCAGCATGTCAAGATCTACCTACCCTGCAATTTTGAAGTAAATCCCATTACCCATTTTGGAGTTATTGCCCTTTTTAGCTCACCTGGCCTTTAGGCCATGTGAGCTATTGCCATCACTTTTCGTCCGTCCGTCAACATTTCAGATTTTAATCTTCTCCTCAGAAACCACTGGGCCAATTGCAACCAAACTTTGGTAGAATGGTGCTTGGATAGCCCCCCTCCACAATTGTGTCCGGTGATCCCGACTTCCAACCAAGATCGCAGCGAAGCTAAAAATAGAAAAAAGGGGGGATGAAATTTTAATTGTCCATTGCTGCTTTAGTATAAGTCAAAATGAGCTCAAATTTTAACTGCAGCTACATGGCAAGGAGTAGTTTAACATATGTTCAGGGTTTTTGTGTGAAATTTTTCTTTCAGTCGATTTATACCGATTATACAAATTAGGCATATTTTGATAAAAGATCACATTGAAATCTTCTCCTCTGAAACCGCTCAACCAAATTAAACCAAACATGGCAAGGATGGTCCCTGGGTCGGTCCCTTTCAAAATTATGTCCGATAGCCATGCCCTCCATCCAAGATGGCTGCCGTTACTAAAAATAGAAATTTCTTCAAATGGCCAAAACTGCTTTATTTTAAGCCAGAATGTGTCCAAATTTGAACTGTATAAGCATAATAATGAGCTTTTTAACATATACATGTATTATGGGATTTTTTATGAACTTTGAACTTTTGCCGATTTTGACCAATTATGCAAATTAGGCATAAATAAGCAAAAAAATCATTTAAAAATCTTCTTGTTAGAAACCACTTGGCCAATTTCAACCAAACTTTGTCTGAATGATCCTTAGGTGGTCCCCTTTCAAAATTGTCAGCGCCGTCCTGTATCCAAGATAGCCGCCATTACTAAAAATAGAAATTTCTTCAAATGGCCAAAACTACTCTATTTTAAGCCTGTATAAGCATAATGATGAGCTTTTTAACATATATTACGGGATTTTTTTATGAATTTTGAACTTTTGTCGATTTTGACCGATTATGCAAATTAGAAAAAGGGGGGATGAAATTTTTAAAAAATCTTCTCCTCTGAAACTACTGAGCCAATCTCAACCAAGCTTTGCTGAAATGATTCTTGGGTGGTCCTCTTCCAAAAGAGTGTCCGGCATTTCAAAACACCGACCAAGATGGCTGCCACAGCCGAACTTAATTTAATATAGGACCCTATGGGAAATTCCCATAAAAATCTTCTTGTCTGAAACCATTTGCTCAATAAGAACAAAATTTTGATGAAATAGTCATTGGATGGTTCTCTTCCAAAAATGTATCTGGCGGTTTGGCCCTTTGACCAAGATGGCCCCTACAGCCGAACTTAGCTTAACATAGGACCCTATGGGAAATTCACATAAAAATCTTCTCCTCAGAAACCACTGGGCCAATTGCAACCAAACTTTTGTGGAATGATACTTGGATGGCCCCCTTCCAAAATTGTGTCCAGTGATCCCGACTTCCAACCAAGATGGCCGCCAAGCTAAAAATAGAAAAAAGGGGGATATGAAATTTAAAAAAAATCTTCTCCTCTGAAACTACTGAGCCAATCTCAACCAAACTTTACTGAAATGATCCTTGGGTGGTCCCCTTCCAAAATTATGTCTGGCATTTCAGACCTCCGACCAAGATGGCCGCCACAGCCAAACTTAATTTAACATAGGACCCTATGGGAAATTCCCATAAAAATCTTCTTGTCTGAAACCATTTGCTCAATAAGAACAAAATTTTGATGAAATAGTCATTGGATGATTCTCTTCCAAAAATAAGTCTGGCGGTTCGGCCCTCTGACCAAGATAGCTGCACAGCTGTACTTAGTTTAACATAGGACCCTATGGGAAATTCACATAAAAACCATCTGGTCTGGAACCAGTAGCTCAATTAGAACCAAACTTTGATGGAATAGTCATTGGATGGTCCTCTTCCAAAATTGTGTCCGACAGTCATGCTCTCCCACCAAGATGGCCACCACAGTGCAGTTGCGTTGTTATTGAAAGCAGCTTTGATCCAGGTGAGCGACTTGTTTTCTATCCGAAACCCTTATATATATCGCTTCACCAATCATTTTTCTATTCATTCATAACCATCTTACCCTCAGAAAGTGGTGTTACACTCAATTACAGCACGATTTTGCCTTAGACCCTATCATTTCGCCATTCGACTTTCATTTTCGAACCTACAAACGTAATCTCGCGATACAAACTGAATGATGGGAGCTACTTAATGCAGCGTGCCAAATTATTTGCATATGTAAACAACAACATACAAATCACATGGAAGATGATATAAAGCGTATTCTGCAGGACAAACAGTTCCATCTACAGCTCAAATCCGAGCAGAAGGAAATAATATAAAATGTGTTGGAAAGAGCATGAGTTACGTTCACCCCCCCTCTCATTTTGGACAAGGTAAGATCATATATGCAAATCATCTCCCATGATACATTGCGGTAATCGTAGATTTCTCGAAGTCACATGACAAATGTTTGAAAATGAAAGTCGAATGGCGAAATGATAGGGTCTAAGGCAAAATCATGCTGTAATCGAGTGTAACACCACTTTCTGAGGGTAAGATGGTTATGAATGAATAGAAAAATGATTGGTGAAGCGATTTATATAAGGGTTTCGGATAGAAAATAAAATCCGATGGCCACGAAACGTGGAAATGTCCCGACCCAGAGTTGGAGTGACAAATCCGCTGTTTTCCTTATGGTGGGCGCTCTGACGTCCCACGGCTCCAGCAAGTCGAACAAAAAGACGTCGAACGGCAGAGGAATCTCGGACTACCGATGACCCAGCCAACTGACCAACGTGGCTGCTGTTACTATAAATATAACATATGGTAAAACATACCTACAGAGCAAATAAAGCCATACTTCTGACACCAAATCAACATAAATAGTAGTTTTATTTTAATAACTATAGCTAGCATGACATATGTTGACCATCACTGCTTAAACTAAATCTTTTCATAATTACATACTGGTACATGTATCAGTCTGTGCCAAAAACCACTGGCCCTAAGCCCCAGTCTAGTTACAATTGATTTGAGGCTAGTGAATCAAATTTTCTTGAAATGCCTTTCAGGCTGTTTGTCGAAAAGTTTTTGGCACATACTGATGTACATGTATCAACAGTAATAGGTTATACAGAGATCATAATACACCTTCAGTTGAGTTTTGTCTTAAATACAAACTTTTTATTTCAGAAATGAGACCATCTCGGATGAATAACAACATCTATGGACAACATCAAGGACAGCCTACATATGACCCTCTGAATCAAATTCTCAGAGATCAGGAGGCAAGATGGGGTTCTGGTTATCAGGGGAATACAAATAATATAAGAAATGGTACACAGTCACAAAGCATAGGAGCTTTCAATGGATATAATCAGATGCCACAGAGTAATGTCAGAGGTGGACAATTCCAGAAAAAATCTTATCGTGGAGGAAACGGGGACTACTATGACAATGGGTACCAAGGAAGAATGTTTGATCCAAACCCATCGCCTAACCTGAACATGAATAATGGTTATCAGTCATGGGGAAATGACCCAAATTTTAAAGCATCACCCTACAATGCAGCTTCAAATTACAGAAACCAGACAATTGAGCCAAATTGCAAAGCTTTTGTGTCAAATAGCTTTGTAAGGGGTGGAAAAAAATCTGGTACCAACAGAAGCCAGACAATTGAGTCAAATTCAAATTATTTTATGTCAAATAACTTTGTTAATGATAGAGAAACATCTGGTACATGTACCAACAACAGTTATCCCAAGGAAAGACCATTTAATAATATTTGGAAAGATCAGTTTCCCCAACCAAGTATGTCAAATAACTTTGTTAATGATGGAGAAATATCTGGTACCAACAAAAATTATGCCAAGAAAAGACCGTTTAATAATATTTGGCAAGATCAGTTTCCCCAACCAAACACAACTTTTAGTGCAGAAAATTATGCCGAAAGTCAGGATTTTGCATCACAACAATATAAGAAACCTGGTAATAAGAGGGGCAATCATCATAGAGGTAGAGGAAGAGGTTATCAAAATCAGCATCACAACCAAGGTCAGCCCAAAGGGGGTGAACAAAAGAAGGCAGGAAGTAAACAAAAGAAGAAAGGAGGTAAACAAAAGAAGGTAAGAGTTAAAAATGAAAAGTCTGATTAAAATATGCAAATAGTGTTATTTGATATTGTGCAAAAGATGCTGTCTTGATTAATTTCATTTGAATCACAGGTTTATTGGATAATGTACAAATAAATGTATGTGAAGCAAAAAATAATTAGTTGAAGGAAAATAATAAACGAAGGTATCCAAGGTAAATAGGAGACTTTAATTCTTATTTCTGAAGAGACTATTATAATATCTATCCTATAGACCAAACAAATCTTCATCAGAGTTCAAAAAGTTCACCAGAATGTAAAGATAGACAGAGTTGTTTTAGAGGTTAATAACATATGACATATTTAACATGATAGTAATCAAATTGATGATTTTGATTACATGTCAGTTAAGTTTCTGAAAGCTGTTTGTTCTGTTGACAAAGGTTTGCAACAATAGATTAAGACTATTAAGACTAATTATTTCTTACCTCAAGAGTTCATTGTATAGCACAATCCAATTTTGCTGGAAATATAGATTCTCCTTCTAGCAGTAGATTACGATATTTCTCTTCTTGAGATTTTTAAATTTAAAAGCTCAGCTTAGTTAGAATTTAACCATCAAGAGTAGAGAAATAGTGTAATCCACTGGTAGCAAAAGGAGAATCTTGGTTCTCCTATGACCAAGTAGTCAGCAATATTTTTAAGTTGTTCATGACTGTTGAAAGGAAATTCTCATGCAGGAATTTAACCATCATGATGATTAAATATACTACTAAAATTTAACCAACTGGCAGGGCCGTCTTAGCAGCATTATAGGCCCTGTGCAACACAGTGCATTGGGGTCCATACCTCCACCACTAGTACACAACCACTTACAGGAATAAATTTCGATACAATTAAACATATATTTATTGCATTAGTACTTCCAACAATATCAGTGTTTAGACATTAAAAAACATGCCATACACAGCATACATAGATTAGAATAAGACCCCTATGCTTGTGGGGCCCCCGGGCAACTGCCCAGCGTGCCCATGCATTTAGACAGCACTGCCAACTGGTTAAACACGTTAGGAATATGACCAAATACATTTCATATAATCGGGTAATAATATGTGAACTTGAAGTTAAAATATATCTATATATCTATATTATAATATTTTATTCAAACAAATTTATGGTAGATGTATAATAAATGAATATTGAACGATTTTTTTTTTTTTTTTTTTTTTGTAGATGAAGGTTGACAAAAGGGAACTGCCAGAGAATAATGTATTTTTCTGTGATTCGTGTGATAGAGGGTTTCCAACATTAGAGAACTACACCACACATACAAATGAACATGTAAAGGTAATACAGTCCAGTCCACTTATACTGAAATATTTTATATTGAACAGATTCATTTATCTGACATTCAGATATTTTCATGTAGTTTAACATACCGTTAGACCAATCTCTATTTTACATCTATAGACCTCACTGTACATTTTATACAATATTTTTAAACTTTGACATTGACCAGCTTGATTTACATAGACATTGTCTTTTAAGTCTACCACTGATTTCACACACTGGATGTTTAAAGATTGTTGATAATATACTGGAAAGAAAACAAGTAGAAAATAAAATGAATACTATAACTTTGTGTATATAGCAAATTCTGTCATAGGTAAATGTGTCCCATGAATATCATTAAAATTTTAGTACTTTAGAGGTCAAAGAGTAAGGCTGATTATGTATATCAAAATGTTATAATAGTTTTAGAAAAATTCTAATGTAGATGTACAGGTATGTATATTTAATAATAGTACCAGTTTTTATCGGGGTCGTTGTAGTCGTGATCGTATGTTAGTTGGATTTACAACTACTGCCTGTGCAATCAGTGCCTATCACCACTAAAGTTGTAAGTTCGAACCCCGTTCATGGTGAGGTGTTCCTGATATAACATTATGTGGTACAATTTGTCTGTGATTTGCAACAGGTCAGTGGTTGTCTCCGGGTATTCCGGTTTCTTCCACCAATAAAGGTGACCACCACGATATAACTAAAATATTGTTGAAAGTGTCATTAAACACCAATTACCAAACCATGTATATTTATTAATAGTACTAGTTTTTATCTCCATTATAATAAGACATCAGGTATTTATTAAGAAGCTCACACTTTTCTTTCATCTTTCAAAATGTAATTGATGTTATATTTGTAGTGCCGTTATGGGAAATGTCCCTATGTAGCAGCTCCCAATTTAGTGCACCGTCATTTTAGACTTGTAAGTAATATTACAACAATTAATTCCCAACATTAACATTTAGTCAGAAAGGATATGGATGTAAAATAAAATGAAAATGAGAGACTATCTAACTTTACACTTAGACACAAATTAAAGTAAAGTAGCACCACTTTAATTGCTGTTCTACAGTAAAGTCATATTAGTGTCTTCAATAATGAACATATCTCATGCTCTAAAATGAGTGTGAAACGACTTAGTCTACAGTTGAGCAGTACTCTTTGATTCTGTCAATAAGACTTAGTCTACAGTTGAGCAGTACTCTTTGATTCTGTCAATAAGATTTAGTCTACAGTTGAGCAGTACTCTTTGATTCTGTCAATAAACATTACATCTGGGCATCGTTGTCATTTTTATATTATTTGTCTATAGTAAAATTTCAGATATCAAGACAGATTTCAGTGTAGAGCTATATTGGAAAAATATTCTAAATTTACTTTTATGGAAATGACCCTTATATTTATACAAAATTTTTGACACAAAAGTAATGCATGTATTGTTTTTATAGCAACATCATAATGGAATGGCACAGAAGATATGGAGTGTAGAATCAAAGGAAGACATACAGAAGTGGAAAGACGAACGTAAAAAGTCAGTCTTAGTTTTAAGTTCTATATATATCTTTTGGAAGCTTTGAATCAAGTTTATTACAAACCATTACAAATTTACCTCATATAAAAAAAACAGTTACATGTTTCTATCAACCACTTAAAGTCATTGCTTGTATTTGACTTCAGTAAAAAAAAAAATTCAGTTGTACAATTCATACCAGTTCCCATTAGCCCCTGGCTAGTAAGGAAGCATTTTTTACTCACCAACAAAAGTATGTTACTTGCCAGATTAATAAAGATACAAATTCATACTATATAACTTCAATATGTATTTATTTTTACAACATTATTAATCCCCTGAATGAGACAGAACATGCTTAGGCCAAACAAAAATATATGTGTGTTTACTGTCACATTTTTTTTATTTATTTTTTTAGCTATCGGCAAAACCGGAAATAGTCGTTCCGGAATCCGATTCCCGTATTTCATTTTCGAAATTTCCAGTAATCCGTCATTTGTTGAAACTGTTTTATGACGAGTTACACAGTTTTTCTATCTTCTTTGTTCTCAATTTCGACAAAAAGCTAGCGGTTGAATAAATAAAACATTGCTGCTGATTAAACAACAAAAATGGTTATCCGAATTCTGTGTAAAAATTGATAGGGTCGCTAGCAAAAATTAGTGTCAAATAATTGTCGATAAAAAAGGTTAGGGTCGGCGGCTGAAAAATAGGGTGGGTCGGGTGACCGTAAACACACATTTTCTTTTTTGGCCTTAGTTAAAAAATGGGCTTTTGCTGAAACCATATTGAAACATTTTTCATGTTTCAGACTTTTATTAAGAAAAACAAGACTTTCACATTTAAACTTTTTTTACAGTAACAAATTCGGTTTTGACAGCAATATCTGGGCGTGCCTTTCTGCAAACATCACACTACCTTATTAACGTTGTTACTGGAATCATAAATGAGCCACGAAAGCTGACTTCAAAATATCTTGGAATTTGCGCTTTCAACCTTTAGAACCCGAAGCTTCATCATTTTTTTTGGCTTGATACTTCCGTCGATGTTGCATAAAACAGGCCAGCTTTACGGTCAGTTAATTCAATCGGGTTATTTTTAGCGAAAAATTTTGTATGAAGGTTTTTGATTTTTAGCTCGCCTGTGAGCTATTGCCATCACTTGGCATCCGTCGTCCGTCTGTAAACTTTTTCAAAAATCTTCTCCTCTGAAACCACTGGGCCAATTTAAACCAAACTTGGCCTGAATCATCCTTATGGGTTCCCTTTAAAAATTATGTCCGATGACCCTGCCGACCAACCATCATGGCCGCCATGTCTATAAATAGAACCTAGGGGTAAAATCAGCAAAAAAATAAATTAAAAAATCCAGAAAAATCCTTTAGAGTATATTGCAATTAAATTTGATGCATATGTAATATTCTTTCAGAATTATGGTTGAGGACCCCATCAAACATGGCCACCATCGTTACTATAAATAGAAAATTAGTGAAAAAATTCATTAAAAAATTATTTTAAAATCCTGTAAAGAGTCAAATGCAATCAAATCATATGGAAAGAATACATATGTGGTCTTCTTTCAAAATTTTGATTGAAGACCTCCGACTGTCATCCAATGTGGCCGTCACTGTTTCAAAAAATAGAAAATTATTGTCAAATTTTTATTTATTTTTTAATCCGGTAAAAGCCAGTTGCCACCAAACTTTATGGAAATGATGCATATATGATCCACTTTCAGACTTATGGTTGCTAACCCTGGTCGCTTATGAAAAATGGCTGCTATCGGATCAGTCATTCCGAAGGTTCGTCGTACAGTGGCAAAAGTCCGACAAAAATTGTCCTGGACCGATAAAATAATCTTAATCGTGGGACCAATTGAACGGTTACACTAGGAAATAGAAAATGCAAATATCCCCGGTAAAATGCAAATAATTAAAGATTACCAGTTATATTAGCGTTTACCAGTTAAATTAGTGAATTGTCTTGTTATATTTGCGTTTTACCTTTTAAATTTGCATTGTCGTGGCATTTTAGCGTTTTTCCTTTTATATTTGCGTTTTTCCTTTTAAATTTGCATTGTCGTGGGATTTTAGCGTTTTTCCTTTTAAATTTGCATTGTCGTGGGATTTTAGCGTTTTTCCTTTTATATTTGCGTTTTTCCTTTTAAATTTGCATTGTCGTGGGATTTTAGCATTTTTCCTTTTAAATTTGCATTGTCGTGGGATTTTAGCGTTTTTCCTTTTAAATTTGCATTGTCGTGGGATTTTAGCGTTTTTCCTTTTAAATTTGCATTGTCGTGGGATTTTAGCGTTTTTCCTTTTATATTTGCGTTTTTCCTTTTAAATTTGCATTGTCGTGGGATTTTAGCGTTTTTCCTTTTATATTTGCGTTTTTCCTTTTAAATTTGCATTGTCGTGGGATTTTAGCGTTTTTCCTTTTATATTTGCGTTTTTCCTTTTAAATTTGCATTATCATGGGATTTTAGCGTTTTTACCTTTTAAATTTGCATTTTACCAGTTAAATCGCACGGTCATCTAAATCACCCGCTGAGTAGAGAGATTACGTAATACTGTAGTCGTCACTAGCTCATTGAATATGACGATCTATAGTATTATATTATCGTGTATCTATACGTATTTATTTATTTATTTATTTATATATTATTATTATTTATGTCATACTAGTCTGGCCCTTAATAAATTTAGTGTATTCAATACACAATAATCCATCAATTGTTGCGTATTTGATTTTCATGTCGTATTTTAACTTAATGCGATGTTTATTAAGAAATGTGACTTTAAATGTATTAAAATATTAGCAAAGTGTGATACACGTACAGAATACGTATACTGTTGTCACTTCACTATTACTTGTTTATCATGCGAGAAATACATTAACCTTGTAATACCTATGCTGAGACTATTTACTAAAAAATGAATTAAGTATATATTAAACTATCGGTCTCTATTAAGCTATTTATGTCTTGTTTTATAGCACAGGATTGTGTATGTACAGCGTCAAAGTTATTGTGCTTTAAAAGTTCTGATTATTGTAATGAGGCACCTTAATGAACAATAAATATTTTTGTTTATGATATAAAACAAATAATCATATCCCTATGTAAACGCCGTAAAGCGAGAGACCATATTATAATTTGAAATATTTTATTCTTCAATAAATTAAGGCAAATAATTCCTGAAATAAGAAGTGAAAGGCGGGTTTACTTATTTTTATTTTCATTCTGAAAACGACAGGTACATTCACACTGGTTCACTCAGCAGGGTACCTAATATTGCCAGGCAGAATATACAAGTGTCATCTTGCATCCGGTCGACGGGACTCTGACCGAATACATGAATACATGTGTCACAATCGTTGGCAATAATCAGAAACGCAATACACATTTTGTGACCATTTAACGGTACCCGTGACTAGAATAGGAGATGCAATACACATTTTAAAGGTTCTAATAGGTGATCAAGTATACATTAGGAATGGGTGCATATTAAAGCACACTGGCGGAGCAAGGGGGTGTTCGACAATTTAGTAAAATTCGTGTATAAATTGGGTAAAAATTGGCAAACAAGAGCCTGGGTCCCCGTTTTCAAAACTGCTGGATCCGCACCTGATGCAGCAATGATTCTGGGGCTATTTTCACAAAAAAATCTTAAGATTAACATTGATCGTAAGTTATATTGGATTGTTCATTTTTATCTTGATTTTTTTTGTGCATCATCAGAATGATATAGCAACAACCAAAATTATGAAGTAAAGCAGGGTGAACAGAGCAGGGTAGAACATTCTTCTTGCAAACCCCAAAACACAAAATAGACAAAAAACATTCATATGCAATTTTTCCTTATAAAAACAACAATCATATTTTTTATGACTATTCTGAGATTAATCAGAAGGGTCCGCCAGTTCGAAAGACGTTATTAAAATAAACAGAAAATGTTTTCTTTACGCAGACATATTATATGTTACGCTTTGTTCAAATCAGAAATAACCGTTATGAAAACAGATTAATCTTTTTACTGTTGGCAAGTAAGAATATTGTATTTCCATAAACAAATTATTATATTACGTAAGAGATGTACCCTGAAGTTTTGTATAATATACTTTAAAAGTATTTATAATACGCATCGTCTGTAATTGTCAAATGAAAACTATTACAAATTATATGTTTACATAATCCTCTCAATTTTATGGCTTCCTACCCTGTAACTTTCTGTGCTTTTAGCTAAGAAGCAGAGCTTATGTGTAGCTTTATTGTAGTGCATGAACGATCGATTACAAAGTGCGATCTTATAAATAATAGCATTAAAACAATTTTACTCCGTAGCATAGGCCTATTTTTATTTTTATTATGAATTCATGGCATTGTTCCGATGTCTGTTCTTTTTTTTTCACATAATTTCGTAGTTCTTCAATTTTCGAAAAAAATCTTTTGTAAATGTGTCTCATTAAAGACGGATAGTTTTCTCCGATTCGTTTGTTTTGCCATAAGTATATAGAAACAAAACGTAAATCTGCAAAACGTGATTGTGTAATAAATTCATAAAAGATGTTAAAGTTTGCTTTTAAAGACGCAAGTACCAAAAACAGTGAACCTACCTACTGAACCGTACTTTTTGTAATGCTAAAAATTTACTTCATTTATAAAGTAGCTGGAAAAAAATCCAGAAGGGCTATATAAAATTGAACTATGTCGTCTGCCTCTCAGGCACCGGCTCTTCCTGTCATGGGGTCACTGATCGTACTTGTAAACAAAAGAGCTGACTGAAATGAGCCTGTTTCTTATATAAAATACATGTCACTTTGCAGTGCATTGTGGTTTCAGCACTAAGAAAAACATCAAAAGTAAACACAATTTTGAAAGTGGTCATTTTCAAACATTCTGTTATTTTATTTAGATGTAATATGATTTGGTAGATAGCCAGAACGATGAAATTTTAAAACCAGCCATTTCCGGATTTTATATTCGTTTCCATCCCGTATATCGGCCCTGTTTTTACTTCATACGAAAACAGATGACGCCATGTTACTGACAGCAAAAGTTGCCAGATAATCGAGAGTATATTAAAATACAAGAATGGCTTTAAAAACAATCTTATGTACAAAGAAATATTTAACTAGGCATTCTTTGAAAATTCCAATCGTCATATGAATGAAGGGTTAACACTGTTAATCGCTATATCTGAAAATCGATAATAGCACGAAAACCGATAACACGATGCTAATAATCGAATATTCTTCTACATATTTTTGGACAGGAAGAGCTCAGATCACATACTCCATTCATTATTGTAGTTTTATTCAATAAAATATTCTAAAAAGTTGTACTTCAATTTTCTATTTCATTAGTTAACGATATTTTTTTTTTTGATAGCGTCACGTGTTTTGTTGGTTATGCATGTTTGTTTGTTGACATCCTAGTTTTAGTAATATTTTGATCTCGGGGTGAAATTTAAACGTATAACAAGCTTGCTTGCTGTATTTATCCTTTCTTAAGAAAAGAATGTCATTATTCCTACAATGTAGCGTCAATTTATGTGTTTTCATCCGTATTTTTACATCCGACATTTTTTTTTATTGACATGTACAAGGTTACATAATATAGTCTCTGATCCATTCATACACTTTGCTAATAAGTAATATTTTCTTTACAATAGTTTATTTTTGTTAATAAAATAGACGAATTATTGAATAACGATTTATATAAATGAAACGATTAAAATTGATTGCTAAAAAAAAGTGTTATTATTAAATACCCGGATATGTTTGGATAAGAGAATAGCATTCGGGTCATCGAGGGGTCATGTAGTCTCGTGTGTAGGGCGAACGAACCGGGGTAAATAATTATAATTTATACATTTATTTCTTTAAAGGCAAATTTGGATTAAAATTAATTAGTAAAATTTAAGTTTTATTTTGTTTATGGCGAATGGGTCATAAATCCGTAAATCCCGTTTTTTTCTTTCTTGAAAATTGGCAGTCTGCGGAGTCCTGATATAGGTGAAATAATATTTTATTGGTGTATTCTACGTTTTTTTTTACAGTTTACCTGTCAAAACATCACCCATCTCAGCATGTCGTCGCATCGTGCATTCATGATATACAAATACACCTATCACAGGTGTGAAAAAAAAACGTTGCTCAAGACTCCTTTTACTAAGACTTATAAACATAGATAACTATTTTGCGTGTTCGATTTTCAAGCCGTCTTCCAATTTATTTGTACTTAAAAAATAAATTTATAACTGACCCAAGCTAAATAAATGAAATGTGACTTAATGTGTTAATTATATAAATCCTTGCCTTCTATAAATTTTAATTTCTTATCTAATTCTTATTCTTATTATGTAACAATATGGTCAGGTTGTTATTTTCATTGAATGACATCTCAAAATAGATGGCTTCACAGTAGGAGCTCTTCCTGTATATTGGTTACATCCTGTATATTACAACTGACAGCCAATGCAGGACAAACAATTTTAATCAGCCATCATTATCTTAAAATACTTTATTTTGATGATGACACCTAATTCCCATCACCTAATCCAAATTAGTATAGTAGAGGAGTACAGTATTTTTCGGACAATAAATTTTGTTTACAGTATACCTTTATTTTGCTGTAGGTTTATTTCTGAATAAGAACACTCGTATCATCGATGTTCTTGGTGTTATTTTTTTTAAATAAAGCAATAAAATTTATGTATACTAACAGGGGGTGCAATTCTGGGGATAAAATATTCAACATCCGAAAAAAATCAATATTCAATGATTGAAGTGTTAGCGAAAATCAGTTCAATATTGTATTTAATAATAAAATATATACTATAAAAAATGTATCTTGTTGAAAAAAATCACAGGGTGGATCGATTTACAATATAAAATTATTATCACAAAATATCTAAATATAGCTATAGCTTTTCTATAATCGATATTTTATTGCAATAATTCATATGAGGCTATGGGTGTTTAAACGTCACTTTTCAACAATATTTCAGTTATATATTGACGTTTGAGCTACCTTTCCTGGCGCGAATATGGTGCAAGGTAGAAATACACTAGGGTATTTACGTACAAAATAAAGACAAAAATATCTCATATTTATATAAGTAAGAAAATTTTAACAGAACATTTGCATGAATGTTTGTCGGAAAAGGTTGATAGTTTCAGTAAATTTCAACACACAATTTATCAGTCATATTTACCTTACCCCCTTTTGCATACATCATCAAAATCATTGTTAAGTGTAAAATGTAAATGTCTGTAATTCTGTGCTCTCACGGGCTTCTTGATTGATTTAATAAACTATGTTATGTTATGTTATGTTATACATGAACATGCAAAGATATATTTTTACACCTAATCATTTTTCAAATTTTTGTTTCAACTTTATTCGTAAAGTCTAATGCTAATTCCGTCTAGTATGAGATATATACAAAACAATATACATGTAAATATTTACGTTGCCGTAAATTTGATGATTGATGGTCCGGATATTTCAGGTACAGGTTGAATGCGTGTCAATGATTTGTAATCACATAAAATTAATTTCAGTAATTTCAAATGCAAAAGTTAAATGGGATTGACTGAACAAAGTAAACTGTACGACTTTTACGTTTGCACCGGTGGGCATCATTTGTAATTTATTTTAAAAGTCGGTACATGAGTACAACAATAACATAAGCTCTAATGTGCTTTTAAGTCCGACATTAAAAAATATATACATAATATCTTTTTTTCCCCCTTGTTAATTGTATATGCCCTCCTGGGGCCCTGATTTTGTTAATAAACTTATATTTATTCTATTTCTATATCTGTACAATAAGCACCGCCTATTTGTCAGTCAATTATACATCAAAGAGACCGATAAGGAGCAATTAACACATGATTGACAAGGTGAGAGAGTTGTAAAATAAATCGATTATGGATGTACAAAACAGAGAATACTTTTCTTGTTTTGGTAATGAGAAAGATAATTTCATTGCATACATATAAACAAGTTAAATTCTAAAAAAAAAAAAAAAAATGAAGAAAACAAATAAAGTAAATAATAATAATAAACAAAGATCGTTTCTGTATGACTGCAACAAAACTATTTTTATGTGGTTACTTTCCTCGCTTGCCGCGCTAATAATGTGTTGTCCGCGAATGTCCTGATGGACAATTTGACTGCCGCGAGACGATCACAGACTTCCCGATGCTAATTGGTCAATTTCCGCGCCGCCATCGTCCGCGAAACTGCGCGGATTTGGCGTAATCCATGCTGGCTGTAGTGAGGACTGACATTTTTTTCACTAGGACCATCAAACCCATATGCAATTTCGCGAACTCTGTAGTATTAATGTTTAATATAAATATTAATTATTATGTTTTCATATTTGATGTGTGTTTATATTGGTGTAAAATTAATAATAAATATTCAGTATTATATTTTCATATTTTATGTGTAATTTTATAGTTTTAGAGTTTAATAATACATATTCATTAATTTGTTTTCGTATTTTATGTAATTCCATTTATGTATAAAAAGCAAAAAAGAGAATCAAATTTACCTTTATTAACATGTGATTACCCTGATAATTCACCCTTAATGGGACCCCTTAATTCCTCTTAATTAGGAAGGACACCATTCTTTGATATTATGTTATAGTTAGAGTATATTAAGTGAAATTTTAATGGTTAAGAAGGGGCGGAGCATTGCTTGACCAATTCAATACATACATACATATATAAATGAAACTGAAGTCGCATCAAAATCTTAAACTATTAAACATGTCCAAGAGAAAGCCAAACTGGACCGATTGAGAGAAGATGATACTAATGGAGGAAAACGAGAAAAGAAAGGACGTTTTAAGAGCAAATTTTTCGTCAACAATTATATTTCTTTAAAATTTAGGTACATGTATGTTTAACAGGGAGACAATCATAATGTTCCTCAACTTCCCACTTTTGAGTTTGGATGCACCTCCCTCATCTATTTGGAGGATTTTACGTTCAACAGTTATATACGAAACTAATTTTAATGACTGTATGGAAATATCATGTAAATAAAACATAAAAAAAAAATAGGCTCGATTCCTAAATGTACTGCTTTCTAAGTCATCCTGTAACATATCACATATCATCATAATAGACTGTCGGTCAAATCTGTATTTGTCTATTAACTCGAAGTCATCGTAGATATCAAGAGGTTTTGTACGATCTCTGAATAATCGCTCTCTACGTAAAGCTCTTCTCCCAGCATGAAACAACCGAAAACGTCTGACATGGAACATGTTTGTATTGGTAATAATGCATTACTAATATGCTTTAATTATACTTATTTCATATACCCGCATAGCACGTGCCATCAAATGGTAGGGTTGTAAAAAATATTTACTCATCCGGAAAATGACCTTGATGGTGAATTTTATGTACATGTAAGATATGATATGGATTTGATGATAAACTCGAATGCCTATGAAATATTGCTAATATGGTTTGTTGTTATCTTTTTATTCATACAATATCACTTTCATAACTCACAATCAATATAAAATAGCAATTCAAGAAAACTTAAGGAACCTATCCATCTACCTTAAAGTTAAGGGAAATCTTAAGTGTTTTCTTAGTTTAAGGACGTTTATGAATACCACTTAAGTATGATGGGCGGAGTTTCCTTATCTTAAGTTTATTCTTAGGAAATACTTAAAATAAGAAGTTTTATGAATACCACTCAAGTAAAATGGGCGGAGTTTCCTTAACGTAAGTGTTTCCTTAGGAAAATCTTAACTTAAGAGGCTTTATGAATATGGGCCCAGCTGCATTAAAAGTGAAACGCATGTGCGCGAAGCCGAAGGAATTTTTAAAATTGAAGTGCCCGACAACGTAATTTTGGTATCAAATAATCGTAAATCTCTATAAATCAATATAGAGAGAAAGAAATAGTAGATTTATGATTATTTGATACCAAAATTATGTTGAGAAGTGTATGGGAAAAAAAATGAAAAAAAGGGGGGGGGGTAATGTAGGTCATGACCCCATGTACCTGTGCTTTTATGATCACAATTTTCCTTACGTTGTCAGGCACTTCAATTAAAAAAAATTCTTTGGCTTCGCGCACACGCGTTTCATTTTTAATGCAGCTGTTGTGTGGGGATGTCAAGTAGTTGAGACAAAGATATATTTTCGCTTTCGTCATTCAACACGTCCTCCATCATGCCGTGGTAAAATCAGTGCCGCGCACTTTCCAGCAAACGTCTAGGGTGTGACGTATGAAATGTCTGGAACATTGAACCAATGAAAAAGTAGGTTACATTCTCATACATGCCAACCCTCGAGAGACTAAAAGCGGTAGAGGGTCTAGGGTTTGCCCCCCTAGAAAATTGTTTTTCAGAAGGACGCAAAATGGTGCATTCTGTTGCGTTTTGGACATAACATCTGTTCAGTCAAATCTTTAAATATAGTATGAAAAAATGGAAATTAGCATTTTACATATATACAAGTCAAACCTCTGTCCCTCGAACTCGGATGGGTCGAATACCATGGATGGCTCGAACTTATTTGAAAGTCCCGCCAATTTTCCATATATTTTTAAGCTAAAAAAAATCTTTCGCTCGAACAGTCGAACTTAATAAATGGTCCCATCAATAATAGAGAATCATAATAAAATCACGAGTTTTACCATATCAAACTCGAACATCGCAATTTAATTGACAGATGTACGTTGTATGTGCTTACATACAAATGTACATATATATATGATTAATCAATCTACTGGCTTGATAAATAGACTTCACTATAAAATAGCGGGGTTATGTTACTTAAAATCATTTAATCCACTCATCTCTTGTGTGTGTTACAATAAGATATCATCAATTATGAGTGCCTATTGTCGAGTATGTTTTACTATTAAAGCGGAAAAAAACATTTCCTGGTTTATTGTTGAAAACAAGGAAGATCACTGTCGTGTACCCGATAAAAAGGAATGGTCATTTCAAGATGGCGGATTGTAAATCATCAAAAAGGTAGGTGTGAAGATTTTGACTATTATCGTTCTTTATAGGTTATCTTAGTGTCTATGAGTTACACGTTTAGATAGGACAGTCTTTTTTCTACTTCACCATTAAGTCAGTAAAGCTTGATCCTTTTGTTTTTATCGTAAACTGCCTTCGGTAGTTGATCAATGCAGCGACAAAGATATCGAGGCATAGAATCCAATTTATTTCACCAATTCCTACCGCCTAGTGACTTTTTATATTAATATGTTGATGCCAAAATTATTCAAACATAATATTGTCCAGCAAATTTTTTTTTTCGCCTTTGACAAGCCTTGTATCCCTCTTAAAACGTCTATGAAAAGTTTGTTTATGTCACGGAATGGTCACGACAAAAACATGACAAAAATGTATAGGAATGGTCTCATGTTTTGAGTCAAGGAATGGACTTTCAAGCCAAGGAATGGTCTTTTTTGTTTAGGAATGGTCTGATTGAACATATCGGATGTAAAGCGGGAGCAATGGCTTTGTCGTTCATCCAGTGTTCACACTCGCATAAAATTTTATTTTTCTTGTCTTACTACATTCACTGTCATGTATTTCAATTGGTTTGTCAATATGACGACATACCATTCGCTTCTCTGATATACTGTAAGCGTACGTTCTTTCCGATGTGTAGAATGTCCGGGAACGTAAATACCCTAGTGTATTTCTACCTTGCAGTATGCACTAGTGTGTTTATTCCGTAAGGAAGAAATACACTAGTGTATTTCTGTCGTGGAATTCCTACCTTAGTGCGTCTCAAGTGATATTTTCTTTGTATGGTAATCTAGCGAAACTCCTCAACTACAGGCAGTTATGTATTGATTTATTTTTAATTTTTGGTGCTTAACGCCACTTTCAACAATATTTCAGCTATATCATGGTGAACAGTTTTAGTGGTGGAGGAAGTCGGAGTATCCGGAGAGAACCATCGACCATGGGCAAGCAACTAGTAAACTTTTATCACTTTCAGCTGCGAGTCGAGTGCACCCTTTTTTGTAATTTACAAAGCCGGGCGCGTATTGGTGATAGGCTTGTATGAATTGTTATATCCAACGACCTAACTCATTGAGCCACCCGGACCCCGGCAGTTATGTATAATACATCACCATTTCAGTACACACCACTATTTTATTTGGACCGATGTTCTCAACTTTTATTATTATTTTTTTCTTCTTTTCTTTTACTTTTTGGATCTTCGGTTTTCTTACCACTAAGTCTAGACCACTGTTAGGTTTATGTATTAGTTTTTTCGTACATAGGTGCTTCAGTTCACATATATTATTTTAATTTTCCTATGTTTAAAATCAGTACATGTATTTACTTCATGAAAACAAAAATATACGAGGTTACTTAAATCTTCAATAGATATATCGTGTATTTCTCATTTTTACAGGTTTACTGTGATGGATACATCTTTCCACGCCTCAGAGAATGATTTTACATGAGAGGACTGTGGAAAATGTCTGAAAAGTAGAAGTGGTCTCAGACGACATCGCCTGAGACAACATTTAAAACAAGAGATAAAATTTAAATGTACCACTGATTCTTGCACAGCAGCATTTTGTGAAAAGGGGGAGCTATTGGCTCATCAGACCAACCATGGTGAACAAAAACGTATCACATGTAATTACTGTAACCACAAACTGTCAGGGAATAACACAGAGCTCACGAGGCAGAGATTCTTCCACATGTTCGGAGAGGATTATATCTTTAGGACTACTCACATTTTTCTCTGGATCAAATGACTATAATTGTAATTGTTTGCAAATTGATAATAAAGATATAAAGAGTTGATTTCATAAAATTTATTTAAATAACAATGAATATTTCTTTTAACAAAAATATGTTTATGTAAAAAATGACTCCGTGTCAATATCACAAAGTATGTGTACAATTGCTGAAAGAGTTCTTAACCAAATTTACCCAAATTAGTGTTAAATTCAAAAGATCTAAATTTTAATGTTTCATCCCGATAATTCTGGCAGCAGTGGTCCACTATGGTTTGGTGATTGGAAGTATCAAATTGGCAGTAGTAACACTTGTACCTATAGATAAAAGAAACATTGCATAATGAAATGGAAAAGATTATAACAATTTAATAGCAAATAAGGTATTTCGGGTATTTTAAGGCAAGATTGATCATATGAAATAAGAAGATTTACATTAAAGACCACAAACGGAAATGAACTTCAATAATATTATTAATAAGCATATCTTATATGATGGAGACCATTCCTAAACAAAAAAGACCATTCCTTGGCTTGAAAGTCCATTCCTTGACTCAAAACATGAGACCATTCCTATACATTTTTGTCATGTTTTTGTCGTGACCATTCCGTGACATAAACAAACTTTTCATAGACGTTTTAAGAGGGATACAAGGCTTGTCAAAGGCTGAAAAAAAAATTGCTGGACAATTCACATGTTTGAATAATTTTGGCATCAACATATTAATATAAAAAGTCACTAGGCGGTAGGAATTGGTGAAATAAATTGGATTCTACGCCTCGATATCTTTGTCGCTGCATTGATCAACTACCGAAGGCAGTTTACGATAAAAACAAAAGGATCAAGCTTTACTGACTTAATGGTGAAGTATAAAAAAGACTGTCCTATCTAAACGTGTAACTCATAGACACTAAGATAACCTATAAAGAACGATAATAGTCAAAATCTTCACACCTACCTTTTTGATGATTTACAATCCGCCATCTTGAAATGACCATTCCTTATCGGGTACACGACAGTGAAGATATACTAATATATTTGAGACTTAAATCACTTATTTTTCACAATTTTTTCACATATGAAATAGTAAAGATGCGCTTCAACCTGGAAACGGAGAACCTCATATGCGCTTTCCCCCTCCTAGAAACCCGGACAACCACTATCAATAGGACAGGCAAGCAAGAGAAGCGACTGATGAAAATGCCCCAAGGTCTAAAAAACAGAAACTTAATTTTTCAGAAATAAAATGTTTGTGGTATCAAGTCAAAACTTTTATTACTTAAATTTATACAGTTAATTACAACACATGATATACAGTATGTATTTTTATAGAGACAACAACTGACAAATATGACATTTTAAATATCCCAGATGGTTTTAGCTATGTTGCAAAAAATAGAAAAATATTTAAGCATAAATCTGGAGGTATTGTTGTTGTATATAAAAATAATCTTAAAAATCATATTAAATTTTAAATATTTAATAATGACCTTTTATTGGGATGTGTATACACCCTACCTGAAAACTCTCTATATTCGTCAATAAATGCATTTTTAGATATTGAAAATGATTTAGTAAATTTTATAGAAAAAGACATGAAATGTGCACTTGTTGGAGATTTTAATGCTAAAACTGGGTTTTTTTGAAGATTTTTTCAGAACCAGATATAACTTTTTTGAATGTTATGGATGTAAATGTAGAAGATGGCCTATTTAGATATCATATTGCTATGACTACCAAGTTTTACTTGATAATAATATTTCCTTAAAAAGATATACTCAGTGTGAATGCAGACCAAATAATTTTGGACGAAAACTTTTAGAAATGTGTAAGTCTGCTTTGGCTATATTTGAAAAGTATTGTCATCATTGGAAATTGAAGGTTAACTTGGAAAAGACTAAAGTAATAATATTTTGTAAAAGAAAATAAAAAAATCAACCTATTTTTAAGCTATGTGGAGAGAATTTACAAATTGAAGACTCTCATTCATATCTAAGTGTTATATTTAATTATAACGGCTCTTTTGTGAAGGCAAGAGCTAAATTGATGGATCAAGCTCGCAAAGCTTTATATTGTTTGTATAGAAAATTGAGAAATATATCGATTCCAATAGATTTACAATTTAAATTGTTTGATACACTTATACTTCCAATACTTTCTTATGGCTCTGAAATATGAGGGTTATGAGAACACTAAGCAACTAGAAAAACTTCATCTTCAGTTCTGTAGAAATATTTTAGGTGTTAGAACCACTACTCCAAATTTTATGACATACGGAGAACTTGGTAGAACACCTATAGATATATTATGTATAAAATTAAGGATTGTAAATTTTTGGAATAGACTTATTTCAAACAAGAAGAAACTTAGTTGTATTTTATATAAGATTATGTTTAATTTGAGTATTATTGATAATGTTCAATTTAAGTGGCTAAATTTTATCAAATCAATTTTTGAGAAAACTGGGCTTAATTATCTATGAACCAACAACAGCCAGTTCATTCAGTGCAACTAAAATTTATTGTTAAGCAAAATCTGACTGATCAATATATTCAAAACTGGTTTAACCAAATTGAGAACTCTTCTAGGGGAGAACTTTATGGCATATTTAAAAATGAATTTAATTTAGAGAAATACTTATTAAAATTATTACCACATGAGAGAAACATGATAACAAAGTTTAGATGCAATAACATTAAGCTTCCAATAGAAACTGGAAGATGGCCGAATACTCCCAGAAAGAACGTATTTGTCATCTGTGTAATGTTGGTTTAGGTACTGAATTTCATTTTTTATTTGAATGTACCTCTGCTGATGTACAAAGGCTTAGATGTAAATTTATTCCAATTTATTATACTAGATATGCAAACATGTACAAAATGAAAGGCCTGTTATCTTTGTGTAATGTTTAGGTTCTGAAAAAATTGTCTTATTTATATCTAAATTGCAAAATGTTTTGTAATTATATTCTGAGGCTGTATTATTTTAGGTTAGTTATATCCGTCATTATGTAAAATATTTTGTATAATATTCCACTTGTTACACTTGTATATATGTGTCCGAGTGAATAAAGAACTTGAACTTGAACTTAAATGATTAAATATTTTTTACGAGAAAGGCCAGTTTTACTGTGCATCAGTTATCATATATAGGTAATGAAACTGTCCCGGGTCAGAACAAGATTTTTTTCTGTCTAAAATTACGAGACCTCGGTGGCTTGAACTTCCGATAGCTCGAACATATTTTGACAGTACCTTCGAGTTCGAGCGAGCGAAGTTCTACTGTATATATATGTTTAGGAGTCATAAGTTCAAAATGTAGTGCTTCAAAACTTTATTTTAAATACAGTTTCTGATTGGCTTAATGATAAAGAATTGACCAATGGAAGTTTCCGGTACAAATTTAAGAGGGAAACGATTACGGAAAGGGCCTAAATAATTTGGATTTGTACACATTTATACGTCGTAGAAATCTACAAGAATAATCAACATGTGAACAATTCACGATAAAAAAAAATTTACATTTTTTTTTAAATCGGTAGGAAAACGTCTAAAATCGGTAGGCGGTAGAAGACTTAAAAAATCGGTAGACTACCGCGTAAATCGGTAGAGTTGGCATGTATGCATTCTAAGTCAGTTAGAGTATATTAAGTGAAATTTTATTGGTTAAGAAGGGGGTCGCATCGCTTCGCTCCTCCGCCCCTTCTTAACCATTAAAATTTCACTTAATATACTCTAACTATAACTTGGCCTTGAGGGATACACGAAATCATAAAATTTTATTACTTTGGTATAAATTCATTACTTACAGCTCACTCCAATACAATATACACTTTAGCAGTAAACACAACAGGTGGTACACCTGAGGAAAAGGCCTCTAGGCATGTAACTCTTGTGGGGACAACAAATGTGTTCTCTCTCTGAATTATAGAAAATTCAATTGTTTTACACTATTTCAACACATATTGTAATACAAGGCCTATAAAACAGATGTTTACAGAAGTGAATTTCATTTTTTTAAACGTTAAACTTAACGTAAAATATTCATATGAATAATTTCTTAGCTCCGAGCTTTGCTTTCAGATGCATACAAATCTATGTTTAACACTGTATTAGCGATTATTTAAAAAAAATATCCATATACATATTTTTTTTTATCGAAAACAAGCCCCTAATAAATTACAGAGTTATGGAAGCGATTCATGATTAAGTTGGATATAATGTCGCACAATAGGCTACCCGATTTGTAAGGCTTGAAGTAATTTACCATATAACAATATGTTCATAATGATGAACGGTAAGGCCACTAAAATGCATGAATCGCCTGTAAAATAAATAAACATAAATTATAATGTTGAATCTCCGTGAAAATATTAAACGTTTACATTTAAATCAACATCAAATTGAAATAAATATGAGTGCATAGTTCTAGATCCTGAAAAACAAAATCAAGAAATCAAATATACATAACTACTGTAAAATACACAACGATTGATGGATTATTGTGTATTGAATAGCTAAAGTTATTATCATCCAGAATGGTACAAATAAATAAACAATAATATAATACTATTATAGATTGTTCTTATATTTATCAGGGAATTATATAAACATTTGAAGAAAAAAAAAAATCCTGTATTTATTGATCAATCTAATTAACTGACAAAATAGTGTTTACATGTAAATTGCATATTTCTGTTGGATTGGACAAGGGCGCGTACGTTACGTATACATAGGGTTATGATTATTTGTTTTATATCATAAACAAAAATATTTATTGTTCATTAAGGTGCCTCATTACAATAATCAGAACTTTTAAAGCACAATAACTTTGACGCTGTACATACACAATCCTGTGCTATAAAACAAGACATAAATAGCTTAATAGAGACCGATAGTTTAATATATACTTAATTCATTTTTTAGTAAATAGTCTCAGCATAGGTATTACAAGGTTAATGTATTTCTCGCATGATAAACAAGTAATAGTGAAGTGACAACAGTATACGTATTCTGTACGTGTATCACACTTTGCTAATATTTTAATACATTTAAAGTCACATTTCTTAATAAACATCGCATTAAGTTAAAATACGACATGAAAATCAAATACGCAACAATTGATGGATTATTGTGCATTGAATACACTAAATTTATTAAGGGCCAGACTAGTATGACATAAATAATAATAATATATTAATAAATAAATAAATACGTATAGATACACGATAATATAATACTATAGATCGTCATATTCAATGAGCTAGTGACGACTACAGTATTTCCCTTAACTTTAAGGTAGATGGATAGGTTCCTTAAGTTTTCTTGAATTGCTATTTTATATTGATTGTGAGTTATGAAAGTGATATTGTATGAATAAAAAGATAACAACAAACCATATTAGCAATATTTCATAGGCATTCGAGTTTATCATCAAATCCATATCATATCTTACATGTACATAAAATTCACCATCAAGGTCATTTTCCGGATGAGTAAATATTTTTTACAACCCTACCATTTGATGGCACGTGCTATGCGGGTATATGAAATAAGTATAATTAAAGCATATTAGTAATGCATTATTACCAATACAAACATGTTCCATGTCAGACGTTTTCGGTTGTTTCATGCTGGGAGAAGAGCTTTACGTAGAGAGCGATTATTCAGAGATCGTACAAAACCTCTTGATATCTACGATGACTTCGAGTTAATAGACAAATACAGATTTGACCGACAGTCTATTATGATGATATGTGATATGTTACAGGATGACTTAGAAAGCAGTACATTTAGGAATCGAGCCTATTTTTTTTTTATGTTTTATTTACATGATATTTCCATACAGTCATTAAAATTAGTTTCGTATATAACTGTTGAACGTAAAATCCTCCAAATAGATGAGGGAGGTGCATCCAAACTCAAAAGTGGGAAGTTGAGGAACATTATGATTGTCTCCCTGTTAAACATACATGTACCTAAATTTTAAAGAAATATAATTGTTGACGAAAATTTTGCTCTTAAAACGTCCTTTCTTTTCTCGTTTTCCTCCATTAGTATCATCTTCTCTCAATCGGTCCAGTTTGGCTTTCTCTTGGACATGTTTAATAGTTTAAGATTTTGATGCGACTTCAGTTTCATTTATATATGTATGTATGTATTGAATTGGTCAAGCAATGCTCCGCCCCTTCTTAACCATTAAAATTTCACTTAATATACTCTAACTATAACATAATATCAAAGAATGGTGTCCTTCCTAATTAAGAGGAATTAAGGGGTCCCATTAAGGGTGAATTATCAGGGTAATCACATGTTAATAAAGGTAAATTTGATTCTCTTTTTTGCTTTTTATACATAAATGGAATTACATAAAATACGAAAACAAATTAATGAATATGTATTATTAAACTCTAAAACTATAAAATTACACATAAAATATGAAAATATAATACTGAATATTTATTATTAATTTTACACCAATATAAACACACATCAAATATGAAAACATAATAATTAATATTTATATTAAACATTAATACTACAGAGTTCGCGAAATTGCATATGGGTTTGATGGTCCTAGTGAAAAAAATGTCAGTCCTCACTACAGCCAGCATGGATTACGCCAAATCCGCGCAGTTTCGCGGACGATGGCGGCGCGGAAATTGACCAATTAGCATCGGGAAGTCTGTGATCGTCTCGCGGCAGTCAAATTGTCCATCAGGACATTCGCGGACAACACGTTATTAGCGCGGCAAGCGAGGAAAGTAACCACATAAAAATAGTTTTGTTGCAGTCATACAGAAACGATCTTTGTTTATTATTATTATTTACTTTATTTGTTTTCTTCATTTTTTTTTTTTTTTTTAGAATTTAACTTGTTTATATGTATGCAATGAAATTATCTTTCTCATTACCAAAACAAGAAAAGTATTCTCTGTTTTGTACATCCATAATCGATTTATTTTACAACTCTCTCACCTTGTCAATCATGTGTTAATTGCTCCTTATCGGTCTCTTTGATGTATAATTGACTGACAAATAGGCGGTGCTTATTGTACAGATATAGAAATAGAATAAATATAAGTTTATTAACAAAATCAGGGCCCCAGGAGGGCATATACAATTAACAAGGGGGAAAAAAAGATATTATGTATATATTTTTTAATGTCGGACTTAAAAGCACATTAGAGCTTATGTTATTGTTGTACTCATGTACCGACTTTTAAAATAAATTACAAATGATGCCCACCGGTGCAAACGTAAAAGTCGTACAGTTTACTTTGTTCAGTCAATCCCATTTAACTTTTGCATTTGAAATTACTGAAATTAATTTTATGTGATTACAAATCATTGACACGCATTCAACCTGTACCTGAAATATCCGGACCATCAATCATCAAATTTACGGCAACGTAAATATTTACATGTATATTGTTTTGTATATATCTCATACTAGACGGAATTAGCATTAGACTTTACGAATAAAGTTGAAACAAAAATTTGAAAAATGATTAGGTGTAAAAATATATCTTTGCATGTTCATGTATAACATAACATAACATAACATAGTTTATTAAATCAATCAAGAAGCCCGTGAGAGCACAGAATTACAGACATTTACATTTTACACTTACAATGATTTTGATGATGTATGCAAAAGGGGGTAAGGTAAATATGACTGATAAATTGTGTGTTGAAATTTACTGAAACTATCAACCTTTTCCGACAAACATTCATGCAAATGTTCTGTTAAAATTTTCTTACTTATATAAATATGAGATATTTTTGTCTTTATTTTGTACGTAAATACCCTAGTGTATTTCTACCTTGCACCATATTCGCGCCAGGAAAGGTAGCTCAAACGTCAATATATAACTGAAATATTGTTGAAAAGTGACGTTTAAACACCCATAGCCTCATATGAATTATTGCAATAAAATATCGATTATAGAAAAGCTATAGCTATATTTAGATATTTTGTGATAATAATTTTATATTGTAAATCGATCCACCCTGTGATTTTTTTCAACAAGATACATTTTTTATAGTATATATTTTATTATTAAATACAATATTGAACTGATTTTCGCTAACACTTCAATCATTGAATATTGATTTTTTTCGGATGTTGAATATGTTTTCCCCAGAATTGCACCCCCTGTTAGTATACATAAATTTTATTGCTTTATTTAAAAAAAATAACACCAAGAACATCGATGATACGAGTGTTCTTATTCAGAAATAAACCTACAGCAAAATAAAGGTATACTGTAAACAAAATTTATTGTCCGAAAAATACTGTACTCCTCTACTATACTAATTTGGATTAGGTGATGGGAATTAGGTGTCATCATCAAAATAAAGTATTTTAAGATAATGATGGCTGATTAAAATTGTTTGTCCTGCATTGGCTGTCAGTTGTAATATACAGGATGTAACCAATATACAGGAAGAGCTCCTACTGTGAAGCCATCTATTTTGAGATGTCATTCAATGAAAATAACAACCTGACCATATTGTTACATAATAAGAATAAGAATTAGATAAGAAATTAAAATTTATAGAAGGCAAGGATTTATATAATTAACACATTAAGTCACATTTCATTTATTTAGCTTGGGTCAGTTATAAATTTATTTTTTAAGTACAAATAAATTGGAAGACGGCTTGAAAATCGAACACGCAAAATAGTTATCTATGTTTATAAGTCTTAGTAAAAGGAGTCTTGAGCAACGTTTTTTTTTCACACCTGTGATAGGTGTATTTGTATATCATGAATGCACGATGCGACGACATGCTGAGATGGGTGATGTTTTGACAGGTAAACTGTAAAAAAAAACGTAGAATACACCAATAAAATATTATTTCACCTATATCAGGACTCCGCAGACTGCCAATTTTCAAGAAAGAAAAAAACGGGATTTACGGATTTATGACCCATTCGCCATAAACAAAATAAAACTTAAATTTTACTAATTAATTTTAATCCAAATTTGCCTTTAAAGAAATAAATGTATAAATTATAATTATTTACCCGGGTTCGTTCGCCCTACACACGAGACTACATGACCCCTCGATGACCCGAATGCTATTCTCTTATCCAAACATATCCGGGTATTTAATAATAACACTTTTTTTTAGCAATCAATTTTAATCGTTTCATTTATATAAATCGTTATTCAATAATTCGTCTATTTTATTAACAAAAATAAACTATTGTAAAGAAAATATTACTTATTAGCAAAGTGTATGAATGGATCAGAGACTATATTATGTAACCTTGTACATGTCAATAAAAAAAAATGTCGGATGTAAAAATACGGATGAAAACACATAAATTGACGCTACATTGTAGGAATAATGACATTCTTTTCTTAAGAAAGGATAAATACAGCAAGCAAGCTTGTTATACGTTTAAATTTCACCCCGAGATCAAAATATTACTAAAACTAGGATGTCAACAAACAAACATGCATAACCAACAAAACACGTGACGCTATCAAAAAAAAAAATATCGTTAACTAATGAAATAGAAAATTGAAGTACAACTTTTTAGAATATTTTATTGAATAAAACTACAATAATGAATGGAGTATGTGATCTGAGCTCTTCCTGTCCAAAAATATGTAGAAGAATATTCGATTATTAGCATCGTGTTATCGGTTTTCGTGCTATTATCGATTTTCAGATATAGCGATTAACAGTGTTAACCCTTCATTCATATGACGATTGGAATTTTCAAAGAATGCCTAGTTAAATATTTCTTTGTACATAAGATTGTTTTTAAAGCCATTCTTGTATTTTAATATACTCTCGATTATCTGGCAACTTTTGCTGTCAGTAACATGGCGTCATCTGTTTTCGTATGAAGTAAAAACAGGGCCGATATACGGGATGGAAACGAATATAAAATCCGGAAATGGCTGGTTTTAAAATTTCATCGTTCTGGCTATCTACCAAATCATATTACATCTAAATAAAATAACAGAATGTTTGAAAATGACCACTTTCAAAATTGTGTTTACTTTTGATGTTTTTCTTAGTGCTGAAACCACAATGCACTGCAAAGTGACATGTATTTTATATAAGAAACAGGCTCATTTCAGTCAGCTCTTTTGTTTACAAGTACGATCAGTGACCCCATGACAGGAAGAGCCGGTGCCTGAGAGGCAGACGACATAGTTCAATTTTATATAGCCCTTCTGGATTTTTTTCCAGCTACTTTATAAATGAAGTAAATTTTTAGCATTACAAAAAGTACGGTTCAGTAGGTAGGTTCACTGTTTTTGGTACTTGCGTCTTTAAAAGCAAACTTTAACATCTTTTATGAATTTATTACACAATCACGTTTTGCAGATTTACGTTTTGTTTCTATATACTTATGGCAAAACAAACGAATCGGAGAAAACTATCCGTCTTTAATGAGACACATTTACAAAAGATTTTTTTCGAAAATTGAAGAACTACGAAATTATGTGAAAAAAAAAGAACAGACATCGGAACAATGCCATGAATTCATAATAAAAATAAAAATAGGCCTATGCTACGGAGTAAAATTGTTTTAATGCTATTATTTATAAGATCGCACTTTGTAATCGATCGTTCATGCACTACAATAAAGCTACACATAAGCTCTGCTTCTTAGCTAAAAGCACAGAAAGTTACAGGGTAGGAAGCCATAAAATTGAGAGGATTATGTAAACATATAATTTGTAATAGTTTTCATTTGACAATTACAGACGATGCGTATTATAAATACTTTTAAAGTATATTATACAAAACTTCAGGGTACATCTCTTACGTAATATAATAATTTGTTTATGGAAATACAATATTCTTACTTGCCAACAGTAAAAAGATTAATCTGTTTTCATAACGGTTATTTCTGATTTGAACAAAGCGTAACATATAATATGTCTGCGTAAAGAAAACATTTTCTGTTTATTTTAATAACGTCTTTCGAACTGGCGGACCCTTCTGATTAATCTCAGAATAGTCATAAAAAATATGATTGTTGTTTTTATAAGGAAAAATTGCATATGAATGTTTTTTGTCTATTTTGTGTTTTGGGGTTTGCAAGAAGAATGTTCTACCCTGCTCTGTTCACCCTGCTTTACTTCATAATTTTGGTTGTTGCTATATCATTCTGATGATGCACAAAAAAAATCAAGATAAAAATGAACAATCCAATATAACTTACGATCAATGTTAATCTTAAGATTTTTTTGTGAAAATAGCCCCAGAATCATTGCTGCATCAGGTGCGGATCCAGCAGTTTTGAAAACGGGGACCCAGGCTCTTGTTTGCCAATTTTTACCCAATTTATACACGAATTTTACTAAATTGTCGAACACCCCCTTGCTCCGCCAGTGTGCTTTAATATGCACCCATTCCTAATGTATACTTGATCACCTATTAGAACCTTTAAAATGTGTATTGCATCTCCTATTCTAGTCACGGGTACCGTTAAATGGTCACAAAATGTGTATTGCGTTTCTGATTATTGCCAACGATTGTGACACATGTATTCATGTATTCGGTCAGAGTCCCGTCGACCGGATGCAAGATGACACTTGTATATTCTGCCTGGCAATATTAGGTACCCTGCTGAGTGAACCAGTGTGAATGTACCTGTCGTTTTCAGAATGAAAATAAAAATAAGTAAACCCGCCTTTCACTTCTTATTTCAGGAATTATTTGCCTTAATTTATTGAAGAATAAAATATTTCAAATTATAATATGGTCTCTCGCTTTACGGCGTTTACATAGGGATATGATTATTTGTTTTATATCATAAACAAAAATATTTATTGTTCATTAAGGTGCCTCATTACAATAATCAGAACTTTTAAAGCACAATAACTTTGACGCTGTACATACACAATCCTGTGCTATAAAACAAGACATAAATAGCTTAATAGAGACCGATAGTTTAATATATACTTAATTCATTTTTTAGTAAATAGTCCCAGCATAGGTAATACAAGGTTAATGTGTTTCTCGCATGATAATCAAAAACAAGTAATAGTGAAGTGACAACAGTATACGTATTCTGTACATGTATCATACTTTGCTAATATTTTAATACATTTAAAGTCACATTTCTTAATAAACATCGCATTAAGTTAAAATACGACATAAAAATCAAATACGCAACAATTGATGGATTATTGTGTATTGAATACACTAAATTTATTAAGGGCCAGACTAGTATGACATAAATAATAATAATAAATAAATAAATAAATAAATACGTATAGATAGATACACAATAATATAATACTATAGATCGTCATATTCAATGAGCTAGTGACGACTACAGTATTACGTAATCTCTACTCAGCGGGTGATTTAGATGACCGTGCGATTTAACTGGTAAAATGCAAATTTAAAAGGTAAAACGCTAAAATCCCACGATAATGCAAATTTAAAAGGAAAAACGCTAAAATCCCACGACAATGCAAATTTAAAAGGAAAAACGCTAAAATCCCACGACAATGCAAATTTAAAAGGAAAAATGCTAAAATCCCACGACAATGCAAATTTAAAAGGAAAAACGCTAAAATCCCACGACAATGCAAATTTAAAAGGAAAAACGCTAAAATCCCACGACAATGCAAATTTAAAAGGAAAAACGCTAAAATCCCACGACAATGCAAATTTAAAAGGAAAAACGCAAATATAAAAGGAAAAACGTTAAAATCCCACGACAATGCAAATTTAACAGGAAAAACGCTAAAATCCCACGACAATGCAAATTTAAAAGGAAAAACACAAATATAAAAGGAAAAACGCTAAAATCCCACGACAATGCAAATTTAACAGGAAAAACGCTAAAATCCCACGACAATGCAAATTTAAAAGGAAAAACGCAAATATAAAAGGAAAAACGCTAAAATGCCACGACAATGCAAATTTAAAAGGTAAAACGCAAATATAACAAGACAATTCGCTAATTTAACTGGTAAACGCTAATATAACTGGTAATCTTTAATTATTTGCATTTTACCGGGAATATTTGCATTTTACCGGGGATATTTGCATTTTCTATTTCCTAGTGTTAACATATGCCAGGAAGTATTTTATTTTTGGCAAGTTTTCAAACAATTGTCAAATCAAAATATTTGATCATTGACAACCCCCCTCCATAATTCTGCGTGCTTAGCTTGTTCCAGTCTTGAATAACTTCCACAAACCTTTTCATAATTTCATGAAACTCAGACTGACCATAGATGTAAATTGTGAATTTGTGTCCTGTTTTGGCTGACAATTTGGAGTTAGATTTTTGTCTCGTCTGCGACGAATGTCGCTAAAGACGAGACATAGGTATCCATTACTGGCGGCGGTGGCGGCTACGGCGTAAACTATTTGTAGAAAGCTTTATATTTCAGAAGGTAGAAGAGGTAGACAATCCATATTTTGTATATAGATGCCTTATGGTCTGAAGTGTCTGTCTGACACGTCTGTTGACCTTGACCTTATTTTCATGGTCCATTGACTTAGTAAAATCAACGTTAAGTTTTCGTGATTAGGTCAGTTTGTCAGTTATTATTAGTTATAGATCAACTATAATCTTTAAATTCGTTGTTAGGTGTACATGCCAGTCTGACAGATGTCACCTGATCTTGACCTCATTTTCAAAGGGTCATGTGTGCTTGTCATCACTCTTCCGTCATCGTCTGTTAACTTTTCACATTTAATTAAAATCTTCTCTGAAGCCACTGAGACAATTGAAACCAAAGTTCCAAGAATTGATCATTTGAAGGTCCTCTACAAAGCTGTAGGTTTTTTATGCCAATCGGAAATCCAAGATGGCTGCAGTGACATTGATTAACATTGGATCCTATGGGAAAATGTTCAAATGCCTTCTTATTAGAAGCTATGAATCTGATTGAAACCAAACTGTACATGAATGTTCATTGGATGGTCCTCTACAAAGTTTAGGCATTTTGTGTTGATTTCAAATTCAGGATGGCTGCTAACGCATGACTTGGTTTAAAGTAATATGAAAGGCAAATATCGTGGAATTTTTGGATTAAATATTTTCACTTAATATGTCACTTAATTTTAACTAAAATCAACTGCATAACATTAAAAATCCGCTCAAAAGCAGATTTTAAGAGCAAATCGCAAAATATTTGACAGCAGATAATTCTGTTTTCCCGTACAGTAATGCAAATGATATGCACGTGACCCAAGATTTTAACTCTTTCAGGGAGATTATTGCTCATGCGCACTGTTCAGTTGATGAAAAAAATGTTGGATGCAAGTAAAAATATATTCCGTGTGTACCACATAAGAATAATTGCATAAAAAAAAATGGTTCACACGACATGAAACAGACAGATTCCTGAATAATCATTATCAGGAATGTGTGCATGCTTACCTCAGCATCCATGATTGTTTATCTTTTCATCACGATCGGCAATCATCGGAACAAAACAATCAAAAGTTAATCAGTCTCCACAACAATGGCGAGGACGACAAACATGCACACAGATTTCTAATTGTTGGGAACATATTTTGACTTGAAACATGCACGAATAGCTTAGTAAAGGTACTGCTGTATTCCAAATTGAATTTTCAGGAAAAAAATGTCTTCACCGAAAACTGGTGTAATATTACTTTAACATTTGACTCTATAGGAAAAATGTTTTAGAAGACATATTCCCTGAAACCAAACTTCCCAGGAATGATCACTGCAAGATCCTGTACAAAGTTCAAGTTTTTTATGCCAAACAGAAATCCAAGATGGCCACCACCACAGGATAGATTAACATTGGACCCTATGGGGAAAATGTTCAAATGTGAAACCAAACTGTACATGATTGTTCATTGGATGATCCTCTACAAAGTTTAGCTTTTTTGTTCAATATGGAATTCAAGATGGCGGCTACGGCATGACTTGGTTTAACATCGGACCCTATGGGAAAAATGTTTTAAAAGACATCTGGGATAATTGAAACTTAACCTTGAAACCGAACTAAGAAGGAATGTTTTTGGTGCCTCAGGTGAGCGATACAGGCTCTTGAGAGCCTCTGGTTTCTTATCGTGGTCACTTACAAGCGTTAAAAGTACGTGATTTAAAACTTTTATGTCTGAGTGAATTATGCATGCGGTTTAAAAGACCGGAAAATCAAAGTCAGATTTTAAAATGAAAAATACAATCAGTGATGGAATGAAGATATTCTGAAAATATCAACTGGCGATCAATACAAATTTATGCATTTTATCAATATCTGACTTAATTTTCAGCTTGTTAAAGACAGTCAGTATTTTGTAGAATTGTTTGTTTGATGGTGTTTAACACCAATTTCAACAATATTTCAGTTATATCGTGGCAGTCAGTTTTATTGGTGGAGGAAACCGGGAGGACCCGGTGAAAACACTGACCTGTCGCAAGTCACTGACAAACTTTTATCACATAATGTTGTACACCTCGCCCTGATCGAGATTCGAACTCACAACATCAGTGCAGGACTCTACAATGCAACCAAATCACTCGCGAGTTACTTTTGTAAAATGCAAGTAATAAATCTGTATTGATAGCCAGACGGCGAGTTGATATTTTCTGAACATTTTCCTTCCCTCACCGATGGTATTTTTCAATTTAAATTCCGACAATGATTATCCGGTATTTTAAAACACACAATTGACTCAGACATAAAAGTTGTAAATAAAATCACATACTTTTAACGCTTGCAAGTGACCACGATGCTCAAGTAAAGAACACAACCTTCGTACACAATTTTTTGCTAAAAATAGACTGGTTGAATCAACTGATCGTGAAGCTGGCCTGTCTGATGCAACATCGACAGAAGTATGAAGCCGAAATAGTGATGAAGGTTTGGGTTCTAAAGTTGAAATGCGTAAATTCCACGATGTCTGGAAGTCAGAGTTTTTGTGACTCATTTATGATTCCAGTAACCACGTTATGTATTGTGATGTTTGCAGAAAGCTGAAGGCAGGCCAAGATATTACCGGCTAAACCAAATTTGTTACCGGAAAGAAAAAGTTTAAACGTGAAAGTCTTGTTTATTAGATAAAAGTTTGAAAAATGAAAAAAGTTTCAATTATGTATCAGCAAAATTTAAAAGCCCATTCCTCAACTAAGCATCTTCTGTCTCATTCAGGGCATTAATAATTATCCACAAATAAATACATATTGGAGTTGTATAGTACAAATTGGTATCTTTATTAATCTGACAAGTAACATGTTTTTCTTGGCGATTAAAAAATGTTTCCTTACTGGCCAGGGCTGGTATGAATTGTAGAGCCCTGCAGTGGTGATAGGCCTATTTGGTAGAAGTATTTGTATCTGTGATGTTTAAATATATATTACAACTACAGAATCCACACCACTACTAGTGGTAGCTTATTACAAGTATCTCCAGCCAAGTAGTCGGCACTGGTGCTGGCACATTATAGAACGATTCTACTTCAGAAATTGACATCAGAGTACAGACTACAAACACTGAATTAAAAAAAAATATTGTAAAACTAAGTTTTATCTCCCTTGACTATTGATAGCCTTAATTGGGTGAGGCTGTAAATTTGGACATATTGTTTTTTTCTGATTTTCAATGTTTATCATTAAAGTGTTATTTTCCAACTGCCTGAAGGGTTATGGTGTTTAATGCCACTTTCAACAATATTTGAGTTATATCAAGGCGGTCAGTTTTATTGGTGGAGGAAACTGAAGTACCCGGAGAAAGCCACTGACCTGCTGCAAGTCACTGACAAAATATCACATACTGTTGTATCGAACACACCTCTCCTCAGTGGGAATCAAACTCACAACGTTAGTGGTACAGTGAAACCTGATGAAACCGGACCCTGAGTAAACCGGAATGCTGTCCATTCCGATCTAAATTTCAAGTCCCCAGTTTTTTCCTTAATAATCTTTGTTAAAAATCATTGAATAAACTGGACACTGCACATTCCGAATTCCGGCCTTGACTTGCGGTCCCAATACACTAATTACTGTTATAATTTATCTCCGTAAACCGGTCATGATCAGAGCGTGTGTTTACATATATGTGAATATCGATCGGTAGTAAGGGGAAACGTATTGAAAGTGTTTATCGAAGTGTGTATATTAGCACACCTGTAATTAGTGATCACTGGTAACTCATGTGGTTAATGTTTAAATGTTCATTAAATGTTAAACAAACATGGAATCAACACCTAAAAAGCGAAAGCTTAATTAAGATGAAATACCCCGTATAACTTATAAGTGGGTTTTTTCGCCGGGACGCTTTTAAAATATCCAACATGGCCATGGGGGAATCCTTCCCGAAAACAATGCATATGTTGACAATGATCATAAATGAACAACAAACAATGCCTTATTATTTAAGTGATGAACTAGCATCCAAGCCATACAATCATAACTTGAGATAATTTATTGTTAATCGGATTATACTTTAGTCTTCACAGCTGGGAGTAATCAAACTTCCAGACTTGACATAAAAAATGACAAATACATTTGATTCCTATTTTCTTTTTATTTCAATCATTAAAAGCTTGAGTAAACACAGTCTGGCAGTCTAAGTATACACTAAGTAATTATGACACCTTTCATACATACACACATTCAATCTTATCGACAGCATTATTGATTATTTTACGCACGGTTAGATATAGTCACACTTTTTTTTTAGTTCATTTTCGTATCAACGTTTACTGGTTCAAAACACAACTCCACTAGAGAGTATTACAATAAATGTAATTCTCTGAATAATTAAAAAGTATTATACGCATTTAATGATTTTGTGGAATAGTGTCCAAACAAGTAAAGAAATACGAAAATATTAGACAGTAGTAAATGTGCACCCTCCTGCAAAATAAAGAATCTGGACAAAAACCTGTGCATTATGCATAAGGAATTACGATACTCAATTATTTCAAAACAATTCCTATTTTGAATTGTTAGTTAAGCAATTCAGACATTCTGAATGTAATTCTAATATAATGGTCTATCCGCTAAAATTTGATTTTGGTTAAAACTCAGGATCGCAAAAATTAAGTACCGCTAAAAAAAATCCAACAATTTGGAAGAAAATCGTGAAATTCAGCTCCCGTGAAAAAAACACTTATACGGTAGTCAGAGAGTAGACACTGAATAAACCGGCCCACTATCAATACCGGCCGAGAAACGTGGTCCCAATGGTGGCCGGTTTACACAGGTTTTACTGTAATAGGCACTGATTGCGTAGGTTATGTAGTTAGTTGTAAATCCAACTACCATACGATGACGACTGCTCCTAACTGCCTGAAGTCAAATACTACTAAAAAAATATAAATACATGAATGCACATCTGGAGCTTTAAATTAATATTGATATGTTTGTTGTTTGTTGTGACACTTAAACAAAATGTATAAGCATGACTTCAGTATTTTAGTGATTGTTATAAATTATTTTATATCTCTTTTTTTTTTAGGAATTTCCCAACAGCAGAGAACATTGCTAGGAAGAATACAATGTTGGCAGAGAAAAAGTCCAGGGGAGAAGTTATTCAGACAAAATATTTTGGGTAAAACTTTTGTCAAGTTATAATATTTACTTCAATAGGAAGATATATTGTTAATTTATATTTGTCTTTTTGGAGGTATAGTTCTAATAATTTAATTTGATGTGAATATTGCAATCTGATTGGCTGATCTGATAACCTCGGTTGGTATTGTGATGTCGCCAACGTATTCATTCATCACAGAAAAATTCAAATAGTCCCATGAAATAATCGTAATTAAAATCGAGGAATCATTAAATTTAGTTGTAAAAATTAAATTATAAGGAATATTAAAAAATTTTGAACAGGTTATACATGTACTTAAATAACCTGATTTGGAAAAGTTTACGCTTTTCATCAACTGCTTAACTTATTATATCGTATAATCTGTTCAAAAGTAAGATATTCCTCGACCATTTTAATTATTAAAATCACATAATTATGTTTAAAAACAACATTATTTTAATCAACCACTCTATATCCAGATATTGTTTGTAGTTTGCTTATTTGAACATATTGTAACCTTTAAGGAGTAAATCCTATTGATTTTAGAGTATTGTAATCTATAAGGAGTAAATCCTATTGATTTTAGAGTATTTAAGTCAAATGTCAAAATGGACTTTTGTAGCTCAATGGTTAAGAGTGAGGGAGTGATTATTGTTTAGTGCCAACTCATCAATTTTTCAACTATTTCATGGCAAGAACAAGTTAATTTTCAATTAGATGAAGATGAACTCCGCTTTGCACCAGACCAACACACTTAGATTGATTTTTTAGTGCTAGCGTACTGAAAAAGTCTGCAGATAGACATGTTGCCCCACTCGGCACACTATCCTGATTCTGAGCCAATCAGTCTTTTCTCTTTCCTCTCAATGCTGCATGCTTAGCAGAGAAGCAAGAAATACCAATTTAAATAGTCATTGGTTTGACCCATTTGGGGCTTGAACCCACAATATACTCTGGAGGCAAGCACGCTAACCATTACACCATCGATGCGGTCTTGAAGAATATGACTACCCAACCCAACTCAAATGTCAAAGTAATTGTTACTAAAAATAGAATATTGCTTTTTCAGTCGATTTCCACACATTACATGACCTTCATCAAGCTTGCATCTAAATTTAGACTTTCTTAGAGAGTTTATAAAGAAACTTTATTGTCAAATGTGATATTGGCTCTTTATGTTTGGGATTCATGGATTTATCCTGTTAAGATGTACAGATCCCTCCAAGTGTATCAACGATCAAACACTCAGGTCGGACAGAGAGTTTTGTCGGACTTCACACCGACAAATGTCCGACCAAATCCTCCCAGGTCGGAGTGAGAGTCTCCACTCTCAGATAGTTAAACTGTAAACAGGAAACGTCCCCAAATTCTGCTAACCAATAAATTTGTGCCTAAAGAAACATGCGTATCATAGTAAAGCTGAAGTAAATGAGTGATATACAGTGGTACGGAAAGTATAGATATGTTAACGGCTGTCACGGGCGATATATACAATAATATCCATGAATAAAATGTATTAACATGCAGTACCCATGTTTTAAGTGAACTAGAAGTGAATATTAATATGTCCCTATGTACTCGCGACAATCGATGCCAAGGCCCTTTCACTTGCTGCAGACAGTTGCCGGTTTACGATATTGGGTGCGTTTGCTCTTTTACGTGTTTGCCAAATGTAGGGCGAACGAACCCGGGTAAATAATTATAATTTATACATTTATTTCTTTAAAGGCAAATTTGGATTAAAATTATGTAGTAAAATTTAAGTTTTATTTTGTTCATGGCGAATGGGTCATAAATCCGTAAATCCCGTTTTTTTTCTTCTTGAAAATTGGCAGTCTGCGGAGTCCATAGGTGAAATAATATTTTATTAGTGTATTCTACGGGGTTTTTTTTTACAGTTTACCTGTCAAAACATCACCCATCTCAGCATATTGTCGCATCGTGCATTCATGATATACAAATATACCTATCACAGGTGTGAAAAAAAACGTTGCTCAAGACTCTTTTTACTAAGACTTATAAACATAGATAACTATTCTACGTTTTCGATTTTCAAGCCGTCTTCCAATTTATTTGTACTTAAAAAAATAAATTTATATCTTTTTTCTTATATATGTGTATAAATATCTTAATAAAATAAATACATTTACGGTGAGAAATTATAATACGTTATGATATCGTTATTTAGGTAAATACTTATTAGACAGATTTTTTTTTAAACCATTTTTGTCTTTTTAATTGATAACTGACCCAAGCTAAATAAATGAAATGTGACTTAATGTGTTAATTATATAAATCCTTGCCTTCTATAAATTTTAATTTCTTATCTAATTCTTATTCTTATTTAACAATATGGTCAGGTTGTTATTTTCATTGAATGGCTTCCCAGTAGGGGCTCTTCCTGTATATTGGTTACATCCTGTATATTACAACTGACTGCTAATGCATGACAAAGGCAAATTTGGATTAAAATTATTTAGTAAAATTTAAGTTTTATTTTGTTCATGGCGAATGGGTCATAAATCCCGTTTTTTTTCTTCTTGAAAATTGGCAGTCTGCGGAGTCCTGATATAGGTGAAATAATATTTTATTAGTGTATTCTACGTTTTCTTTTTTTACAGTTTACCTGTCAAAACATCACCCATCTCAGCATGTTGTCGCATCGTGCATTCATGATATACAAATACACCTATCACAGGTGTGAAAAAAAACGTTGCTCAAGACTCTTTTTACTAAGACTTAAAAACATAGATAACTATTCTACGTTTTCGATTTTCAAGCCGTCTTCCAATTTATTTGTACTTAAAAAATAAATTTATATCTTTTTTCTTATATATGTGTATAAATATCTTAATAAAATAAATAGATTTACGGTGAGAAATTATTATACGCCATGATATCGTTATTTAGGTAAATACTTATTAGACAGATTTTTTTTAAAACCATTTTTGTCTTTTTAATTGATAACTGACCCAAGCTAAATAAATGAAATGTGACTTAATGTGTTAATTATATAAATCCTTGCCTTCTATAAATTTTAATTTCTTATCTAATTCTTATTCTTATTTAACAATATGGTCAGGTTGTTATTTTCATTGAATGGCTTCACAGTAGGGGCTCTTCCTGTATATTGGTTACAACTGACTGCTAATGCATGACAAACAATTTTAATCAGCCATCATTATCATGAAATACATTTTTTAATCTTTATTTTGATGATGGCACCTAATTCCAATCACCTAATCCAAATTAGTATAGTAGAGGAGTACCGTATTTTTCGGACGATAAATCTAGATAAAAATGACGATTTTGTTCACAGTACAAAAAATGTATACCTTTATTTTGCTGTAGGTTTATTTCTGAATAAGAAGACTCGTATCATCGATGTTCTTGGTGTTATTTTTTTTTTTAAATAAAGCAATAAAAGTATACTAACAGGGGGGTGCAATTCTGGGGATAAAATATTCAACATTCGAAAAAATCAATATTCAATGATTGAAGTGTTATCGAAAATCAGTTCAATATTGTATTTTATAATAAAATATATACTATAAAAAATGTATCTTGTTGAAAAAAATCACAGGGTGGATCGATTTACAATATAAAATTATTATCACAAAATATCTAAATATAGCTTTAGCTTTCCATCAAACACGAGCATGCGCACGTGATTGTAGTTAAAAATGGCGGTTGCAATACATCTCACAGTGAACGTGTAGAATAAGCTTTTTATACTAAATATACTGGAAAATAATTTATATCAATTTCGTTACTTAATCGATATTTAATTGCAATAATTTATATGAGGCTATGGGTGTTTAAACGTCACTTTTCAACAATATTTCAGTTATATATTGACCTTTGAGCTACCTTTCCTGGCGCGAATATGGTGCAAGGTAGAAATACACTAGGGTATTTACGTAAACGGACATTCTACATACCGGAAAGAAAGTACGCTTACAAATATGCATCGATCACAAAATGTTTGACATGTTCACCTCGAGAAATATAAAAAAAATCTTTAAATATCCACTCTCACGTCGGACTTAGAGAGTGTTGACTCTCAAATTAAATTTACTTCAATGATTGCAAATGTACCTACAAACAAATAGTAATAAAAAACAACAACATTAAATAGAATTAATTATAATTGTTCTCCCACTGGCACCTGGAAATTTGTGTCGACAAGATGTTCCTTCCATTATTGACACCTGTAACCTGAGCTAATTAATTCATATCAAGCTGGCTGTAATACCTATTCCAATACACATATTGCCGTCACAGATGAACAAGTATAGGGGCTTGAAATATTTGTAAACGGAATATTGTGTAACTTTAGCCGGTGATTTTTGCATCCGTTATTTCACCTTTATATGGATATCACACTCCGAAAGAATTATTTCTTATTCATTCATGTACACAGCCTTACCGGCCTCATTGACTGTTTTAAGTGACAACAGATTATTTTTTTTTAAATCGTCAGTGATTTCTCCAAACAAACAAAGTCAAAATGCAAACTTAAGTCGAGTTTTTACTCAAATTTAATTTGGTTTGTTAAGAAAACTTTTTTCGAGAAATCCAAGCCAGGGCTGGACTTGGCGTATATAATTTTAAAGTTTAGATTTCGGAAAAGTTACGATATTTCTAGCAATCAGATTGTAATTGTAAAATTTAAATGTACTAGAAAGATCTATTAAAATTAAACAGATTAAAGAAACACAAACGGTGTAGCTCGAAATTATTGTACAATTCTTTGATTATGAGGTGCTCCTATGCATCGAACGACTGTTGTGCCCAAGCGTGACAAATATTGACCTTGGAGCTACCTTTCCTGGCGAGAATATGGTGCAAGGTAAAAATACACTAGGGTATTTACGTACCCGCACATTTTACACACCGGAAAGAAAGTACGCTTACAAATACGCATCGATCACAAAATGTTTGACATATTCACCTCGAGAAATGTAAAAAAAAATCTTTTAATATCCACTCTCACGTCCGACCAAAATGTCCGACCAAATAGTCTGACTTAGAGAGTGTTGACTCTCAAATTTGTCGGACATTTTGGGTGGAATATGTCGGATCTGAGTGTTTGATCGTTGATACACTTGGAGTGTACTGTAGGGCAGTAGTACTTTTCATTTTCTGTAATTAGAGTTTAAGAGATGTACACTGCTCGAATTAAAATTTGTAGATCTGGGTTATTGTGATCTTGTTATGTTGAGAAATTCAGAAAAGCAGAACAGCTCCCTTCTATAAAGACCATAGTTATAAGAACAGTACAATTTGTTTGTCATATACCATTATGTGATAAAGTTTGTAGGTGGTTTTCCCCGGGCACTCCGGTTTCCTCCACCAATTAAACTGACTGCCACAGCACCATAGCTTATACCATCATGAAATTATCTGTCCTTGTAAAGTGGTAATCAGATGAACCATGTTTAATTGTTAGCTGAATTTCTATTTACAATACAGAAAAATGAAAGGTAAAAAGTTCAATCAACAAAAACTAGAAAACAATGAGAGCAGATGTGATAATGATGGATTACACAACAATAATGATGGACCACAAGACAATAATGATGAACCACATGAAACTAGAAGGGAAAAGATAAGAAATAGAAGGGCTAGGATAAGAAATAGAAGGAAACGGTCAAGAAGAGCAGACGACACAGAGGAAAGTGAGACTAAAAGACCTAGGCTGGAGGACAAAACAGATAGCACATTGGTAAAAGAGGAGGGTATTAATACACAACTACATGATGTTGAGGAGCAGTCAGAAAATGGACAAAAAAAGGAAACTAGAGTGGATAGAAAACCAATGATTGATAGTCAAACAGAAAATAAAGAAATATGTGAAAGTACACGAGGTTTGTATATTGTTTTAATATTTATACTAAGGGCCCGGAATTAGGAATAAATTGGTGAAGGCCATTACTTTAAAAATGTTAACAATGAAAAAATTTGTTAAAGGAATTACCCAGGTATTCTAGCTTTCTATGTCACAAAAAATACCTAGTCAACAGTCCTCAGCCCAGTAAAACTTTGTTCAGACCAGTAAATTCAATAATTTGCTTCTAACCAGTAAATTCAAATTTTCATTTCAAGGCCTGTTACTGAGATCGGTGTTAAATGTTTATTCACTTACAAGTTCAAACAAATGTCTCTGTTTTATTAACTATGAAAACAAATGCAAGTACTCAAGCCATATCTAAAAAGGAGAACTTCATAACATCATATGGGTTAATTGTTCATTTGTTGTCGTAGAAATAATACCACAACACTGATTCTTCAAATGATAAAAATAGAGTCATTGTGATGCAATTTGAATATTCAGAGACTAGGGTTAGTGGGGTTAACACCACTTCCAACAATATTTACAACCTGCCATAAGTCACTGACAACTTTATCACATAAATGTTGTATTGAGTACACCTTGCTATGAGCAGGATTCAAACTCACAACTTTAGTTATGATAGGCACTGATTGCATAGATAGTTGTAAATTAAACTACCATACGATCACGACCACAACAGCCCCCTGTAATATTCAGACAGGAGATTTATAAACATATATTTAACATTATTCTTATTATAATTACACCTTATATAAGAATGCTGGATTCTGATTGGTTAATAGCCGTGATATTTTTTTTACAAATTCAGGCCTTGCATTGTGAATTTGCAGAATTTTTACTTCATGTAGGTGTATTTCCATAAGATTTAACTTTTTTTCATGGTATTTGCAAAATCGTATTTGCCGTTTTTACCCTTCACCGAGACGCTTGTAACAAAATTTGTAAAACGTTATCAGTTGTGCGTTTTATGTAACATCATTCGGTAGAATTAAACAAATACATCATGTTAGGTCCTGAAAATGACAAACAAAAGGTATTATTTATTTAGCCAGTGTTCTAAATAATATTCGGTGTAATTAAACAGATATATCATGTTTGGGAGGGGTATTTGCAAAAAATACCAGTCTTGAGACTAAATTTCCCTCACCATTCGGCTCGGGAAATTTTTCGTCTCTCGACTGGTATTTTTCGCAAACAGACAACACATTATTAATTTGGCATCCAATTCTTATCTTTAAACTTTGACATTATTAACAAGTTGCCATCCAAGACTGATCACCCAATGGATAAGACTTCAAATCTCACTAGCTTAATGTATATATTCCAGGAAATGGATAGTACATTGTATAAACACTTTGTAACAAATTTTACCACATCAATGGTGTAATGGTTAGCATACTTGCCTCAAGTACGGTAGATCGTGGGTTCAATTAGATCAAACCAAAGACTATAAAATTGGTATTTGTTGCTTCTCTGCAAAGCACACAGCATTAAGAAGAAAGAGCAAAATCTGGTTGGCTCTGAATCAGGATAACGTGTTAGAGTTGGGTGACATGTGTATCCGCAGACTAGCACTATAAAAATACAACTAAGCTTGTTGGTACAAAGCAGACCTCATCATCATCTCATTGAAAATTAACATGTTCTTTCCATGATATAGCTGAAAAATTGCTGAGTTGACTCAGTTGGTGTTAAAAAACAATCATTCACTCACTCAGTACTCCTGGTAACAAATTTCAGATATAACTCATGATGGAAATAACCCAGAAACAATGACTGCAGAAAGATGTAGTTCTGTAAATGATGGAGAACAGGAACACAAGAAGATAAATCAACATCAAAGAAGAAATGATCGGAAGAATAATGTCCAGCAGTCTGGAAGAAACAGAAAAAATAAACGACCTGATACACTATTAGAAAAGGTAATATGTTACAGTGCAGACAGTGTATGATATACAATCTGGTGAATTTTAGGTATTCATCTCATTTGCTGTCTTTTTGTTTGTTTTTTGTTTTTGCCTTTTTAAGTTAAGATGTAACAAATGAATTGAAAGATGTAATTATCTTTTTATTTTTTTGTATTGTCCTATTACGTGTCTTGACGTTCTGAGTTCCGTGTTGTGATTTCCGTTACGAATTCTGCCAAAGGCAATGTGAGCTTTTGCCATCACTTGGCGTCCGTTAACTTTTCACATTTTAATCTTGTCCTCTGAAACCCCTCAGCCAAATGAACTGAAATTTGGTAGGAAGCATCTATGGAAGGTCCTTGATAAAGATTGCTCATTTTGTCCCGATCCATTAACAAACATGGCCACCACAGGCCATTCTTGTTTCTGATTGGTTGATTTCTAAAAAAATCTTCTCCTCTGAAACTGCTTTCCCAAATGAACTGAAATTTGGTAGGAAGCATCTATGGAAGGTCCTCTATAAAGATTGCTCATTTCGTCCCGATCCATTAACAAACATGGCCGCCACATGTCAAATATTCACAAAATGACAGGTAGTTTGACTTCATTTCCTTCTTACTAGCTACATAATGGAAACATGGTTTGTATGGGGAATTATACCCATTTCACCACAGGTAATACCTTTATATTTACATATCAGGAATGAAAAATTAAAGGTACTATCTGTATACAAGTTGAGTATGATAGAACATCATACATAGTGTTAAAGAACTTTTGACTTGTTTATAATTTCCTATAGTCAGGTGGGGGCATCATTTGTGTCTTACAGACACACTTCATTTTAAAAAAATCACTCCTAACAAAACAACTTTGTCCATAATTATCAAGTACGGGGGCATACTTCTTTTCTAGTTATGTATAATAATTGTTTTCTTTAATTCAGTTCTATAACATCAGTATCATTTCTTTTTACAGCTCCTTGCCAATAATATTAGACATGAGAGAAATGTTATATTGCAATGTGTACATCATATAGTGAAAAATAAATTCTTTGGTATTGGACAGTCAACATGTGACACTTCTACCACCAATGAAAGTGTAGCTGAAGGTCAAACATCATCAGAGGTCAAAGAAAGAGATCCAATAAATACTGAACCTGTGTTACTGGTCACTGAACAGTAACTTAACTCCATTTAAGTTTCACATCAATAATGTTAGTGGCTACAATGTCCATGCATGAGTGAATTTGAAAGCTCTGTTTAAGTTTCTTTTCAAAAACCTTTGTTATAAGTTACAATATCATGCATGAGTGAATTTCAAGACACTACTGTGGATTCATTATATTCATTGGTTTAAAAATAAAATTGGAAGATAATTTTACAGCAATTAGAAAATTCACAAGTTGCTACTACATTAAAATTTTGTACATATTACGAGAAAAACATGTATGGTTTTTATTGAACTTTACATGAAAGGTGACCCTATTGGCTGCCTTATAGGGTAATGACTCCTATAAAAACATGTAAAAATGTATAATTTCAGAGTCAAGTGAGAATTGTGCAAATAAATGGCCTAGTTGTTGAACAAGGTCAAGAATTCATTGTCATTAAAACCTCACTCTTATTATCCCCTCGCCAACGAAGTTGCGAAGGGATATAGTAACGCTACCGTCCGTCCTTCCTTCCGTCCGTCCTTCTGTAACATCCTTGTGAACACTCTAGGATCAACATCCTTCAATGGATTTTGACCAAACTTGGTACATATTTAGTTCTTAAGAGAATTAGGAACCCTATTGATTTTCAAGGTCAAGGTCACCGGGTCAAATTTTTACCGCATAACATCCTTGTGAACACTCTAGAATCAACATCCTTCAATGGATTTTGACTAAACTTGGTACATACTTAGTCCATAGGAGAGTCTGAAACCCTATTGATTTTCAAGGTCACTGGGTAAATTTTTTACCACGTAACATCCTTGTGAACACTCTAGAATCAACATCCTTCAATGGATTTTGACCAAACTTGGTACATACATAGTCCTTAGGAGGGTCTGGAACCCTAATGATTTTCAAGGTCAAGGGGTCAAATATTTACCACATAACTTCCTTCTGAACACTCTAGAATCAACATCCTTCAATGGATTTTGACCAAACTTGGTACATACTTAGTCCTTAGGAGAGTCTGGAACCCTATTGATTTTCAAGGTCAAAGGTCAAGGTCACAGGGTCTAATTTATAGGTGAGGGGATACGCCACACTTTGCGTTGGCCTTGTTTGTTATCTAAGTTTATAATATAATAATGGCTTTATATAGAGGGTATACACATTTATATGTGTAAGACTCAGATCAGCGTCCAGCCTCTAATCGACATCCAATCCTCAAATCAATGTCCAATTTCTACATCACAGACATCTGTACCTCAAATCTATGTCCTTTTTCAAATTCTAAAATCTGGGTCCTATTCTCAAATCGATGGCCGTTTTTCACTTTCTCAAATTGACGTCATTGACGTGTGGCCTAACTAACCCTAATCCTAACCAATAAACCAGACATAGATCTGAGAATTTGACGCCGATTTGAGAATACCCTTAAATCGGACAGTTATTTGTGATAATAGCGTATGTGGATGACGATTTGAGAATACCCTTAAATCGGACAGTTATTTGTGATAATAGCGTATGTGGATGACGATTTGAGTCTGGACGCTGATCTGAGTCTATCTTATGTATTATTATTGTTTAAATAAATTGTTATAATTATATCCATAAGAAATATGGAAATAAACTAAGAAATTTACAGTTGATTTCAATTTAATTTTACCCTTTTTAGAATACAATTATGAAAAGAAAGTTTAAACAGTGATGGTCAACAATTCCTTCAATATCAACAAAACGAATAATCGCCTCTCACCTCAAGTATCATGTACTGTGCTAGTCAGTTGTTTTTATTTTGCCCAAAATCTCATGGTCATACTTCCTCAATGGTGTAATAGCTATGCTCCTCTCTTAATGCTGTGAGGTCACTCCAAAGACTCATCAAACAACACTGTTAAAATTGTATTTGCTGTTTCCTGGCTAAGCATGCAGCAGTTAGGTGCAAGAGCTTAGACTGATTAGCTAGGAGTCAGGATAATGTGACAGTGTAGAACAACATGTCTGTAAGTTTCAGTGAGCGGACGTTGTAAGAATCAAAATCAGTATATTGGTCTAGTTCTAAACAGTCTTCATCATCATCTCATCAATATGTTCTCGCAATGATATAGCTGAAAGAGGGATGCGTGGTGTTAAATAACTATCGCTCAGATAAATTTCTTTTGTTAACCTAAACACAATGCCAAAGAGGTAATCAGAAGTTGTAAATCAAAGGACAGACAAGCATTGATTCACAAAATACTACACAAAAAAACTAAAGATTGAGCAACGTGAATCCCATTGAAAATCAAGGTTGAACTTGGGTGCGCCTGAAGGGTAAGCAGATCCTGCAGGACTTGTGACACCAGTCGTGTTATGAATCCAGTGATAAGTCATGAATGAAGAAAGGACAAGATTATGACATAGACATTTCATAATAATGGTGACTGTAAATTTTTCAAATTGATGATTTCAATTGTACATACTAAGAACCAATGGTACTGTAGGGTCCTTGTTATCAGTGAAACACAAGCTCTGGAGTATCGCATATATATACTCTGTATGCATGTGCTGCTACATATATAAATGGGAAGATCACAATGACGAAATCAAAATCTCTTTTGAAAACATTTTGTTCCCGAGGATCCTTTCTGTCAATTTCTAGGTCGAGGTCTGAAAATGGATGCATCTGTGGTATCCTTTATTCCAAGTGCAATGGGGTAGATTCAATCAACAGTCGAAACATTGAATTATTCAGTGAAAGAACATCACCAATATAACGGTCCATCATGGCCGTGATCGTATGGTAGCTGGATTTACAACTACCAATGCAATCAGTGCCTATCACCACTGATGTTGTGAGTTGGAACCTCTATCAGGGTGAGGTGTACTGCATTATGTGATAAAGTTTGTCAGTGACTTGCGAGGGGTCGATGGTTTTCTGAAGGTCCTCTGGTTTCCTCCCCACGAATTAAAAGTGACCGCCACGATATAGCTGAAATATTGTTGAAAGTGGCATTAAACACAATAAAACCAAAACCAACCAATATAGCAGAACATGAAATTAAAGAAGATGGATATGGCTAGCTTCTTTTTAAGAAGCATCAGGTCTGCTTCAAATGAATAAAGACAAGTGGAATTACAGTTAAGGTTGGTACCAATAGGAATACTGACTGTCGGTTGTAAAATGTTGGCAACTACAGTATATTATATTGGTGATCTTATTGCATTTAGTGATACATAGCTATATAGGAAGACAATTTAACACACTTGTATGAGACTTGATAGACTGTCACAAGCCGATTAACTGTTAATAGTGGTAAATGTTATCTGGCCATTGTTGTCTGATTATGACATACAGCTGACCAAGGGCAGGTAACATCCGTTATGGCTAAGGTTGCATCAATTGACAGATCTACAAATATTAAACAGCTCATTAGATTTTTAGGCATGATTGGGAAATTTTAGGGTCGTCGTGGTCGTGGTCGTATGTTAGTTGGATTTACAACTACATGTGCAATCAGTTCCCGTTTATGGCGAGGTGTACTTGATACAACATTATGTGATAAAGTTTGTCAGTGACTTGCGACAGGTCGGTGGTTTTCTCCGGGTACTTAGTTTCCTCCACCAATAAAACTGATCGCCACGAAATAACTGAAATATTGTTGAAAGTGGCATTAAACACCATAAGCAAATCTAAACAAACACTAAACAGGCTGCATTTAAACATCTAGATTATGTATCTAGTTTTAAGGAAAATTATATACTGCTTGGTAAACGTAAAATTTATACATGATGAAGATGCAAGGGACAGAAACATTAAACTTAGTGATAAAGTACGTTTAGCCAATCTCTTCATACTTTTCAAACTAAATAGTATGGTCCATGTGAGATTAAAATCAAGAGTCATTAACGGTTAACCAAGTCATGGTGGCGATCGTAAAACGTTTGGAGTGATGACTTCTTCTTCTTTTGGTATACAGTATACCATCGACCTCCGATGATTACATACTGTTGCATGCATGGACTATATACAAAAATGTGCCAAAAAGAAACAATAACAATTTAATTTGTAAATGATATGAAAGTAAATTAGTGCAGAAATGAACTTTTAGTGATTAAAACTATTTACAGAATATTAAAGAAAACTATAGTAGGTTACAGAGAACAGCAGGTGTTAGTTGGTCTCTGAAGCTGACGAATGAAGGTATATGGACGAGAGTAAATGTATTTATAGGGAGTTGGTTCCACTGTGGTATTGTGTATGGGAAGAATGAATGTCTATATGTGTCTTTAGAAGTATGTATTTGCCTATATGTTAGGGGGTGATATTTCCTGGTCCTTGTGTCAAGCTATTAATATTTCGGATGGTACAGCAACAAGATGGAATGATACTTTGCACATCATAACCAATCTTGTGCGAAGTCTACGTTCTGCAAATAATGGTAAGTTTATTATATTGAGCATATCTGATAAACTGCTGGTATTGTGGTATCTATTACAGATGTACCGAGCAGCTCGTCTTTGGACCATCTCAATTTTTCTAATGGATTCAGATGTGTGAGGGTCCCAGATAGAGCATGAGTACTCTAATTTTGGCCTCACAAGCACTTGGTACGCCTGGGTTTTTATTTGTTGGTTTGATGTTTTTAGGTTTCGTTTTAAGAAACCCAGTGCTTTGTTGCCTTTTGAAGTTATGTCGTTGATGTGTTTATCCCATTTGAGGTTAGATTGTACTGTTATACAAAGATATTTAGCTTAGCTCACAGATTCAAGTAAATGGTTATGGGGGATGTAATTGTGTTGTATTGGTTGCTTCTTATTAGTGACAGACAGTACTGAACATTTGTCAGGATGAAAAGCCATTAGCCAGTCGCTCTCCCATCTGGCTGCTGCATTAAGAAGATCCTGTTGTAATTTATTACAATCATGCTGGGATTTGATGGGCATGTATATGATGCTGTCGTCCGCAAACAGCCTGAGCTGACTGTGTATCAAGTAATCAGAGAGGTTGTTAATGTAGACCAAGAACAAAACGGGTCCCAGGACTGTTCCTTGTGGAACACCAGATGTGACAGGCACAGTAGATGATGACTTTCCATCAATCACCACTGTTTCTGTATGATTAGTAAGAAAAGCTGAGATCCAGTGAAGTGTATGTCCAGAAATACCATAGTAGTTTAGTTTGTAGAGAAGTCTGCGGTGGGGGACTTTATCGAAAGCCTATGCAAAATCCATAATTATTAGATCTGTCTGGATATTTTTGTTGTCTGTTTCTGATAATTCCTGGATGAATGAAAGAAGTTGAGTTTCACATGAACGATTGTGACGAAAGCCATGTTGAAGTTCATAGAGGATTTTGTTGTTTTCTAGGTGGTTCATAACGTGTTTGGTTACTATATGCTCCATTAACTTACATAATTGCAAGTTAAGGAGATGGACCTATAGTTGACGGCTTTGTGTTTGTCTCCCTTTTTAAAGGCAGGAGCGACATTTGTTGTTTTCCAATCAGTAGCTGTTTGTCCTGTATGGAAAGACTTTGTAAATATAAGGTTAAGAATAGGTGCAGGTTTTTCTTGGAGATCTTTGAGAACTCGACCACTGATATTGTCTGGATCGGTAACTTTATGAGGATTGCTGTTGTTTAATTGTTTTTTAATGCCAGGTGTTGATATGGTTAGTGGTGGTATGTTTGGATGTTTACTAGTGCCTTTATCAGGTATTGGGTCATCAGATTCGGATGTGAAGACTGACTGAAACTGTTCGTTCAGCATGTTTGCCTTTTCTATTGTGTCAGCTATTAAGTCGCCACCGTTACTGAGGGTTGGTATGCCTGAATTATCTGTTCTGATAGATTTGATGTATTGGAACAGTTTTTTAGGTTTGGTCTGGTTGTTTGCTGGTGGTTGATCTGGTTCATTCACTGGTAGATCACAGATGATTGATTCAATGTAGTTCCAATCTCTCGCTGTTCTTTTTGTACCTGTGTTTTGATCTTTTTATAGGCATTACTATATTTAGTATCATTACGTTTTTTATACAATTTATGTTTCTTGTTTATAAATCTTCGTAAAGAGTTGGTAATCCATGGTAATCTATGTTTGTAGCTAAGCATTTTTGATGGTACATTTGTTTCTATTGATTTTACAAGTCTTGTTTTGAATAGTTCCCATATGCTATCTATATCTGCTGTGTTGTAGGTTTTTAAAATGTCTGAGTGTATGATATCTAAATCTGCTTTGATGTTATCCCAATTGGCTTTGTTATATTTAAAATTTTTACGAGGTGTTTCTCTGATCCTCTTAAGCCTCTGCTTCGACATAGACAATATCATGATCACTTAGTCTAATGGAGGGAAGAGTAGATATTTTATTTATGCGAGTTGGATTGTTTATTAGGGACCAAGTCAAGTATACGATCATTTCTGGTTGGAATGTCAACTACCTCTTCAACGTTTCCACTAACAAAATTTGGTTCAGTAGCTTTCTTGTTATTTATATTTATATCATAAATTTCGCTTCCAAACAGTGATATATTCAATTCTTAGACAACAGTGATCAAAACAAGTGTTTCTCTGTGTAACAAACCTCTTGCAAATTGCAAAACTAACCGCCACTATATAACTGAAATGTTGTTGAAAATGTCGCTAAGCAACATTACCCTAACCCTAACCTCATCTTGCAAATTGCAATATGTTCATCGATATTATTCTCTGTGGAATATGTTCATCGATATTATTCTCTGTGGAATATCCACAAGAACAAGATGGGTTGTGTAGTAAGTATCTAATAGCTTAATCGTCGACAGATAATAATGATTGTTGAGATATGGATAATAAGCTGGTAGTTTGACTAAGATTATGGCGATTTCGTAATTTATAGTTATTATTTTCACCAACACTGGGAGAAATCGAATCATTTATAAATTACCAACATTTAATGAATGAAAGGTACATATATTTTTTTTAACCTCTCACCTAGTGCGAAGGTTCTCCCACCCCGACTCCCTGTATATTAAATCCAAATTTGCACAGCATGTTAGCGCCTGTACAATGTGAGGACCCTCCAATTGTATGTTTTCTAGTCTATCAGAATTGACTTGTCATTAATTATCCCAAACCTCGGATGAATATTACAAAATTGGTTTAATGAAAGTAAAATAAATATTTTCCAGATATTCCCTCTTGAATATTATATATAAAGTTAAGTTGTTTTGAAGTTTTATATAAATAGGCATGTATTCATTACTGTACAGACATATATTAAGGAAACATGTCACTTTTCTCTTCGCTAATTTATTCTGAATGTATAATCTGATGACGAATAGTTTGAGGCTGAACTGGTGTGAAATAATGAATGTTGCAATACACACGTGTGAGCACTTTAAAAGAAAAAACTCTTAATACATAGCTTTATGCAAAATATAACTACATGTATATGCATAATTTTATTAATATATATTTTTTGTAACTCAATTTTAAGAGACCCTACATTTGCGGAATTAATAATGCAGTTATGAAAACTTATTGATTTGTCTATGCTGTTAACGTGATTTGTATGGTCCAATTATAGTAAAGGTGGGTTCGATTTGTCTTTGGCAATAGTAAATCGTGCTTCACTCGTACAAGATACTAGATATTTGGTATCTTTATTCCAAATAATTAATGCAGCTTTTATTTTGTGGCTGTATGTATATTGTTTATGTTCTAAGTTGTAAAACTTGTTTTTGATCATATTGTCATGTTTTTGGACAATAAGATGTGTATAAACTAAAAGTAGAGATTCCAATGATACGACCTATTTTCATTGATTTATGGTTTAATAAAGACCCTTATTTGGGTCCGTTGTTGAACTTATGATTAAGCTAATCATGTGATTAGCCCTAATTTACATGTTTAATTCCTAATCACATAATTAGCTAATGCAATGATTAAATATGATTAGTTAAGAAATTGATTAAAAACAGTTCAGCAACAGAATTTAATCATTGCATTAGCTAAGTGTGTGACTAATTAAAAATGTAATTAGGGTTAATTATATAATCATATGATTAGTTTATCACAAGTTCAACAACGGACCACAGTGATTTTCATAAGGCTGGTTCCCTGTAGGATATAACAAATTGATACATACCCGAATATATTCATGATGTTTATCTAGTCGGGGAACACACGTTCGTTTTTACACGGGACGTTGTATCCTTACCGATTCTGACTCCATATTTACTTCGTATATGGGACTTCCGGATGGCTGCTCTGTTAAAAAAACGAGCGGTTGCTGAATTTAGTCAAACTATTCAGGTAATTTGAGTTCGTCAGCTATTAATGAATGAAATAAATAACACCGAATTTGTGAACACAATTTGTACATACAATTAGACTGGTAAACAACCGGATAGAAAGTTTCCTGTCGGGTCGAACTCGGACAGTCATTGGACATTGACATTGAAAGTCATTGTTGTGGGTGAAAAATCTGCATACCTCCCTGTCGATTCTGGAGTGCCCCAGGGCTCGGTCCTTGGACCAAGTCTGTTCTTATACTACATAAACGACATTCCCACTGGATTAGACTCCACTATAAGACTCTTTGCAGATGATACAATTGCATACCAGGTTATTAAATCAAACAGCGATGCCCTATCCCTGCAAAGAGATTTCAATAAACTAGCACAGTGGGAACAATTATGGAAGATGACTTTCCACTCAGATAAATGTAACGTGCTTACCATCTCGCGTAATAAAACACCTGTAAAATTCAAATATTGCCTTCACGGTCATGTCTTGGAATCTGTTGATAAGGCAAAATATCTGGGAGTAACAATCAACGAGGACCTCAAATGGGAAAACCACATCAACAACTTCTGTGGTAAAGCCAATAAGATTCTTGGCTTCCTGCGTCGCAACCTGAACAGCGGTTCCACCTCCATTAAAGAACAGGCATACAAATCATTAGTCAGACCATCACTGGAGTATGCCTCTTCTGTATGGGATCCCCACCTTAAATCTGACATCAACAAAATAGAAATGGTTCAACGGAGGGCTGCGAGATATGTCACCAACAGACAACGTAATACATCTAGTGTTGGTGACATGCTACAACATCTTGAATGACACAGCCTCGAAGATCGACGTAGAGATGCACACTTTGTCATGATGTATAAAATCTCCCATGACAAGGTTGCAGTCAGTAAAAGTGACTTACTTTCACCACTCCTGAGACACTCCAGAAACATGCACTCTAGATCATATCAGGTCCCACTATGTAGAACACAACAGAGAAAGGCTTCATTTTTCCCTCGAACCACTGTTGACTGGAACCGCCTACCTTAGACAGCAGTGCTGAGTGACTCGGTCGAGTCATTCAGGACTACCATTACCACATCTCGTCCTTAAATTCACTCCCTGCTATATACATACAGTTGACTCTCGTTATCTCGAATTCGATGGGACCATGGAAAAAATTCGAGTCAACCGTAGTTCGACCAAGAGGAGCTTTGAAAATACCGAAAGGGAGACAACTTAGCAAAATTTTGAAGAGCTAAAACCAGCATCGCATGTCTCGATTCTCGGAACGATTTAAAACTTATTCGATGTTTTTGTTGCTGTTTTTTTTCTGTTAAATTCTTTGAATCTTGTGGAATGACTGATAACTGCTAGATATCTTTTTTTTTGTGTGTATGATTATGTTTATCTGTTGTGTTGCATTGATTCAATAAAGTGTAAAATAAAACTTTTCTTGACCGAAAATAACGCCAATTCTGAGAAATAGCGTGATTTCCCCTTTTATTTACAACAGTTAATTAAGAGTAACATTTTTTTCAAATCTCTCAAAATTGAGAAATTATACATCTTTAATGAAAATTAATTTCCGACAAATAAATCAATAGATAAAATGCTTCTGTTGTGTACTTTTCACAATCATTGATGTATGCCGACCCAAGTGCACTTATTATAAATCGATAATTTTTTATTGTACACATTTAACCTGTGTCATAATAGATTATACCAAGCCAATTCAAATATTATCACTAATTAATTTGACAGATTGTTAAAATAAACATGTGAAATAGCCTAAGGTAAAAATGTCAAAATCAATGACCGGATGTTTCACCTGTGATCCGATTTTAATCCCAAGGTAATACACATGTTTTGACAGATAAATTTGACTTAACGAATGTAAATAATATGGTTTTCTACATCTCGTGACCAAAACTTTTATTCGAGACAACCGAAATTTCGACTCATCCGAATTCGACTCAACAGGAGTCAAATTATATATATCTATACACAACGAAGTTCGGGACTTTCGATAAAAATTTGACTCAACCGGAAATTCGAGTCAACCGAGTTCGAGACAACGAGAGTCAACTGTATTTTAAAACTTATTTCTTATTGTATTTTTCTTTTTTTTTCTTCTTCCTTTTTCGCATCGCAATTCAATGACATAATCTTCAAGCTGTTGAAGTAGGTCATTATTCGGTAGAAGTAGAAGACTGTACAAGCAATAAAATATTTTTTACCCATCTGTAACACCAAGCCTTACCATAGAGGCCTTACTACCAAAAAACCAACCCTAGGAAATCTTATACATGTATATGGGCAAAAGCAGATTGGGAACAAGTAAACCAGGACCTGGACACTCTAACACCAAATATTCAAGAAATGGCAGACAGTAGATCCAACATGAACGACATCTGGAACACGTTTAAACAACATCTCTTCAAATGCCTTGACAAACACATTCCATCCAAAATCATCAAATCAAACAACAGACTACCATGGTTCAACGACAAAATAAAGAAAATGCTTAGGAAAAAACAGAGCCTATACAACCAAGCAAAAAGAACTAAGAATTGGTCAAACTACAAACACTACCAAAAAGACTGTAAACGACAAATAAGGATAGAATTATATAAACTCTGCTATACTAGAGGGGATGGAGAAAAACAATACGAAACCCTTTTGGAAGTACGTTAAATCTAGGAATCAGGACAACATTGGGGTAGCTCCACTAAAAGAACGAGGACACCTTATAAATAACAGCAAAGAGAAAGCACAGATCCTAATTAAACAATTTTCGTCAGTATTCACGAGGGAGAAAGTCAACAAAATGCCTAAAACGCACAGAAGAGTCCAACAAAACATTCCAAGCATCAAAATCACACAAGATGGAGTAGCAAAACTCCTGTGTAATATAAACCCCTCCAAGGCATTGGGTCCAGACAACATACCAAATAGAGTCCTAAAACAATGTGCAGACCACCTGACCCCTGCATTAACCATCGTATTCCAACGTTCAATAGACCATGGTCAACTTCCAAATGACTGGCTAAGCGCAAATGTATCCTGTATATTCAAGAAAGGGGATAAACACGCTGCAGAAAATTATAGACCAGTATCACTCACATCAGTACCATGTAAGCTACTAGAACACGTAATATGCGGACACATGATGAAACATCTAGAGAAGCACAACATCTTAACATCACTAAACCATGGGTTCAGGTCGGGTTACTCCTGCAGAACCCAACTTGTAGTTACCATACACGACATGCTGCAATCATTCAACAAAGGGAAACAAGTAGACATAAGAATCCTAGACTTCTCTAAAATTTTCAACACAGTCACTCACGACAGACTCCTCCATAAAATAGATCAGTACTAAATAAGAGAACCACTTCACACATGGCTCACATCCTTCCTAACAGAAAGGAAAATGCAAGTGGCACTTGAAGATGAATACTCTGACAAGGCCACAGTTGACTCCAGAGTACCACAGGGAACAGTGCTGGGACCAATACTATTCTTTTGCCACATAAATGACCTACCAAACTCTGTCAAATCATCAGTGAGACTAGCTATTCACAGATGACTGCCTTTTGTATAGAAAAATTAATAACGAAAATGACCATACCACCCTACAAAACGACCTAAAACACCTAGAGAAATGGACATCAGACTGGAGAATGCATTTCAATGCATTATAAAAGTGTTACAGGGTATATCCTAATTGCATGAAGAAGAAGAGCCACCACTCCTACACATTAAACAACCAAATCCTGGAACAAGTACCATCAAACTCCTACCTAGGACTACAAGTACCATCACATCAAACTCCTACCTAGGACTACAAGTACCATCAAACTCCTACCTAGGACTACAAGTACCATCAAACTCCTACCTAGGACTACAAGTACCATCAAACTCCTACCTAGGACTACAAGTACCATCAAACTCCTACCTAGGACTACAAGTACCATCAAACTCCTACCTAGGACTACAAGTACCATCAAACTCCTACCTAGGACTACAAGTACCATCAAACTCCTACCTAGGACTACAAGTACCATCAAACTCCTACCTAGGACTACAAGTACCATCAAACTCCTACCTAGGACTACAAGTACCATCAAACTCCTACCTAGGACTACAAGTACCATCAAACTCCTACCTAGGACTACAAGTACCATCAAACTCCTACCTAGGACTACAAGTACCATCAAACTCCTACCTAGGACTACAAGTACCATCAAACTCCTACCTAGGACTACAAGTACCATCAAACTCCTACCTAGGACTACAAGTACCATCAAACTCCTACCTAGGACTACAAGTACCATCAAACTCCTACCTAGGACTACAAGTACCATCAAACTCCTACCTAGGACTACAAGTACCATCAAACTCCTACCTAGGACTACAAGTACCATCAAACTCCTACCTAGGACTACAAGTACCATCAAACTCCTACCTAGGACTACAAGTACCATCAAACTCCTACCTAGGACTACATGTACCATCAAACTCCTACCTAGGACTACAAGTACCATCAAACTCCTACCTAGGACTACAAGTACCATCAAACTCCTACCTAGGACTACAAGTACCATCAAACTCCTACCTAGGACTACAAGTACCATCAAACTCCTACCTAGGACTACAAGTACCATCAAACTCCTACCTAGGACTACAAGTACCATCAAACTCCTACCTAGGACTACAAGTACCATCAAACTCCTACCTAGGACTACAAGTACCATCAAACTCCTACCTAGGACTACAAGTACCATCAAACCCCTACCTAGGACTACAAGTACCATCAAACTCCTACCTAGGGCTACAAGTACCATCAAACTCCTACCTAGGACTACAAGTACCATCAAACTCCTACCTAGGACTACAAGTACCATCAAACTCCTACCTAGGACTACAAGTACCATCAAACTCCTACCTAGGACTACAAGTACCATCACACTCCTACCTAGGACTACAAGTACCATCAAACTCCTACCTAGGACTACAAGTACCATCAAACTCCTACCTAGGACTACAAGTACCATCAAACTCCTACCTAGGACTACAAGTACCATCAAACTCCTACCTAGGACTACAAGTACCATCAAACTCCTACCTAGGACTACAAGTACCATCAAACTCCTACCTAGGACTACAAGTACCATCAAACTCCTACCTAGGACTACAAGTACCATCAAACTCCTACCTAGGACTACAAGTACCATCAAACTCCTACCTAGGACTACAAGTACCATCAAACTCCTACCTAGGACTACAAGTACCATCAAACTCCTACCTAGGACTACAAGTACCATCAAACTCCTACCTAGGACTACAAGTACCATCAAACTCCTACCTAGGACTACAAGTACCATCAAACTCCTACCTAGGACTACAAGTACCATCAAACTCCTACCTAGGACTACAAGTACCATCAAACGCCTACCTAGGACTACAAGTACCATCAAACTCCTACCTAGGACTACAAGTACCATCAAACTCCTACCTAGGACTACAAGTACCATCAAACTCCTACCTAGGACTACAAGTACCATCAAACTCCTACCTAGGACTACAGGTACCATCAAACCCCTACCTAGGACTACAAGTACCATCAAACTCCTACCTAGGACTACAGGTACCATCAAACTCCTACCTAGGACTACAAGTACCATCAAACTCCTACCTAGGACTACAAGTACCATCAAACTCCTACCTAGGACTACAAGTACCATCAAACTCCTACCTAGGACTACAAGTACCATCAAACCCCTACCTAGGACTACAAGTACCATCAAACTCCTACCTAGGACTACAAGTACCATCAAACTCCTACCTAGGACTACAAGTACCATCAAACTCCTACCTAGGACTACAAGTACCATCAAACTCCTACCTAGGACTACAAGTACCATCAAACTCCTACCTAGGACTACAAGTACCATCAAACTCCTACCTAGGACTACAAGTACCATCAAACTCCTACCTAGGACTACAAGTACCATCAAACCCCTACCTAGGACTACAAGTACCATCAAACTCCTACCTAGGACTACAAGTACCATCAAACCCCTACCTAGGACTACAAGTACCATCAAACTCCTACCTAGGACTACAAGTACCATCAAACTCCTACCTAGGACTACAAGTACCATCAAACTCCTACCTAGGACTACAAGTACCATCAAACTCCTACCTAGGACTACAAGTACCATCAAACCCCTACCTAGGACTACAAGTACCATCAAACTCCTACCTAGGACTACAAGTACCATCAAACTCCTACCTAGGACTACAAGTACCATCAAACTCCTACCTAGGACTACAAGTACCATCAAACCCCTACCTAGGACTACAAGTACCATCAAACTCCTACCTAGGACTACAAGTACCATCAAACTCCTACCTAGGACTACAAGTACCATCAAACCCCTACCTAGGACTACAAGTACCATCAAACTCCTACCTAGGACTACAAGTACCATCAAACTCCTACCTAGGACTACAAGTACCATCAAACCCCTACCTAGGACTACAAGTACCATCAAACTCCTACCTAGGACTACAAGTACCATCAAACTCCTACCTAGGACTACAAGTACCATCAAACTCCTACCTAGGACTACAAGTACCATCAAACTCCTACCTAGGACTACAAGTACCATCAAACTCCTACCTAGGACTACAAGTACCATCAAACCCCTACCTAGGACTACAAGTACCATCAAACTCCTACCTAGGACTACAAGTACCATCAAACTCCTACCTAGGACTACAAGTACCATCAAACCCCTACCTAGGACTACAAGTACCATCAAACTCCTACCTAGGACTACAAGTACCATCAAACTCCTACCTAGGACTACAAGTACCATCAAACCCCTACCTAGGACTACAAGTACCATCAAACTCCTACCTAGGACTACAAGTACCATCAAACTCCTACCTAGGACTACAAGTACCATCAAACCCCTACCTAGGACTACAAGTACCATCAAACTCCTACCTAGGACTACAAGTACCATCAAACTCCTACCTAGGACTACAAGTACCATCAAACTCCTACCTAGGACTACAAGTACCATCAAACTCCTACCTAGGACTACAAGTACCATCAAACTCCTACCTAGGACTACAAGTACCATCAAACTCCTACCTAGGGCTACAAGTACCATCAAACTCCTACCTAGGACTACAAGTACCATCAAACTCCTACCTAGGACTACAAGTACCATCAAACTCCTACCTAGGACTACAAGTACCATCAAACTCCTACCTAGGGCTACAAGTACCATCAAACTCCTACCTAGGACTACAAGTACCATCAAACTCCTACCTAGGACTACAAGTACCATCAAACTCCTACCTAGGACTACAAGTACCATCAAACTCCTACCTAGGACTACAAGTACCATCAAACTCCTACCTAGGACTACAAGTACCATCAAACTCCTACCTAGGACTACAAGTACCATCAAACTCCTACCTAGGGCTACAAGTACCATCAAACTCCTACCTAGGACTACAAGTACCATCAAACTCCTACCTAGGACTACAAGTACCATCAAACTCCTACCTAGGACTACAAGTACCATCAAACTCCTACCTAGGGCTACAAGTACCATCAAACTCCTACCTAGGACTACAAGTACCATCAAACTCCTACCTAGGACTACAAGTACCATCAAACCCCTACCTAGGACTACAAGTACCATCAAACCCCTACCTAGGACTACAAGTACCATCAAACCTCAAATGGAAGGAACATATAAACAACACCTGTAAAAAAGCCAGTTCTACACTTGGATTCCTCAGGAGAAATCTACAACACTGTCCTAGAGAATGCAGAAGAACCGCATATATTGCTCTTGTAAGATCAATTATGGAATATGGATCAATCATATGGGATCAACAAGAAATAACAAAACTGGAGAGTATTCAAAGAAGGGGAGCCAGGTTCATAATTAAAGACCACAAAAGCAGGGAAAAAGGATGCATGACTAAAATGCTAAATGAGCTAATCCTACCAACCTTACTGTCCAGAAGACAGAAACAACTCCTGATCTTCTTTTATCAAATGGTTGAGGGGCAGATACCAGCAATGCCGCCGGACCTACATATATGTCAGGGTTCGACATTAACAATTGCCCGATTGCCCGGGGCAAGTGAAATGCATCTTCGGGCAAGTGAAGCCCGAAAGGGCAAGTGAAAATTATTCTGTGATATGTTCAATTCCTGAAGAGCAAATTGATTAATATTGAATTATTCAGTGTTGGAAGTCGTGGCGAATTTTACCTAAACAATGCGTCGTATATATCGTGTATTTTTACGCCATTTTGTTTTATTTTGGTTGACTATGGAATTCCTCTTTCTCAAATAAAGATCGTGTTATTTATATTAGCCAATCGCGAATGCCTAATTAGACGGCGGCGCTGCATTAACATCTTATTTATTTTCGCCGGCCAATGAAAAGCTAGAGTTATTTGCGGTGTTCTAATTTTAGAAAATTATCCCTGATGTGTATTGCCTTTGCGATCAAAATATTGAAAGCGTGATAGATTACTGGAATAAAAATTCAAACAAACTATACAGTCATTGTTAATCTACGATGAGGAACATTTATACTTAAATTTTCTAACAAAAATATTTCAGAAATCCTCATCAATCCCCCGAATTTATAAAACTGTCATATTCCCGCAAATGTCTACTCAATATCTCAGACTCAGTCCCAGAATTTGGTGCCAATATGGCACAAGTAACCCTCGGGAAATTTTTCAGTGGGGTTCCTCAGAAAAGGAAATCTGATGCCAGTAATAAGTTTTAATTATTTTTGTTCATCTAGTTCAATGTTTGAATTAAAACAATAATTGAATTTCAAATTTGTTGATTTGAACTGATCATAAGCATGACTATAATCATAACTTACTGCAATTATGAATATGAGTATTTCAATTATATAGCCAAATGATGCACTAACACTATGCTCACATCATAAGGTGTAAATAATTAATATGAGGTGTTATTCTACTCTATGAACGGTCATTGTTAATGTAGATTGCATAGTTCTGCACTACATGCATATATGGCACTTGAGAATTCGGGCTAGTAGTTTACAGTTTCGGGCAAGTAAAATAAATTGGCACTTGCCCGAATGGACAAGTTGGTCAAAAAGTTAATGTCGAACCCTGTATGTATTTGTTAAATACCAGAAATCAAAACGTCAAATCAGAGCAAAAAAATTTGACAATTGTGTAACTAACAATATAGTGACTTCCTTGGTAAGAAACAACAGTAAATGTATAGTGATCCCACCGAGTAGAACCGATCAATATAAACACTCATTCTTTGTACAGACAGCTGTTGATTGGAACCACCTGGACGAAAACACTGTATCCGCAGAGAAACTCGAAAGTTTCAAGTCCGCGCTCGCGGACCATCATGACTAAGTCGCTCTTCACCCATCATAGCCCAGCAGGGATCCTATGACGTAACGATACAGATACAGCCACAGCAGGCAGAGGACAGGGACTATACTTGTTACAAATTATTTTTAACCCTCGACTGACGGCTCTAGGCTGTTTTTTTTTTAGAACCGTTAGTCGAGGGATAAAAAGAATTTGTAACAAGCACCTGTGATTTGTAACACCTAAGCAACAGGTTCCTCTATCAAAGTCAAAACCAAGTCCAAAGCCATTATAGCCTATAGGAAATGTAATAGGATCCATAACCACCCTTCTCTAACTGTTTGTGGAGATCTCCTTTTGCATAATTGAAGATTTTTTTGCAATGCAAGAGGTCCTGTGATCGAATCACATTGGGGCTATTGAATTTTTCGGAGATAAAATACAGGGCTCTACAATGCGACCAAAACGATCGCATTTGCTATTTACTAATTGTAAGATGCAAGGAAAAATTATGTTTTGATAGCCAGACGATGAGTTGATATTTCCAGAACATTTTCGTTCCCTCACCGATCATATTTTTCAATTTAAATTCCTACGTTGATTATCCGGTCTTTTAAATCGCACAATTGACTCAGCTATACAAATTTTATATCACATACTTTTAACGCTTTTAAGTGACCACGATTTATCTTCAGCCTAGTAGGCTTGAGATACCATAAATCAGGAAATTTTGGTCATGGTTTTATTTTGGTCTATTTTGGCCCCTAAATACGAAGTGCCAAAATATGTCACACTCCAAAAATTAACTGCCAAAATTGAACTCTGCCTTAATATCTTTTTATATTTATATTCCATAATCTGTACCTTTTTGTCTTACTTCTTTCCTATGTAAAACTTTGTCAATTATCGTTATACATGTATATACACACACAAGTCAAACTGAAAAGTGTTCACGATTTGAAATCATTAGCATGGATGACAAGAGAGAAATTACAGGTAAATAAAGTACATTGATAAACACCATGCAATACCAATACAATTTATTCAATCAACAAAATGTCAAATATCATTAAAATGACAATTACCTATATAGAAAAAAGAAAAATCAATAAACACGTAATTACTAGTGTCTTATCGGTTTTATTTATTATGTATAATTGTTGTGTAAACAAATGCATGTACTGACAGTTATAATAAGACTGTTTACCTGTAAAAGTGATTTTTTTTTTATATTAAATGCATTTTACTTTATACTGTTTAAATATTTAAATTCCTAGTTTTAATAAATATCACAATTTATCCATAATCGATTTGGTTTTTAGTACAACATCAAAATATCTAGTAAGTAACAGTAAAAACGTAGTATCGCTGGTTGAAATGAGAACGCTTCCATTTACGTTCTGAATTAACTGACAAAAAATTAAACACACTAGAAACGAAATTGGCCAAAATTTCTCACACCAAAATAAAACAACCCTCTTTTGGAGAAAAAAGGCCAAAATTAACCTACACCAAAATTTCCCGATTTACGGTACAGAGCATATTATGTCTTCAGAAGTCTAATCTTAACTAGATAATTACCCTCCCCTAACTGTGTTTGTGGAGATCTCCTTTAGCTTAGTTAGTAGAGCAGTGGCTTACAATACAAGAAGTCCCGGGATCGAATCATATTGGGGACATTGTATTTTTCAGAGATAAAATATGCTCTACTGTTTCACTGTTACTAACACAAGTCACAGTGTCGGGGTTTAACTACCACACCGTCCATCCTCACAGATAGATATCCACCTTTGTTTGTGTTTATGCATGGATAGTAAACATGTGTTTATATTGATAATAAAGAAACCCCCTTTTTGGGGTTTGTAAGGTTTTTTACATAGTTGGTTAAACCAAAGGACATTGGGCCTTGTTGGCTGGTCGTAGAATATTTAAATAAAATTATTTTCTGTAGCATTGTTTAGACAAATATGAGTTACCCTCAGTCAGACAGAAGAGCTGAAATAGTAGAAGAAGAAAAACAATGTTTGGAATAACTTAAATACATTACATGTAAATTGATATTGAGATTTTTATTTTTTCGAAAATGCATAAAAAAGATGATAACTGCAATTGTTATTACAAAGCTATCATGTTTTGTAGGAGGAACCAAGGCCTATTAAGAAGTTAAAGCTAATACAGAAGCCTTTACCACAAGAAGTTCACTTAGATTTAACAGCAGTTACTACAACACATGAAGCACTTAGTAGTTTACTTAACTTTGAACGTAGACTATCTGAGGTTGGCGAAAATTCTGTAAATATTGTACGTCAATTAATAGACCATTACCACAGAGAAAAAGAATCCATAGTAAGATGGAAGATTGCTCATGTTCTAGGTGTTTTAGCAAAACACCCACAGTGTGCATCAGACTCAGTAGTAGAAGAAATAATCTCATTGCTCAAAACAGAGAGTAAGTATATTTGAACTCAATAAACTTACACAGTATGCATACAAGTAATTTTTAGCGTGCATGACTCGAGTGCAGTAGATTGCTAATTCCAGCCTAGGTCTGGTCAAACCAAAAACCATGAAATTTATTAGTATTTGCTGCATCTCCACTAAGCATGCAAACTTTAAGGAGTAAGAGCAAATACTGGTTGGCTCGGAATCAGGATAATGTATCCTAGTGGAGTGACATGTCTACCCGGCAATCTGTTGTGGGTACATGTAGCACTCTAAAAATCCAACTAAGCGTGTTGGTTTAGTACAAAGCGGGCATAATAATCATAATCATTGAAATGTAACTTGCCACAATATAGCTGAAAAATTGCTCACTGGGCGTTAAACACCAATCACTCACTCGCTATAGATAAGTAAGGATATGTAACTGGTATGTTCATGTACTTCTTTTATATCATATACATTCTCCTTCAGATTTGTCTGATACTGCATTGTTGTTACTATAAATCACAATATTGAACATGAAAAAAACAGCTGTTTGGTTTATGGTGTTAAGCGGCACTTTCAACAATATTTCAGTTATATCATGGCTGTCAGTTTTATTGGAGGAAGAAACTGGAGTACCCGGAGGGAACCACCAACCTGTCGCAAGTCACTGAGAAACTTTATCAAATAATGTATCGAGTACACCCCGCCATGAGTGGGATTCAAACTCACAATTTATTAGTGGTGATAGTTATTGATTGCACAGGTAGTTGTAAATCCAACTACAGTCTACCATACGATCACGACCATGACAGACCTGGAAAAAACGGTATTGCAAGTTAATTGAAACAATGTGGGGATACTATATATGTATAATGGATCTGAGATAAAATTGTGTATGGAAGTCTGATAACAATGCAAAGTATTAAACACTAATTTGAATGCTGTTATTTACCATACAGTTAGATCATTAATTAATCACACCATAATGTGACTGTGAAAACTAATTTTAACATGGCACTTTTATATCTGTCAGAATATACAGGATATTACTTGACAGCAGGTGAAAAACCAATTCTTTTTTAATTTCAGGATCACACAAAGTTTTAGGACAGCTGATTCAGAGTTTACAAACAGTAGGGTTATCTTCCCCTGAAAATAGAGATCTTCATATAAAAATTGTAGATGTTGCCAGACAGGTATGGATACACCACATTTATATATCTCCTCATGTGACACTGACTGAGATTTGTAGATATTACAGGCATAATAGAACTTAAATAAATGGCCAAATATAATTATTAATCTTTAATGACATTATTACATGTTACATGTCATGATATATGAACGAGGGCTGATAAAGGGTATGATATGAAAAATGACATGTTCTGATCTGTTTATAATATACTTCAACAGAGGAAATAGCTGATTTGTACCAAAATGTTTAGTCATTTTTGGCTAGAATTAAATACATAGCTATAGAAGAAGAAATTTATTGTTTCAATATTTAAATCCAATAAATGCACTTTTTTTTAGCACTTTCAATGTTATAAGAGAGAAAATTAGCAGTTAATAATTTTCTTTGCAAATATTCAATAAAACAGTTTGATTAACTATTTGTAAGCACAGTTTTTCCAGAAATTCACGAAGTGACGTGTAATAGACTTACGAACATTGACGGAAAGACATGTGATAACATTCCGGAAGCAGTTAATAAACTTGCTTTATCAGCCCACTTGGGCCATTCTTGTGAAACTGGGTGAAATAAACATGATTCCTAAATTGTTATTCTAAGCAAAACTCAAAGTAAAATTTTAGCTGTATTATTTACAAGTATATGATAAAATAAATTATGGTATCATAGATTTCTTTTTATGTGTCTGATTATGAAAAGAAAGTTCAAACAGTGATGGTAAATATTCCATCAATAATAAGAAGAAAAAAATACATGACATATGGCATTAGAAATTTGAGTACTGGCTCGAGACAGGCACCAAAATGTGGTGGAGTTAAATCGAAACACTTCCCCCTCTGAATAATTAAAGTTAAAGGATGTTCTAAGGTATATTACACAGTCTTTACCTATATTTTTTTTACCTACTTGCCCGAAGGCCAAATTTGGAAACATTTTCCATTTATTCAAACAAATTCTTTCATAATTTTCACTTGTACGAATCCAGTTTTACTTGTCGCGGACTTCGGGCAAGTGGGTTAGCACGAAGACTGATTACATCAAGAGGTATAAACAAATAATCCTGTTTTGTACACCCTGTTTATTTTGGTATTTGTTAGTGGAGAGTTTTCACAATAACATCATTAGTATTTTTTCAATGTATGAATTAATGGTTCACTGCATAAAATGACAGAGGTAAAGAGTTGCAGACACTATCCCTTTAATAAATTTATCATAAACTTTGAAATTAAAGTTGAGATTTGTCTCTAATTTTCTTACAGCATGCAAATGATTCAAATCATGTGGTGAGATGTAGTTGCTTAAATTTGATTGGAGCTGTGGGATCACCTGACACCGTTTCCAAAGAAATTGACCACTCAGAAGACATAATATCTGTACAAACTTTATTGATTTCTTTTACACAAGATCAAGACCCAAGAGTAAGATACAGTGCATTTAGGGCAATAGTAAGTACAAATTTAATGTGTACTTTCTATAAGTATAGGTCATAGGCAGGGTCGAATTATGACCTTTAGGTGCCCATAGGCTTATGAAATTATGGGGCCTCCTCAGACGGAGCCACCCTCTAACTCGTTAGCACCCGTCTTGAATTTTTTTACTCATGATATATTTTAGCGACATTTGCATAGCTTAAAAATTTATATTTGAAAATCTTTTAACAGGGTCCCTCAAGCTATACTACAGGCAAATTCTTATCACATGTTAATACCTGTATGTCTGATGACTTAGTAGAAGTAAGAGTCATATATTTAGGACAACTTATTATTACATGTTGATATGTTCCTTCTATAAGTATGAGTAATATCTCTCATACAAATGAGAGCAATATTATAAAAATTATCTATTGATATATGCACATTATATGCATATTGTGCAACCGTTTATATCATTTTGAGTCAGTTGTGTAAACCGTTTCACTAAGCGACTCATAGTAGCGAGTAATAATTCTGTTTACACAACTGAGGAGACATAATACAAACAATTGTTCTAACAAAATTGTGCATGTAATACATTTATATAGCATTTTCATAGGGCAAAAGAGGGTAATACTATTTCATATCATTTTTTTATTTATATTTTAAGAAAAATTCAAAATGGTTCTAAATGTCTCAGATTGTGTTATGTCACAACACAACATTTATTGAAACATTTCATTCATCAATCGCTATCATAGTCCAAATACACAACAATTGCTCCATGTCTTTTAGGCACAACTATTTTTACCTGAAGTGTAATTGTTCATGGTACAGTTTTCTTCAATATAAAACAAACATATTAATCGTAAGTTTGAAGTGTTTGCCAAGGGGATTTAAAATCTAATAATGAAGACTTTATAGGGGTATTCCTGCATCCTCTGCTGATGACGTCTCAAAAGTAGAATTACCTAAACTACATCTTGTAGCTTACACATATGATACAAATTTTTGTATCTAATGGTTAAGTAAGTGAGGGATTGTTGTTTAATGCCAATTCAGCAATTTTTCAGCTATATTATGGTGAGAACAAGTTAATTTTCAATGAAATGATGAATAGGTCTGCTTTGTACTAGACCAACATGCTGAGTTGGATGTTTATAGTGCTAGCTAACTGAAACAACAGTCTGCTGGTAGACATGTCATTTCACTCGGAGACAAGCACGCTAACCATTACGCCACCGATGCGGTTCTAATGGATAAGATCCAGTATTTCCATATACATGTAGAATACACAATGTTAGAAAAGGACAGATACATTATGTTATAATATTTGTGATTTCAGCAACAGTTACATCAGAGAGGACAGTCTATAGATCTGTCAGTATATAAACAGGCATGTAATGCATTAACTGATGATTATGAAGATGTAAGAACTGCTGCAGTAAAACTTGTATGGATTCTAAGCCATATTTATCCTGAAAGGTACGAAATTCATCAAAATAGTTATCTTCAAAGTAAAAAGCCTACTGGTAAACATTTTAGAAGTGAATATTCTGTAATTTTCTTTGAAAATAACATATTTTACAAGAAACTGCAGGATAACTGATGTTCACTCTTCCGTGACAAGGAGTTCACTGATAAAATTTTGTATTCCAACCATAACAGATTTCATACTATTTCACAGTCACCCAAATATTGTAGTGAATGTTTTTTCAGTGACTTTTTAACCAGAACATCTCCCCACTGTCAGGAATCCACTGAAAACAAACATGGATGCACATGTAATTCCAAGTGTTTATTTTGACATGTGATAAAGGATTGTAATTACATTGTACTGAATGTATGTGTTTATTTTAGTATGGTACCAGTACCTGACTCTGGAGAAGAAATCAGACTTGTAGATGATGGATTTGCTAAGATTTGTAATATGATGAATGATACCTCTATGAAAGTCAGAGTTGAAGCTGCCACTTTACTGGTATTTTAATTTATAGTTTATAACATGTGTTGTTGTAAAGGGGTAGTAAACTCCTGTTCAAGGTCAATAAGGAGTATGTTCACACTCTAGAATTTGTTGTATACTGTCAAATCTGCCCTAAATGGTACCTCTGTACAACAAATCACTATTAAGCACAGCCACATTTCTCCCCAATAATGAATAGTGCATATATTTGTAACCTGTATATAAAGGGCAATTGGTCATAATGGGCATATTTTCAGTTCCCTTGAGTACCCTTTATTATATACAAGTTTTCATCATCAATAGATTAGACTCTTATTAAACTATTAGACAGTAACACTATGATATAGCTGAAATACTGTTAAAGTTTTTGTTTGATAACACCAATCAATCAATAATTATTAATATTTTATTCTAATTTTGCACTGACTTAGCAAAATGTGGTTTTTGTATTGATCAATTGATTGTTTTGTAGCGTCAAGTGAGCAGTATTTCGGCTATTTTCATGATGAGAACAAGTTAAATACAAGCAATAGATAAGATAAAAAGATGTCATTGGGAAGGGCTTTATACTGGTATATGTTATGATTACCACATGTAAAAGGGGAGATAATAATTGATAGCATATGAAAATTTGTCTTGTTTAAAAGCCCTCAACAGGCAACCCTAACAAGATGTTGTTTGTTAGGAACTGATGCAAGTTTCTTTTATGTTCAAGAAGTGTGACATTCTCCAAACATGAGACACTTTTTTCTGTCCTGTTCTATTGATGAGGGGCCCGTCGTGGTCATGATCGTATGGTAGTTGGATTTACAACTACCTATGTAATCAGTACCTATCACCACTAACATTGTGAGTTTGAATTCCACTCAGTGGATACAACATTATGTGAATCTGATAAAATTTGTCAGTGACTTGCGACATGTCGGTGGTTTTCTCCGGTTTCCTCCACCAATAAAACTGATCGCCACGATATAACTGAAATAATGTTGAAAGTGGCATTAAACACCATAAACCAAACCAAACCATCTTTTGATGAGTTGCGTATTTGATTCACACCAGCAGATTCCTAATTCTGAGAGATTGTACTTCACAGTGAAGAAGCTAAGTTCTTCTTCTATAATCTGAGGTTCTCTTTAGTGGTGTTTCTTGTATCATATACATGTACCATTAAATTGTTTTTGCATAAAACACCCATAGTAAATTTTTGTGTAAGCCATAGTGGTTTACTCCAGGTATTTGGTTTTTTTCACCAATAAAACTTAAGCTTACCACCACAATATAACTGAAATATTGTTGAAAGTGGCATAAAATACCTTATCCCAGGTTTGAAAATTATAACAACTTTTGATTGGTTAAAACCCCAGGTATAAAAAAAAACATATTCCCTGGTGTTGCTAGGCCATATTACCGGGTGTAACTAGCCATTCATCCAATCAAATGTTGTTATAATTTTCAAAGCAAGGATAATATGACGTTAAGGGAATACGAGCGCGACATTTTCGAGATTGCGCTTGACGGAGCGTCTCTTTTTCGCGGAAGTTGCATCGACATCATAAAAAGCCGATTGCGTAAAAATTTGAAAGCACCAAAGTACAGTCACATGTTAGTTTCAAAAATCTGGAGTTGGTAAAATCAAACTCGGCTAGCAGGATTATAAGAACCCCGGACTGACTTGCATGTCGTGTAAAGAAAGTGTTTTACGATCATGATCATTGCTCTTTTGTAAACATTTACTGTAGAGCTTCATACGATGGTTAGTTTTTGCCGTCTTTCGCCTCAAAACAATACCATAAGATTGATTGATTTTTGGTGTTTTAATGCCACTTTCAACAATATTTCAGCTATATCATGGCGACCAGTTTTAGTGGTGGAGGAAGCCGGAGAGAACCACCGACCATGGGCAAGCAACTGGTAAACTTTATCACTTGTGGCTGCGAGTCGAGTGCACCCTTTTTTGTAATTTACAAAACCGGGCGCGAACCCACGTCGTATTGGTGATAGGCTTGCATGAGTTGTTAGATCCAGCGACGTAACTCATTGAGCCACCCGGGCCCCCAATACTATAAGACGACAATACTCTGAGGACAAATACTTCCGACCACTTCCTGCAATTTTCATCTTTTCGTCACAAAAATATGCCTCGCCTCGTCTAACGAAAGGATGATGAATGCTATGGTCTTTTCATCCCACAGGTTTGCGTTTTTTTTTTTTTGTTACTGTAGGACAATGAAAATAAATTAGACATTTACTGCTTGTTCTCCTTTTGCCTCAAAAATAATAAACCTCAAATTTCTTTTCGTTATAAGGTCGTAAAGGTATCTTTAAAAGGCGTATAAATACGTTTCATAGAATTCATTTATTGGTGAGAATATTATATAATTTTTTGTCATGCAGACTAAAGTTTACGCCCGTTTATACCACTAGAGCCCTAAATAACAAACAGATGCAAAGGAGAAAATAGAGAGACATCGATATTGGTGAGCCTGATATTGAGGTCGCTTGTGTGTGAGTCGAGAAGAAGAATATAGCCGTTCTCTTTCATTTATATTTCGTGACAAAGAACGGTGTAAACTGCCGGTCTGCCGTCTCGAAAACTTGGAAATGTGAGATGCGCAAACTAGCCATCTTGGCCAAGTTGTTCAAATTTTTTTCTGGCGGACAACTTCAAGACAAACGCACCAGATTAGGTTAGTTTATACAACGGATAACTTTTTCAAACGACTGGGTCCATATATAACGCATTCTCCGGTTGCGTTGCCCTTTCATCTAATCCAAGGAAAAAGGCAGGAAAGACTCCACGACGTTTTACCTATTAAAATACATTGTATGGTAATTTGGTGCCGAAATTGACCATGTCTAGGTTTGTCATGAAAAATGCACGGTTTTTGTTCTGTAGCTAAAAAACAAGCACATGTACCCCCTTACTTTTTGATAAAATTCTAAATAAAATCATTGCGAGAATATCATGACAAAATATTAAGAAAATATCAATTGGCATTTTTTTTCTACATGCAAATTTATTGATGAAGAAACCACTAAATAATCCATATTCCACAAATAAGTAGAATTTTTGGATTACTTAATCTATTATTGGCAATGTACATGTTCATCATCTTTGAACGAAATTATCATAGGAAGCTATTGCAAAAAAACGGATGCAATTATCTTTTACTGTTTTGAAATTGTGATATTTTCTTTACCGCTATAAAAATCTGTATTTTAAAAATTTGTCGAAATTCGATCGTAAATATCTCGAAAACTAAGTCACAAAGGTATATTTTTCTTTGCATACTTGGAAAGAGCATGTCGAAATTGACCAAATCACGAATTTTCATGAAAAAATTATTTGGCAATCCCTACTCTATCGTATTCCCTTAAAGCTCATGATGTTGCGCTCCAAAATCAAATTTAGTTAATTTTGGCTATATATTGAATATAAAGCTGTTAATTTGATCAACTGCAGGGTTCTACCGGGTAAAAAACATTCGAAACTTTCATATTTTTTGCTTATTCTTTCAAAAAACAAAGAAAACATCACTTTAGCTTCGTCTCATATTTGACTATAACCGGTGATAAATTCGTTATTTACGTTCCTATCCATAGATATGGAGATTTTAACACCCTCCAGTAGCCTGTAGACCCTTTGGCTGCACCTCAGGATGTACTTGGCTACTTCCGGGTGTTAAAATCTCCATATCTACGGATAGGAACGTAAATAACTTTATGAATAATATCCCCCCTCAAACTGAATTTTACTGAAAGTCATTGACACTGACAATATAACAGCAATTCTATGCTATCAAGTATGACCCCATCAAGTATGACCTCATACAGGATGTCATTAGATGTTAGGGTATTGTTAATGAAACAAATTATAAGGATTCAACAAACATCTACTTTTACTTAGATTGTCTTTATTTCTGAATTCCTAAGATATGAATAATAATTATAAGTGATTCTATTTTTACAGGGCTCTTTACATTTAGTCAGTCCTACATTTCTGGAACAAACTTTAGACAAGAAATTGATGTCAAATATGAGAGTAAGTATATACAGAATATACCAAGATTTAACACATTAATATACAAACAACCTAGATAATACAAACGAAAGAGAAAATATTGACAAATTAGAAGACTATGGAATCTAATATACATGTATGATAATTAAACATGCTTATTCAAATCACCTGCTTATTCTTAGTTAATGAAGTCTTTAATGTGACATGTTTAGGTATTTATTTTAATTTTGTTTGTTTTGAAGGGCTTTGTTAGTTTTGAAGGGCTTTGTTAGTTTTGCAGATTATATTTGTTATTTCACTATTTTCATAAGTTCTCACATATTTATCTTCCCTTAAGTGATATTGTTGCATTTGTAATTTAAGCAAAATTTTAGGGAGAGGTTGCAGAAGTGATCAATCCAATTGAAAAAAAATGTAAAATTTGAATTTGGCATGTAGAAGTGTTCTTTGACATTAAAACAGCTTTGAAGATTACAACTGATCTCGTGATAACTATTTATATGAACCATTGAAAAATAGGAAGATATTCAGATTAGCAGTGTTCGTAGAATTTGTCGTAGGTGGAACTAATTATATGCTCATATAACTCGTACAACTACTAGTATTTTCTTTTTCTTTTAATAATCATATTTCATACTTTTACAGCAAAAGAAGAGTGCTCATGAGAGAGCTAAGGACCATTACGCCTCAGGAGAGTGGTCATCGGGACAGAAATGGGCAGATGATGCTCCAAAAGAAGAAGTAGACCCTGAATCGGTTACGTTAATGAATATGGGAGCTTGTGGGGCATTTGTACACGGAACTGAAGATGAATTTCTAGGTACAGTCCAACTTACTCTAATGTTCACTCTTCATTCTAAGCTTTAAAAAATCATCAGTAATTAACTTTTGAGGTGTTTTCAATACACTATTGTACCAATTAAGCTATCAATTATTAAATAATTCATTGAAATCTTTACAAAACACTGTAGCATTACAAAGCAAACACCCATTTCTCAATAATTTGTCTTCTGGCAACTGTAATACATACAGATCCCTCCAAGTGTATCAACGATCAAACTCTCAGGTCGGACACAGAGTTTTGTCGGACTTCACTCTTAAAATTGTCCGACAAAATCCTCCCAGGTCGGAGTGAGAGTCTCCACTCTCAGATAGTTAAACTGTAAACAGGAAACGTCTCCAAATTCTGCTAACCAATAAATTCGTGCATAAAGAAACATGCGTATCTTAGTAAAGCTGAAGTAAATGAGTGATATACAGTGGTACGGAAAGTATAGATATGTTAATGGCTGTCACGGGCGATATATACAATAATATCCATGAATAAAATGTATTAACATGCAGTACCCATGTTTTAAGAGCACTAGAAGTGAATATTAATATGTCCCTATGTACTCGCGACAATCGATGCCAAGGCCCTTTCACTTGCTGCAGACAGTTGCCGGTTTACGATATCGGGTGCGTTTGCTCTTTTACGTGTTTGTCAAATGTAGGGCGAACGAACCCGGGTAAATAATTCTAATTTATACATTTATTTCTTTAAAGGCAAATTTAGATTAAAATTATGTAGTAAAATTTAAGTTTTATTTTGTTCATGGCGAATGGGTCATCAATCCGTAAATCCCGGGCTTTTTTTCTTGAAAATTGGCAGTCTGCGGAGTCCTGATATAGGTGAAATAATATTTTATTAGTGTATTATACGTTTTTTTTTTTTTTACAGTTTACCTGTCAAAACATCACCCATCTCAGCATGTTGTCGCATCGTGCATTCATGATATACAAATACAACTATCACAGGTGTGAAAAAAACCGTTGCTCAAGACTCTTTTTACTAAGACTTATAAACATAGATAACTATTCTGCATTTTCGATTTTCAAGCTGTCTTCCAATTTATATCTTTTTTCTTATATATGTGTATAAATATCTTAATAAAATAAATAGATTTACGGTGAGAAATTATTATACGTCATGATATCGTTATTTAGGTAAATACTTATTAGACAGATTTTTTTTAAAACCATTTTTGTCTTTTTAATTGATAACTGACCCAAGCTAAATAAATGAAATGTGACTTAATGTGTTAATTATATAAATCCTTGCCTTCTATAAATTTTAATTTCTTATCTAATTCTTATTCTTATTTAGCAATATGGTCAGGTTGTTATTTTCATTGAATGGCATCTCAAAATAGATGGCTTCACAGTAGGGGCTGTTCCTGTATATTGGTTACATCCTGTATATTACAACTGACAGCTAATGCATGACAAACAATTTTAATCAGCCATCATTATCATGAAATACATTTTTTAATCTTTATTTTGATGATGGCACCTAATTCCCATCACCTAATCCAAATTAGTATAGTAGAAGAGTACCGTATTTTTCGGACGATAAATCTAGATAAAAATGACGATTTTGTTTACAGTACAAAAAATGTATACCTTTATTTTGCTGTAGGATTATTTCTGAATAAGAAGACTCGTATCATCGATGTTCTTGGTGTTATTTTTTTTTAAAATAAAGCAATAAAAGTATACTAACAGGGGGTGCAATTCTGGGGATAAAATATTCAACATCCGAAAAAAATCAATATTCAATGATTGAAGTGTTATCGAAAATCAGTTCAATATTGTATTTTATAATAAAATATATACTATAAAAAATGTATCTTGTTGAAAAAAATCACAGGGTGGATCGATTTACAATATAAAATTATTATCACAAAATATCTAAATATACTATAGCTTTCCATCAAACACGAGCATGCGCACGTGATTGTAGTAAAAAATGGCGGTTGCAATACATCTCACAGTAAACAAGCTTTTTATACTAAATATACTGGAAAATAATTTATATCAATTTCGTCACTTAATCGATATTTTATTGCAATAATTTATATGAGGCTATGAGTGTTTAAACGTCACTTTTCAACAATATTTCAGTTATATATTGACCTTTGAGCTACCTTTCCTGGCACGAATATGGTGCAAGGCAGAAATACACTAGGGTATTTACGTAACCGGACATTCTACATACCGGAAAGAAAGTACGCTTACAAATATGCATCGATCACAAAATGTTTGACGTGTTCACCTCGAGAAATGTAAAAAAAATCTTTAAATATCCACTCTCACGTCCGACCTAATAGTCGGATTTGGGGAGTGTTGACTCTCAAATTAAATTTACTTCAATGATTGCAAATGTACCTACAAACAAATAGTAATAAAAAACAACATTAAATAGAATTAATTATAATTGTTCTCCCCCTGGCACCTGGAAATTTGTGTCAACAAGATGTTCGTTCCATTATTGACACCTGTAACCTGAGCTAATTAATTCATATCAAGCTGGCTGTAATACCTAGTCCAATACACATATTGCCGTCACAGATGAACAAGTATAGGGACTTGAAATATTTGTAAACGGAATATTGTGTAACTTTAGCCGGTGATTTTTGCATCCGTTATTTCACCTTTATATGGATATCACACTCCGAAAGAATTATCTCTTATTCATTCATGTACACAGCCGTATCGGCCTCACTGACTCTGTTATAAGTCACAACAATTTTTTTTTTTTAAATCGTCAGTGATTTCTCCAAACAAGCAAAGTCAAAACGCAAACTTAAGTCGAGTTTTTACTCAAATTTAATTTGGTTTGTTCAGAAAACTTTTTTCGAGAAATCCAAGCCAGGGCTGGACTGGGCGTATATAATTTTAAAGTTTAGATTTCGGAAAAGTTACGATATTTTTAGCATTCCGATTGTAATCGTAAAATTTAAATGTACTAGAAAGATCTTTTAAAATTAAACAGATTAAAGAAACACAAACGGTGTAACTCGAAATTATTGTACAATTCTTTGATTATGAGGCATCGAACGACTGTTGTGTCCGAGCGTGACAAATATTGACCTTGGAGCTACCTTTGCTGGCGCGAATATGGTGCAAGGTAAAAATACACTAGGGTATTTACTACCCGCACATTCTACACACCGGAAAGAAAGTACGCTTACAAATACGCATCGATCACAAAATGTTTGACATATTCACCTCGAGAAATGTAAAAAAAAATCTTTTAATATCCACTCTCAGGTCCAACCAAGACCAAAATGTCCGACCAAATAGTCGGACTTAAAGAGTGTTGACTCTCAAATTTGTCGGACATTTTGGGAGGAATATGTCGGACCTGAGAGTATGATCGTTGATACACTTGGAGTGTACTGTAAATAAATGTTGACCGGAACTGAAAATCTGAATGCAGCTACTTGTCTTGTCCAGTCATTTTTCCTTTGCCCCAAAGGTTATCATTGAATTCAAGTTTGACTGTATATATATCATATTATATGGAAGCTTACAAGTGTGCCTTGGAATTGAAGATGAATATCTATGTAAAATGAAGAATGAAGATTATGAATTTATTTTTAGTTGAATATATGATCAAAATTTATAGTGTTTTTTTGCATCTGATTAAAATTAAATTGAAATTAGTCAACCATCAATTATCTATTTAATGTTTTCAGACCTACATAAGTCTATTGTTCAAGATAATCTGTTAAATGTTGACTGCTAGCTATACATCATTATTTATCCTACAAAACTATTTTAACATGATGTTTGTGTATTTTATTTACAGATGTGAGAAATGCAGCTTTAGATTCTCTGTGGTTTTAACATAATGTTTGAGTATTTTATTTACAGAGGTGAGAAATGCAGCTTTAGATTCTCTGTGATTGTAACATAATGTTTGTGTATTTTATTTACAGAGGTGAGGAATGCAGCTTTAGATTCTCTGTGATTTTAACATTATGTTTGTATTTTATTTACAGAGGTGAGAAATGCAGCTTTAGATTCTCTGTGATTTTAACATAATGTTTGTGTATTTTATTTACAGAGGTGAGGAATGCAGCTTTAGATTCTCTATGATTTTAACATAATGTTTGTGTATTTTATTTACAGAGGTGAGGAATGCAGCTTTAGATTCTCTGTGATTTTAGCATGATGTTTGTGTATTTTATTTACAGAGGTGAGAAATGCAGCTTTAGATTCTCTGTGGTTTTAACATAATGTTTGTGTATTTTATTTACAGAGGTGAGAAATGCAGCTTTAGATTCTCTGTGATTTTAACATAATGTTTATGTATTTTATTTACAGAGGTGAGGAATGCAGCTTTAGATTCTCTATGATTTTAACATAATGTTTATGTATTTTATTTACAGAGGTGAGGAATGCAGCTTTAGATTCTTTGTGATTTTAGCATGATGTTTGTTTATTTTATTTACAGAGGTGAGAAATGCAGCTTTAGATTCTCTGTGATTTTAACATAATGTTTGTGTATTTTATTTACAGAGGTGAGGAATGCAGCTTTAGATTCTCTGTGATTTTAGCATGATGTTTGTTTATTTTATTTACAGAGGTGAGAAATGCAGCTTTAGATTCTCTGTGGTTTTAACATAATGTTTGTGTATTTTATTTACAGAGGTGAGGAATGCAGCTTTAGATTCTCTGTGATTTTAACATAATGTTTGTGTATTTTATTTACAGAGGTGAGGAATGCAGCTTTAGATTCTCTGTGATTTTAACATAATGTTTGTGTATTTTATTTACAGAGGTGAGGAATGCAGCTTTAGATTCTCTGTGATTTTAACATAATGTTTGTGTATTTTATTTACAGAGGTGAGGAATGCAGCTTTAGATTCTCTCTGTGAATTAGCAGCCAAGTCTCGGGAGTTTGCAGTGCTATCACAAGACAGTATTATAGATATGTTTAATGACGAGATTGAAAGTGTCCGTCTCAATGCTATTAACAGTCTACGTAAATTAAGCAGTCATATAACCTTACGTGAAGATCAGCTGGAAATTATACTAGGTGTTTTACAGGTAACTAAATTGTGATGTTTTTATTGCTAACATTGTAGTATTATCGATGGGAAATACTTGTAATTAAGATATAAGATATATTTAATAATTATAAAAATGTAGTTGTAGAAAGGTATAACATGTAATACTGATTAGTTATGTTCTTCATTATATAGATTAATAGGAGGCCGTCGTGGTTGTGATCGTATGGTAGTTGAATTTACAACTACCTATGCAATCAGTGCCTATCACCACTAACGTTGTGAGTTTGAATTCCACTCAGACGAGGTGTACTCGATACAATATTATGTGATAAAGTTTGTCAGTGACTTGCGGCAGATCAGTGTTTTTTTCCGGGTACTCTGGTTTCCTCCAGTGTACAACATTATGTGATAAAGTTTGTCAGTGACTTGCGACAGGTCGGTGGTTTTCTCCGGATCCTCCGGTTTCCTCCACCAATAAAACTGACAGCCATGATATAGCTGAAATATTGTTGAAAGTGGTGTTAAACACCATCAATCAATCAATCTGGTTCCCTCCACCAATAAAACTGATCGCTACGATATAAATGAAATATTGTTGAAAGTGGCGTTAAACACCATTAACCTAACCATTATATAGATTAATATCTATTGAATCATTAAAAGTAGCAATGATATTGTTGTTTTTCTGTTGATTTTGATTAATTCCATATACCAATATTTTCACATAGCAAGAGTTAAACATTTGATAAAGTGACTTATAATGTAATAATTTTTATTCAACTTAAAAATCATGGTATTTCACATGTATCTTTATAATAATATTATTTTCTATATACAGGATTTTTCGTCTACCACCAGAGATGCTTTAAGAGACATGTTATGTGAAGTTAAAGTGTCCACTAAAGACAGTTTGAATGCCTGTATTATAGGCTTACTAGATAATCTCAGGAGATATCCTCAAGATAAAAGATCTATATGGAAGTAAGATTTTAATTATTATTATTGATATTACATATATATGAACCCTTTTTATGCCCCACTTATGTTGTGAGTTCGAATCCTGTTCTGGTCCTGCTCCACAAGTGGCACCGTCGTGTTGCTCCAGTTACAAACCTGATGATAAGTCATGAATGAGGAAAGGACTGGGAAGTGCTTACGATAAGTGGAACATATCCATAGTCATTTGGGACACAGACATTCCGTAACGGTTAATTCATGGTAAAACCTTCATCATCCATAAAATAAACAATTTTATCAACATAATAGAATTTTGACAATGTTAACATTTAAAATTGCAATTTATTTATTTAACTGTTGCATTTGTATAACTATAAAATATTTAAATATTCATTAATGTTTAATTTTCCAGATGTATGAAATATTTGGGTATGAAGCATCCACATTTGACACTGCCACTGGTACCAGTTCTACTGTGCCTTCACCCTTACTTTGACACACCAGTACCAGACATGGATGATCCAGCATGTATCCTTCTATAAATAGATATGTCTTCCTTCTTGACTCTAGTATTAAATGTTTAAAGGAGGGGGTATGGCTTACAGCACAATGGGCTTTAGAGATTTGTTTGTTTGTATATGTATTGGTACTAGTAAAAAAGAGAACAGAATGCACCTTTTTTTAACCAGCATTGAAAATCCATATTCTGATTAATTTTACCCCATGGATACAAGACTCCAAAATATCAATGGCTATTTAAATAAATAAGTGAAACAAAATATCAATGGCTATTTAAATAAATAAGTGAAACAAAATATCAATGGCTATTCAAATAAATAAGTGAGATTGTTTATTAATTTGTTTGCTGTATTTTTGACTAAAAGAAAATGTTTAGATATGTTCCAGCCAGTCTTGTCAATAATGAAAATGACTCTATAAAAACATAGATAAAATTTAGTGCGCGCAACACGTTTCTGGAATAACCTTCACCAGGTACGCTTAAAATCGAAAGATTAGAAAGCCAAATAATTTAAAGTTTTGGGAACAATAAAACCAAAGTGCCTAATTAGACAACCTTTAACAGACCTACAGATATAAGGTATTACTAATTGTATTTAATGTTAGACAATCTTTAACAGACCTACAGATATAAGTGTACTACTAATTGTATTTAATGTTAGACAATCTTTAACAGACCTACAGATATAAGGTATTACTAATTGTATTTAATGTTAGACAATCTTTAACAGACCTACAGATATAAGTGTACTACTAATTGTATTTAATGTTAGACAATCTTTAACAGACCTACAGATATAAGGTATTACTAATTGTGTTTAATGTTAGACAATCTTTAACAGACCTACAGATATAAGTGTATTGCTAATTGTATTTAATGCAGCCTCTAGTTGTCCTACTATGATGACAATGTTTGAAGACTATACCTGGCAACATTATACCTATCTACAGGAAAGTTTACCTGATCTGGTACCTGTCTTAAAGGTAAAATAATAACTCATGGGAACAGAATAGATAAAAAGATACAATGGGCCTTATGAGATTTAAATGTTTTGTATGCATGAATTAATAATCTTTTGTTGAAACTATATGACAAGTTTTCATCTTATCTTTCTGCATAGACAGAGTCCTTCTTTTTTGTAATGCAAATTAACTGAAATCCTCAAAAGATTTGAATGAAAAAAATCATTTTTGTTCAAGAGAAATTTTTGATTTTGTTTCAGAAACAATGTGGGGATCAGATTAAACCATCATCCATACCCTCATGTAGTGCCTCAAGTTTTATACAACAAACCACACAACAAGTTGAAAATATTTGTTCTATGGAAAATACCACAGCTCAACAAATGTTACAAGTTATTGTAAAGTAAGTAGGATAAGATTTCTGGATAAAGAAAATCTCAAGCCTCATACATTGATTTTTGAAGAAAAAAATCTTTGACCTCACATCGATTTCTGGAGAAAATAGGAGCAAAAAAATAATAAATTGGGAAAATATTATATATATATATATAAAACATCACTTTGTGTTCATATGGTTCATGCACTATTTGACTTTGAGTTATCCAGGATAAATTAAGCTGACAACTACTGTGAACTGACAAAATTTGTACTCAAGTTATATATATCCAAGGAGAGAAATTATCTGAGTTTGTAAAAACAATGTTTAACTGTGTATACAAGATAATCTCCCTTTATCAGAGTGATTGGAATGATGTAGTTTCTTTTATTTACAGAGACTTGCATAACATATCTGAATTAGATAACAGTAATTCAGCCTCAGCAGAATGTATAGGGAATGTTTTGCAAAGCCAGTTACTACTAACACAAGTAAGTTTTCATAAAAACATATACTTACTAGATACATATCACTTGTATATAACTTACCTGGTGACTTGTCATACCAAATAGAGGGTACAAAAAGTAAAAACAAAAACAGCTCAAGTTACTATATACATTGATATTACTTTCTGGCATGAAGTTATAGTGTTAAAATCATCTATTGGTATAATTGTAAAATTTAATGAAATCCCTCACTAGTAAAGAGAGATTGAATCACAATGCAAACTGTTTTAATTATTGTTTCACAATACTGGGTACTTGTGGTGGTCCACATGTCTCAACCCACAGAGTTGTCCAGCGCATCCTGAAGTGGCGGATAGGACATGTCCTCTAAATGGAAGTTTGTCAATACGAAATTACATGTATTCAATCATTAATATTGTCAACTGAACTGGAGTTAATGTTTACAACAGATTTTTTTCTTTTGGAATGAAATATTTCCTGATGAAATTATTATTCATTCCTCTGTATAAAAATGAAATTCTTCAACATACATGGATATAATTTGGTTTAAATTGGTAACTATTTTTTTTTCTTCAGTTAATGAACAAACAGAAATCTGCCTGCAGTAGTATCATGGAACACCATACTTTAGCAACCATAGAAAAGGTTTGTATTAGCTTATTGATCTTGCTCAAGATGGCAACAGTATATATGAATCCCCTTGTCAATTGCGAAATCTGTGTATATTTCCCAGATTTGCTTTGGATGTACAATGAAAACTACTAAAGTTTTTTTTTAAGCAAAACATAACCAGTACATTTCTTGTGTGGTTATTAACCTTCATTTTTATGTGCCTTTCTTGCACTGATTATTAGGAATGGTGGTCTGAGTGTCTGTTGATGATTTTCACTTTATTTTGTTCCAGACTTATGGGACTTTATCCCATGAAAAAAAAATATGTTGGGAACATGCCATGCACTAACCTTCACTTTGCTTTGACCAATATTGTTCAAGCTTCAAACCAAGTTATTTGGAATGGTAGTCTGTAGATTCCTGACATTTCAGAGTTATGGGCCTTTTCTGATGAAATATAGTATATTGTAAACCAATCTAGTTACATAGAATTATATGATTGTTGGATCTTTTATTATTTTTAGCGATACACATATGTGATCATGTCAGGAGTAATATTTACAACTACTGATATATCAGCGACCAACCTTTCAAATCTTGAATTATCAAAACCAAGCACATGCTAAGAGCTGTCGTGTGATTGGTCAATATATTTTTATTATCTTTATTTAATTGGACAGTCAATGATGAATGAAAGGTTACCAGACATGACCTCGTATGAGAAGTTGTTTATATGTTAATCAATATACCAGAAAGTGAAAATATGCCCCATTAACCCAAACGTCTTTTTTCTTACAGATTCTGGAGTTAACAAAGAGATGTCAGCATATATACATGGGTCTAGGCATGTCAGAGATATGTTTACTTAGACAGACAGAATTAAAGGCTGTTACATTGAAGATTTTAACCCTAATCAAGTCAGATTTGACACAACAAAACCAGTTGGATATGAAACAAAATTATCTTAAGCTGGTTAAAGATCTTAAAAGGTATTAATTAATCTTTAATACAAGATGTACTGAAGCTGTACCGTTATATTGATCAGATGAAATATGTTAAAATTCACAAATTAATGCAAAAAAATGTGATGAGACCAAGATCAGAATACTTATTTTGTGTTTGAATTGTTTCCCTGTGATTGTGTATAAAAGATAAAATATAAATATATGATTTTTGTTTCAGTTCTGTAAGTAATTTTAGCTAATTTCCGCTAATCAAAATTCCAGAAGCTGCAGGACACGGTCAGAACATGTCAGAAATTGACATTTTGAAAGGGTGTGTAGATGGTTTTAGTGATGTTTCATTGAATTTCATTTATTTTATTTTATAACCAGAATCACCCCTTACAATAATAAATATATACATTAATTTAAGAATTTACAGCATTTGTTTAAAATTTAACTATAGATACATTGTATTTGGGAGATGAGTGTTGGAACTGAAACACACCAGGATGAGAAGCAGAAGCCAAACCTAGAGTCAATAAGGAGGAATTTATTACTGATAAAAATATTTGTTTTTACAGAACAATAGCTAAGATACAATGCATGTTAACCACAAGTCATTGAAGCAGGATCCAAGAAAATTGTGCTATTAATTTCTTCACTCTTAAGTTTTATACAAGATTATGATTTTCATTGTACCCTTGATATAGCACTCCTCTTTATTCCACAAAACTCAATTATCACTATCAAATTTCAAGCCCAAATTTCCAATAATCATGTAATTTATATGTAAATTTCTACCTCAATATATTGCCATCTTCGCTTATCACCAAAATATAACTTGGTCCAGAAGGCGACGGTATAATGAGGGTGTTCTGTATCTTCTGTACAAATATTTTATCACATTTAACAATTATGAAAATATCTTTCTTTTTTTCTATTACAGTTATTTAGCAGGAAGTCAGTGTCATCCAGATGCTTTTTCAGCCTATATGTTTTCCGTGATTGATGACCTTGACAGCAATGGCCTCTCAGAATTCATAACAAGTCTACAGCATGCCATCTCAATGATAAAACCATCAGCTTTTCCTATTGGAAATAAAATTAGAAAAATTTCTGCAGTGATTAATGAACCTACTGGACCAACAGACAAGCCACTAAAATTTACTGCGGGATTGACTTTAGCAGTTCCTGTTGATATTATGTTAGAAAATGTGCAATGTACAAGAAATATCAAAATTAAGGTAATTTTAAAGACCATTTGTGATTAGCTTTTAATTTTAATTTTTAAAAAAGTGCTATTTTAATAAGTTAAAGTTTTCATCAAAATCTAGACTTCATTGAACACAAACTCTGTATGAATAACCAGGTGGTCCTCTAGTTTAATAAGCATACAATATCACTTATTCTTTAAACAATAATAAATAAACAGCTGCGCCAGAGCGCATGATACTCCCGTCGTCAACATTCATACAATATTTGTAAAGACTTTCTTTCCCATAACTCTTGAATGAAAAATCTATATTTTACCAACAGCTGCACCATAAACATGAATTGGAACATTTATACATACGACACATTTTTTGAGAAATCAGTAAAGACTATCAATTCCAATAACATTACGAAGTTTGAAGTGAATTGGCGAAGAGGTTCTTAAGTTAGAGTGCGACATGTGAAACGGACGGACGGACAGTCAGACATTGGTATACCATAATACGTCCCGTCTTACAGACGGGCGTATAAAAATATAACTGGAATATGATAAAAAAGTTGAACTTTAATTCAATGATATTATATATTTACAGGTGAAGTATGCTGATCAACAAGTACATTTATTTTCACCAAGACCAAGTGATTTCCAGAAATTAGGACCATTGAGACACAGATTAATCTCAAATGTTTTATTATCTCACTCACTTTGGACAGGTAAAGATTTTATTGTCTCTTTAATATATAAATGTTTTCTTCTGATAAAAATACAATAAATCAAAATACTGTAGTGTCAGTGTCAAGTTTTTGTTGATTTAAGCATATTTTATCAATAAATAACAAATTACATTTCTTTTCATAATACAAGAAAATGTTTGATTCAGAAACAAGGGTAATGCTTATATTAATCTGTTTCGTAAGTTTTTGTTATATCCATTTCTCATCAACAATACTTTGATATTTATGACATTTTTCCACTCCATAACTTCTTGATCTTTGAAAAAAACAATATATTTTTAAGGAAGAGACCTGTAAAAATGGTAAGAAACCTTATGTATCTCAAATGGTCAGACTTTTTAGTATCATATAGGGTGATGCCTAGTTAGTGTAATTGTACCTATACCAAGAATACCCATACCTAAATAATGTTTTCTTTAATAAATGATAGACTTAATCAAATATCATAATATATTGTATGGATGAAGGAAATTATATATTATTTATGATTTTTGTTTTTATCTATACTATATAAAATGGACAGGGAATTAATTTCAGGCTTTAAAGACAGTATCTGGTTAGCTACCTGTCAATTGTAACTAAAACGTCAATGAGTATGTACGATATCTTGTCTGATTTATTCTGATAGACAAGTTTTACAGCATAACTTGTTATATCCAAAAAGTTGTATTTTTATGTTTCGTCTTTGTAAATATTAATAATTTATATGTTAATTTCAGAGCCAACAAATGTAGAATTATGTGTATCATTAGACACTCAATCAAGTCATACTCTGAAAGAAACTACATGTGATAGTGAGAAACAGAATGTAAAACAGACTATAGACCTAAGCAAACCTGTACAGATATATGTGTCATCAAAACAAGTCAAACGATGATATACAAGATAATTGGATGTTGGAATCCTTACTTTATTCATATGGATATCTGTTTCTACAGAGTGAACAAACATAAACTCGAGAAATCAAGAGGAAAAAATAAACAATGGAATCATTGTATTCATGGAGTGTAATGCAAATATGAGTAAATCAATTTTTACTGTAATCTGTATTTACTGCCTATATAAAGGTGTACATATAAACCTATGATTTATATGGCTACTGGAGATATCAAATCTCCTGGTACACTGAGTCTTATGTGGAGCAAAGCACAATAGATGCAATTCGAACACGGACCATGCTGTGGACACTTGTAGAAATTTCAACCAAAATGTCCAATGATTGTGCCTTATTGTGTATAAATTTAATTTTTTTTTGCTTATATGATGTTGTAGTATAAACATTAAATACATATATATTGTGGAGAAATATGAAATTTATTTATACTCCACCAGAGGCTTGCTTATCTTTCTCTTTCTACAGCTTGCACAAGTAAATTGTATATTTGCTGACAGGTATGTATATTGTCTTTATATTGCAAGTAATTGCTATTGGAGGTAAAACAACTATTTTGATAGGTTTTGAAAAAGATTCCTTAAAAAAAAAAAAATGTATTTTTTGTCACCTTTAAATATATGTGATACCTGTGTATGTAGTTCATGTTATCGGAAGGGTCACACAATTATTGTCAGTTCTTTTAATCAGCTTTGGTCTGCTAAATGACACAATTATTGTCAGTTCTTTTAATCAGCTTTGGTCTGCTAAAGGTCATACAATTATTGTCAGTTCTTTTAATCAGCTTTGGTCTGCTAAATGACACACAATTATTGTCAGTTCTTTTAATCAGCTTTGGTCTACTAAATGACACACAATTATTGTCAGTTCTTTTGATCAGCTTTGGTCTGCTAAATGACACACAATTATTGTCAGTTCTTTTGATCAGCTTTGGTCTGCTAAATGACACACAATTATTGTCAGTTCTTTTGATCAGCTTTGGTCTGCTAAAGGTCACACAATTATTGTCAGTTCTTTTGATCAGCTTTGGTCTGCTAAATGACACACAATTATTGTCAGTTCTTTTGATCAGCTTTGGTCTGCTAAATGACACACAATTATTGTCAGTTCTTTTAATCAGCTTTGGTCTGCTAAAGGTCACACAATTATTGTCAGTTCTTTTAATCAGCTTTGGTCTGCTAAATGACACACAATTATTGTCAGTTCTTTTGATCAGCTTTGGTCTGCTAAAGGTCACACAATTATTGTTAGTTCTTTTGATCAGCTTTGGTCTGCTAAATGACACACAATTATTGTCAGTTCTTTTAATCAGCTTTGGTCTGCTAAATGACACACAATTATTGTCAGTTCTTTTGATCAGCTTTGGTCTGCTAAATGACACACAATTATTGTCAGTTCTTTTAATCATCTTTGGTCTGCTAAATGACACACAATTATTGTCAGTTCTTTTGATCAGCTTTGGTCTGCTAAATGACACACCATTATTGTCAGTTCTTTTGATCAGCTTTGGTCTGCTAAATGACACACGATTATTGTCAGTTCTTTTAATCAGCTTTGGTCTGCTAAATGACACACAATTATTGTCAGTTCTTTTGAACAGCTTTGGTCTGCTAAATGACACACAATTATTGTCAGTTCTTTTAATCAGCTTTGGTCTGCTAAATGACACACAGTTATTGTCAGTTCTTTTAATCAGCTTTGGTCTGCTAAATGATACACAATTATTGTCAGTTCTTTTGATCAGCTTTGGTCTGCCAAATGACACACAATTATTGTCAGTTCTTTTGATCAGCTTTGGTCTGCTAAATGACACACAATTATTGTCAGTTCTTTTAATCAGCTTTGGTCTGCTAAATGACACACAATTATTGTCAGTTCTTTTAATCAGCTTTGGTTAGCTAAATGACACAATTATTGTCAGTTCTTTTAATCAGCTTTGGTCTGCTAAATGACACACAATTATTGTCAGTTCTTTTAATCAGCTTTGGTCTGCTAAAGGTCACACAATTATTGTCAGTTCTTTTAATCAGCTTTGGTCTGCCAAATGACACACAATTATTGTCAGTTCTTTTGATCAGCTTTGGTCTGCTAAAGGTCACATAGTTATTGTCAGTTCTTTTAATCAGCTTTGGTCAGCTAAATGACACACAATTTGACATTAATGCTTATTGAATAATTTTCTTTTAAGTTGTTTCATACTGAAAATCAATATGACAACATTGGCCAAATAATTGTTTTGTTTTGATTGACTTAAATTAAAAGAAAAGAAAACAGATGCAATGTTGATGGAGCTATTACATCTGTCTATTGATGGAGCTATTACATCTGTCTATTGTTATCAGGTTTTTTGCTGTATAAAATTATGAAGATAAAGTTTAAGCAGTGATGGTCAATATAATTCACCAATATCAACAAGACGAACAATCATCTCTTGCCTTAGTGAATCTCATTGAAGATTAAAAAGACCATGACATATGATGTTGGAAATCCAGGTCCTGCACAAAAATAAACCAGTAATGAGACCCCCCCCCCCCCCTGGATCTCCAATGGCAATACATATATAAACAAAAAACGATGTGAAAAGCCTGTACAGATTTACTTCCACTAAGAAAGACCACATACTATCACAAAAATGAATGACAACATATAACATGGAGAGTACAATAGCAGGGTCAATGTAAACCCGTATCTAACTGACTACTAGCTAGGAAATGTTATCATAATTGTTATTCTAATTAACTGCTTTTTTCCTTAAAATTTTAACCAATAAGAATATGTAACTTCATCTATGCTTCCTGTTTTATCAAGCACTTTGTACTGTTGGTTAATCAAAACATTGAATGTTTGCAAATCCCCCCCCCCCCCCCCCCCCCCCCCCCATCATATTAGGGATCTAATAATTACTTGAATGTCCATCTGCAGTCATTTCAAGGAAATTTGTCATTTGTCTGCAAGTAACTTCTTTTGGATATTGTCAATGCCTCCGATACAATTTTCCACTTCTCCTTTCCAGCAGACCTGTTACCTGTTGTCACCAGTGGAGCTGCTAATCCTTCCGGAGCACCTGAGTTCACCCCCGATATTTAGTGGGGTTCGTGTTGCTCGTTTTCTGTGTAGTGTTTTGTAGATCATTGTTTGTCCTTTTTCCTTTGGCTATTGTGTTGTCTGTCCTTCTTTGAGGGGGCTGTCGTGGTCCTGACCGTAGGGTAGTTGGATCTAAAACTACCGTTGCAATCCGTGCCTATCACCACTAAAGTTGTGAGTTCAAACCCCATTCATGGCGAGGTGTACTCAATACAACATTATGTGATCAAGTTTGTCAGTGACTTGCGACAGATCGGGGGTTTTCTCAGGACATTCCGGTTTCCTCCACCAATAAAACTGATCGCCACGATATAACTGAAATATTGTTGAAGGTGGCGTTAAATACCACAAACCAAACCAACCTTCTTCGATTAATGGATGGTGATTACCATCTTTGGTATCTCCAAGCTCTTCTTTGTTGAATAAAGTGATGGGATGTATCTACATGTATATTTGTCATATATAGCCATATATTAGTTGTATATAACTGCCTAAGAAAAACAAATAGCACTAAAGAGTAAGAGCAAAGACTAGTTGGATCAGATTCAGGGAGTGGAGCAACACATATACATGTACATGTGTACGGTTGTTTCAGTCAGCTAGCATTATATATCTAGATCCATGTACATTAAAATAAAACATGTTGGTCAAGTACAAAGAAGACACTAGAGGAATAACCTCAATTGGAACCACCACATTGACCAGATTACCACCAAAGCAATTGGCATTTTGGCATTCCTTAGGAGGAACCTCAATAAATGCAGCAAAGAAGTCGAGGAGAAAGCGTACACAACACTCATACGCCCAAACCTTGAATACGGATCATCTGTATGGGACCCTTTCCGCCAATATCAAATTGATGCAGTTGAAATGGTCCAAAGTAGATCTAGAGCTGCCCGCTTTGTAACTGGTCAGTACAATCGCTACCAAAGTGTCACATCGATGTTCCAGGAGCTGAAATGGACATCTCTACAACAGAGACAAGAACAGCGATTGGTAAACCTCTACAAATGCGTAAACAATATCAACGCTCTCTAGATACCACCCTATGTCGTAAGACCAACAAGAACGACAAGAGACAAAACAGTAACAGCTTTATTCCAATTAGCTGGAATAATGACAGCTACAAATACAGCTACTTTCCAAAGACATTAATTACTGGAATGGAACAACCTACCAGAGAGGGTCGTCAGCCAGAAAACTGGAGGCATTCAAGACCTCACTCCACATTTTTATTGAACAGTAGGGTAAAATGGTAATGTAAATAGATTTAAACTGTACATACGGACAACTTTTAACGGCCTTGTGTGGAAGCCACGCCACACTAGTTTTCCAGTGAGTCGATGCTGTTTGACGGCCTTTCACAGTATTCCAGTAAATGTACATGTGAATTTTTAAATAAGTAACATGTTCTCATGATAGAGCTGAACAGTTGCTCATATAGTGTTGAACAAGTCAAATTAACATATGAAAAAATATGGCGGTACAGTTTTAAAGGGCAAAAGTGGATGCATTTTAAGAGTGCTTTTTTATTTATTTTTTTATTATGCAGTAATAAAGATTGTTCAGGAAAGAACTGTGCAACCATAATTTGACAAGTAATATATACTACCAGACAAAAAAGAGAATACACATTTATTTTCCAAAATATTTAATTTAATACATTATATTTCTTAGTGATATCTTAAGCTTACACTTACTTATGCAATTGTTATTCAAAGAAGAAAATATATATTTTTCACACATCGGACAGTGGTAACTTTGTTGGTATTTAAACTTTGACAGTTTTATCATGTGCCAATGGGCAATATTGAACAATGAAACCTTAGCCCATAATGACTTCAGAAAGTTTGCAGTCTGGCTACGTTAATAAGAAACTGCATCAAGAGCAACAGAATGCTATGCATCTTTCTCAAGGTTTGAGATAATGTGCATTAGTAATGCTCTATGCAGACACGGGTGTCGCATCTGTCACAAGCGCTAATGTATGAAGAACTTTGACATTGTACCACCTCTCACGCAGGAGTTAGGCTAGTGTGCTCTGCAACAGAACATGTCAAATTCATGCATTAGAACAGACCGCAAACTGCTGGCGTACTTATGTGGCGAGTAAACAGTCTTCGGAAGGATATCTACCCATCAAAGGACGACATTCTGAACCCCCGGCCCACTGCAATATAATAGATCTGAAAGTCATCCAGATATTTACCACGGCTATTATACTTCTGGTTATAGAAATGTACGATAATTAGGTACATTTCCAAAAAGAGAGTGTTTGTAGATCGTTGTTTGTCCTTTTGTACTTTTTTTTCCTTTAGCCATTGTGTTTTCTGTTTTTCTTCGATATACGGATTCTGATTACCCCTTTGGTATCTTCAAACTCTTCTTCCAGAACATTTACAAAATTCGGATTCAAATATTTTGAAATCCAATTTAGTCGATGTCAGAGCTACTGTATTCCTGATTCCAGAAATATAATGGTTGCTAGATACATTTCCAAAAAATAGTAGTTCTGAGAGTCGATCTTCCACAACATATATCAATGTTACATCTTTTATTCATCTGATTCAGACATGTGTGGCAAGTAGGTATTTACCAATATATATTAGGGCCGTCGTGGCCATATGGTAGTTGGATTTACAACTACCTGTGCAATCAGTACCTATCACCACTCATGGAGAGCAGTACTCGATACAAGTGATAAAGTTTGTCAGTGACTTGCGGCATATCGGTTGTTTTCGCTCAGTTTCCTCCACCAATACAATTGACCGACACGATATAACTGAAATATTGTTGAAAGTGGCGTTAAACTAAAAAAAAAACACCCTACCTCACCCCCTTCAATAAATATTTGTGCGGAGAATATGTATTTTGCATTATTTCAGTAGTTGCAGTTGACTCTACTTGTCTCTAGTTGTCTAGCACCGTTCTTAACCGACCCTCATTGTTAATTTCGATGTGTAGGTCAAGGTTTGAAGCAGGTGGTATTCCAATATTTTGAAATCCAATTATTCTATTTTTTCCCAGAATTGTTGGAAAAGTTTATCTAAACAATCGTGATTTGTCTTGATAGTAGTTAAAAGTACAACATATCATGTGACCTATTGATACCATTGACAATCAGTATTATGCATATATACACAAAGAAAAAAGTTAAGCACCCCCATGTTTTTTTGAAATGACAAATAATACGACAAGTGTCACGACATTATTGACCAGAAAATCTCAAGAACGCAATGGTGACCTGTTAGGACATTACATTGGCTGTAAGGAATCACAAAAAAATCAAGAAAAATGTTAATTTAATGAATATATAATCACAAATATCACAAGGCCAGTTTTTGCAGTAAAACATGTCCATTTTAAGTATTGACCTTCACAGTTCAAAAAGCACGATAAGATTGTCATTTCACTTTCAAAACGTCACTTATGAATCACGTCTATTGTTCAAAGTTCAGTACCGGGTGTAACCCCCACGTGCATGGATGACGGCCTCAACCCTGCGTCTCATCCCTCCAGTTAGACGTCGGATGTCCTGTTGTGATAGCTGCTGCCATTCCCGATGCAATGTTGCTTCCAACTGACGAATGATTTGCACAGGAGGTTCCGGGGCCTGCATACGACGGCCTAACATGTCCCAAATGGAATTCAAATCCGGGCTCATGGCTGACCAAGGAACAGAAGTCACGGCATCGCTTTGGAGGTAGGCGGTTACTGCTCTTGAACGATGAGGCCTGGCGTTGTCATCCATATGCACAGGCCTTGTAGCTAGTGGATGGTTGTCGAAATGGGGGACAACAACTGGTTGCAAGACGTCTCTGATGTACTGCTCACCAGTTAGGTTGCCATGTATGGTGACTAAATCCAGCTTGCAGTAATGAGAGATACACCCCAAACCATTACTGAGCCTCCACCGTAAGGGACAGTTGGCTGGATGTTCCTTGGGGTATTGGCTGTATTTTTGTGTCTCCAAACCCTCATCCGGCCGTCGGTTACATGAAGCAGAAACGGCTCTCGTCTGACCAATGGATCTTGCGCCATGTCCTTAAATTCCAACCACGTCGTGCTAAACACAATGCCAAACGTGATCGTCGATGTCGGTCTACCAACAGTGGACGTTTAATGACTCTCCTTGACTTAAGTCCCGCCGATTTCAGACGGTTTCTAACTGTTCTTATTGACAGAGGTCTATTGGGCAGCCAGTGTTGTTCGAGTATAGGACTGGTTGCGAATCGCATCCGTCTAACCAAACGCTGCAATGCCCTGTCGTCACGATCAGATGTTACCCGTGTTCTGCCGGATCTTGGCAAGTCTTTCACATTGTTGGTTTGTGTGTTTTTTCACCAGTCGGCTGACTACAGCATAGTGGTAGCCCATCTGACGTCCAATAGCTTTGACGGACATCCCTGATGTATGCATGCCGATTATTTGCCATCTTTGTGCTTCTGATGTTCGCCTTCATACCATGCTTACTGAGAATGAATATTTTTTTTAAAACACTGGACTTAAATTCGAAGCGTGATCATACTGAATTTTGAGTAATGCGTGAGGGGAATGGTTCACGTGCATGACTAATCGATATTATACAGATATATCATGTTTGGGAGGGGTATTTGCGAAAAATACCAGTTGAGAGACGAAAAATTTCCCGAGCCGAATGGCGAGGGAAATTTAGTCTCAAGACTGGTATTTTTCGCAAATACCCCTCCCAAACATGATATATCTGTTTAATTACACCGAATATTATTTAGAACACTGGCTAAATAAATGATACCTTTTGTTTGTCGTTTTCAGGACCTAACATGATGTATCTGTTTAATTCTACCGAATGATGTTACTTAGAATATAACCTACTTTTTCGACCAATCAGATTTCGAGAAGTGACCCATTAAGGGACATTAAGTGCCACACTTAATCATTAAATTTTTCAAAGTGACGCCGCTGAAATAGACGTCAGGTGACTGCTTTGATTGACAACTGCTGCTAAAAAAACAAACATTATGTACTTTCGAGACAACTTTAATATTACAAATATCTGGTGGTCAAAACAATATTCAATGAGCTTTACCAAGCAATAAACATGAAAAAAATAATGAAAAAAAATCCATTAAGAAAATATAAATTTCCATGTCCATTTTTTATATCACCTATATAATAGTATACTAAATCGTAAAAATAGCTTGATAGCAAAATGGCACAAATAGGTAAATAAATCAAAACAGAGAGAAAGAAATAGTAGATTTATGATTATTTGATACCAAAATTATGTTGAGAAGTGTATGAAAAACAAATTGCAAAAAAAAGGGGGGGTAATGTAGGTCATGACCCCATGTACCTGTGCTTTTACGATCACAATTTTCCTTACGTTGTCAGGCACTTCAATTTTAAAAATTCCTTCGGCTTCGCGCACACGCGTTTCATTTTTAATGTAGCTGTTGTGTGGGGAGGTCAAATAGTTGAGACAAAGATATATTTTCGCTTTCGTCATTCAACACGTCCTCCATCATGCCGTGGTAAAATCCGTTCCGCGCACTTTCCAGCAAACGTCTAGGTAGTCTGTTAACGTGACCCGTCGAATTTTTTTGTTTGATATCGGGGTCAGGTAACGGCTGAATCCATGTTTTTAATGGCGGCCGCCATAGCGTACAGATATTCCCATCTCAGCAAAGGAAATGATGCACAGCATTGAATGAAGGCGTGTCTTAAGTGGGTAATTGGCACAGTTCAGATCAGATACATTTGTTTGTCCCTTTTAGTTATTTTAGAGGTTGAAGACATCACGCGGAAATGTACTTTTGGTCACATTTCACAAAAAAAAAGGGGGGGGGGTGGGTGGTGTTATCACGACACACCATCTCCAGCGCTCCATTTCTCCAATCTAAACAATGTCTGAACCCGAAAATGTTTTTAAAACAAATAAAAACATATTGAAATATCCTCCCAGTGTAACCAAACTGTATGACACGTCTGTTTTATCTCAATAATGACTACCTTGTCAATGTACTTAGGAAAGTACAACTTCACAACTTGTCTCCATTGTCTTAACTTGTACATGTGCCCCACAATAATGTGTGCAATCCTTTACATCTATTATTGGTTGCAGTATGATATAAAGAAGGAAAATGTCAAAAATAAATATCTTCTACAGTAAAAAAAAGTTACAAGGTACTAGGTGTCACAAATCTGTCATCTTTTTAGAATGGTGCATGACTCATTGTCCTATAAAATGAGTTTGTCCAACACCCAAGCTTTTCTTGAGTGATAGACAGGGTACACCGCTTCCATATTTAGGCCCTGTTCCTCTCTGATAGAGGTAAAAGGAGATATGGGGTAAATGTCGATGAGAAAACGACCCATAACCAACGGAATTAATACTGCAATCAAATACAAAAATGAGGCTAATGACAGCAGTTTTAATTGATGAACATGTTCATGAAAAGGTATTTAATGACAGAATTGCTGAGCTGCTTGCCTTATTTGTGATCAAAGAAAGTGCATTATACTTTGAGGGGCTACTATTATTTTAATTTGAATATTTCTTTTTTAATTTGCTTGCTTTTAATTAATTTGTTTTTGTTTTATGTTTTGCTTTGCAGTTAGCACAATCCAGTTTGATGTTTGGATCTTGGATACATGCTATGACAATAGTTTCATGCTTATGATACTTGCTTCTGTTTATTTGCAATTACATTTGTATGGTCCTATTGTCAATAAAAGTCATCAGAAAAAGGAAATTCTTATTCAAACCTAGTTAACACAGCCTGATGAGGATACCAACATGAATGAACCACTCATTGAAGTTTTAAGGTGAAATTCAGCACAGGATAGAGGATATAAACATAATAAAGGACTTCAATCAATTCTGTAAACTTTGAATCAATGTTCTTGCTTATTCAAAGTGACCGACACTGTAAATTCAGAAATTATTGAGATGTTTCATTATTGCGGAAAATGCAACTGAACTTAAAACTCGTATTTTAGAAGCATTTGTATCATTTTGCACTAGAGATCTTTGAGTTTTGCATTAATTAAAAATCGCAATCCGGGCTGATTAAATTTTCTTAGATCGCAGTAATAAATGAACGCATTAATTTCCGATTTTACAGTATATCATCATGAATTACATGGATGTAGTGTTGATTGACATTTCGTAATGAATACTGCTTAAGCAGGTGCTATGACCCGTCTTGAACTAAATATGAAGTATGATGATTTCCTCATTGTCAAAGACCTCATGTTGACTCCAAGATGAAAAATAACAATTATATCATTGTTCTATTGCTTTGTTTTACTCATTATAAATTGGGGATTTTGCCTCATGTACATTTACTCTATATCCTTTCATTGTGTACTTGTTACAATATCTCCGTAGCAAACCTCATTGACAAGGAGAGTATTACATTGTATGTGTGAATGTATGAAAATAGGATACATGTATTTATGATATTTTATGCATTGTACATGTATGTGTTATTTGGTTGTCATAATAATAAATAAAGAAACTAATAATAGAAACTCAGCACAATTAGCAAATAACAAATAAAGTATTGCCAAAAAAACAGCACATTGAAAGTTTACTATATCCTATTCCCTTTTTATACGACCCCAAAACAATTTTTGAGGTTGTAAAATGGTATGGCGTTGTCATTGTTATCTCTGTAGAAATTTAGTTTCTGTATGATAACTTCAGTTTTAGTTGACTATTAAACCCTTATGCAATTTTTACTCAATGTTCCTTTTTAGAAACTTAATGTTTTCAAACTTTGAAAAGTGTCTTATAGATACACCCTTCTCCTTAAAGCCAAATGGCATTCAAGGAAAGCATGAAATAAAGGTCAAGGTCACCTAATAATCAGTATTTCAATGTCCAATGTTTAATACAAAGTTTAACCAAATTAACCAAGAATGTGGATAATTAGATGATGAATGTTAGAAATATGACCATCCTTTTCAACCAAATACTATTTCTTGAAGCTGAGAAAAAGATCTAACCATGCAACATAGAGAGTGAAATTGGCACAATTCTTAGCTGTACTGTCCAAGTGTTATTCCTTAACTCATCTTTCATGTTGAGTATTTAAAATATTCAGGATATTTAATGTAAATAAAGAAGATTAACTGATATACATTTTTATGCTGAATCCACCTTAAATCTAGGCTATAAATATTACAATGTATATCTTTCAACATATTTTAATTAAAATATAGAATTGATTGAAGTCCTTTATATCCACTATCCTGTGCTGAATTTCACCTTAAAACTTCAATGAGTGGTTCATTCATGTTGGTATCCTCATCAGGCTGTGTTAACTAGGTTTGAATAAGAATTTCCTTTTCTGATGACTTTTATTGACAATAGGACCATACAAATGTAATTGCAAATAAACAGAAGCAAGTATCATAAGCATGAAACTATTGTCATAGCATGTATCCAAGATCCAAACATCAAACTGGATTGTGCTAACTGCAAAGCAAAACATAAAACAAAAACAAATTAATTAAAAGCAAGCAAAATAAAAAAGAAATATGCAAATTAAAATAATAGTAGCCCCTCAAAGTATAATGCACTTTCTTTGATCACAAATAAGGCAAGCAGCTCAGCAATTCTGTCATTAAATACCTTTTCATGAACATGTTCATCAATTAAAACTGCTGTCATTAGCCTCATTTTTGTATTTGATTGCAGTATTAATTCCGATGGTTATGGGTCGTTTTCTCATCAACATTTACCCCATATCTCCTTTTACCTCTATCAGAGAGGAACAGGGCCTAAATATGGAAGCGGTGTACCCTGTCTATTACCCAAGAAAAGCTTGGGTGTTGGACAAACTCATTTTATAGGACAATGAGTCATGCACCATTCTAAAAAGATGACAGATTTGTGACACCTAGTACCTTGTAACTTTTTTTTACTGTAGAAGATATTTATTTTTGACATTTTCCTTCTTTATATCATACTGCAACCAATAATAGATGTAAAGGATTGCACACATTATTGTGGGGCACATGTACAAGTTAAGACAATGGAGACAAGTTGTGAAGTTGTACTTTCCTAAGTACATTGACAAGGTAGTAATTATTGAGATAAAACAGACGTGTCATACAGTTTGGTTACACTGGGAGGATATTTCAATATGTTTTTATTTGTTTTAAAAACATTTTCGGGTTCAGACATTGTTTAGATTGGAGAAATGGAGCGCTGGAGATGGTGTGTCGTGATAACACCACCCCCACCCCCCTTTTTTTTTGTGTAATGTGACCAAAAGTACATTTCCGCGTGATGTCTTCAACCTCTAAAATAACTAAAAGGGACAAACAAATGTATCTGATCTGAACTGTGCCAATTACCCACTTAAGACACGCCTTCATTCAATGCTGTGCATCATTTCCTTTGCTGAGATGGGAATATCTGTACGCTATGGCGGCCGCCATTAAAAACATGGATTCAGCCGTTACCTGACCCCGATATCAAACAAAAAAATCCGAGGGGTCACGGGTACCAGACTAACGTCTAGGGTGTGACGTAAGAAATGTCTGGAACATTGAACCAATGAAAAAGTAGGTTACATTCTAAGTCAGTTAGAGTATATTAAGTGAAATTTTATTGGTTAAGAAGGGGGTCGCGCATCGCTTCGCTCGCTCCGCCCCTTCTTAACCATTACAAGTCCACTTAATATACTCTAACTTTAACATAAAACGCACAACTGATAACGTTTTACAAATTTTGTTACAAGCGTCTCGGTGAAGGGTAAAAACGGCAAATACGATTTTGCAAATACCATGAAAAAAAGTTAAATCTTATGGAAATACACCTACATGAAGTAAAAATTCTGCAAATTCACAATGCAAGGCCCGAATTTGTAAAAAAAATATCACGGCTATTAACCAATCAGAATCCAGCATTCTTATATAAGGTGTAATTATAGACATAATGGTCACACCTGTGTGAGCACATCTTTTTAATGGAACATTGTTCGTGCTATAATCAATATAAATATTAGAATCTAAACTTAGTGTAACTTATTATCTTTTAATGTCTCAAATTCACCCATATTTGGCAAACAATCACAATAAACACAGATATGCATTTTGCCGTGCAGACTGTCTAGAGCCGGCGTTTAATATTTCGTTATAAGTTACATAAATAACACATATTTGTCAACAAAACATACACAACTATATATTTTCAATTCAATACTAATCCCCAAAAAGTATTTACTTATACATATACCCATCATCAACGAAATCTCGCCGCCCAGGAAAAACCATATACAAAAAAAATGTATTGGAAACCTGTGTTAACGGAGCAATGCAAGACCCGCTCTAGGTATTGATGCCGAACTTCATCAATTTATAATAAATTATAATTCATTTAATATAAATCAGAACTGTAATTTTGACTGAACTAAGTCTGCGGCTAGAATGAAATACCCCGATCTAATTCATTTCACGAAAAGCATGCCCCGCCAATAATCTAATTAACATATCAAAAACCTTTTAACACCTGATATCTATCCAGGTATATTCATACTCGATTGGCTCGCAATCAATACCGCCAAAACTTAGCTACTTTCAGACAATATTTTTCCGCTATACTTCGAAACGCGGAAAAAAATATGTCTCAAATTCACCCATATTTGGCAAACAATCACAATAAACACATATGCATTTTGCCGTGCAGACTGTCTAGAAATAACAAAGAAGGGGCGTGTGCGCCACTAAAGGAAAAATAATATATAATCATTATTAAAGCCCTAGAAGTTTAGTTACTTCTAACCTATGTTCTAATGAATCTGCAATGTAGCCATCCGTGGCCGAGTCACTTTTCCAACGACCGTGTCGTTTCCAACAACGTTCATTTACGTTTGAATTAGCTGCTACTGTAGCACCCCCTGCTCTAAGAGAATGTAAACCTATATTGGAGATAAATAATACTTCTTTTAATCTAGAAATAATGCATACTCTTGCCCTAGTATAATTAAGCGGTTTATTTTTATATATTAAAGAACATCTATGTTTTGATCTAAATATTGGCTTAAACAAAAAATGTTCAGACATAGAATTAGTATCTGCTAAAAGAAAATATTTCTTTAATAAATTATAAGGACATGCAAAAGACTGTCCTTTAGAAATAACAATTTCATTACCCATCCTATATTGGTCGGTTTTGCTTTTTAAAATTTTGATCTGCAAATGATCATCTTTAAAAATAATATCATTACAACGAATAGAACTAATCTCATCTAGAACTAATCTCATCTAGAACTAATCTCATCGTAACGTAAAAAACTTGAAAAACACAAAGTTATCATAGATAAATCTCTCACGACAGTTAAATCATTAGAATCTTTATATTTTGTACAAAGTTCAATTAAAGATTCTGTTGTAACGTGATCTTTCTTCGATTTCGGTTGACGAGGTTGGCGTTTTGCGGTTTCTACCAAATTATGTACAAGCGAATTATCAGTTGGATCTTGAAGTCCCTGTAAATTGTGTGCCCATTTTATACCATATACTGCGGATTGTATTACACTACACGATGATCCATTGTCTAATAAATACGTTAAATACAGTGCGACATGAAATGGAGTAGCAGGTACAGCTTTTCCTTTTTCTAAAGTTATAAAACGTTCCCATCTTTTGAAAGCATCTTCATCTATTTCCCAATCATCACAATCTGTACTCTTACTGATTTTGTCAGCTTTGACATTTTCTTCTCTAGGTACCCATTGTGGTAATAATACAATATTGTGTAATGTACATACATTTGCTATTTTAATAGAAATCTGCTGTAAATCTATCTTTCTACTTCCCTTGTTTAGAATGTGTACTATATTTTGATTGGCAGTGTACCATTTTACTTTTTGACCTTGTAATATGTCTAATAAAGATAACAGTACTCTATACACTTCCTCCAATTCTCTCCAGGTAGAACTCTGAATACTTTCTACAGAGTTCCATCTACCCATGACTTCATTATCTATAATATTAACAACATAGCCTTCATATCCAGTACCTGAGGCATCACTATACACTATACAGTATACTAGAGTATTGTTCAATAATACTCAAATCTCTGACATTCAGTATGGCTGTATTTTCCTTCCAGAAAATAATCTCATCAACAGCTTTACTGTTTACAATAACAGGAGCATCCCAACCTGCTCTAGCCAATAAACAATCATATAAACTTCTAGTACGCAATCGTACTACAGGGCCCATTGCCCCTTGCATTGAAATAATTTGCCCAACAACAGATGCTAAACATCTGGCACTAATCATAGCTTTGTTTCTCCTAATTTTATCAAAAATTACCTCTAAAGTATTCATTAATTTTGTAATTCTCCTCTCTGTTTCATATACCACACCCTGTGCCATGTTCCATTCTAAACCTAACCAAGTAACATTGTGACTTGGTAACCAATTACATTTGTCTTCTGCAATAAGAAAACCTGCAGATTTCAAAACATTTTGAACCGTTATACTAGTTAAATGAGCTCTACCTATATCACTGGCTCCGCCCATACCGTCATCTAGATACATGATAACCTTAAAACCTTGATTTCTCAAATATTTGATTACACACCTTACGACTTTAGTAAAAATGTAACCAGCTGTACTAATTCCGAATGGTAAACAGTTAAAAACATAATACTTTATTTTATTTTCTCTTTTGTAGTACCAACTGAAACCTAAATAAGTTTTATGGTCTTCAAAAATTTCAAGATGGTGATAAGCTGATCTTAAGTCGTATGTGAATAAAATATCCCCTTTTTCAAACATATGACTAGCTTCTGTTGCATCTTCATATTTAAATCTAAATTTGTGGAGATGAGGATTGATATGCCTGTAATCTAATACTAATCTTAACTTGTTTCTATTTTCTGCTACTATTAAAGGATTAACAACCTTTGGTAATACATGTACTTCTGTTATACACCCAATATGGTTCAGTTTTGAAATCTCTGATTCAACAAATTCAGAATGATCTAATGCAGATTTATTGTTTTTTAAAATACATTCTTCAGGTTCAGTGAGAAAAGGTATTTTGTAACCATCTTTAATGATACCAAGTACGTGATCATTTGCTTTTATTGATTGCCAATAATCGTAAGCTCTTTTCAATCTACCTATTGGAGACTCGTTACGATTCACCTGATTTGAACTTTGTTTACCTTTATCAAAAGACATAGTATTCGAGCTGACCTTTTTCAAACTTTGTTTTCTATCAATAATATTGATAATGTAATCTACATTTGTACTTATCTTATCAACTTTATTCCTTTGTGACAAAGCACCAGACTGGTGGTCAATTCTCCAGTGTCCTACAACTCCACACTCAAAACATTTTCCTGGTCTATGAATGGGAAGATTTGTACCATTTCCTGTATTGTATCGGTTTGGTGTTTGTAATGGAATGTTATAAGGATTTGTTCTGTTTGGTTTTCCTCTCTTGTCCGACTTCATTTTCCTGGCTGCCTTACTCTCTGCTCGAAGAATTCTCTTTTCATCTTCAGAATCGTCAGCTAAACTATGAGTTTCATACTCCGTCACTGTCCTCCATCCATTTTCTGATTGATCTGCTAATTTTACAAGTTTTTGTCTATGTTGTAATATGTCCAGACCTTCACCAATAGCTTTTACTGCTTTATGCTTCTGTTCGTTTGTATCCGGATCCTCCCTTAGAAAACCTCTGGCTTCCTTCATTTTGTTAGCAATTTTGGAATTGATTTTGAACTGCTCTTCGTTTCCTTTCCGTTTGAAAACATAATTGTCAGAATTCATCTCTTTTATTTCGGATAATTCTCGTTGATTTTCTTTTACTGATCTTTGAAAAGTATCGAAACTGTTTGTAATAATTCGATCCATGTGTTTCAGCATAAATTCGATCCATGTGTTTCAGCATAAATTCGATCCATGTGTTTCAGCATATCTGTTTGAACATTTGTCACTGCTTCTTCTACTCTTTGTTTTATTAAAGAATTTAGTGCCTGCTCATCCATCTTGACTGCGGCTAGAATGAAATACCCCGATCTAATTCATTTCACGAAAAGCCAATAATCTAATTAACATTTAACACCTGATATATATCCAGGTATATTCATAATCGATTGGCTCGCAATCAATACCGCCAAAACTTACAGTTACTTTCAGACAATATTTTCCCGCTATACTTCGAAAGGCGGAAAAAATTAAATATCAGGGGGTGCTTAACTTTTTTCTTTGTGAATATTTGAATCTAGTGTTTCAAGATTTTACGATTTATAAAATTCTATGTCTGAGTAGGACGTTGTCACAAAACATTACGAATCAGCAAATTCACATTTGTTACTGTCATTGGTCCGATTTTCTACATAGAAAAGTGTAACAGGTCAATTTTCCGCCACCCCATCAAGAGATATTTTGCATAACCACATAAACGGTCCCAAAATTAATAGTCTTTTCAGAATTAAGCTTGTTATAAGGTAACGATTACGAAAAGGATACGAGACCTTCAAACGGGTTGTCTGGTTGAATGGTGAGCGTAAGGGTTTGTAGATCTAATTAATCGAATAATTTTCGAGATCTAATAAAAAAAAAAAAAACATTAACAAAAAATTCTTATATAGGACAGAATTTAAAACAATTTATAATATTGTTTTATTGTCTTGGAATCATGTGAGCTTTTCTTTCTTCTCCCTGATATTACTTTTTTGCTTGTTTATTATTGATTTATACATTGTATATTTTGTGAAGTACAAAATTCTAAGTATTTCATGTCATTTTCTTCACAGGCGCTCGTGGCCCGGACTTACCACCCCCCTTTTTTCTAACTTTCTGTTTACAAATTTATTTTCATTAAAGAAATAACTTTATTATTTCATCTCATTTTCCTTATTTTAATTTATTTTCAATAAAATTTCTTTATTTCTTTATTATTTCATCTCTTTTTCCTTATTTTGTGAACAGAAAGTTAGAAAAAAGGGGGTGGTAAGTCCGGGCCACGAGCGCCTGTGATTTTCTTGAGTATTGCATTGTTTTATAGTATTTTGACCTCGCTCCAGAAATACGCATCACTAAATCATTATTATACCTCATACGTATTCTAAAAATAAAGAAAACAATTTAAATATCTCATTCGTTATGAAACTTTATTTTGTTTGATTTTCAGAAAATCGTTGAAGTTACGTACGCGTCTATTTATATATATAATGGAAATCTATTTTCGGTTTTGCTGTCGGCCAGTATTAATACAATTCTATACCATGTATTTGTGATTTTATTCCTCTAATTATGCCGACAATCAGTCTGCTTTCTTTATGCTCTTTTCGTTCAAAGGAGAAAGAGGTTGAAAGCCATGATAAAACCAAACTGACAGATGATTTAGCAGAACACAAGTGTGAAACACAGCAGACGAATTGTGCTAAATTCTCGTGTGTAGTTATTCTTATTGTGCTTGTTCTGCTCAATGCCACTGGGATTATGATTTATACATGCCATCCTGACTCTGAAATCAAAAGTAATTATAATTCTGTAGAAGAAAACCAGAATGTCATATATTTACCATGTATTAACGGCGAAATAACAGGAAAATCACACACTGTAAAGGACTTTATTTGTAAACATAATTCTTCAAGAGCAATTGCCAACCTAATAACACTGGTAAGATTTACAATATTTGTTATGTTATTCTGTTAAAATAAAATTCATTGGAACTATTTGACGTCTGTATATATCAAATATCGTTATATATTTGATTTCAATAAAAATTCTAAAGATTTGTGAAAAAGATTGCATGCAAGTTTTATATGTTCGTTAAATTTAATTATTATCGGAATTTACGTATTTTGTACGAGTTATATTTTTACTGGCTTGTTACAAATTTGATGCATAACTGAGAGTAAAATTATACATACTGTATTTTTATATTAGATTTTAGCAGAACACACAGGCAGAAGAAATTTAAGTATTGATCCGGCTTACAGAGATGGCAACCGACCAATACTCAAACAGAAGTTTTCAGAATTGTACTACGCCGAAAAAAGTAATACTACACGTAAGTAATATTATTTAGTGTAATAATTACTGGTTCACGATTGCCACCTTGCATAGCAATTTGTGGACGAGCAGCATTTAGAAAAATGAATGAGGTGCGAAATGGTTAGCGATTGGTGAAAATGGTAGCTACTTTGTGAAATCAACTCCTCGTGCATTTCACTACCAATTGATTTCAACCGTATCAGCAGTTTTTAGAAACATTTTGAAGATACGCATGCCTCTTTTTAATGAGGATAATCAAAGTTTTACAGAAATTGTCACTATTCGAATTATGTCAGCAACATTTTCAGAAAACTGTACTTATTTTGTGTAATTAAGTCCTTCCATGGTTTTCAATGAAGATATTTTGGCCATTGTGTTTGTCTGTCTCTCTTCGATTTACGGATTCTGATTACCACTTTTGGTATCTTCAAGCTTTGCAGAATGTTTGCTCACACATGGAAGATATATGTCTGGCATTGTGGATCCATACCAAAACTAAATTACGTCTGTAAGTTACTGACGATACTAATCACAAGTACTCATTGCCATGGGTTGGAGTCCATATCACACTTCTTATTAGGGCATGGTACTATTGCTCAGATAGATGTAAATCAGGCTACTACAGAATCAAGACCTAACGGTTTATATATACAAACAAATCTGGTATACCTTATCTAGAGTAAAACAGTATAAATATATGTCATATAATGTATTAACTAATAAAATAAACGTTCTAGAGAGTACCAAAGGGGCAATCAAAAATGGACAATCCTGAGAAACTGGCAACATAGGATATACAAGACGAAGAAAAACAAATCAAAAACACAACACAACATGTGTTGGACAACACTATACGCAAACAAACACAAATACCGTAATTAAGACACAAGCCCCCTCCCCATAAACAACCAGATGTAGAGACGAATCGAACATCGTATTATGCGGAAATCGTAACGGACATGACAACATGGAACTCAGAACGTAAAGACATATATCTTTAATATGACAGCAAATATTCTGTAAAACTTAAAACTTACTTAAATTTGTTCATCCTTGTGTTTGTCTGTATGTGATTACAAACTTGAACGAAGCTTTGACATCTTGGCACATTTATATTTTAGAGGGAACACTACAGCTTCATACGACAAAACGAACAAAGGAGAACACGGATGATTACAAGACTGCGTTAACAGTTGGTATGGATGGAATCTACATTATATACGTATCACTACAGTATTGCTTCCGCAAAATAAATCCTACTTCCGGAACAGTTTCAATGGAAATACAGCAACATTCTGAACAGTCAAGTTCTATCATCTATCGAAGCAGCATACGTATCGGTAGCGGTTTACAGACATTTATACCAAACACCTGCTTGTTGCCGTTTAAATTGAGACAAAATGATACCCTGTCACTTCACGTCACTGATACGTCATCTTTGTACGAGACGGGGATTGGCAACCTATTTGGCATCCAAGAAGTCAGTAACGATGTTAGCGTTTAGGGTGACAGTGAATGAAGCAATTTTGTGTCTTGAAATAAAGTTAATATTGGCTCAAGGATGTCAAGCTGGTCAATATTGATTATATATTTTTACCAAGGTACAAGAAGATTGTCGACTTTATTTTGCGATGTTTTTTTTTATGGTAGTGCTGTTTTATGTTTTGACATATACACAACTGTATTTGAACAATTTGGCAATTACAAAGCAGGAAAGACAGAGTTAGCTTAATACTATGTGTTTAATACGTGACATTAAATATGGTGTTGGCAGTTATTCTGTGTATTTATTCAATCAGTAAAACTAGCTGCGTAACCGTACCTCTTTTGTTTTCTTTTTGGACGGTAAAAAAATGACTGTAAAGAGCTATGTTTCCGCAGCTATCAGTTAAGCATAAAACAATATATACTAATATTTCTGATATCTTCCAACCATTTTGACCATACCATGGTTGAACAGACCAATACTAGTACATCTGTAGTACTTTTCAATGTGATTTGTAAACAAACTAAGTTTACATTAATATTAACGGATGTATCAGTGTATCCGTGTTACATCTACCCGAATGCATATTTTGACATCGCTATGCAATAGTCGATTTTACTGAATAAAGAAATATAAATTAATTTTAGAGTCATATGTCATTTTATACGTGTTTTGATTGGTTGAACAAGTTGAGGTTATTTTCCAATGTACGGATTCTGAAAATAGACGTCGTTCTCAAGGCATCGCGTGCCGTTGTCATCAGGTGATTTTCTTTAAATGAGGCACCTTTAGGGTTATTTAAATTTATTTCCGATTATTTGCCTTATTTTGAAAAAATAAATATATTTTTCAATATCATAACTAAAAAAGTTTGAATTAATTTATTAGGATTGATCGAAATTATTTGTTCGGTTCATTCGAAATAACCTCAATCAGGTGGTACACACTCTGGCGTAACCGCGGGTTACCCGGTGTGTACCACCTGATTGAGGTCATAATATCATTTCAATCCTCTTACTCGATTGTAACTGTTAACTAGATTCTGACTATAGGTAAAACGACGGGTCACTAGTAGAACAGGTACTGCCAGTCTTTCCAGAGCACCCGTGACGGGTCACTAGTGGAACAGGTATTGCCAGTCTTTCCAGAGCACCCGTGACGTGTCACTAGTAGAACAGGTACTGCCAGTCTTTCCAGAGCACCCGTGACGGGTCACTAGTGGAACAGGTACTGCCAGTCTTTCCAGAGCACCCGTGACGTGTCACTAGTAGAACAGGTACTGCCAGTCTTTCCAGAGCACCCGTGACGGGTCACTAGTGGAACAGGTACTGCCAGTCTTTCCAGAGCACCCGTGACGGGTCACTAGTGGAACAGGTACTGCCAGTCTTTCCAGAGCACCCGTGACGGGTCACTAGTGGAACAGGTATTGCCAGTCTTTCCAGAGCACCCGTGACGTGTCACTAGTAGAACAGGTACTGCCAGTCTTTCCAGAGCACCCGTGACGGGTCACTAGTGGAACAGGTACTGCCAGTCTTTCCAGAGCACCCGTGACGGGTCACTAGTGGAACAGGTACTGCCAGTCTTTCCAGAGCACCCGTGACGTGTCACTAGTAGAACAGGTACTGCCAGTCTTTCCAGAGCACCCGTGACGGGTCACTAGTGGAACAGGTACTGCCAGTCTTTCCAGAGCACCCGTGACGGGTCACTAGTGGAACAGGTACTGCCAGTCTTTCCAGAGCACCCGTGACGGGTCACTAGTGGAACAGGTACTTGCCAGTCTTTCCAGAGCACCCGTGACGGGTCACTAGTGGAACAGGTACTGCCAGTCTTTCCAGAGCACCCGTGACGGGTCACTAGTAGAACAGGTACTTGCCAGTCTTTCCAGAGCACCCGTGACGGGTCACTAGTAGAACAGGTACTTGCCAGTCTTTCCAGAGCACCCGTGACGGGTCACTAGTAGAACAGGTACTTGCCAGTCTTTCCAGAGCACCCGTGACGTGTCACTAGTAGAACAGGTACTGCCAGTCTTTCCAGAGCACCCGTGACGGGTCACTAGTAGAACAGGTACTGCCAGTCTTTCCAGAGCACCCGTGACGGGTCACTAGTAGAACAGGTACTGCCAGTCTTTCCAGAGCACCCGTGACGGGTCACTAGTAGAACAGGTACTTGCCAGTCTTTCCAGAGCACCCGTGACGGGTCACTAGTAGAACAGGTACTTGCCAGTCTTTCCAGAGCACCCGTGACGTGTCACTAGTAGAACAGGTACTGCCAGTCTTTCCAGAGCACCCGTGACGGGTCACTAGTGGAACAGGTACTGCCAGTCTTTCCAGAGCACCCGTGACGGGTCACTAGTGGAACAGGTACTTGCCAGTCTTTCCAGAGCACCCGTGACGGGTCACTAGTGGAACAGGTACTGCCAGTCTTTCCAGAGCACCCGTGACGGGTCACTAGTAGAACAGGTACTTGCCAGTCTTTCCAGAGCACCCGTGACGGGTCACTAGTAGAACAGGTACTTGCCAGTCTTTCCAGAGCACCCGTGACGGGTCACTAGTAGAACAGGTACTTGCCAGTCTTTCCAGAGCACCCGTGACGTGTCACTAGTAGAACAGGTACTGCCAGTCTTTCCAGAGCACCCGTGACGGGTCACTAGTAGAACAGGTACTGCCAGTCTTTCCAGAGCACCCGTGACGGGTCACTAGTAGAACAGGTACTGCCAGTCTTTCCAGAGCACCCGTGACGGGTCACTAGTAGAACAGGTACTTGCCAGTCTTTCCAGAGCACCCGTGACGGGTCACTAGTAGAACAGGTACTTGCCAGTCTTTCCAGAGCACCCGTGACGTGTCACTAGTGGAACAGGTACTGCCAGTCTTTCCAGAGCACCCGTGACGGGTCACTAGTAGAACAGGTACTTGCCAGTCTTTCCAGAGCACCCGTGACGGGTCACTAGTGGAACAGGTACTTGCCAGTCTTTCCAGACCACCCGTGACGGGTCACTAGTAGAACAGGTACTTGCCAGTCTTTCCAGAGCACCCGTGACGGGTCACTAGTGGAACAGGTACTTGCCAGTCTTTCCAGACCACCCGTGACGGGTCACTAGTAGAACAGGTACTTGCCAGTCTTTCCAGACCATCCGTGACGTGTCACTAGTAGAACAGGTACTTGCCAGTCTTTCCAGAGCACCCGTGACGGGTCACTAGTAGAACAGGTACTTGCCAGTCTTTCCAGAGCATCCGTGACGGGTCACTAGTAGAACAGGTACTTGCCAGTCTTTCCAGAGCATCCGTGACGGGTCACTAGTAGAACAGGTACTTGCCAGTCTTTCCAGAGCACCCGTGACGTGTCACTAGTAGAACAGGTACTTGCCAGTCTTTCCAGAGCACCCGTGACGGGTCACTAGTAGAACAGGTACTTGTCAGTCTTTCCAGAGCACCCGTGACGGGTCACTAGTAGAACAGGTACTTGCCAGTCTTTCCAGACCACCCGTGACGGGTCACTAGTAGAACAGGTACTTGCCAGTCTTTCCAGACCATCCGTGTTCAACACTAGTTATTTGTGTTGAGGTTCACATTGCTCTTTTTGTGAATTGTGTTTGTCTATATCTATTTTCCTTTTACCATGATTTTGTCTGTTAATTTATGGATTTTAATCAAGATCTTGATACCTTCTGACTTTATTTATATACAGATAATCATGCATATGTACATGTCTTGTATTGTATATGGATGTGGGTTTTTTCTGCGTTAATAATACGTACAAGACCAACACACTGACCACTCACATCTGGGAATTGTTACACATAGATTCATGCATACAGCTGATGGCAAAACATGTATCCAGTCATAATATTGGCATTGCAAGATAAGGTATTCGTCAAACTCGACAAGTATGAATATAATATGCTGTTGGCATATATGCTAAACCACAGACCCTTGTCACAACCATGGAACGTGGATTCTAGTATGTGTGAACAATTAACTCGAATATCTTAAATACCAAATAGAATATCAAGTCAATGATACGGATAGTCACTGCTACGCTATACAATACCTGTTTCATTTTAAATTTTGTAATGGTTTGAAACCTGACCTCAATTCCACAATAGTTACGGCATGCTATTTTTATCTTAAAAAACCCAACAACCTTCCCATTTCTTGTTATTTCAAGTGTGTTATGCCCGCCAAAACATTAATGAGCACACATGCATCAATACGTCCCAGTTTTGTTTCCATTTAAATATTTTAGTTTCATTTAACGAGTTTCAGAAAATTCACATTCTACTTCTACCAAATACCGACCGCTTTCGATAAATTGATGATTATATCAGAGGTTGCACATGTCAATTGAAAAAGGTTAAAACCATTTACATGATTCATAGATTAGTATTTGATAGAGGAGGCTTCAATGTTGAAGATTTAAACCGAACAACTCATAACTAATGACTGTGCTAGCCGGTTTTTGTCAGATATCGTACGAGGGAGAAACGTGCCTTCTATTTGTTGAGTCTTACAAAGAGGGACCATGAAATACAAGGAGTGCATGTGTCAGGATTGTCTCAAGTTTGGCTTAAAGGGATATTGTCTACCAGCTGCGTAATTTTTTCATACCCAAAATTATTGTCGATTTCCGTACTTACCTTCATAAAATGAAGATTAACACCGAGTTATGTTGCAAAAGATACGAAAAAGACCCAAAACTATCGTTTTCAGAATTATTGTCCGGATGACAATATTCAAATCTGTTCATATGGCCTTCTATGCGAACACGTCTTGAGCATGCGCACTGTTTAGGAACAATAAACAACATGTGGTTCTTGGGCAAAAGAGAAACTGTCAACGCGTGGAAGAAAGCGGACTTTGACGGATTCAGAGATAAAGAGGAATAGAAGTGAAGTATCTTCCAAATGGAACAAATGCAGGATATATGTAGGGGATCAGTTGGACCGTTGCCGTTGGATGCACAGGGGCTAGGTGCGTCCGAAAAAAAATATAAATAAAATACTATATAATACTACAAGGGGGCGAACTCACTTGCTCCCATTTTTTTAAGTCGTCGTGTTAAATTGATCGTAACTTCGGAACGCCTTAATATTTTCAAAAAATGTTTCCACCAGTCGAAAGTCAAGTAATTTTCCTTTCCAAAGAGACCCCAATTGTTAGTGTAGGCCTCCAAACTGCTGAGGTATCATACACGAACCAAAACAAAACGGCGTAAAAATCCGAAGTCGTACAAACGCTGGGATGACCACTTCCCATCTGTGTACAGACTTTCCCATGCGTAAACGAGTCATTTTGACTAGCTAAATACTTTCATCCATTCAAATTATGATAAAATTTCTTACCTTACGTCAATTTATATGTCCTTTAAGTCTGTTTTTGAAAGAAATCCCATTTGCATCCTTGACAAACGCCATAGACGTGAGAATTGAGAGAGTTCTAACGGGCTTTTTGATTGGCTGAAACAATTGAGAGAGTTCTAACGGGCTTTTTGATTGGCTGAAACACTCTGTTTCAGCCAATCAAAAAGCCCGTTAGAACTCTCTCAATTCTCACGTCTATGGCGTTTGTCAAGGATGCAAATGGGATTTCTTTCAAAAACAGACTTAAAGGACATATAAATTGGCGTAAGGTAAGAAATTTTATCATAATTTGAATGGATGAAAGTATTTAGCTAGTCAAAATGACTCGTTTACGCATGGGAAAGTCTGTACACAGATGGGAAGTGGTCATCCCAGCATTTGTACGACTTCGGATTTTCATGTCGTTTTGTTTTGGTTCGTGTATGATACCTCAGCAGTTCGGAGGCCTGCACTAACAATTGGGGTCTCTTTGGAAAGGAAAATTACTTGACTTTCGACTGGTGGAAACATTTTTTGAAATTATTAAGGCGTTCCGAAGTTACGATCAATTTAACACGACGACTTAAAAAAATGGGAGCAAGTGAGTTCGCCCCCTTGTAGTATTATATAGTATTTTTATTTTTATTTTTTTTTTCGGACGCACCTAGCCCCTGTGGTTGGATGGAGCGAACTCAAGGAAGTGCCTGATTATTGTTGATAGGTAAGCCGAGCATGTTGCCTTCTTTTCTCAATCGTTTTTCATATTTTATGAATTTATGATGATGCCTATGATCATTTTCGGTAGATATTAATCAATATATGTAATTTTGCACCTGGCAACAGCAAATTATTGTCAATGAGTAGCATAAAACGGCCGTATTTGCGAGGTAAACAAACATAAATTTTAAGAGGCCAGCAAAGGGGAAATGGGAGTGCAAAAATGATATCAATGACAATGCAGTTTATTATTATCAATTTAAAAAAAAAAAATCGAATCAATTCATTTTTAATGCAAGAATTGAAACTGTACATGGCTTAATGAAAACCCTATAAAGTTCTTTTTATTCAAGCAAATTTATTTCTTTGATATAATTAGGCTTTTAATTTGATCAAATTTCAACAACTTGGACATGAAACTTAGTTTTGGGAACCAAAAGTATATACCTTACTTTCTGCGAATTATCACTATAATGGAAAATCAGTATGTATTTTTCAAATAAAAGCTTTCTATTTAAAGAAGCTTCATTTCAATTGCACTTTTAGTTTGGATCCTGTAAGTATAATATATAATTATAAACAAGGTTTTGAAGAAATGATATGAATATCCATTGAAATTTTCAAGTTTCAGAACTTTTTTTTATATATGACTACAAAATTTTAATGAAAATTTCAGAAATGTCCTAAAATGCATATTTTAGACCATGGCTAAATGAAAATCATTTTCAATTCCTTTATGCAAACAAGTTTATATCTTGGGTACTGGAAATACATTACATAAATAAGGTTAAAAGTACTTTTCAATAAGTTTGAACATAACACTTTGTTATGGGAGCCAAAATTATATCTTCCTGTCTGTGAGTTATCACCATAGTGGAAAATCAGTATGTATCTTTTATATAAAAAGCTTTCCATTTAAATAAGTGTCATTTCAGTAGCATTTTTAGTTTGGATCCTGTAAGTATGATACATAAACAAGGTTTTTAAAAAATAATATGAAGATCCATAGAAATTTGCAAGTTTCAGAAACTTTTCTATATATGTGACTATAAAATTTTACTGAAATGTCCTGAACTGCATATTTTAGACTATGACTAAATGAAAATCGTTTTCAATTTCCTTATGCAAACCAAGTTTATTTCTGGACTATTCTAAAAACATTACATTAACTAGTTTTTTATTACATTTCAACAATTTTGGACATAATTTTTAGTTCAGGGAGCCAAAATTATACTTTACTATCTTAGAATTATCAACATAGACATGATAGAGGGAAATCAATATGTTTTTTTCATATAAAGGCTTTCTATTTAAAGAATTGTCATTTGAACTGCTTTTTATCCCCTCGCCAACGAAGTTGCCAAGGGATATAGTAACGCTACCGTCCGTCCGTCACATCCTTGTGAACACTCTAGAATCAACATCCTTCAATGGATTTTGACCAAACTTGGTACATACTTAGTCCTTAAGAGAATCTGGAACCCTATTGATTTTCAAGGTCGTATGTCAAAGATCAAGGTCACAGCCTAAATTTTTTACCGCATAACATCCTTGTGAACACTAGAATCAACATCCTTCAATGGATTTTTGACAAAACTTGGTACATACTTAGTCCTTAAGATACCGAAACCTTATTGATTTTCAAGGTCATAGCCCTATAGGTCAAAGGTCAAGATAACCGGGTCAAAATTTTACCACGTAACATCCTTGTGAACACCCTAGAATCAACATCCTTCAATGGATTTTGACCAAACTTGGTACATACTTAGTCCTTAAGAGAATCTGGAACCCTATTGATTTTCAAAGTCAAAGGTCAAGGTCACCGGGTCAAATTTTTAGGCAAGGGGATACGCCACGCTTTGCCCTTGTTTAGTTTGGATCTTGTAAGTATGATTTATAAACAAGATTTTTAAGAAATAATGTGAAGATCCATAGCAATTTGCATGTTTCACAGTGTGTGAATTTAACAGTAGACCGATGGCCCATGTCTGTGTTAAAATCATGCAGGTTTTTGTAAAATTATCTAAATTTTTTAGGCAAATTACTACAAAAACTGGTAATTTCAGACAAATGTGATTTTGTAGTGATTGATATTTGTACTTTTGATTTAGATATTCTGACCAAGGTAATTCTAGAGTAGAAGAAATGAGCAGCCATCACATTTCAACGAAACGGATGAAACTGGAGAAATCGAGTTCATTTGTGAACCCATTTGAGTATGTTCATTTTGTTAAAGATTAGACATATTCTACATTATGTTTATAGGTAACATTGTCAATATTGTTCAACACAGTCACTCGTATAACAGTTTCCTATTAATTATTGTGGCTTGCATAGTGATTCTACTAGTAGCTATATTATATAGGGATCATGTTGGCTTCTGCGTCATCGTTACATTTTCATCAATCCACAAGCTGAAATGGCCAGTCCTCTTTAGCTACTTACGGGAATGAAACCAAACTGGGACAGAATTGACGCACGTCTGGCGCACCAAATTTTTTCCTGGAACTTTGATGTAATTTTGTTTCTTTATATTGGGTTGTGTAGATGTGTGCTGGATACATGTATATAGATTTAATATTATTTTGAAAAGCTTTTTCGTTATACAGCTGCACATCAGAACCATATAGCAAAATTTGTTTCGATATTATACACATACACTGTAATAAACAATTATTTTTTATTCTTACAGTCTCTCAATAGATATTACTGAAGAGGGCAGTGATGTTGGTGATGATTCTGACGATGGAGATTTTGAACCTAGCCTCAACTTCACTCTAAGGTTTGTCATGTTAATTTCATATGTTTCAGTTGTAACTTACATACTTGAAATTTTGTCCTAATAACAGAACCATGCATGATCATATGTCATAGGAGCTTTATTATACCCCCGCTCTACTGGAAGGGGGAGGGGGTATACTGTTTTACCTCTGTCCATCCGTTCGTCTCAAGATGTTCATAACATTTTTCTCAGTAATTATTTATGGCAGCAATCTGATATTTGATCATAGGCTTCAGAAGGGTCAATCAAAAGTCGCAAACCCACTGTGTTGTCCATGGTCAAGTCCGGTAGAAGTCCTATCCGATGAAGGGGAAAACATCAACAACAAATGAAGATCAGGTCTGATTCGGGTAACAGACACCCTGTAACCATTGACCAGCTCGTGATGCCTGCCGTAGAACTTCTTGAGGGATGACCACAACCTAAAATCTGTCTACAAATCACTCAAATCCTTCATAAAGTGGACTTGTAATGATATGTTTAGTTTGTCATTCACTATACATTCGAGATATTCATCTTGAATTGAAAGTTAGGGCTCCATAGATCATAATCTCAATTCTATTGTTTTATTCTTGTGAATTACATTGTATGTATTTTTCTACTTCAGGTGGCAGAGAAGTTACAACAAAAAGACAGCTAGATGGTCTGTGCAGCCTGTTAAAGCTGACAAGTCATATTCCTATGTTCCAAGACTATTAAGGGTCATCATTTGTATGAGACAGCAAGATAATGAAGGAATGAATTAACATGTGCAGTTGGAAGTAGATGATCCCAGAAGAATCTCGGTCCATCTTGCACCAATTCCACAACCTCCAACTCGGGATGATATTGTAGCATCTCAGAAATCCAGATTTGAAGACCAAGACAAAACAATTGACTATATTGTCGCATAAAATAAATTTAGATTGTCACTCTTTGTTTTTCCTGGTCTAACAGAAGTTCTGCACATTTAGAGCAGAAAAGTACCCAAGTCAGGATAATGGCCATTACAAATTGTCCAATGCACAATAATGATAGCTGGTGGCCATTTTGAATTTTCAAATGGTGCAAACAGTAACAACACATGTTAAAGACATTCATAGGAACATATATACCAGATTTCAATTCAATCCCTTCAGTGGTTCTTGAGAAGAAGTTTCTTGAAAATCGACCAATCAGAATTTTCAAAGTCACATGGTGGCTATGTTTTTTGACGAATCTGCACAAAAGTAACAACTCTTGTGTAGGACCTCATAGAAAACATCTCTGCCAAGTTTGGTTTTGAATTATATAAAAGACTGTCAGTCCATTTTAGAAGAAATTGTCAGTGCTGATAGAACAAAAAATAATAATAAGATGGCAAAACTTTCAAATTAAATTTACAATTCCAACTGACCAACTTGTGAAATTAACAACTCATTAGGGTTGATTTATTTTTTATTTTTGGTGTTTTAACGCCACTTTCAGCAATATTTCAGCTATATCATGGCGACCAGTTTTAGTGGTGGAGGAAGCCAGAGTACCCGGACAACCACCGACCATAGGGAAGCAAGTGGTAAACTTTATCATTATAGGGTATATGGGATAAAATACAAAATATTTCATGAACAAGTTTTAATTAAATCGTCTAGGAATGAAACCCTTGTACTGTCCATATAGATCAGGATACTTGTCCCTAATTTTCCAAGTACAACAGCTTGGGATCACACGTCTGACCCCAGCTCCAAGTCGGCCATGTGCCCAAATGGTATACTGGCGGTAGGCTGCATACCTATTGGATCTGTTGTAATCCTCATCATGGGGCATTATTACAAGTTCCTCTCGAAACATTCTAGCAACCCCCAACACTGCCTCATCAAGGACAATCCGATCAAAGTCCTGTAATAAAGACAAGAGATTTAATAAAAACAGAGTAAAGACAGATGGTTATACATTCATCTAGAAAAATGAGCTCTATTTAAAAAAGAAATATAATTCATTATAAGTGAAATAGTTTGCACAAATTCAGTTTAGAGAAATAAAAAAAAGTCTTATTTTGGAAGGAAAGATTTTCTCGTGGGACTTTCTTATGACCACAGTTTTATTTCGTTTTTTGTTGGTATATGGGAGAACCATTTTGGTCTTGCAATTTTTTTTTTATCAATTTACCCCTCAAGCTATTCAATTTTAATTTTATGTTTTTTTTCCTAAAAATTATTTTGATTCTGAATCTTGAAGAAAAAAATTTGGCTGGACAGGAGAAAAAAATATATTCTGACTTGACATTTTCACAGTATAATCATATACAAAATTTTGAAGAAAAAAAATTATTCCAGCACTTCGCCAATCTAATTAAAATTAGATCTACGCGCTTGCTCCCTATTTTAGATCTAATTATACCCCCGGTCCCCGAAGGGGGAGGGGGGTATACTGTTTTACCTCTGTCCGTCCGTCCTTCCAAAATATTTTTCGTCACATTTTTCTCAGCAACTATTGATGGCAGAAATCTGATATTTGGTCACAAGCTTCACATAGGTATGCCATATCGTGGGAAGCGTTTTTGGAACCATCAGATTCCTACTTCCTGTTTGCCGACTTAGTTGGTTTTTATCCACATTGAACATATATGCACATTTTTCTCAACAACTATTGATGGCAGAAATCTGGTATTTCGTCACAAGCTTCAAATAGGTACCCCATATCATGGGAAGTGGCAGGGGTATCATAAGTGAGAATTAGATCACAGTTTACCTTGTTTTAATTAGATTGGCACTTCGCCGGAAAATAAGAAAATATGATTTCTGTGGCGTCTGAAAAAAACATTTCTACGTGACATAGCCCCCTTCAAGGTAAATGGTCAGTCCCATATTATTTTGCAGCAACTGTCTTGTGGAACTAGAAGTAAGGTCTCTTTTGTTTCTAATCCAGCCCAAATTTCTCTGAAACATTCCAGTCAATTAACAAATAAAACAACACTGGCTACGTCATTCGTTTTCATCAGACATGTATTTCACTGTGTTCTACATGTATGTCTCTGTTTTCATATTGTCGGTAAACTGGCTAAAATAAATTAATTTAACACGTGTATCAAAATCTCGGGGAACAACTTCATAACTTATAAGAAGAAAAAAACTAATTTAGTTATTTTTAACGCCGGCAAAAATTTCCGATCGAAAATACGTAGTTGAGCTTGTCCCCATAGGGTGCCTCCTGGCATGTTTTCAATGGTTATCGTGGAAATATCGGCTGAATCTGTTAAGGTATGTAGTTTTCATCAAAGAAAATCTATTCCTGATACAGAAATTATTTATTCTACGTCTTTTAGATACAATCGGTTCGCAAATAGCTTTTTTCCTCAATTTTTATAGAAACTTACCTCAATATCCATGCTGCAGCATCCGGGCTACTGACATAAAAATAGATAAATAAATAGAGTTGGCCTCGCCCAGGTGAGTGCATAATTAATTAGCTTCCGGTAACGATGGTCAGCTTTTTTAGTCGAAAAAACAACGTTTCGGAGCGTATTCATCAATAATTCGGTGTTTAATCTTCATTTTATGAAGGTCAGTACGGAAATCGACAATAATTTTGGGTATGAAAAAATTACGCAGCTGGTAGACAATATCCCTTTAAGCCTGTCTTGGTTAGCAATAGCTAAGTTTTCGATTGTCTTTTTCTATGACTCAGTCCACAAAGCTGCCCAGTACTTCCCCAGGTGGCCAAAGGAGGATGTGATGTTTAACAGAGGATGTGATAGGGTACAATCTGTTTAGGGGAGGATGTGATGTTTAAGAGAGGATGTGATAGGGTACAACCTATTTAGGGGAGGATGTGATGTTTAAGAGAGGATGTGATAGGGTACAACCTATTTAGGGGAGGATGTGATGTTTAAGAGAGGATGTGATAGGGTACAATCTGTTTAGGGGAGGATGTGATGTTTAAGAGAGGATGTGATAGGGTACAATCTGTTTAGGGGAGGAAGTGATGTTTAAGAGAGGATGTGATAGGGTACAATCTGTTTAGGGGAGAATGTGATGTTTAAGAGAGGATGTGATAGGGTACAACCTGTTTAGGGGAGGATGTGATATTTGTTACTTTTCAAATGTAAGATACACCCTATGTTTTGTATATTCTTATTTATCATACTTATTATTATTGTCTTGTTGTTCAACCCCCCCCCCCCCCCCCCCCCCCCCCCCCCCATTATCTATCATAACTTAATGATTTTATTTAATTCAAATTATTTTTGAGGACACTATAAAAAGTTAACTATAACTGTTACCCTAAAAAATTAGAAAATAAAACTGTTTTTGTTTTTATTACGGGTCGGACGGATTTGATAGCCCTTATTTCTTCACCAAGGACGAATGGACCAATTAAAATAGCTTTTCATTATCAAACAAACGAAACTACATAAACTGTATATTTATGTTTCTTTATAATTTAAAATAACTGTGAATTCAGATCAATGAATTTTCAGGAAACGAAATGTGAACTTTCAGAAAACAAAATGTAGGTCAGACCTACATTTTCATGTTCTGAAAATTCACAGCTTTTATAAATAGAATTCTACACACAGTTTACACAAAACACCATGTGTAAGAGAATAATATGAAAATCAATTTGCATATGGAAACTGTTCATTTTTTAAAAATTCAATTGTTTTTTTTTAATTTTCAAATCGAAATGCGAGTACAAATGCGTATTTTTGCAGCTGTTACCTGGTGAACTAAATTGTAGTTCATTTGTGTTTGTAAACACGACCTAGATATTTAATGATATGTTGACGTATCCAGATATCGATCTATTAATAGTTTATGAAAATGGAAGTAGAATTGGAGGTCTGGGGATTCCAAGTAATTTAAAGCTTAGGTAATACACGAAGGCGATCTTGCACATTTATTAAAATAGGATATTTTTCAAATGTCATCAAATTACAACTGATTGCAGATGTTAATTGGTTTTTCATGATATTCAGAAATATCGAAAAATGGAGTCGGATAATCCTTCGGACAACATGCTCATTAGCAATTCATCTAGCATGACTTCTAGTAACAAAACCGATAAATACACTGCAAGATTAAATAATGTGTTTAAAGTGTCGCTTGTTGTGAATATTTTCCTTTTATGCACGCTGATATTTTTGTTCGTCTTTAAAACATTCGGGAAAACTAACGATGAAGACGCAAAAGCTGATTATGTTAATGTAAAAATGCCGGATTCTGGAGTCTGCTTTCCTTGTGACTACCTTGGACCTGACGTGAAGAAGGAGGATACGTTGTATGATCATATACATATGACAGATAATGGACAAAAACTCTGCTGTATTACAAGTTTACCTGATATTACTACGTTAATGAGAAAGGTAATTAATCATTTGAGGGGGGGGGGGTTTGGAGTGTAAAATTGCATACATGTAATGAGATGAATCAAATAAAAGTCAATGACGGCTATCCCCTATTTTTTATAACGATAGTATGTAAACTGTAAATTATGAATATACACAAAATTACAAATTTTCTCTTTTTCTTTGGCAAGCATAATAAATAGATAATAAATAATACTGCACAGACCCTTAATGTATTTATAAGATGTCTATTACATATAGAAGACCCACACAATACAAAATAATTAAAATTATATACAGCAATAATAATAATAATAATAATAATAATAAAAAAAAGAAGAAATTGTACATTTATAAAATTTCACAAACAAAATAAGATATAATACCATATAGTTGATTATGCAATCGGTGTGGTACCTCACCCTCGCATCTAAAATAGAAAAAAAAATAAAGAAATATAATGTCAACAAAACAAAATAAAAACAAGCAAATTATTTTCCCTCGTCATCTTATTATATGGTGACATATAACAAGCTCTGTTCTCTGGAGATGTGAGATACTTAGTCATCTAGTACGATAAAGATATTTCTGTTGTATGACATGATTTAAATATTTAAATATGTATTTAAAGGTTTTCGGGGTCATAGTTCGAGGCCAATCGTACTTAATTTATGTAAAGTAGAATGTTATCAGCATTTCCAAGAAATGGTTCTTTTTAAGTCATTGTAAATATCTTTTGCAGGTCGCCATGATATAGCTGAAATATTGCTGAAAGTGGCGTTAAACACAATAAATCAAATCAAATCAAACAATCCTCCTTTTTAAGTCATTGTAAATATCATTTACAGGTTGTAGAACGTCTTTCTTTTTATGTCATTGTAAATATATTTTGCACTTTGTAGAACTTCTTTCTTGAGTTAGGTAGTTGGATTACCTAATTGTATGAGCTATCTATTAGGTTACCTAATAGATAGCTCATACAAGCCTATCACCAATACGGCGCGATTCTCTCCGGGTACTCCGGCTTCCTCCACCACTAAAACTGGTCGCCATGATATAGCTGAAATATTGCTGAAAGTGGCGTTAAACACAATAAATCAAATCAAATCAAACAATCCTTCTTTTTAAAGTCATTGGAGAACTATTTTGCGGAGGTAAAAAGTAAAAAGTTAAAAACGATCACAAATCATTTTTAAGAGAGAATTGATTTGAAATGAGTGACTTATTTTCATCTTTATTGATATTTACAATAATTAAAACAATTTTAAGTACATTTTTTTACTATTTCTAAATTTTACAAAAATCTTGTAAAATGGGCGTTGACAGAGATGGAGTGTAGCGTAGCAGGAACGACAACTCTGGATAGAGAATGGTTGTAGAACGTCTTTCTTTTTAAGTCATTGTAAATATATTTTGCACTTTATAGAACTTTTCTTTTTAGAGGGCCCGGGTGGCTCAATAAGTTAGGTAGTTGGATTACCTAACAACTCATACAAGCCTATCACCAATACGGCGTGGGTTCGTGCCTGGCTTTGTAAATTACAAAAAGGGTGCACTCGACTCGCAGCCGCAAGTGATAAAGTTGACCAGTTGCTTGCCCATGGTCGGTGGTTCTCTCCGGGTACTCCGGCTTCTTCCACCACTAAAACTGGTCGCCATGATATAGCTGAAATATTGCTGAAAGTGGCGTTAAACACCAAAAGTCAAATCAAATCAATCAAATCATCTTTCTTTTTAAGTCATTGTAAATATCTTTTACAGGTTGTAGAACGTCAATTCCCTCCCGGAGAACACGACTATTGTAAGTAACGTTTTCCCACATTTTCATTCTTGTCACTTCAAACCATTTTTATAGATTGATGAAAGACAGACGGTCACATTTGCATATAGAATAGAAATATGTTATTTTCCAAATCAGGTCCCCAAGGGGGCATGTACATTTGACATGATTGTTTAACATTTATAACACAGCATATGACAGCAAAATCAGTACATATCAAGGACTAAACAATAAAATGATTTATTGAACAATAAAATGACTTGTCAATTAATATTGACCAATAAGGTATGTGCAGCTGTGTTCATGGTGTTGCTACTCTGGGTAATGGAAGCAATGTTTAATAGAATATTGTTTTGCTGCAAGATGCAATGGACACCACAGGAAGGTGCTAAGGTTTGTTGAAGTTCTAACAAAACCTCCTGTATCCAATGCAACAGAACATAAGTATTTTCCTTGATTAGTTAGTTTATAAAGATAATAGTTAAAAAAAAATGTATATATATATTCAGTAAAGCATATATATATATACATATATACATGCTTTACTGAGTATTCTTTTGCTGCAATGGACACCAAGCTATAGGTTTGTTGAAATTGTAACAAAACCTCCTCGTGTCCAATGCAGGAAAACAATATGTATGTAATAAAATCATGTATGTAAAGAGAATCATATTCAAACACATTAATAGTAACTGTAGAGGTCTCATTTCAGCTAAGGACATCAAGGGACGATGCTCAATGTACTGTTATATGCAGACCTCCTCATGTCCACAGCAAAAAAGAGAGCCATGCTATTTCATATTGCATATATATGATCATGTAAAAAGATGAATCACAACACATACAAAATGCACATTTACTTATTAATCAGATTAAATATTATTCCCTTTGAAAATCAATGGAAAATACACACAATGAAATGTCATACAATGAACACTAATCCAACAAACACATTTAAAAATAGAAAAAAATGCTATATTGCAAGCATTGATATTAAAAATTGTAAGAGTTATTTCCCCTACAATAGCATTCTGTCTTTATATGTTTTTCTGAATTCTACCACCTGTTCATTGCCAAAATAATAATAATAATAAACAATAATTGCGTACATTCCACAGCTAGTATGCTTAATGTGTTTCATGTGTTTATGATTTATTTCATTAGCTGAAGATTCCAAGGTCCGCGAATCAATTAAATGGTGGCGAGAAAGGCCTCATTCCATCCACATGTACCATGACACAACAGGTAAATGGAGTTATATTAAAAATATTTATATTAGAAACCATTACATTTATTTTTTGACAATTCCTTACAATATTACTGTAAGTTCCCAGAACGGATTTCGATTATTCTTAATTTAATAATAGTCTCATGTTAAATAAAAAAAAACCCAATAGATATCTAATTAAGCCAAAAGGATAAAATTCATACTTTATATCTCAATGAATACCGTTTTCTATTTAGTATTTGAATAAATTGATTATATATCAAAATATAATTCAGGTTGATTATTCTGGTTGTACTGTCAATAAAAAAAAAAATAAAAAAACTATTATTGAACTTTGTGACAATGCCATAAATGAAACAAGGAGTCTAAAGATACTAGAATTTAATTTTTTTTAGCTAGGTGAGCCTTTGCCATCACTTGGTGTCCGTCGTCTGTTAACTTTTCACATTTTAATCTTCTCCTCTGAAACCCAAATGAACAAACATGGTAGGAAGCATCTATGGAAGGTCCTCTATAAAGAATGCTCATTTCGTCCCGATCCATTAACAAACATGGCCGCCACAGGCAATTCTTGTTTCTGATTGGCTGATTTTTAAAATTATTCTCCTCTCAAACCGCTTGGCCAAATGAACCGAAACTTGGTAGGAAGCATCTATGGGCGGTCCTCTATAAAGATTGCTCATTTCGTCCCGATCTGTTAACAAATGTGAGCTTTTGCCATCACTTGGCTTCCGTCGTCTGTTGTCCATTGTCTGTCGTCCGTTAACTTTTCACATTTTAATCTTCTCCTCTGAAACCCCTCAGCCAAATGAACTGAAACATGGTAGGAAGCATCTATGGAAGGTCCTCTATAAAGATTGCTCATTTCGTCCAGATCCATTAACACACATGGTCGCCACAGGCAATTATTGTTTCTGATTGGCCGATTTTTAAAAATATTCTCCTCTGAAACTGCTTGACCAAATGAACTGAAACTTGGTAGGAAGCATCTATGGGCGGTCCTCTATAAAGATTGCTCATTTGGTCCCGATCTGTTAACAAACGTGAGCTTTTGCAATCGCTTGGCTTCCGTCGTCTGTTGTCCATTGTCTGTCGTCCGTTAACTTTTCACATTTTAATCTTCTCCTCTGAAACCCCTCAGCCAAATGAACTGAAACATGGTAGGAAGCATCTATGGAAGGTTCTCTATAAAGATTGCTCATTTCGTCTAAATCCATTAACACACATGGTCGCCACAGGCAATTATTGTTTCTGATTGGCCGATTTCTAAAAATCTTCTTCGCTGAAACTACTTTGCCAAATGAACCGAAACTAGGTAGGAAGCATCTATAGAAGGTCCTCTATAAAGACTGCTCATTTGGTCCCGATCTGTTTACAAACATGGCCACCACAGGCAATTCTTGTTTCTGATTGGTCGATTTCTAAAAATCTTCTTCTCTGAAACGGCTTTGCCGAATGAACCCAAACTTGGTAGGAAGCATTTATGGAAGGTCCTCTATAAAGATTGCTCATTTCGTCCCGATCCATTAATAAACATGGCCGCCACAGGCGATTCTTGTTTCTGATTGACCGATTTAAAAAAAAATCTTCTTCTCTGAAACCGCTTGGCCAAATGAACCGAAACTTGGTAGGAAGCTTCTATGGGCGGTGGTCCTCTATAAAAACTGCTCATTCCGTTCCGATTCATTAACAAACATGGCTGCCACAGTCAATTCTTGTTTCTGATTGGTCGATTTCTAAAAATTTTCTCTGCTGAAACCGATTTGCCAAATGAACCGAAGCTTGGTAGGAATCATCTATTGAAGGTTCTCTATTAAGATTGCTCATTTGGTCCCAATCTGCTAGCAAACATGGCTGCCACAGGTAGTTCTTGTTTCTGATTGGTCGATTTCTAAAAATCTTCTTCTCTGAAACCGCTTTACCAAATGAACCGAAACTTGGTAGGAAGCATATATGGGCGGTCCTTTATATAGATTGCACATTTCGTCCCGATCCGTTAACAAACATGGCCACCACAGGCGATTCTTGTTTCTGATTGGCCGATTTTTTTTAAATCTTCTCTGAAGCCGCTTGGCCAAATGAACCGAAACTTGGTAGGAAACATCTATGGGCGGTCCTCTATAAAGATTGCCCATTTTGTTCCGATTCGCTAACAAACATGGCCACCACAGTAAATTCTTGTTTCTGATTGGTCGATTTTCCAAAATCTTCTCTTAAACAGGTAGGCCAAATGAACCTAAACTTGGTAGGACGTATCTATGGAAGATCCTCTATTAAGATTGCTCATTTCGTCCCGATCTATTAACAAACATGGCCGTCACAGGCAATTCTTGTTTCTGATTGGTCGATTTATAAAAAAGCTGTTCCTCTGACACCGTTTGGCCAAATGAAATCAAACTTGGTAGGAAGAATCTGCGTAAGGTCCTCTATAAAGATTGCTCATTTCGTCCCGATCTGTTGGCAAACATGGCTGCCATAGGCAATTCTTGTTTTTGGTTGGTTGATTTCTAAAAATCTTCTTCTCTGAAACTGCTTAGCCAAATGAACCAAAATTTGGGGGGAAGCACCTATGGAAGGTTCTGTATTAAGTTTCCTCAAAGCAGAATGAAAGGTGAGCGACGCAGGCTCGGCCCACTGAGCCTCTAGTTTTAATTTGAGCTCTTTAAATGATTTTCTCACACTGACTGTTGTAATATTTCAAAAGATTGACTTTTATTTATACATTATATACATGGCAATATATGTACAATTGTGAATACACAATTATTATTGAAACATCTGAAATTGTAAAAAAAAAACAAAAAAAAACAAGAAAATTAGTACACTAATCATTACATTATTTGACGGTAAGTAAGCACTGGGTATAGAAATAGGACGGTGCTTCGTCAGTTTGTTCATGATGTACAACGTTCGTCCTTAAATGGCTACCATTGTTATCAGAATGCCGCACACATTGAACATTAAAACCATTGTATAAACACTTGAGGTCAGAGAATTGTTCACATAAATCTTTTTTTTTAAAACCATGTCCCTAGCATTGCCCCAGCACCAAACTATACCTGTTTATAAATGATGTGTTTGTTAACTTGCTTTCCCCTTGAATATAACTGAAATCAACCATACTGGGGGTCATAATATATTATGATATTTGAAATGGTTTTACAGTAAAGATGACCAGACGATATGTAAATTTTATATTAAGAATAACTACACGATTGGAAAAATACAATATAATGACATTGCAATGTCAACAAAGTAACGGGGAGTTGTTTCCCTTTGAATGTAACAGAATGGCACGAGATAAATATATTCAAGTCTTTTTTTTCAGCAAACAATTTAACATGGACTATCAGAGAAGACGGACTGGGTACAGCATTTTCCAACGGTATCAAATCAGTCGATAACAGATTCGTTGTACCAAAACACGATTACGGAGATTCTGCATTGTACTTTATTTATGCAGCCGTTACATTTGACTTTGCAGACGAGACATACTTGAAAGTAGTTCCGACAGTTTATCATAATATTACTCGTCGACATCCAAATTTGCCGAAAACAGGAGAGATTTCCATGTTGATGAGCAAGTATGGTGGATCAGCTGAATCTGATCGAATCCACACAAGTTTCTTATGTGGAACATTCAAATTACAAAATGGGTATGAGATTGGCTCATATGTAGACTCATTTCAGTATGTGAAAAAATCTACATACGCAAGTTATTTCGGTATGTTTAGGTTATGATTTCAGATAGGTGTGTGTGTACAGGTACTGGAAACTGTATCATTATCAATTATTCCATAAAGTCAGGGAGAGGGGTGGGGTGTTGGAATCAAATGCAAAATCGACAAAGATGTAAATAAATCGGTTTATTATTTTGTAGACCATTTCACATAATATTGCAATATTTTTGGAAGCAGGATTTAATTATGATTTCCCCTCTCCATTATTTATTGGATATCGGACAACTTTACATCCATACAATCAACTTTTGTCGTGCTGCTGATGAGGTTGCATTTCCAAGGTGGACTTGTCACGACCTTGCCCTCCCGAACCGAATATACTACATGGTAGTTTAATTATGAACTTGGGACATCAGAAACATGACAAAGATGGCTTGTGTTGGTCATGTAGTTGGCTGCTATCCAATAAATCCTAGAACGGAGATATTATTAGATAGACTAATCCAATGTCCAAAAATATTTTAATTTTACCTAATTAAGGCAGAATCATTCACGAAAAAATAAACCAATTATTTTTTTTATCGATTTTGTATTGAAAGACTTTTCGTTCTTACACCCATGCACACTAATTTCGTCCAAGTGAACTGATGAAATAAATATTTATATAGTGTTTGGTGCCTGTGGTGTATGAATGATATGATTTGTTAGGTATGGGTGTCTTTTTTTTGTATGACACTTTTATGCTGTTTTTTTTTGTACAAGGAGGTTAATACATGTATTTTTAATGTTCTAAAATCCTGTTTTTTCAGTTATTGTATGTGTAAAATTTATGTAGGTGTTTTATTGTGTTGATTCAAAATGGCCAATAATATATATTTTTTTCTATGAAAAACAGAAAGTTATAAGAGACAAAATAATTCACAAAACAATTAGTATAAATAAGATGTATTATATTATATTATTAGTCGGTTCGTCTTTACCCCTTACTTGGTTGTAGGAGGGCTCATGTCTTATTTATGTTATATGTGTTTGTTTGGTTCGTCTTTACCCCTTACTTGGCTGTAGGAGGGCTCATGTCTTACTTACTTGGCTGTAGGATGGCTCATGTCTTATTTATGTTATATGTGTTTGTTTGGTTCGTCTTTACCCCTTACTTGGCTGTAGGATGGCTCATGTCTTATTTATGGTATATGTGTTTGTTGTTTATAGTGGTGTCCAACACGTATATACTGTATATATGTGTAACATGGCGGGTGTCTTATAAGAGACAGTAACTGCTTACCATTGGGGAGCACCTGAATTCACCCCCGGTTTTATTAGTGGGGTCTGTGTTGCTCATCTATTTAGTTTTTTGTGTTGTCCTACTATGTGTCTTTACATTCTGAGTTCCATGTTGTGATGTCCGTTACGATTTCTGCATAAAAACGACGTTCGGTGTTCGGTTCTGTTTGTCTTTACCTCTAGTTGTTTGTAGGAGGGCTCAAGTCTTATATACATTATTTGTGTTTGTTTCCGTATAGTGGTGTCCAACACATATTGTCTTGTGTTTTTGGTTTTCTTTGTCTTGTTGCCAGTTTCTCTGGATTGTCCATTTTTAATTGGCCCTTCGGTATTCTTTAATGTTTAAGTCAATACTAGTATATTATGACACCCATATCATAGTCGTTGAGGAAGTAAGAGTATCAAGGAAAATCACTGTGGGCTTTAATATCATAATTAAAGGCAGCAATCACACCAGCCTTGTCACAGACTATGAGTGAATTTGTTTCACTATGTTTTTGTTTTGTTTATACATATTGTGATTTTGTCTTGTTCCCTCAAATTGGTAACGTACCATTGTTGTATAAAGGGGAGGTGGTTTATTAAGGGAGGTCACCTCATCTAATAAAATCACTCTTCCCTTCTACATTGTAACTGTCCAATTTAGATTTGTTTTAGAAAAATAGTATTATTTGTTAATCTTAGAGATAGTGTAATTTTTAAATGGAGGTTTTGTTTATTTTATGAGTTTAAAGACGGTTGTTGTTGTTGTTTTTGGATATTATAAGATGCAAATTTACAGAAATATACTATATCTAACGGTTTGCACACAGATAGTGTCTCAATAAACGTGTCTTTGCTATCCATACCAGTAAAGATAGTTGATCAGACAAATGCCTGTGGGTTTGCAATAGGGATATTACAGGAATAAACCATTAAATAGAAATTTTATCTTTCTTGACTTTTGTAGTCTGATTAGTGAATAATACATATGGGAATGGGAATTAAGTTGTATGGAAGGCTATTACCTGATCTCGTTCATTATATATATTGGCACTTTTTATGGCAAAGACTACAAGACATAGTCCCATAGAAATAACAAAGACTATTGTACATTTGTGCTTTGTTAGAATATTAATATGACTTTTAATGCATTTTACAGATAAATATTATGAGATTAATACGCGATATATTGTTTGCTTTTTGCTGTATTACTTCCAGGATATATATGTATATATCATAGTGTTATAATTACATTACATTAACATGATGGCTAAAATACTATTATAATGAACAAACATAAAAAATCGCTAAACATATGTATGTTTTGTTGAAAAGTAAAATATCGAGATAATTTTTTTTAGCAGATACTGAACAATACAAAATAATCAATCAAGTACTGTTATATATTGTTTAAATAAAAATTACATCTCATCTGTTTTATCTTTTTCTATCCTTAAATACTAGAGAAATATGAGAAGTAGAGGTAGCGGACCTTCGCATGACAGACTTATAGATTCATGGCGAGGTGTACTCGATACAACATTATGTGATAAAGTTTGTCAGTGACTTGCGACAGAATTAAGTGATTTTCTCCGGGTACTCCGGTTTTGACTCCACCAATAAAACTGACCGCCACGAAATAACTGAAATATTTTTGAAAGTGGCGTTAAATACCATAAACCAACCAACCGACCAGATCTATAGAGGGGAGGTGTGGGCCCATACAATTAATTTAACTCCGCCACTTTTTATTGAAGTGTCTGTACCAAGCCAGGGAAGTGAACGGTCATATATTTGTGCTAGGGATATCGATTTTTCTTTTCTACGATTTTGGTATTGGATATTGGAACCGTTCCGACAGTGTAGTATGTTAGTTTTTTTTTCATTGTTATCCTTTATGTTATGCTCATATATATAAAATGCAGCCACAAGTAGAAACGCTAAAGTTTTTGAATTGCAGATATCGGTAGATTTATTTTAAACAAAAGACTGTACATATATAATAAAACTAAATACAAACAAGGATGACAAGACAATGTCTACATGGAGAAACAATATAAAGGCCACATTGTGTAAAGCAAGGGTTATGAAATAAAAATAGAGCGAAGATTGAAGTTAGCTCTTTTGTCAATATTTCAATGCAGAATGACACATGTCAAGACTGTGAAACCCTTAGTTTTTCTCACTTCATGGGCCCACATCATGCCTAAACTTTGAAGACTAGTCGCAGCCCTACACACCAATTCAACAGGGATTGGATCAAACGATAACCAAATTAAATTTTACTGCATATCCATCTTTATTACTCTTGTAACAAAAGGACGCTATGTCTTCAAACTCTTCTTCTATATTATATTTTTATGCAAAAATGACTATGGTTGAATAATGATATGACCTTGTCGTATGTCACAGTATATTCGGTTTCAATGTCACCATACTGAATCTTGTAATGGTTATTGTATACATAGTACACAAGATATTAAGATTCGCGAGCCATTTAATAGAGTTCAACTAAGACCTTTGTAACACCGGAACTTGGTTAGCAAGGAAGTAAAATCCTGACGAGCTCTTTGTAACTAAGTCAAACGCGATTTCCATAGCAGAGGGGTGGATGATCAGTAGCATAACAACTAATAATGGAAGCAATGCATGGGAAATAAAGCATTCTGGCGACACGAAAATCATGCGTCCCTGAAAGATTAAGGGACCGACCATTTAACTTGAAAGGGGGGGGGGGGGGGGGGGGGGGGGTTATGGTTTTTTGTTTCGTTCAGAATTTTTTTTTCGGACAACACAAGAGTTAGAATATTTATCTTTTTTGTCGCGGAATTTTTTTCCAGAATTTATCATTAGGTTATATGACAAAAACTCTGAATCAGATTATTTTTTTTTTCCTCCACTAAAATCAGAATATTTTTTTCAGCAACATTGGGAATCAGAATATTTTTTTAGAAAAAAACCATAAGCCCCCCCCCCCCCCCCCCTTCAAGTTAAATGGTCGTTCCCTAACATCTCCTGTCATATATAAATGGCACCGGATGTGAAGTAATATTTTCCCAAAACCAGTAAGAGAAACTCCAATTAAGTAACAAGCTTGCTCTTCAATCATGGTTGCAACCAGCTTAAGCACGGAAATTCCATATTTAGACCAGACTTTGACGTTCTACACGGAGTTTTGTTTACTTCAGTCAAATTGCAGATTACCCCTCAACTACTAGCTAGGGAACAATTCACACTACTTTAAGATACGGTTTAGATATGGGTTAACACCACTTTCAACAATATATCAGTTATATCGTGGCGGTCAGTTTTATTGGTGGAGGAAACCGGAATACCCAGAGAAAACCGCTGATTTATCGCAGGTCACTGACGAACTTTATCACATGTTTTATCGAGTACAACTTGCCTGAACGGGGTTCGAACTCACAACTTTAGTGGTGATAGACAGTGATTGCATAGGTCGTTGTAAATCCAACTCCGTACGATCACGACCACGATGGCCCCTCTTTAAGATACGAGTTATGCTCTTAACTGAATAGGGATTGTGCGCGATCTAGCTTGGTGATCAAACGGGTACTCTGATGTCCTACGCCAATAAAACTAGCCGCCACCACATGACTGAAATATTGTTGAAACATGAGTTAGGTGGTGTTAAAAAGTATAAGATGCTACCAATATCATATGCAGTTCACTTGTGCCTCATTTGAAATACAGAGATGCATCAGGTTATCAGTCAATTGAGGGCGAAATTTTATCGTTTATTATTAACATTTGTGTATCATGCCAGGTTTCCTCCACTTTCTTGTTACGGATGGACTGGATTATAGTGTTGAACGCCACTATCAACACTATTTCAGTTATATCGTGGTGGTCAGTTTTATTGGCGGAGGAAACCGGAGAAAACCCCCGACCTGTCGCAAGTCACTGACAAAGGACTGGGAGCTATAAGGGCCAAAATCGGCCCCACCTCAGATGTCGATAAAGTTTTCTCCAAAATGTATTCACAATATGTACTTTTCAGAAATAAATACAGTTGGTTAATAGGTGTATCTAATTCCTCACAGCGGATCGACAAATTCAGGTAATGAAAAGCAGTGAACGTCATTTTTTTCATTATACAGAACGTACGTATCATTGTATTATAATGCATATCTATAAAAAACAAAAACAAAGCATAATAAAACTCAATAAACAAAGCATAAATTTGACTTAATATGCAATGTGGATTGATTTCAGGAATAAAAATATGTTCCGAAGCTGTATTATGAAATTAAAGTGAACGAATAGTAATGTCGCAACGTAACCCATTTTAGACGGTCTCCTATTTTCGACGGTTTGTTTCACGTGATAAAATCTCTCATTATTTTGATCGCTTCATTTGTCAGAGGTTATATTATGATGCTGAAATTGCATGAATGATCTCATGAAATCTGATCTGAAAATGTCATCTTTAAATGTAAGAACTACGTACCACATCTATTATTTCACGTTCAAATTGTAGTTTTTCGTAATTCATTTTTTCGTCACCTTAGCAAAGCTTTAACCATTTAAAAAATATATCTCATACAGACCAATTTTGGATTCATCGTCTGCTATTACATTGATAATGTACATATTGAGATCAATAGGGGCGGATCCAGGATTTCAAGTTAGGGGGGAGGGGGCCGCACTTAAAACAATTGCGCCGAGCGGAGGCAGGTGCGCAAATTGTTGGGGTATTTCGTGTGAAAAATCACGATTTTACGCCAAAAAATCATATTTTTTCCAATTTTAGTGTAGGGGCTCGCGCCGGGTGCGCCCTCCCCCTGGATCCGCCCCTGGGACATCAATTCAGAAACTTATTAACATTGATCGTCGAACACTTTTTTAACCGTACTTTATTCTTAATGCGATAATATATTCCAGTACATTTTTACGGACAACCATCACAAATCTATAGAAAAAAAAATGCCAAGGTGCGGGTTGAGAGAAATCCAATATTTAAAGATCGCTTTTTTTTCATAATATGGAAATATTTTGGGAAATGGTGTGAAGCAAAATGTTTAATGTGTAACGATTTTAGCTACGACCCTGTGAGAATTATTATATATTTTTTTATAAACTGATAACATACCTTGCAATCAGATATCCCATAGAAAGTGGTTGTCGATAGATAATTGTTTTACAATCAAGTATTTCATATATATTTATGATGAGAACAGGTTTACAACCATATGATTAATCGTGTAGGTAAAATGTGTGGTGTCGCTGCCATGAGTCTATGTATGATTGTTTTGATTGTCACTAGAGAAAGAGGAGATGGTAGATATTATTTTGATTTGTGACAAACCAACAACAACACTCCTAATAAACTGTTTCTATCAGAATCTGCTGTAAGTTGTCTTTTACGTGTAAGGAGTGTGTCCTTTACATCCCGCGCTAAGGGATGTATTAAATTCGTTCCTCATAGCTGTCTGGTGTCCCTTTCACATAAAGTCGGCGTTTTCCAAGAGGAAGCCATTTGTTATTTTATTTATGTCAAATTCGCAGTCATGTTAGGATTTTAATAATAATAGGATATTATACATTATTATACAGCTATAATTTTAATCCAATCAAAAACAATATGGTTGTGATCGTCTTCCGTAATTAGAATCGTCAAAATGAAATACAACCGAATTAATATCAAATGGTGACTTGTTTCAACCTCATTTAAAATATACCTTGACATTCTGTAATACTTGTACTCGTACATCACGTTCACGATCTTTTATTACAACACTATTTCACTCAAGTGTACATTTCGTTCCTGTTCTAGTTAAAGGACTTTATCAAACAGAATCATACAGTTTACATATAATGCAGTTAATACACATTTAATCCACAGAAGAATATTTCTATTTTCCACGCCTTGTGGTGTGGGGTCGCTATTGTGCATGCGAAATATTAATTGCAAACCCCATTGACTGGCTATTTGATATGAAAAGAAAGTTTATAAACAGTGATAATCATAAATTCCATCAATATCAATAAAACAATTACCTTTCATCTTAACTGAACTTGAACCGTCGTGGTCGTATGGTAGTTGAATTTACAACTATCTGTGCAATCATTGCCTATCACCACTTAAGTTGTGAGTTTGAACCCCATTCATGGCGAGGTGTACTCGATAAAACATTATGTGATAAAGTTTGTCAGTGACTTGCGACAGGTCTGTGGATTTCTCTGGGTACTCCAATTTCCGCCACAAAAGTAGTAACTGAAATATTTTTGAAAGTGGTGTTAAACACCTAACCTCCAATGGACAAATGATGGATCAAACGTTTGTGTATGTAGTGCATAACATAAAACACCTTTGGGACATAATGTGAGAGCTATCTGTTGGATTGTGCCCAAAAAATATCTATTCCTTTTGGATCAAACTATTTTTCTTCCTTGTAGCATCGATAGACCATTAAACCCGTTACCTCCGTATCCCTGTAGTAATAACTATTTCAGTATCCCGGAAGAAAATATATAATCAATAATTGGGGCTTATGAAAAAAACTATTTTGGATGAAGTGGTGTTTATTTTATTTCTATCTTACATTTATAGCGAGCACAGAGAGCTCTACAGCAACATGGGCATGCGCATTGAATACACAATCTTCCTTATGATGAGATTGAAATCCTTTCGTCCGGAAATTGATAAAAATTGGCAGCCCCGGAGAGATTGCCAAAAATATAAAAAAAAGTCTCCAATAAATGATTTTAAAACTAAAATGATATCATGAACTTCTAAAAAATGCTATTTAAGTAACAAAAGACAATAAAAGGTGCTTACATTGTTAAATTAATCAGAATGACATCTCGCTATCAAAGTCATGACGTCATGTTATTCATAGACATAGGCCAAAGTCGTCAACAACATTTCGCGGAATTTTAATTAAAATCTTGTATTTTCATTCCCGAGTCAAAAAATTTCAAAACGACATCTATTTCATTTGCAACTGCGTCAATTCCGTAAATCGTGACGACATGTAAACAAACACAGCACTTTTTTCAAGCGTGTCCAGATTATTAGATAAAAACCTTTCTAGTTACGGATTAGTAAAAGATAATTATAGAATAAATTTGACTTAATTTTGAACTACAATATTTTCAGAAAATATCAAATTTATTTTTTGGACCATTTGCAGCCGATGTAGAAAAACTCGCCTTGGTGTGTTTTAGTTTTGTTTTATTTTTTGCAGAATCTACGCGGGTGGTCTAAATATTTACTCGGATCAATCAAAACTTTGATTAATACAACACTGGCGTACTGAAAGGACTTTATGTTAACCACAGGGCCTTGTCACTATCCAGGTAAATATACTATCAATGTATAAACATATACAAGGGCGGACATCTTTTTTTACCCCCGCTCGCTTCAAGTCGTGTTTGTTTTTTAAATTCCTTCTAATATATTCAAAACCCTGTTTGGTTCAACTCCCAAGACCTTATTTTTTTTGGAAAATATCATGACCTCCCCTCGACTACCTCTTGTGAAGGCGCAGCGGTCGTTTTTGTCAGGAATTCGCCCGAGTATTGAACATATATGAATTAATGTATTAGTTAACGTTCAAATGTTCACTCAGCAATTTCACTTTTTACATATCAAGTCCATTTTTTATATACAAATTTGTAAACATTAACAATACGACTTCCGTCGCGGTCTGTTCGTTTGGTTTATTCTGTAACACCATTATATTCACGTGCAAGTTTTAGCGGGAATGTTGATATAAATATTCTGAAATTTTCTGGTGCGGCATATTGCGCTACACAGTCGAGGAGGAAACATTATTCAACAAGAAGTTTTCATAAATCAAGATGCCTAGAGCTAGAGGGAGGAGAGTGAGGCCCGTCAATCCAGCGGGTTTAGTGTACAGGCAGAGATTACGTGCGCGAGAACATAGAGCAGTTCAACAGGAAGTAATTCGGCCGAGGCGTGACCGTAATCCCAGGAACATACAACCAGTGCAAGCTGATGAACAAGCTAATGTTCAGCCGGAACCTGCTGTTCCACAAGTGCAATACCTACCAGTACCTGTTATACCTCCGGTACAACAAGTTTTGCCACCAGTGCAACCAGTGTCAACCCAAAATCAAGGTGTGCAAGCTGAACCAGTAGTTGCAAATGGTGAGAATCTATTAAATATGCCTTGCACAAATGATACACATACACCAATGTTAATGGCCTTTTCAAATGAATTAGACATTGTTCTACCGCAAACACTAAAAGATAAAATATGGAACTTAGAATACATTGATTTATCTTTGTTATTAAGACAAAATTTTAATTTTCCTAATGAAAATCAGAACTGCATTGCTGCTGATAATGGCCGATTAGTACTTCAGTCCGTCAACAAACCTGCAAAAAACACATTGAAAACATATCTATGTGGACTGATGCTTTCATAAATTATGCTAAGGTTTTAATTACTAAACATCCACTTCTTGCTGGAGATCTTTTTATGTACATGGCAATAATTAGGGGTGCAATATCTGACGCCACGTTTGACCGTGTTTACATGTGCGATCAGCAATTTAGACTTAGAATGTCATTGAATCCGACAAATTCATGGTCACCAATTGATGGTACACTTTGGTTACGTTTTATTGCTAAGGGTGCTTCTGGTCTTCAGAACTCGACTCTCTCTAATAATGGAAGTCAGAGACCATGTTATGATTATAACTTTAAAAAAGGTTGTTTTAGGCGTAATTGTATTTACCGTCATAATTGTATGAAATGCGGTGCCATTCATCCTGCTGCTTTGTGCAATCAATTTTTTTAAAAGAATTCTAATGCACAACTAAATGCTCGCAAAAGTACAAATTCATATTTGCAAAATTCTCAAAGGGCAGCAGCTGTAAATATAAGACCTCCCTTGCTAGGTAATGGACCTCAAAACAAACAATAGACTTTGTTTTTCAGGTGACAGATTCAATGTTTGGAAACTTGGGTTTTCACCAATTAAACTCCATGAGCTTGAAGAATTCCTAAAACTTTACCCTAATAAAACTGCTGCCTATGAATTACTAGATGGTTTTTCAAATGGATTCAAAATTAAATACAGTGGTCCTAGATTAGCATTAGAAACAAAAAATCTAAAATCTGTCTTTATTAATCCAACTGTTGCATTACAAAAAGTAGAAAATGAAATAAATTTGGATAGAATTGCTGGACCTTTTCAAAATCGGCCTATTTCTAATTTGAGATGTTCTCCAATAGGTGTTGTTCCTAAGAAGACAGGTGGTTGGAGATTGATAACCGGAAGTAGACATGTCAGTGGTTGTTATTTACCATACGACGATTGGACCTCAATAGCACGTGCTTTTGGATTAATAAACCTGTGAAACCTTGAGCACACAACAAAAATCAAGGACATGAATACATTGGAAGTCAATGTAATTATTTTGCAGTATTTTCTATCTCTTATCTTGTTATTATTGTTTATTGGAAGGTCCTCTATAAAGATTGCTCATTTCGTCCCGATCCGTTAACAAACATGGCTGCCACAGGAGATTCTTGTTTCTGATTGGCCGATTTAAAAAAATCTTCTCCTCTGAAACCGCTTGGCCAAATGAACCGAAACTTGGTAGGAAGCATCTTGCTAATTTTGTTCCGATTCGTTAACAAACATGGCCACCACAGTCAATTCTTGTTTCTGATTGGTCGATTTCTAAAAATCTTCTCCTCTGAAACCGCTAGGCCAAATGAACCGAAACCTGGTAGGAAGCATCTATTGGCGGTCCTCTATAAAGATTGCTCATTTCGTCCCGATCTGTTAACAAACATGGCCGCCACAGGCGATTCTTGTTTCTAATTGGCCGATTTAAAAAAAAAAATCTTCTTCTCTGAAACCGCTTGGCCAAATGAACCGAAACTTGGTAGGAAGCTTCTATGGGCGGTGGTCCTCTATAAAAACTGCTCATTCCGTTCCGATTCATTAACAAACATGGCTGCCACAGTCAATTCTTGTTTCTGATTGGTCGATTTCTAAAAATCTTCTCTGCTGAAACCGATTTGCCAAATGAACCGAAGCTTGGTAGGAAGCATCTATTGAAGGTTCTCTATTAAGATTGCTCATTTGGTCCCAATCTGTTAACAAACATGGCTGCCGCAGGCAGTTCTTGTTTCTGATAGGTCCATTTCTAAAAATCTTCTTCTCTGAAACCGCTTTACCAAATGAACCGAAACTTAGTAGGAAGCATCTATGGGCGGTCCTTTATATAGATTACACATTTCGTCCCGATCCGTTAACAAACATGGCCGCCACAGGCGATTCTTGTTTCTGATTGGCCGATTTTTTAAAATCTTCTTTGAAGCCACTTGGCCAAATGAACCAAAACTTGGTAGGAAGCATCTATGGGCGGTCCTCTATATAGATTGCCCATTTTGTTCCGATTCGCTAACAAACATGGCCACCACAGTAAATTCTTGTTTCTGATTGGTCAATTTCCCACAATCTTCTCTTAAAACCGGTAGGCCAAATGAACCTAAACTTGGTAGGAGTATCTATGGAAGATCCTCTATTAAGATTGATCATTTCGTCCCGATCTATTAACAAACATGGCCGTCACAGGCAATTCTTGTTTCTGATTGGTCGATTTATAAAAAAAGCTTTTCCTCTGAAACCGTTTGGCCAAATGAAATCAAACTTGGTAGGAAGAATCTGCGTAAGGTCCTCTATAAAGATTGCTCATTTCGTCCCGATCCGTTGGCAAACATGGCTGCCATAGGCAATTCTTGTTTTTGGTTGGTCGATTTCTAAAAATCTTCTTCTCTGAGACTGCTTAGCCAAATGAACCAACATTTGGGGGGAAGCACCTATGGAAGGTTCTGTATTCAGTTTCCTCAAAGCGGAATGAAAGGTGAGCGACACAGGCTCAGCCTAGTTCTAATAATAAAACCCTAAATGCTCGCTTACTCGCAAGGGTTATAACACATAATGGAGCAGCCGCCGAGATTTTTTGCGCTCGCTTACAGAGCTTCTGACGCCTGCATTTATCAATAATAAGACATAACCTTTCCTTTTGTCCATTATTATAACAAGTTTTTATCACCTACCAGTATTTTAGAATGTAATTCCCACAAAATAAAAATCCATGTTTACTTTCTCTCTGAACATTTTGAATTTCGTCATTTCCGGCCTCACTATTTGGATGTCGATACCATATTTGGCGATTTGAGTCGTGAATGTTTACATCAGTGTGTAGTAAGAAATACCATATTTAGAAAAGCTCCGCCTTCTGTAGTTTCCGGTTATGGAAAACGATCGATAAATTTGAACAAGGTTGTTGCTACCTTTGAAAAGCATATATTTCTCAGCCAAACCGATTTAACAAGGACTGGGATCATCAGTAATAGTTATAATGAAATGTTTGAAGCGTAAATAGTGAGTTTTTATGTTTCAACTGCAACTTTTTTTTTGCTCCATTGTGACAAATGGGACCGCGTTGTAGCTCTGCCTAGACACAAGTTTGTCACAGGAGCTACATTATTGCAGCTAAGGCTCAGCCCACTGAGCCTCTAGTTTTAATTTGGGCTTTTTAAATGATTTTCTCACACTGATTGTTGTAATATTTCAAAAGATTGACTTTTATTTATACATTATATACATGGCAATATATGCACAATTGTGAATACACAATTATTATTGAAACATCTGAAATTGTACAAAAAAGAAAAAAAAGAAGAACATTAGTACACTAATCACTACATTATTTGACGGTAAGGAAGCACTGGGTATAGAAATAGGACGGTGCTTCGTCAGCTTGTTCATGATGTACAACGTTCGTCCTTAAATGGCTACCATTGTTATCAGAATGCCGCACACATTGAACATTAAAACCATTGTATAAACACTTGAGGTCAGAGAATTGTTCACATAAATCTGTTTTTTTAAACCATGTCCCTAGCATTGCCCCAGCACCAAACTATACCTGTTTATAAATGATGTGTTTGTTAACTTGCTTTCCCCTTGAATATAACTGAAATCAACCATACTGGGGGTCATAATATATTATGATATTTGAAATGGTTTTACAGTAAAGATGACCAGACGATATGTAAATTTTATATTAAGAATAACTACACGATTGGAAAAATACAATATAATGACATTGCAATGTCAACAAAGTAACGGGAGTTGTTTCCCTTTGAATGTAACAGAATGGCACGAGATAAATATATTCAAGTCTTTTTTTTCAGCAAACAATTTAACATGGACTATCAGAGAAGACGGACTGGGTACATCATTTTCCAACGGTATTAAATCAGTCGATAACAGATTCGTTGTACCAAGACACGATTACGGAGATTCTGCATTGTACTTTATTTATGCAGCCGTTACATTTGACTTTGCAGACGAGACATACTTGAAAGTAGTTTCGACAGTTTATCATAATATTACTCGTCGACATCCAAATTTGCCTAAAACAGGAGAGATTTCCATGTTGATGAGCAAGTATGGTGGATCAGCTGAATCTGATCGAATCCACACAAGTTTCTTATGTGGAACATTCAAATTACAAAGTGGGTATGAGATTGGCTCATATGTAGACTCATTTCAGTATGTGAAAAAATCTACATACGCAAATTATTTCGGTATGTTTAGGTTATGATTTCAGATAGGTGTGTGTGTACAGGTACTGGAAACTGTATCATTATCAATTATTCCATAAAGTCAGGTAGAGGGGTGGGGTGTTGGAATCAAATGCAAAATCGACAAAGATGTAAATAAATCGGTTTATTATTTTGTAGACCATTTCACATAATATTGCAATATTTTTGGAAGCAGGATTTAATTATGATTTCTCCTCTACATTATTTATTGGATATCGGACAACTTTACATCCATACAATCAACTTTTGTCGTGCTGCTGATGAGGTTGCAATTCCAAGGTGGACCTGTCACGACCTTGTCCTCCCGAACCGAATATACTACATGGTAGTTTAATTATGAACTTGGGACATCAGAAACATGACAAAGATGGCTTGTGTTGGTCATGTAGTTGGCTGCTATCCAATAAATCCTAGAACGGAGATATTATTAGATAGACTAATCCAATGTCCAAAAATATTTTAATTTTACCTAATTAAGGCAGAATCATTCACGAAAAAATAAACCAATTATTTTTTTTATCGATTTTGTATTGAAAGACTTCTCGTTCTTACACCCAGGCACACTAATTTCGTCCAAGTGAACTGATGAAATAAATATTTATATAGTGTCTGGTGCCTATGGTGTATGAATGATATGATTTGTTAGGTATGGGTGTCTTTTTTTTGTATGACACTTTTATGCTGTTTTTTTTGTACAAGGAGGTTAATACATGTATTTTTAATGTTCTAAAATCCTGTTTTTTCAGTTATTGTATGTGTAAAATTTATGTAGGTGTTTTATTGTGTTGATTCAAAATGGCCAATAATATATATTTTTTTCTATGAAAAACAGAAAGCTATAAGTGACAAAATAATTCACAAAACAATTAGTATAAATAAGATGTATTATATTATATTATTAGTCGTTCGTCTTTACCCCTTACTTGGTTGTAGGAGGGCTCATGTCTTATTTATGTTATATGTGTTTGTTTGGTTCGTCTTTACCCCTTACTTGGTTGTAGGAGGGCTCATGTCTTACTTACTTGGCTGTAGGAGGGCTCATGTCTTATTTATGTTATATGTGTTTGTTTGGTTCGTCTTTACCCCTTACTTGGCTGTAGGATGGCTCATGTCTTATTTATGTTATATGTGTTTGTTTGGTTCGTCTTTACCCCTTACTTGGTTGTAGGAGGGCTCATGTCTTATTTATGGTATATGTGTTTGTTGTTTATAGTGGTGTCCAACACGTATATACTGTATATATGTGTAACATGGCAGGTGTCTTATAAGAGAGAGTAACTGCTTACCATTGGGGAGCACCTGAATTCACCCCCGATTTTATTGGTGGGGTCTGTGTTGCTCATCTATTTAGTTTTTTTGTGTTGTCCTACTATGTGTCTTTACATTCTGAGTTCCATGTTGTGATGTCCGTTACGATTTCCGCATAAAAACGACGTTCGGTGTTCGGTTCTGTTTGTCTTTACCTCTAGTTGTTTGTAGGAGGGCTCAAGTCTTATATACATTATTTGTGTTTGTTTCCGTTTCCGTATAGTGGTGTCCAAAACATATTGTGTTGTGTTTTTGGTTTTCTTGGTCTTGTTGCCAGTTTCTCTGGATTGTCCATTTTTAATTGGCCCTTCGGTATTCTTTAATGTGTAAGTCAATACTATTATATTATCACACCCATATCATAGTCGTTGAGGAAGTAAGAGTATTAAGGAAAATCACCGTGGGCTTTAATATCATAATTAAAGGCAGCAATCACACCAGCCTTGCTTCAGACTATGAGTGAATTTGTTTCACTATGTTTTTGTTCTGTTTATACATATTGTGATTTTGTCTTGTTCCCTCAAATTGGTAACGTACCATTGTTGTATAAAGGGGAGGTGGTTTATTAAGGGAGGTCACCTCATCTAATAAAATCACTGTTCCATTCTACATTGTAGCTGTCCAATTTAGATTTGTTTTAGAAAAATAGTATTATTTGTTAATCTTAGAGATAGTGCAATTTTTAATTGGAGATTTTGTTTATTTTTTGAGTTTAAATACGGTTGTTGTTGTTGTTGTTTTTGGATATTATAAGATGCAGATTTACAGAAATATACTATAACTAACGGTTTGCACACAGATAGTGTCTCAATAAACGTGTCTTTGCTATCCATACTAGTAAAGATAGTTGATCAGACAAATGCCTGTGGGTTTGCAATAGGGATATTACAGGAATAAACCATTAAATAGAAATTTTATCTTTCTTGACTGTTGTAGTCTGATTAGTGAATAATAAATATGGGAATGGGAGTTAAATTGTATGGAAGGCTATTACCTGATCTCGTTCATTATATATATTGGCACTTTTTATGGCAAAGACTACAAGAAATAGTCCCATAGAAATAACAAAGACTATTGTACATTTGTGCTTTGTTAGATTTATTTTAAACAAAAGACTGTACATATATAATAAAACTAAATACAAACAAGGATGACAAGACAATGTCTACATGGAGAAACAATATAAAGGCCACATTGTGTAAAGCAAGGGTTATGAAATAAAAATAGAGCGAAGATTGAAGTTAGCTCTTTTGTCAATATTCCAATTCAGAATGACACATGTCAAGACTGTGAAACCCTTAATTTTTCTCACTTCATGGGCCCACATCATGCTTAAGCTTTGAAGACTAGTCGCAGCCCTACACACCAATTCAACAGGGATTGGATCAAATGATAACCAAATTAAATTTTACTGCATATCCATCTTTATTACTCTTGTAACAAAAGGACGCTGTTTCTTCAAACTCTTCTTCTATATTATATTTTTATACAAAAATGACTGGTTGAATAATGATATGACCTTGTCGTATGTCACAGTATATTCGGTTTCAATGTCACCATACTGAATCTTGTAATGGTTATTGTATACATAGTACACAAGATATTAAGATTCGCGAGCCATTAGAGTTCAACTAAGACCTTTGTAACACCGGAACTTGGTTAGCAAGAAAGTAAAATCCTGACGAGATCTTTGTAACCAAGTCAAACGCGATTTCCATAGCAGAGGGGTGGATGATCAGTAGCATAACAACTAATAATGGAAGCAATGCATGGGAAATAAAACACTCTGGCAACACGAAAATCATGCGTCCCTGAAGGATTAACATCTCCTGTCATATATAAATGGCACCGGATGTGAAGTAATATTTTCCCAAAACCAGCAAGAGAAACTCCAATTAAGTAACAAGCTTGCTCTTCAAGCATGGTTGCAACCAGCTTAAGCACGGAAATTCCATATTTAGACCGGGCTTTGACGTTCTACACGGAGTTTTGTTTACTTCAGTCAAATTGCAGATTACCCCTCAACTACTAGCTAGGGAACAATTCACACTACTTTAAGATACGGTTTAGGTATGGGTTAACACCACTTTCAACAATATATCAGTTATATCGTGGCGGTCAGTTTCATTGGTGGAGGAAACCGGAATACCCGGAGAAAACCGCTGATTTATCACAGGTCACTGACAAATTTTATCACATAATGTTTTATCGAGTACACCTCGCCTGAACGGGTTTCGAACTCACAACTTTAGTGGTGATGGACAGTGATTGCATAGGTCGTTGTAAATCCAACTCCGTACGATCACGACCACGATGGCCCCTCTTTAAGATACGAGTTATGCTCTTAACTGAATAGGGATTGTGCGCGATCTAGCTTGGTGATCAAACGGGTACTCTGATTTCCTACGCCAATAAAACTAGCCGCCCCCACATGACTGAAATATTGTTGAAACATGGGTTAGGTGGTGTTAAAAAGTATAAGCTGCTACCAATATCATATGCAGTTCACTTGTGCCTCATTTGAAATACAGAGATGCATCAGGTTATCAGTCAATTGAGGGCGAAATTTTATCGTTTATTATTAACATTTGTGTATCATGCCAGGTTTCCTCCACTTTCTTGTAACGGATGGACTGGATTATAGTGTTGAACGCCACTTTCAACAATATTTCAGTTACATCGTGGCGGTCAGTTTTATTGGCGGAGGAAACCGGAGAAAAACCCCGATCTGTCGCAAGTCACTGACAAAGGACTGGGAGCTATAAGGGCCAAAATCGGCCCCACCTCAGATGTCGATAAAATTTTCTCCAAAATGTATTCACAATATGTACTTTTCAGAAATAAATACAGTTAGTTAATATGTGTATCTAATTCCTCACAGCGGATCGACAAATTCAGGTAATGAAAAGCAGTGAACGTCATTTTTTTCATTATACAGAACGTACGTATCATTGTATTATAATGCATATCTATAAAAAAAACACAAACAAAGCATAATAAAACTCAATAAACAAAGCATAAATTTGACTTGATATGCAATGTGGATTGATTTCAGGAATAAAAACATGTTCCGAAGCTGTATTATGAAATTAAAGTGAACGAATAGTAATGTCGCAATGTCACCCATTTTCGACGGTCTCCTGTTTTCGACGGTTTGTTTCACGTGATAAAATCTCTCATTATTTTGATCGCTTCATTTGTCAGAGGTTATATTATGATGCTGAAATTGCATGAATGATCTCATGGAATCTGATCTGAAAATGTCATCTTTAAATGTAAGAACTATGTACCACATCTATTATTTCACGTTCAAATTGTAGTTTTTCGTAATTCATTTTTTCGTCACCTTAACAAAGCTTTAACCATTTAAAAAATATATCTCATACAGACCAATTTTGGATTCATCGTCTGCCATTACATTGATAATGTACATATTGAGGTCAATAGGGGCGGATCCAGGATTTCAAGTTAGGGAGGCGCACTTAAAAAAATTGCGCCGAGCGGAGGCAGGTGCGCCAATTGTTGGGGTATTTCGTGTGAAAAATCACGATTTTACGCCAAAAAATCATATTTTTTCCAATTTTAGTGTAGGGGCTCGCGCCGGGTGCGCCCTCCCCCTGGATCCGCCCCTGGGACATCAATTCAGAAACTTATTAACATTGATCGTCGAAAACTGGTCGAAATTTTAGTATTAATCTTAAAGAAGTAATAGATAGATTTATTTGGACAATAGAACTTTGTCATATTTGAAATTTTTTTAAACACTTTTTTAACCGTACTTTATTCTTAACGACAACCAATGCGATGATATATTCCAGTACATTTTTACGGACAACCATCCCAAATCTATAGAAAAAAAATGCCAAGGTGCGGGTTAAGAGAAGTCCAATATATAAAGATCGCTTTTTTTCATAATATGGAAATATTTTGGGAAATGGTGTAAAACAAAATGTTTAATGTGTAGCGATTTTAGCTACGACCCTGTGAGAATTATTATATTTTTTTTTATAAACTGATAACAAGCCTTGGAATCAGATATCCTATAGAAAGTGGTTGTCTATAGATAATTGTTTTACATTCAAGTATTTCATATATATTTATGATGAGAACAAGTTTACAACCATATGATTAATCGTGTAGGTAAAATGTGTGTCGCTGCCATGAGTCTATGTATGATTGTTTTGATTGTCACTAGAAAAAGAGGAGATGGTAGATATTATTTTGCTTTGTGACAAACCAACAACAACACTCCTAATAAACTGTTGCTATCAGAATCTGCTGTAAGTTGTCTTTTACGTGTAAGGAGTGTGTCCTTTACATCCCGCGCTAAGGGATGTATTAAATTCGTTCCTCATAGCTGTCTGGTGTCCCTTTCACATAAAGTCGGCGTTTTCCTAGAGGAAACCATTTGTTATTTTATTTATGTCAAATTCGCAGTCATGTTAGGATTCTAATAATAATAGGATATTATACATTATTATACAGCTATAATTTTAATCCAATCAAAAACAATATGGTTGTGATCGTCTTCCGTAATTAGAATCGTCAAAATGAAATACAACCGAATTAATATCAAATGGTGACTTGTTTCAACCTCATTTAAAATATACCTTGACATTCTGTAATACTTGTACTCGTACATCACGTTCACGATCTTTTATTACAACACTATTTCACTCAAGTGTACATTTTGTTCCTGTTCTAGTTAAAGGACTTTATCAAACAGAATCATACAGTTTACATGTAATGCAGTTAATACACATTTAATCCACAGAAGAATATTTCTATTTTCCACACCTTGTGGTGTGGGGTGGCTATTGTGCATGCGAACTATTAATTGCAAACCCCATTGACTGGCTATTTGCTGCCTGTCTAGAATATTTTATTTTTTTCTCGATCGACAGTTCAGAAGCTAGAAAACAATATGATGAATAGTGTCTGTCAATCATGCAAACAATAACTTATGCACATGACAGAACGCATTTTCAATGCACTACATACACAAACTTTTGATCCATCATTTGTCCATTGGAGGTTGATTTAAGAGAATGGAACTGATAGAAGTTAAAAGTTTAATTTGGGCGCAAAAGGGGAAACTTTATATAATTTATGAAAATGTGATGTGAATTCAGTGGTCAACCATTCCAGTCTGGTGGCAAAAAAAGGTATTGTTCTGATATGCCTAACGTTGTGTCTGCAAATTCTGTCCAATGAACCCCAACAAAAAACCTACTTTCAGCAAACCAATTCTTTTCATTGATTGATATGAAAAGAAAGTTTATAAACAGTGATAATCATAAATTCCATCAATATCAATAAAACGTTTACCTTTCATCTTAACTGAACTTGAACCGTCGTGGTCGTATGGTAGTTGAATTTACAACTACCTGTGCAATCATTGCCTATCACCACTTAAGCTGTGAGTTTGAACCCCATTCATGGCGAGGCGTACTCGATAAAACATTATGTGATAAAGTTTGTCAGTGACTTGCGACAGGTCTGTGGATTTCTCTGGGTACTCCAATTTCCGCCACAAAAGTAGTAACTGAGATATTTTTGAAAGTGGTGTTAAACACCTAACCTCCAATGGACAAATGATGGATCAAACGTTTGTGTATGTAGTGCATAACATAAAACACCTTTGGGTCATAATGTGAGAGCTATCTGTTGGATTGTGCCCAAAAAATATCTATTCCTTTTGGATCAAACTATTTTTCTTCATTTTAGAAGTAGCATCGATAGACCATTAAATCCGTTACCTCCGTATCCCTGTAGTAATAACTATTTCAGTAACCCGGAAGAAAATATATAATCAATAATTGGGGCTTATGAAAAAAAACTATTTTGGATGAAGTGGTGTTTATTTTATTTCTATCTTACATTTGTATATAAATGTTACGTGCCGACATACCATCGATTTTTACGGCAAAGATTGCTTCTCAAATATCAAAACGTCATCTAAGCGCTTGAAATATTTGAACATTTTCCCGTCGTTTTTCAAGAAATTTAACACCTCGTGAAACTAAAAAAATACTTTAACAGTATTTGTGTTTTATTTATTTTAATAATCTGGTAAAATATTTTTCTGGTGCACGACTGCGGAGGTGCTTAATTTCTTCGAAAACCGTCCAAATATCGCGGGCAAAATTCCACGAAATACAGAAAACAAATAACGCTCATGACGTCACAATGACGTCAAATACGTATCGATTTTGTTGGAAACAAGGTTTAACATCAAAAGTATGATCTCGTCTATAATATAAAACACATAACATTTTAATCAAGTATGTTCTGAGATAATGATTCATTAAATATGGGGCCATATATGTCACTTATAGTCCCCAGTTCTTTTTATGGCATTGACGCCGGATTACACGCACTGAGTTTTTCTCTTGGCTTTAGTGTACACAAACTGTATTTAAAATAAATACAATTATTTACAGAAACATAAGTTATTTACTGATGAATTTCATTACTTGAAATGAATCATGAAATGTACAGAGTGTGTATATAATGGTCTCATATATACAATCAGAAGAGTGAAAATATTGATTTTAAGGATCTGGCTGAGGTTATAAATAAATTAATATTTAACGACCTCCACAATCCTCCACCAACAAAATATTTTGATATAATCATTAACCCTCTATACTCAAAACAACTGCTCAATTTGGTGTTGGTGGAAGACTGTGGAGGTATATAAAATAGCTAAAATGTACATTAAATATGTCGTTTATAGTCCATTTTTAGCATTATCGTCTAATTATGATGTCATTATGACGTCATAACGCACCCAATTTCACGGAAAGTTATATTTTTTGAAAATTTGTTTATCTAACAATTAAATTAGTAAATCGTTTTTATTCTATGTCGAGCATTATTTTTTAATATAATGTGGGGCCAATTTTGCACCTTAACACCTCGACTGAGCGGGATTCGAACTCACAACGTTAGTGGTGATAGTCACTGATGCATAGGTAGTTGTTAATCCAACTACCACGACGGTCCCATTCTAAACTGGTCTATTGAGGGATTGTGGTTCCTGTCTATATAGCTGTACGACATTGTTTTATATAGTGTGTGCAGGTTGACGACTTGAAGCTCAAAATTACCAAATAACAAATAATATAAAACTGATACTATTTTGAGCAATAATTTTAAAACTATGGACTGTCCCAGGACGAGAACAGGTTCAAAAGAATCTAAAAACTATACAGAAGTGATAGAGGTATGAAAACACCATAACAACTTTTTACTGCCACTAGAAAAATATGTAGAGATGGATATGGACTTAAGATTTTGCCTTTTGTAACGGCTACAATTTCACCTACATGTACTCTTCCGAAATATGCAAAAGAAGGTCGTTAACGTGCTGGGAGTGTGGCACTCTTCAAACACGTCCGTCTCTTACCGTTATTGGAGTTTGTCAACTTCCTTATCGAGAGAGTACAACTTCTTCGTAACATGGGGACAAGCTGTGTAGATTTGTGGGCTGAGCTCTGGCATGGTCACCGATACCTGACACAACCCATTCATTAGTGATTGTGGACAGATGGAAGGATTAACAGAGGTATCGAGGGAGGGGCATACATTTTGTTCATTTATCTGGGTTTTTTTCCATTTCAAACCACAAGCACATGCTCAGTTTTATAAATATGTATTTACCCCCTTTATATTCAAGAATGGAATTCTGAGACGAACGAAAGAGTACACATATCATACTTCGTCATCAGAAAAATATTGTTAGGATTTTCAGATAATATACTGCGTTACTTAGCATTTTGACCTCTGGGATACACGATCTAAATTTATGTAAATTAGGTTTCTCAGAACAATAAGATGAGATCTACTTTTTGTAATAAACAATTGAAGCTTCATTAAGTAGTTTAGGAAAATGATAATGTCTTGTTTTAGTTTTTCTTAAGATTGGTCTAGATAAGTGTAAGTGTTTATCAAATAGTGTGTATAAAACTCTACAATGAGTGGGTTTATAAGAACGTTGTCCAATAAAGTCTTCCGTAACAATATCATAAATCTAAAAATATGAGATACAATACTTTGACTTAGGTGGAGTTTATATCTTGTTATATTAATATCTTTATTTCTGGTAAACTTTGTTAATACAATGGTATACAGATAACAAATTAAAGTACAACAATAAATAATAGCTACAGAGCAATATACAATATTTACAACAGGAGAGATCGAGAGGTTATATGAGGACATACATCTTTATTTATAAACCTAATACATTTTAAAAGTGCTGTTTTTTTTCGTTTTTTTTTGGTCAGATTCATCAAATCACCAAATTTCAGAATATTACAATTTTTTTTAAATATTTGTTTATCTATACAAGTCGTTCTTTTTTTCATCGAAATAATCACACTTTAATAGATAATGGAACTTAAAATCAAAATATCAATATTTTAAATGCTTGTACTTTTATTTCGCATATATCCCACAATGAATGGGCTTTTAAATGTATATACAATTTGTATGTTATTTATATTAATAACACCGCATCGATGGCGTAATGGTTAGCGTGCTCGCTTCGAGGGTGGTAGATCGTGGGTTCGAGTCCCGGTGGTGTCAAACCAAAGACTATACAATTGGTATTTGTTGCTACTCCGCTAAGCACGCAGCATTAAGGAGAAAGAACAAAGAGTGGTTGGCTCGGAAGAATCAGAATAATGTGTCCAAGTGGAGCGACATGTCTACCCGCGGACTGTTGTTTCAGTAAGCTAGCACTATAAGAATCCAACTCAGCGTGTTGGTCTAGAACAAAGCGGACCTCATCATCATCTCATTGACAATTAACTTGTTCTCGACTTAATATAGCTGAAAAATTGCTGAATTGGCGTTATACAACAATCACTCACTCACCCCTACATTGGTATACTATATGTATTCTATTGTAACATGCAATGTCGAACATGACTTGCTTGCCTACTAAGAGATCGACCATTTAATTTTAAAGGGTGGGTCAATGTAATCCCTCTCTCGACAGAATATTTTAGCATGAAACAAAACTCAAATTATTTTTTTTAAATGAAAAATTAATAAAAAAAAAATTCAGATTTTACTAAAATTTCTTGTTGAAAACTGCAGTGTCAGATTATTATTATTTGTTTGCATCTGTCAAGCCAAGATATCAATTTCCTTCAAAGTTGGCGACAGAAATAAACAAAAATTGCCCCACAAATTAAATAGGGTCAGACCTATAATCCGACATCTCGATAGTCTGACAGACTTTATTTTGTAATTTAAAAAAAAAAGAAAATCAGAGGCAGATACAAATACAAAAAACATATGACATGTATATACAATTTACACAGACAAAAGACAAAAAACATATGACATGTATATACAATTTACACAGACAAAAGACAAAAAACATATGACATGTATATACAATTTACACAGACAAAAGACAAAAAACATATGACATGTATATACAATTTACACAGACAAAAGACAAAAAACATATGACATGTATATACAATTTACACAGACAAAAGACAAAAAACATATGACATGTATATACAATTTACACAGACAAAAGACAAAAAACATATGACATGTATATACAATTTACACAGACAAAAGACAAAAAACATATGACATGTATATACAATTTACACAGACAAAAGACAAAAAACATATGACATGTATATACAATTTACACAGACAAAAGACAAAAAACATATGACATGTATATACAATTTACACAGACAAAAGACAAAAAACATATGACATGTATATACAATTTACACAGACAAAAGACAAAAAACATATGACATGTATATACAATTGTACACAGACAAAAGACAAAAAACATATGACATGTATATACAATGTTACACAGACAAAAGACAAAAAACATATGACATGTATATATAATGTTACACAGACAAAAAACAAAAAACATATGACATGTATATACAATGTTACACAGACAAAAGACAAAAAACATATGACATGTATATACAATGTTACACAGACAAAAGACAAAAAACATATGACATGTATATACAATTGTACACAGACAAAAGACAAAAAACATATGACATGTATATACAATTGTACACAGACAAAAGACAAAAAACATATGACATGTATATACAATGTTACACAGACAAAAGACAAAAAACATATGACATGTATATATAATGTTACACAGACAAAAGACAAAAAACATATGACATGTATATACAATTGTACACAGACAAAAGACAAAAAACATATGACATGTATATACAATTGTACACAGACAAAAGACAAAAAACATATGACATGTATATACAATGTTACACAGACAAAAGACAAAAAACATATGACATGTATATATAATGTTACACAGACAAAAGACAAAAAACATATGACATGTATATACAATGTTACACAGACAAAAGACAAAAAACATATGACATGTATATACAATGTTACACAGACAAAAGACAAAAAACATATGACATGTATATACAATTGTACACAGACAAAAGACAAAAAACATATGACATGTATATATAATGTTACGGCGACAAAAGACAAAAAACATATGACATGTATATACAATTGTACACAGACAAAAGACAAAAAACATATGACATGTATATATAATGTTACGGCGACAAAAGACAAAAAACATATGACATGTATATACAATTTTACGGCGACAAAAGACATTTAATTTATAAAAGCAAACATTTTGCAACACTGCACTGAAATTTCAAACACCAAGGACAGTTTCAAATGGCAACCACTTTTTACATATACATTCTTTTTGTGTAGAGGATAAGAAATTTATGGTTGTCTTTTCTCTTTTAATACAATATTTTAGACCACCATTTATAAGAAATATTCGCGTAGTCAAGTTTTGGGTACAAAGAATTTTCGTCATCAAACTGGCATATATTAAAAATATTTTCGTCAAATTAATATTCAAGACATTTCCTTTAGAGAATGCAAAGAAAAAAGATCCGAATATATTACCTAGACAAATCGGTCAAGCTAAAGTTTTAGATCTTTATTATGTATTCGGACTATCGAACTGTCGCACTATCGGGCTGTCGGACTAACGGGCTGTCAGATTATAGCAACGCTCCCGATCAAATGGTCTTTCCCTAAATAGAGTCCCGTTGCATGTAAAATGTGCTAAAGGGGGTTTCCAATGCATCCTATTTGCAAAAAATTTGCTAAGCAATCACCAGCATGAATTGGGAATTACAGTGACTGACTTTATTTATCTTGTTAAGGGAACGACCATTTAACTTGAAGGGGGGGGGGGGGGGGGGGGGGGAATTCGCGCTTTGCGCGAAAAAATAAATAAATATTCTAACTCTTGTGTTGTCCGAAAAAAAAATTCTGAACGAAACAAAAAACCATACCCCCCCCCCCCCCCCCCTTTCAAGTTAAATGGTCGGTCCCTAAGACAAATCTTTTCCCGAGGTAAGCGTTCCTGTTTAGATATGTTGTGCATGAGTTATCAATTTCAAATTTAGAAAATAATGCGCAACACTTCATTCACATCCAATCAAAATTGTAAAGTGTATAGTGTTAATTTCATATTCAATAAACAAGAGCTCACTTGATAAAATCTTAGTTCCTATATTTTTACAACTGGTAATTTTCGTATTTTTCATTCGTTCATAAGAATTGGTGCTTGGCCATTCTTCTTATGAAGTTCATGAAAGTTCGTTTTTCAAAAATGACATAATACCGCATTTTTATAAAATGATTGGTTCTCTGAAAATTAGGTAATTTCATTCTCTAGAAATCCCAATTATATTTTTAGATTATAAAAATCCAGGAAGTAAATTAAGATGTACAATGTATTAAAATAGCGTGTTCGTTTACTATGATAATATATGATAAAACAAATCACCATGTCTAAATGTCTAAAGGAAAAGGTCCGATGTATCCTTTATTCATCAGTAATATTTAATGCTATTTTATTATTGGTTTTGGGAGGATTACTATATTACAAAAATACACGAAAAGACAAGGACCCTGTGAATTCTAAAGGAACGTTAAACTCACAGATACAATTGCCTGGTCATTCTGGAGTATGTATTCTTTGTGATTATCTTGGTAAAGACATAACAGCCAAAGACACATTGTTTGATAGAATTGAGACAGTTAAAGACGGACATCGGATATGTTGTACAACTAAACCATCCTTCATGCCAAAACTTATTGGAAAGGTAACTATATATATAGCAGGGGCGGATCCAGGATTTGAAGTTAGGGGGGGGGGGGACGTACTTAAAAAAATTACGCCGAGCGGAGGGAGGCGCGAACATTTTTGGGGGTATTTCGTGTGAAAAATCACGATTTTACGCCAAAAAATCATATTTTTTCCAATTTTAGGAGGGGCGCGCGCCGTGTGCGCCCCCTGGATCCGCCCCTAATAGCATAGGGGGCCGTCTAGTCCGAGATTCCTCTGCAGAGGAATCTCGGACTAGGGACCGTCTTGTTCGTGATCGTAAGGTAGTTGGATTTATACAACTACCTGTGCAATCAGTGCCCATCACTACTAACTTTGTGAGTTCGAACTCCATTCATGGCGTGGTGTACTCGATACAACATTATGTGGTGTTGAAGTTTGTCAGTGACAGGTCGGTGGTGTTTTCCGGGTACTCTGGTTTCCCCCACCAACAAAACTGACCGCCATGATATAACTGAAATATTGACACCATTTACCCAAACCATTCATTCTTTGACCGCTTTCTCCAAAATTATTAAGCTGAATTTTATTGTAGCGTTTTTTATCTAAGATTTATTATCCTCAGTAGAAATTAAAGATACCTGTATTAGTTTAGAGCATGATTAATAAATATTGTTTATTCTAACTTCTTCAATGATGTTCAAGCACCAACATTTGGAAATTAAGAATTTAATAAAAATACAAAAATTGTACAAGCAAATTACATTTCATGATTTATTATTTCAGATGATAATGACAGAGAAAGAGAGAGCAGAAGGTCAGTATTGACTAGGCTTTGCTATAATTATTTGTTATTGACAGGAATAGGTATATGGCCATTTGGTATCTCGCTAGCACCCTCTTACTTAATTGAAAGAAATTTTCAGACTAAATTGTTTATACAGACAATGTTACAGACAATATTATATACTTATTGACTGGGTATGAGGGGACAACAAACTTGCTATTCCCGAATACACAGTCCATAAGTATTTTATTATACCGAAAAACATTAAACTCATAGTTGATTGATCACCTCAAAATGATAAAGACCAATAAAATCACGCATCTTTTGCCAGTATTTTGCATTATAAATCTGAATATTGTCTCATGGACATTTTTATGCTATTTCCCCAGTCATTCATAAGAGTTTGATTCTTTTGAAAAAGTAGACTTCAACATAAATTTACATGGTGACTACAAGTCTTATGAAAATTTTGAATATTTTTGAAATTTGAAAATTTTGTGAAAATTTTCAATTTTTATCTTTAATTTTAGAATTTTGAAATTTTTTGAAAATTTTGAAATTTTTTGAAAATTTTGAAATTTTATGAAATTTTATGAAAACTAGAATTTTTGAATTTTTTTGAAAATTTTGAAATCTTATGAAAATTTTGACTGTCGTCTGCTCCGTTCGAGTTTCTCTAGATTTTAAGAAAGCAGATTAGTTCCGATCGAATAGTAAAATCCAAACAACCAATCCGGACACGGCAATAAAATTCCGCGAAACAGTGTGACGTTACCAGTCAAATAGTAAGAAACTATTGACCGATTTACTTCCCGTCATTAGACTTGAAAAAATAGTAAAACTATCGAATTTATTTTTAAATAGAAATTTATAACTGAGGTATAATAAATCACGTTTATTGATCAATGAAATTACTGAACTTGTCCACAAAAATAAAGAGCGAAAGCAGAAAGACGATAAGTGAAAGTTGGATACCATTCAAACATAATTTATAAATAGATTACATGTGTGTTAACAATCGATTTCCTTGATGTGTATATACATTTTTGATCGATCATCTTTTATGGGTTCGTGGTAGCAATCGACATAGAACACTGACAAATAAGGATAGCGGCAGTTTGACCCTTGACCTTTCGGCAATTTGAAATGAACCAATCAAATTCCATAATTACAACTCGCAAACGGAAAATCATCTGCATATACATGTATACATTTTATGTATTGTACAATCGATTGAATTTAATGACACTTTTAAAACACTCGATACGCCAATAGTTTCAATAATTAATTACATTTCGGATACTTGTTTCAAAATGTATATATAAGGATGTAAACATTTGATGTTTCTCTAAACTAATTGCCAGATACATATATTTCAACCTATGCTAAAAACAACTTCTCAAATATCATTTCTAGAGAAGGCTAAGGTTTGAAGTATGTGGCGAAATACGAATGACAAAACTTTTATAAGACTGGCCCATTATCACTGACAGAGGCGCTGTAGTTGACCTGAAAGTGGGGAAACTTTAAGCCATGACTCAAAGGTGGGACAAGCTTTCTCAAACTGACAAAACGGGTCAACTGGCTTCAAAACCACCCAAAAACCTCTTATTTGACGAGACATTTATTGTATCCATGCTAAAAATTCTTCTACTTCTAAATGTTTTCCTAAAAGTAGGAGGAGGCAAAACACAGTTCTGCCCCCACTTTTCAAAGTAGGGTGAAAATGCCTCCTTACCCACCGGCTCCTACGCCCCGACTGGGCCTATAATATCTATGGCTGTTTCATGATTCAATACCAATAGTCTACTGAAAGGTTGTCTGCCCTCAAATGTAATGCAAATGCAGCATTAATTCTGACTGTCGAGACACATGTAATATCACCGATTTAATTTGTGTTATTCAGCATTATATGTGCAATTGTTTTCCCATAAATTGTTTGGTTACGTTACGCTTACTGTCCATCAGAACTCCATCTCTGATACCATCCATACCCCTGTACCATCGAAAACGTATGCGTCGTAATATTGATGCATGTTTGATATTTGTTTTATATACCAATATAGTCCGTCACAAATAAATCAAATTTGTATTTCTTAGATACTGAAAACTATGAAAATTTGAAAAAGCAGTTAATATGGTGGAGAAGTCGACCAGGATCCATCCACATGCATCTTGATCTAGACAAATTGAAAGGTTTGTTTTTATATGTCTACTTTAAGTTTGAATGTGTTTCAATATTTACCCAAATCACATCATACAACTGAATGCCAAATAGCCATAAAGGTATACACCCATGGACAGGATGGATTAATGCTTAACGTTCAGCGAGCCATATTTTAGCAATATTCAGGACTTGAACAAGCTAAATAATATATAGTAACTATATGGAAATGAGGGAGGGTTTTGTCAACTAGGACAACGACTTCTGCCACTGGAAAAGTGTGGATAATTGGATAGGGACGAACAATATAGTCTTCTACAGCAGCTACAATGCGACGACTCTTTCGAAATTTACAAAAGAGGTCAATAAACTGCATAGAGCGTGGTACTCTCTCCACACTTACCCATTATGGTCCACGAACAGGCTGTTTTTAAACTGACACATCTTCCCCCATTTTGGCGAGGTGTACTCGATACAACATTATGTGATAAAGTTTGTCAGTCACTTGCTGCAGGTCGGTGGTTTTCACCGGGTACTCCGGTTTCCTCCACCATCACAGGGATGCATGGAGCATCTCTATGGGTTAGAGCCCCCAAGACCTTCACTAGTACCCAGACATGGAGAGAAAGTTTAATTAAGATGCACACTTAAATAAAATTAAAGCTTCCATTATTACACACACAATTGGTTTTCTTTGAATACTAAACTTGTATGTTATATGCTTGCTGGTTTTTAGTACTTTAAAATATGGAAGTGATACGTAAAATCTGAAATTTATTTTTCCTCAGATAAAGAATTTATATGGAAGACAGACGAAGATTCACTTGGAATGTCTTATAAAAATGGCATAGATATCAACACGACTTCAAGCAGCATAGTTATTCCTCGTAAAGCACTGTACTTTGTATACGTAGCAATAACGTTTGATTTTGGTGACATCACGTCTATACCAATATTTTACCACAATGTCACTAAAAGTCACCCATTGCTGCCACGTACCATAGCCACCCTTCTAATGAGTAAATATGGCGGATCAACTGAATCAGAACGAGTCTATACTAGTTTTCTGTGTGGAACATTTCAAATGCAAGGAAATTTCAACATCAAGACTGAAGTTTCGTCTTATGACTATGTATCCAAATCAAAGTATGCTAGTTACTTTGGAATGTTCAGAATTTGAATTGAACGGCTGCTGTTTTGCGGAAAAAACATCATTTCGACAGGTTGTGGGTTTAGAGAGTTATTTATGTTTTGTGGTATGTTACTTACGAAAAGGAATATTATTTTTTTATTTCGCTTAGCAAAGAGCTAGGTTTAGAAGAAGGCGGTCAGTGTTTGTTTCAGTAAAAGTGTGTTGTTTAGTGAAGTTCAACGTTGTCAGTAATATATTGGCAGAGGAGATAGTTTAAACCAGAGTACCCGAAAAAAAAATCAACATTCTCAGATTCACTGATAAATTTGTATTGTTTACTCCTCGTCACCACTGAGATTCGAATTCTCAACTTAAGCATTGGTGGGTACTGATTGCATAGATAGTCTACAATCCAAATACTAAGCGACCGCGGAGGGTACGGTCTGCCAAGGGCTATAGAAATCTATTATATGTCCAATTGTAGGATAATTTACATTTTTTTTTAGATGCACACAATGTAATCGTCTTTAAGCATTACATTGGCTTGGCAGATATGAAAATTGAAAATTACAGCAAACTCATAATCCCAATTGCAAACCAGTCATTACTGACAATGACAGTACGTATATAGGGGGATTAGCCTAAAGTTATGATTCATGGAAAATAGTAAAAAAAAATGACAGTCGAGTCTGATTTACTTTATTTCTGCTTGTAATATAATTAAATATATCAATGTGTGTCAGAATATGACTGTCCACTGTAGAACGAATGAACATTGTTGACTACACTTGTATGCTTAAAAAACTACTAGTAGAAATGGCATATTTATTCCTGTATTATTGACTAAAAGGAAATGTGATGTTTTTATCTCTTAGAATAAAAGTATTAAATCTTCTTGTATGTTTTAGTATGTAAAAGATGCACCGTGATATAACAAATAGCTAGCAATTATCATAGGTTCACTGTGATATAACAAATAGCTAGCAATTATCATAGGTTCACTGTGATATAACAAATAGCTAGCAATTATCATAGGTTCACTGTGATATAACAAATAGCTAGCAATTGTCATAGGTTCACTGTGATATAACAAATAGCTAGCAATTATCATAGGTTCACTGTGATATAACAAATAGCTAGCAGTTGTCATAGGTTCACTGTGATATAACAAATAGCTAGCAATTATCATAGGTTCACTGTGATATAACAAATAGCTAGCAGTTGTCATAGGTTCACTGTGATATAACAAATAGCTAGCAATTATCATAGGTTCACTGTGATATAACAAATAGCTAGCAATTGTCATAGGTTCACTGTGATATAACAAATAGCTAGCAATTATCATAGGTTCACTGTGATATAACAAATAGCTAGCAGTTGTCATAGGTTCACTGTGATATAACAAATAGCTAGCAATTATCATAGGTTCACTGTGATATAACAAATAACTAGCAGTTGTCATAGGTTCACTGTGATATAACAAATAGCTAGCAATTATCATAGGTTCACTGTGATATAACAAATAGCTAGCAATTATCATAGGTTCACTGTGATATAACAAATAGCTAGCAATTATCATAGGTTCACCGTGATATAACAAATAGCTTAGCAATTATCATAGGTTCACTGTGATATAACAAATAGCTAGCAATTGTCATAGGTTCACTGTGATACAACAAATAGCTAGCAATTATCATAGGTTCACTGTGATATAACAAATAGCTAGTAATTGTCATAGGTTCAGTGATACAACAAATAGCTAGCAATTGTCATAGGTTCACTGTGATATAACAAATAGCTAGCAATTGTCATAGGTTCACTGTGATATAACAAATAGCTAGCAATTATCATAGGTTCACCGTGATATAACAAATAGCTAGCAATTGTCATAGGTTCACTGTGATATAACAAATAGCTAGCAATTGTCTTAGGTTCACTGTGATATAACAAATAGCTAGCAGTTGTCATAGGTTCACTGTGATACAACAAATAGCTAGCAATTATCATAGGTTCGAAACTGTTATTTGATTTTGGAATACGTACCGATAATATTTATTATATAAACAGACATTATGAAAAGACAGTTGAAACAGTGATGGTCAACAATTCCACCATTATCAACAAAACGAACTATGACCTCTCATCTCAAACCATTGAACATAACAAAGAAACATGACTCCAATAAACCATTGAACATAACAAAGAAACATGACTCCAATAAACCATTGAACATAGCAAAGAAACATGACTCCAATAAACCATTGAATATAACAAAGAAACATGATTCCAATAAACCATTGAATATAACAAAGAAACATGACTCCAATAAACCATTGAATATAACAAAGAAACATGACTTCAATAAACCATTGAATATAACAAAGAAACATGACTCCAATAAACCATTGAACATAACAAAGAAACACGACTCCAATAAACCATTGAACATAACAAAGAAACATGACTCCAATAAACCATTGAACATAACAAAGAAACATGACTCCACAATAAACCATTGAACATAACAAAGAAACATGACTCCACAATAAACCATTGAACATAACAAAGAAACATGACTCCAATAAACCATTGAACATAACAAAGAAACATGACTCCACAATAAACCATTGAACATAACAAAGAAACATGACTCCAATAAACCATTGAACATAACAAAGAAACATGACATCAATAAACCATTGAACATAACAAAGAAACATGACTCCAATAAACCATTTTATCCTGCAATTAGTACATTTGCTGTACAAATATACCATACGAATAAATTTTTGCTTTATTCGTAGCCTACGAATAAACTTTTGAAGCCTACGAATAAACTTTTAAACCTACGAATAAACTTTTAAGCCCCGCCCATAGATTCCGGAACTACTTTTTTGTGTTTTTGCTCTCCTGTGAAGGAGTTATAATATTAACCGTAACCAATGTCAATAATCGACGTCGTCTTTTTCTAATAAATGTTTTCGTTCTCACTATTTGTAAATTTACAAACCGACAAAATGAAACTAATAATTTTAAAATTTCATATTTTTTTATACATATTTTACGATAAATAAAAAAATCCTAGAAGTCAATAAAAAACAAAACAAAAATCTTAAACAAATCCGAATCATTTATAACTTGACAGGGAAGCTTTGAAAACAAAACAAAAGCAACTAAAACTACAGGAGAAAGGGAATAAACCAAAGAGGGCATGCCTTCCAACAGATGAGGAAATTAACATCCTTTATAACAGAAACGTTCTGGGCAGTCACACACCACAATCTTTACTAAACACACTTATATGGTTAAATAACGCAGTACAATTTAAACATCAAACTCTAAGATTACTACATATATTTTATTATAAAATTTCTTCATATTAAATGTTCAATTAAATCACATCAATTACTTCAACATATCAGATAGTAGATTTCTTCAAGGTGAAAAGAACACATATTCCTGCTATTGCATCAAGTCACTTTAAAATTATAGATAATTTTTTATATTCTGAATTCTTTATGACACCACAAAATATCTATATAATTTGTTTTAACCATTTGGAATAATTGTATTCAGTCACTTCCTCCAATCATTTTGCATCTTTTTTTAAAACATTTTTTTCTTTTGCAAAATTCCAACAAAGTTGTATGATTTGTCAGTTGAAACTAGTGTTTTATCTGCTGGAATTCTACTCACTGTTGATCAGGATTACAGTACATTTTTTATTTTGTGCAATTCCATTTGAAACTGATTCACATACCCCTGGCCTGTATGCAACAACTGAGTGATAGTTCTTGAAAAATGTCCTTTGTTTAATCAGATCTTTATAAAACGTTCATAGGTTTTTATGCAATTATTTCTTTCATATATATAGTCTTTGCACTTATTTCAAACATCACATGTACATTGTACACTGTTAGACCATTAATCCAGCCATTCATCTGAAAGACATTAATATAGCATTGATTATAATTAAAATACATGTTATTATATATTTACTAATAAAATAACAAGAAAAAAGGAATAAAATGCAGACTAAATTAGCAATGTTTGAATATTTGAAACTTCAAGCTTTCATAATGCATTTTTGTATGATCCGACTCAGAAAATATATTCCCACATTAGTTATTACTGCAACAGCCAACATTATCATGTAAATATTGTTCATTCCAGAAAAATATATCCTTCACTCTAATATTTTTCTGGTCACAACACTTATGCAATAAACCTATGTCCATAATATTCTTGGTTCATTAGTGACATGGCATTATCACATGTAATTTACCAATCAATGGATTATGGTTTAATAATAGCAAATTTGATATGAAGAAAATAGTTGGTGGGGATTCTACATACATGTAGACTTCAATGCATATTAATTCATTTGATTATGATATACAAACAGAAGTTAAATATAGTAATTAAAATCATATCTGGTGCTTGTTGACACTAAATCAGATCTCTATTTTGATTTTCTTCAATTTACCCTGTATATATGAAAGTTTTATTTTATTCTATAAAAATAAATTCCAATTTTCCATTGAAACCTATGTAAAGTCCAGAAGATTGGTATTAGCTTCTTCTCCTTTATATACTTGCATTGTCGCAAAATACATAATTTATTTGTAGAGCTTTAGAAACAGGTAGAAAAGTGCATGAAAGAAAACTTTCCAGTCTCATGAAAAAAATGAAGGAAAGTTGCAAATTAGACATTAATCAATCAGTGCCAGAAAATATCTTATCCCGTCCAGAAGTTAAGAGAAAACAATGTGGAGGGGATCTATAGATATTATGCAAATATCAGGGCATAAAAATGTGGCATCTATTAATAATTACTCAACATTGAGTGAGGAAAGACACAAGAAAATATCAAACATCCTCAGCAACACTGAAAGTGAAACTAACAGAAATGCTTTTCAGCAAACTTACCTCGTAAAACCTCCACAAATTGATGTTTCGTGTCGAAGCAATCCCGATGTTCCTTCTTACAGTTCCAATACAAATATGTCAAGTCAAATTAGTTCTATGTTTTACGGCGTGGTCATCCATAACAAATGGTGAATGTGTACACAATTTTCACAAATGACTTATATCCCAATAACTGACTTATATCCCAATAACTGAGCATTTGAGTGTTTGACATCGTTGTTAAATACATTTCCGTGAATCAGTTCAGTTTGTTGAGATAAATGATTAATCTTTCTGTTTTCTCTACTCTACCTAGTTTACTTAAAACATGCTCGAATCGTCGATACATGTATGTGTGTGTTGCTTTCACATGTTTACAAACTGTGTGGGTCATACTTAAATACGCCTGCAGTAGTAACCAGGTAAATATATACGCCTGTGTGTTATACAAAGGTGGACGCCTGCAACTATATGGTTCTTTTTTATTTAATTTTTTTAATATAAACTAGTAAAAGGAATATATCGGATGTTTATTATTTGATATAAAAAAAATAAAAATAAAAGTGAACCATATAGTTGCAGGCGTATACCTTTTCACACAGGCGTATATATTTACCTGGTTACTACTGCAGGCGTATCTAAGTATGACCCGCATGTGACGTATGATCGATAAATTAATGTGTTTTCATATCTATGAAAAACATATTAAATATATATATTTCAGGTTCTAAACTATCAATTTTCTATATAGATTTTCATCTTAATCAATAAATCTTCATTTAAATAAAGTTATTTCACTTCCTTTTGAGAACTATATGTTTGCGAATTTTTGTCGGTAAAAAAAATCTGGTATTTTGCTACGCCAAATAGTGAGGATTCCGTTGGGATATAATGCATTATAAAATATGCATTTTTACGAGTTAAAATGATTTTTTAGGACATCGTGGATTGCAGGATAAATACAATATTGGTCTGTTGACGGTAAATATAGAATTTATTTGACTCTGCGCGAAACGGGGAGAAAGACTCGCTAAAAGCTCGTCTTTCACCCCGTTTCTCAGCCTTGTCAAATAAATTCTATATTTACCGTCAACAGACCAATATTGTACATGAATATAACAAAGAAACATGACTCCAATAAACCATTGAACATAACAAAGAAACATGACTCCAATAAACCATTGAACATAACAAAGAAACATGACTCCAATAAACCATTGAACATAACAAAGAAACATGACTCCACAATAAACCATTGAACATAACAAAGAAACATGACTCCACAATAAACCATTGAACATAACAAAGAAACATGACTCCAATAAACCATTGAATATAACAAAGAAACATGACTCCACAATGAACCATTGAACATAACAAAGAAACATGACTCCAATAAACCATTGAACATAACAAAGAAACATGACTCCAATAAACCATTGAACATAACAAAGAAACATGACTCCAATAAACCATTGAACATAACAAAGAAACATGACTCCAATAAACCATTGAACATAACAAAGAAACATGACTCCACAATAAACCATTGAACATAACAAAGAAACATGACTCCAATAAACCACTGAACATAACAAAGAAACATGACTCCAATAAACCATTGAACATAACAAAGAAACGTGACTCCAATAAACCACGTCATAGCTTGAAGTAGTTCTATAAAATGTTATAAGGAACTTGTAAACAATTCAAATGATTTACCAGTCGTTATTTTTAAATTATTACCAGGTATGTTGAATTTATTCAAAATATAGTGGGATTTTTTAATCAGATTACTACACAGGAAGTGTTCTACCTTGACATTATTAATAATGTGTAAATAATACATCTGGACTTTAAATAAAACTTATCTAATCTTAATACTAGGAAGAACGAATAAAGGCTATTTAATTAATAACAAGCCAATAACCAACTACAAAATAGGTATGTCCTCTTCTTGACGCCAGATAGTAATACTAGTTTCGGAAGATTCTAATAAATTGTAATAGATATGCACATTTATTTCTGATTGAAAGGGAATATTTTGGCTTTACTACACTTGAGAGTGTTGTTGTTGAATAAATATGAAATATCTAGCATATCTGAACATCCTGTTTGGAGATAATCACGTGCAAAACAGTGGAAACTGCAAAAAGGGGGGATGCCCCGAGGACCACCTTGGTATTGAAACAATTCCTGTCGATTAATTTCCACCAAGAAATGTCACACTGAAGAATAGACATATAGACATCATTGCACCTAATTTTACAAACTTTTACCGTCAGAATTTAAAAATATTTAAATTTATGTTTTTGATGGATGGCATCCAGAAAAAAATGAAATTGTCGAGGAAAGTTATCACACACCCATCCTTTGCTAATTTCTTTGTTTGTGAGATAAAAAATAACTAGTTACCAATAACAAAAAGCCTTTGAATCCTTATAATTGACACAGTGGATGTCCAAATTACCAAATGACTGCATTTGTCTTTTTTATTTTCAAGTCGGCTGGGGAGGGGGAGGGGTGGATTGAGGGTGACTCTACTTGATTAATTCATTACAACAAAAACACCAAAAAACACAGACTGCCACCCAGCTGTATTGTTAAATTCCTTCAAATTCTGTGCTCCAGTTGTATTCGTTTGATTCTGGTTATTCTTTAGTTGTCTTAGGAGAAGGGGGCGGCGGTATAAGAGAGGATCAGATATTACAAATATTTTCCCAAACTAAGTTTTTTTTTTTTTTACTACCATATAATGAATTTGCTCTATAGTTTCATAATATCTAAGATTCTGGTGTATATATTTAATTTTTTTTTTGACAAACCCTTGAAATTCAATAGAAAAAAGTTGTCACACAAATTGTATTACATTTCATGCATTTTTGACATATGAATATTTTTTTCTGGAAAGAGATATTTCAATGATATTTTGTGGGCACCGGCATATAATAATAACACACTGCCTGACACTGTCATAAGCAGCAATAAGATATAAAAATACAAGGAGCACATCTATGGAAAGGTAAAAGGAAAAGGAGTTTTTTAACTGGCCATATCCAATGTAAACAATCTTTGTCACCAAGAAGCTTAGAATTGAGGGGGAATTTTCAAACGCACAGATGATCATATATTTGAGAAGACACTGAAAAGAGAGTTATCTCCCATACCCCAGGCCTACGCCCTTGGCCTAGTTCGATCACCAACGGTAGTTACTGTGGTTGGACTAAAGTAAGACCGAACTGTCTACGGTCCAACCGGGATGACGTCACAACTCTACTAAGGTTCAACCTTTCTAAATCGTGGGTTTGTCTGGTTAAAACATGGCGGTACGAGGTGAGTTCTACAAAATGCAATTTTTAAAAAGGTGGAATACCTCACAATTTTTCAGTTTACATTTAAAAAATGTAGGAATGGTGAATTATTATCCATGAAAAACCTGTCAGTTTTTATTTTGGCAAGAAAAATATTATTCTGTTCGATGATTTTCCCACACAGTCACAAACGCACATGTCCTTCTACCCCCAATGCCCCAGTCCGTTTAGTTTATGGCTACAGAAGAGAAGGGGAGGGATCTCGCGGATCATGGAAACTTTACATGCTCAAAAAAGGTCAGGTATTTTTGTTGCTGAAGAAAAGGGGGTATTCACCCCAATCAATTACTGTACCCACTTGATCAGAGAAAAACGGGTGAAAATGTATTAGAGACATACAAAACCATTTGTTATCTATTTCTCTTATTGTAATAAAATATAAGATTATTCATTATACTGAAGTTCCTCGTATAAACATAAATTAAAAACAGGCCTCACTTTGACTGATGTGAAGAACAGCTACAAAAGCACGGTTTCTATGCTTTGTTTTAAAACAAAGAACTGTCCCAGTTATCAGCTTACTCGAGTACCAAGTTGTGTCAAAATATCACAAACTTCATGGATGAGTTGGTGAACTGTTGACTTTGGCAGGCCAAATATATATATATAGACAATATTTTATTTGCACGAACACATTTACAATAAATGGTTATGGCATGAACTGAAACAATACAGAATAACAGACTCATGGAATGACAGTGGTATTTAGTGCTATATTAAAATAGCCACTGCAGTTTCTAAATGACCTTTCTCATTAAGAAGCAATCATTTAAACAATTGACTGTAATCTTAAGAGTGACCGGCAAACTGTTATTAAAAAGTAAAGACATGTGTCTTAATGAAATATTTGAGTTAACTATTTTAATGTTAACTTTTTGTAAGAATGTTTTTCTTAAAGATATATAATGTGGACAAGTTGAAAAGAAATGAAATTCGTTCTCAACTTCTCCTGTATCACATGACAGGCAGACACGATATATATGGCCAGTCTCCCTCATTGACGTGGGTGAAGCCAAATAGCTGAGACATACCATTACGTATTAACGTGTCTTGGAATGTTTTCTAATACTATGTAAAATGTATCTCTACTCATACGGTAATGAGCTTTGAAATCATCAATGTGTTCAGGGATTCCCATTTGTTCGATTACTTCTGTCATGTAATTAACAACTTTAGGTACATATATCTCTTCTAAGAATCAAGTTTTTTACACTGGTTATATTTTTTGATCCAATAGCAAACTCAGAAAAAAAATCTTCCTCGTCGTCATCAAACATTTCCAATACACTTTTCGAATAAAAGCCGCCATATTAACTAGACTAGACTGGTACCGTACCGTGTTCGATCCATCTTTCAACCGGACATGCGCAGGAATGCTACTAAAACCGAACTAAAGTTGGTGATCGAACTACCTCCTTAAATGACTCTGCTGAAGAAGTAATTGAAATTTCAAAAGTGTTTTGGCTTATCTACTTACCGTAACAATTGAATTAGGCATAATTACTGTGAAGTTTTATGAAATTGGATTCAGCGATTGAGCTAGAGCCATAATTGTAGTTTTACATTTGATTGGTTACCATGGCAACATGGGTGATTTAATAAAATTTCAAACTTGAATCTGCGCAATATCAGAAAATTTCTTGTAGAGTTTCATAGCTGCATTTTAGGCAAAGGTGGACAGGTTACTCTGAGGAAGAAACAAAGAATAAAATAATAATTATGACCATGTACATAGATAATTAATTGTTCACGTCCGTTTCTGGAGTAAGAATTATAATAATTAGAAACGGAGTAAAAACCATGAAATTCCCAAGTTCGTTTGGGAGACTTAATTAATAACAAACAGGTAAAACAGTACTAAGGCTCAAAACATTGTCTGTAAGACTTAACAAGTGTACAATTAATTTGTCTGAGGTTGACACATTTAAAAAATAATAAATGTCACTTATGTCCGATTTGACGAAATGAAGGTATTAGAAAAGTGTGTAGATACCAAAGGGGTAATCAGAAGATACCAAAGGGGTAATCAGAAGATACCAAAGGGGTAATCAGAAGATACCAAAGGGGTAATTAGAAGATACAAAGGGGTAATTAGAAGATACCAAAGGGGTAATCAGAAGATACCAAAGGGGTAATTAGAAGATACAAAGGGGTAATTAGAAGATACCAAAGGAGTAATTAGAAGATACCAAAGGGGTAATCAGAAGATACCAAAGGGGTAATTAGAAGATACCAAAGGGGTAATCAGAAGATACCAAAGGGGTAATCAGAAGATACCAAAGGGATAATCCGAAGATACCAAAGGGGTAATTAGAAGATACAAAGGGGTAATTAGAAGATACCAAAGGGGTAATTAGAAGATACAAAGGGGTAATTAGAAGATACCAAAGGGGTAATTAGAAGCCGTAATCGAAGAAGGACAGAAAAAAACAATGACCAAAAGAAAAAGAACAAATAACGATCAACAAAACATTACACAGAAAAATAAGATCGAGCAACACGAACCCCACTAAAAAGCGGGCGTGAAATTAGGTGCTCCGGAAGGATTAGCCATTCCTGCTCCATATGTGACGGCCATCTTGTTAGTGTTAAACTACACGAACATCATCTGATATGGAAATCGTGTGGACACCAGTAGACGTAAATAAATACAAATACAATTAAAAAAATGAACCACCTACAAAACAAATGTTAGTCAAGACGAATCGAGCATCGTTTTTACGCGGAAATCATAGCGGACATCACTATGCAGAACTGAAAACGTGGAGACGTGTAATTTGATAACATATGGTGATATGCAATATGAACCCCACTAAGACAAATGTTCATGCTGTACAACGTTCGTCCTTAAATGGCTACCATTGTTATCAGAATGCCGCACACATTGAACATTAAAACCATTGTATAAACACTTGAGGTCAGAGAATTGTTCACATAAATCTTTTTTTTTAAAACCATGTCCCTAGCATTGCCCCAGCACCAAACTATACCTGTTTATAAATGATGTGTTTGTTAACTTGCTTTCCCATTGAATATAACTGAAATCAACCATACTGGGGGTCATAATATATTATGATATTTGAAATGGTTTTACAGTAAAGATGACCCGACGATATGTAAATTTTATATTAAGAATAACTACACGATTGGAAAAATACAATATAATGACATTGCAATGTCAACAAAGTAACGGGGAGTTGTTTCCCTTTGAATGTAACAGAATGGCACGAGATAAATATATTCAAGTCTTTTTTTTTCAGCAAACAATTTAACATGGACTATCAGAGAAGACGGAATGGGTACAGCATTTTCCAACGGTATTAAATCAGTCGATAACAGATTCGTTGTACCAAGACACGATTACGGAGATTCTGCATTGTACTTTATTTATGCAGCCGTTACATTTGACTTTGCAGACGAGACATACTTGAAAGTAGTTCCGACAGTTTATCATAATATTACTCGTCGACATCCAAATTTACCGAAAACAGGAGAGATTTCCATGTTGATGAGCAAGTATGGTGAATCAGCTGAATCTGATCGAATCCACACAAGTTTCTTATGTGGAACATTCAAATTACAAAATGGGTATGAGATTGGCTCATATGTAGACTCATTTCAGTATGTGAAACAATCTACATACGTAAGTTATTTCGGTATGTTTAGGTTATGATTTCGGATAGGTGTGTGTGTACAGGTACTGGAAACTGTATCATTATCAATTATTCCATAAAGTCAGGTAGAGGGGTGGGGTGTTGGAATCAAATGCAAAAATCGACAAAGATGTAAATAAATCGGTTTATTATTTTGTAGACCATTTCACATAATATTGCAATATTTTTGGAAGCAGGATTTAATTATGATTTCTCCTCTACATTATTTATTGGATATCGGACAACTTTACATCCATACAATCAACTTTTGTTGTGCTGCTGATGAGGTTGCAATTCCAAGGTGGACCTGTCACGACCTTGTCCTCCCGAACCGAATATACTACATGGTAGTTTAATTATGAACTTGGGACATCAGAAACATGACACAGATGGCTTGTGTTGGTCATGCAGTTGGCTGCTATCCAATAAATCCTAGAACGGAGATATTATTAGATAGACTAATCCAAATGTCCAAAAATATTTAATTTTACCTAATTAAGGCAGAATCATTCACGAAAAAATAAACCAATTATTTTTTTTATCGATTTTGTATTGAAAGACTTCTCGTTCTTACTCCCAGGCACACTAATTTCGTCCAAGTGAACTGATGAAATAACTATTTATATAGTGTTTAGTGCCTGTGGTGTATGAATGATATGATTTGTTAGGTATGGGTGTCTTTTTTTTGTATGACACTTTTATGCTGTTTTTTGTACAAGGAGGTTAATACATGTATTTTTAATGTTCTAAAATCCTGTTTTTTCAGTTATTGTATGTGTAAAATTTATGTAGGTGTTTTATTGTGTTGATTCAAAATGGCCAATGATATATATTTTTTTCTATGAAAAACAGAAAGCTATAAGAGACAAAATAATTCAAAAAACAATTAGTATAAATAAGATGTATTATATTATATTATTAGTCGTTCGTCTTTACCCCTTACTTGGTTGTAGGAGGGCTCATGTCTTATTTATGTTATATGTGTTTGTTTGGTTCGTCTTTACCCCTTACTTGGTTGTAGGATGGCTCATGTCTTATTTATGTTATATGTGTTTGTTTGGTTCGTCTTTACCCCTTACTTGGCTGTAGGAGGGCTCATGTCTTATTTGTGGTATATGTGTTTGTTGTTTATAGTGGTGTCCAACACGTATATACTGTATATATGTGTAACATGGCGGGTGTCTTATAAGAGACAGTAACTGCTTACCATTCGGGAGCACCTGAATTCACCCCCGGTTTTATTAGTGGGGTCTGTGTTGCTCATCTATTTAGTTTTTTGTGTTGTCCTACTATGTGTCTTTACATTCTGAGTTCCATGTTGTGATGTCCGTTACGATTTCTGCATAAAAACGACGTTCGGTGTTCGGTTCTGTTTGTCTTTACCTCTAGTTGTTTGTAGGAGGGCTCAAGTCTTATATACATTATTTGTGTTTGTTTCCGTATAGTGGTGTCCAACACATATTGTCTTGTGTTTTTGGTTTTCTTTGTCTTGTTGCCAGTTTCTCTGGATTGTCCATTTTTAATTGGCCCTTCGGTATTCTTTAATGTTTAAGTCAATACTAGTATATTATGACACCCATATCATAGTCGTTGAGGAAGTAAGAGTATCAAGGAAAACCACTGTGGGCTTTAATATCATAATTATAGGCAGCAATCACACCAGCCTTGTCACAGACTATGAGTGAATTTGTTTCACTATGTTTTTGTTCTGTTTATACATATTGTGATTTTGTCTTGTTCCCTCAAATTGGTAACGTACCATTGTTGTATAAAGGGGAGGTGGTTTATTAAGGGAGGTCACCTCATCTAATAAAATCACTCTTCCCTTCTACATTGTAACTGTCCAATTTAGATTTGTTTTAGAAAAATAGTATTATTTGTTAATCTTAGAGATAGTGTAATTTTTAAATGGAGGTTTTGTTTATTTTATGAGTTTAAAGACGGTGTTGTTGTTGTTTTTGGATATTATAAGATGCAGATTTACAGGATATATATGTATATATCATAGTGTTATAATTACATTACATTAACATGATGGCTAGAATACTATTATAATGAACAAACATAAAAAATCGCTAAACATATGTATGTTTTGTTGAAAAGTAAAATATCGAGATAATTTTTTTTAGCAGATACTGAACAATACAAAATAATCAATCAAGTACTGTTATATATTGTTTAAATAAAAATTACATCTCATCTGTTTTATCTTTTTCTATCCTTAAATACTAGAGAAATATGAGAAGTATAGGTAGCGGACCTTCGCATGACAGACTTATAGATTCATGGCGAGGTGTACTCGATACAACATTATGTGATAAAGTTTGTCAGTGACTTGCGACAGAATTAAGTGATTTTCTCCGGGTACTCCGGTTTTGACTCCACCAATAAAACTGACCGCCACGAAATAACTGAAATATTTTTGAAAGTGGTGTTAAATACCATAAACCAACCAACCGACCAGATCTATAGAGGGGAGGTGTGGGCCCATACAATTAATTTAACTCCGCCACTTTTTATTGAAGTGTCTGTACCAAGCCAGGGAAGTGAACGGTCATATATTTGTGCTAGGGATATCGATTTTTCTTTTCTACGATTTTGGTATTGGATATTGGAACCGTTCCGACAGTGTAGTATGTTAGTTTTTTTTTCATTGTTATCCTTTATGCTATGCTCATATATATAAAATGCAGCCACAAGTAGAAACGCTAAAGTTTTTGAATTGCAGATATCGGTAGATTTATTTTAAACAAAAGACTGTACATATATAATAAAACTAAATACAAACAAGGATGACAAGACAATGTCTACATGGAGAAACAATATAAAGGCCACATTGTGTAAAGCAAGGGTTATGAAATAAAAATAGAACGAAGATTGAAGTTAGCTCTTTTGTCAATATTTCAATGCAGAATGACACATGTCAAGACTGTGAAACCCTTAGTTTTTCTCACTTCATGGGCCCACATCATGCCTAAACTTTGAAGACTAGTCGCAGCCCTACACACCAATTCAACAGGGATTGGATCAAATGATAACCAAATTAAATTTTACTGCATATCCATCTTTATTACTCTTGTAACAAAAGGACGCTATGTCTTCAAACTCTTCTTCTATATTATATTTTTATGCAAAAATGACTATGGTTGAATAATGATATGACCTTGTCGTATGTCACAGTATATTCGGTTTCAATGTCACCATACTGAATCTTGTAATGGTTATTGTATACATAGTACACAAGATATTAAGATTCGCGAGCCATTTAATAGAGTTCAACTAAGACCTTTGTAACACCGGAACTTGGTTAGCAAGAAAGTAAAATCCTGACGAGCTCTTTGTAACTAAGTCAAACGCGATTTCCATAGCAGAGGGGTGGATGATCAGTAGCATAACAACTAATAATGGAAGCAATGCATGGGAAATAAAGCATTCTGGCGACACGAAAATCATGCGTCCCTGAAAGATTAAGGGACCGACCATTTAACTTGAAGGGGGGAGGGTTATGGTTTTTTGTTTCGTTCAGAATTTTTTTTTCGGACAACACAAGAGTTAGAATATTTATCTTTTTTGTCGCGGAATTTTTTTCCAGAATTTATCATTAGGTTATATGACAAAAACTCTGAATCAGATTATTTTTTTTTTCCTCCACTAAAATCAGAATATTTTTTTCAGCAACATTGGGAATCAGAATATTTTTTTAGAAAAAAACCATAACCCCCCCCTTCAAGTTAAATGGTCGTTCCTTAACATCTCCTGTCATATATAAATGGCACCGGATGTGAAGTAATATTTTCCCAAAACCAGTAAGAGAAACTCCAATTAAGTAACAAGCTTGCTCTTCAATCATGGTTGCAACCAGCTTAAGCACGGAAATTCCATATTTAGACCAGACTTTGACGTTCTACACGGAGTTTTGTTTACTTCAGTCAAATTGCAGATTACCCCTCAACTACTAGCTAGGGAACAATTCACACCGCTGATTTATCGCAGGTCACTGACGAACTTTATCACATGTTTTATCGAGTACAACTTGCCTGAACGGGGTTCGAACTCACAACTTTAGTGGTGATAGACAGTGATTGCATAGGTCGTTGTAAATCCAACTCCGTACGATCACGACCACGATGGCCCCTCTTTAAGATACGAGTTATGCTCTTAACTGAATAGGGATTGTGCGCGATCTAGCTTGGTGATCAAACGGGTACTCTGATGTCCTACGCCAATAAAACTAGCCGCCACCACATGACTGAAATATTGTTGAAACATGAGTTAGGTGGTGTTAAAAAGTATAAGATGCTACCAATATCATATGCAGTTCACTTGTGCCTCATTTGAAATACAGAGATGCATCAGGTTATCAGTCAATTGAGGGCGAAATTTTATCGTTTATTATTAACATTTGTGTATCATGCCAGGTTTCCTCCACTTTCTTGTTACGGATGGACTGGATTATAGTGTTGAACGCCACTATCAAAACTATTTCAGTTATATCGTGGTGGTCAGTTTTATTGGCGGAGGAAACCGGAGAAAACCCCCGACCTGTCGCAAGTCACTGACAAAGGACTGGGAGCTATAAGGGCCAAAATCGGCCCCACCTCAGATGTCGATAAAATTTTCTCCAAAATGTATTCACAATATGTACTTTTCAGAAATAAATACAGTTGGTTAATAGGTGTATCTAATTCCTCACAGCGGATCGACAAATTCAGGTAATGAAAAGCAGTGAACGTCATTTTTTTCATTATACAGAACGTACGTATCATTGTATTATAATGCATATCTATAAAAAACAAAAACAAAGCATAATAAAACTCAATAAACAAAGCATAAATTTGACTTAATATGCAATGTGGATTGATTTCAGGAATAAAAACATGTTCCGAAGCTGTATTATGAAATTAAAGTGAACGAATAGTAATGTCGCAACGTAACCCATTTTAGACGGTCTCCTATTTTCGACGGTTTGTTTCACGTGATAAAATCTCTCATTATTTTGATCGCTTCATTTGTCAGAGGTTATATTATGATGCTGAAATTGCATGAATGATCTCATGAAATCTGATCTGAAAATGTCATCTTTAAATGTAAGAACTACGTACCACATCTATTATTTCACGTTCAAATTGTAGTTTTTCGTAATTCATTTTTTCGTCACCTTAGCAAAGCTTTAACCATTTAAAAAATATATCTCATACAGACCAATTTTGGATTCATCGTCTGCTATTACATTGATAATGTACATATTGAGATCAATAGGGGCGGATCCAGGATTTCAAGTTAGGGGGGGGGGGGGGGGGGGGCGCGCACTTAAAACAATTGCGCCGAGCGGAGGCAGGTGCGCAAATTGTTGGGGTATTTCGTGTGAAAAATCACGATTTTACGCCAAAAAATCATATTTTTTCCAATTTTAGTGTAGGGGCTCGCGCCGGGTGCGCCCTCCCCCTGGATCAGCCCCTGGGACATCAATTCAGAAACTTATTAACATTGATCGTCGAACACTTTTTTAACCGTACTTTATTCTTAACGACAACCAATGCGATAATATATTCCAGTACATTTTTACGGACAACCATCACAAATCTATAGAAAAAAAAAATGCCAAGGTGCGGGTTGAGAGAAATCCAATATTTAAAGATCGCTTTTTTTTCATAATATGGAAATATTTTGGGAAATGGTGTGAAGCAAAATGTTTAATGTGTAACGATTTTAGCTACGACCCTGTGAGAATTATTATATATTTTTTTATAAACTGATAACAAACCTTGCAATCAGATATCCCATAGAAAGTGGTTGTCGATAGATAATTGTTTTACAATCAAGTATTTCATATATATTTATGATGAGAACAGGTTTACAACCATATGATTAATCGTGTAGGTAAAATGTGTGGTGTCGCTGCCATGAGTCTATGTATGATTGTTTTGATTGTCACTAGAAAAAGAGGAGATGGTAGATATTATTTTGATTTGTGACAAACCAACAACAACACTCCTAATAAACTGTTGCTATCAGAATCTGCTGTAAGTTGTCTTTTACGTGTAAGGAGTGTGTCCTTTACATCCCGCACTAAGGGATGTATTAAATTCGTTCCTCATAGCTGTCTGGTGTCCCTTTCACATAAAGTCGGCGTTTTCCAAGAGGAAGCCATTTGTTATTTTATTTATGTCAAATTCGCAGTCATGTTAGGATTTTAATAATAATAGGATATTATACATTATTATACAGCTATAATTTTAATCCAATCAAAAACAATATGGTTGTGATCGTCTTCCGTAATTAGAATCGTCAAAATGAAATACAACCGAATTAATATCAAATGGTGACTTGTTTCAACCTCATTTAAAATATACCTTGACATTCTGTAATACTTGTACTCGTACATCACGTTCACGATCTTTTATTACAACACTATTTCACTCAAGTGTACATTTCGTTCCTGTTCTAGTTAAAGGACTTTATCAAACAGAATCATACAGTTTACATATAATGCAGTTAATACACATTTAATCCACAGAAGAATATTTCTATTTTCCACACCTTGTGGTGTGGGGTCGCTATTGTGCATGCGAAATATTAATTGCAAACCCCATTGACTGGCTATTTGATATGAAAAGAAAGTTTATAAACAGTGATAATCATAAATTCCATCAATATCAATACAACAATTACCTTTCATCTTAACTGAACTTGAACCGTCGTGGTCGTATGGTAGTTGAATTTACAACTATCTGTGCAATCATTGCCTATCACCACTTAAGTTGTGAGTTTGAACCCCATTCATGGCGAGGTGTACTCGATAAAACATTATGTGATAAAGTTTGTCAGTGACTTGCGACAGGTCTGTGGATTTCTCTGGGTACTCCAATTTCCGCCACAAAAGTAGTAACTGAAATATTTTTGAAAGTGGTGTTAAACACCTAACCTCCAATGGACAAATGATGGATCAAACGTTTGTGTATGTAGTGCATAACATAAAACACCTTTGGGACATAATGTGAGAGCTATCTGTTGGATTGTGCCCAAAAAATATCTATTCCTTTTGGATCAAACTATTTTTCTTCCTTGTAGCATCGATAGACCATTAAACCCGTTACCTCCGTATCCCTGTAGTAATAACTATTTCAGTATCCCGGAAGAAAATATATAATCAATAATTGGGGCTTATGAAAAAAACTATTTTGGATGAAGTGGTGTTTATTTTATTTCTATCTTACATTTATAGCAAGCACAGAGAGCTCTACAGCAACATGGGCATGCGCATTGAATACACAATCTTCCTTATGATGAGATTGAAATCCTTTCGTCCGGAAATTGATAAAAATTGGCAGCCCCGGAGAGAATGCCAAAAATATAAAAAAAAGTCTCCAATAAATGATTTTAAAACTAAAATGATATCATGAACTTCTAAAAAATGCTATTTAAGTAACAAAAGACAATAAAAGGTGCTTACATTGTTAAATTAATCAGAATGACATCTCGCTATCAAAGTCATGACGTCATGTTATTCATAGACATAGGCCAAAGTCGTCAACAACATTTCGCGGAATTTTAATTAAAATCTTGTATTTTCATTCCCGAGTCAAAAAATTTCAAAACGACATCTATTTCATTTGCAACTGCGTCAATTCCGTAAATCGTGACGACATGTAAACAAACACAGCACTTTTTTCAAGCGTGTCCAGATTATTAGATAAAAACCTTTCTAGTTACGGATTAGTAAAAGATAATTATAGAATAAATTTGACTTAATTTTGAACTACAATATTTTCAGAAAATATCAAATTTATTTTTTGGACCATTTGCAGCCGATGTAGAAAAACTCGCCTTGGTGTGTTTTAGTTTTGTTTTATTTTTTGCAGAATCTACGCGGGTGGTCTACATATTTACTCGGATCAATCAAAACTTTGATTATTACAACACTGGCGTACTGAAAGGACTTTATGTTAACCACAGGGCCTTGTCACTATCCAGGTAAATATACTATCAATGTATAAACATATACAAGGGCGGACATCTTTTTTTACCACCGCTCGCTTCAAGTCGTGTTTGTTTTTTAAATTCCTTCTAATATATTCAAAACCCTGTTTGGTTCAACTCCCAAGACCTTATTTTTTTTGGAAAATATCATGACCTCCCCTCGACTACCTCTTGTGAAGGCGCAGCGGTCGTTTTTGTCAGGAATTCGCCCGAGTATTGAACATATATGAATTAATGTATTAGTTAACATTCAAATGTTCACTCAGCAATTTCACTTTTTACATATCAAGTCCATTTTTTATATACAAATTTGGTTTATTCTGTAACACCATTATATTCACGTGCAAGTTTTAGCGGGAATGTTGATATAAATATTCTGAAATTTTCTGGTGCGGCATATTGCGCTACACAGTCGAGGAGGAAACATTATTCAACAAGAAGTTTTCATAAATCAAGATGCCTAGAGCTAGAGGGAGGAGAGTGAGGCCCGTCAATCCAGCGGGTTTAGTGTACAGGCAGAGATTACGTGCGCGAGAACATAGAGGAGTTCAACAGGAAGTAATTCGGCCGAGGCGTAACCGTAATCCCAGGAACATACAACCAGTGCAAGCTGATGAACAAGCTAATGTTCAGCCGGAACCTGCTGTTCCACAAGTGCAATACCTACCAGTACCTGTTATACCTCCGGTACAACAAGTTTTGCAACCAGTGTCAACCCAAAATCAAGGTGTGCAAGCTGAACCAGTAGTTGCAAATGGTGAGAATCTATTAAATATGCCTTGCACAAATGATACACATACACCAATGTTAATGGCCTTTTCAAATGAATTAGACATTGTTCTACCGCAAACACTAAAAGATAAAATATGGAACTTAGAATACATTGATTTATCTTTGTTATTAAGACAAAATTTTAATTTTCCTAATGAAAATCAGAACTGCATTGCTGCTGATAATGGCCGATTAGTACTTCAGTCCGTCAACAAACCTGCAAAAACACATTGAAAACATATCTATGTGGACTGATGCTTTCATAAATTATGCTAAGGTTTTAATTACTAAACATCCACTTCTTGCTGGAGATCTTTTTATGTACATGGCAATAATTAGGGGTGCAATATCTGACGCCACGTTTGACCGTGTTTACATGTGCGATCAGCAATTTAGACTTAGAATGTCATTGAATCCGACAAATTCATGGTCACCAATTGATGGTACACTTTGGTTACGTTTTATTGCTAAGGGTGCTTCTGGTCTTCAGAACTCGACTCTCTCTAATAATGGAAGTCAGAGACCATGTTATGATTATAACTTTAAAAAAGGTTGTTTTAGGCGTAATTGTATTTACCGTCATAATTGTATGAAATGCGGTGCCATTCATCCTGCTGCTTTGTGCAATCAATTTTTTTAAAAGAATTCTAATGCACAACTAAATGCTCGCAAAAGTACAAATTCATATTTGCAAAATTCTCAAAGGGCAGCAGCTGTAAATATAAGACCTCCCTTGCTAGGTAATGGACCTCAAAACAAACAATAGACTTTGTTTTTCAGGTGACAGATTCAATGTTTGGAAACTTGGGTTTTCACCAATTAAACTCCATGAGCTTGAAGAATTCCTAAAACTTTACCCTAATAAAACTGCTGCCTATGAATTACTAGATGGTTTTTCAAATGGATTCAAAATTAAATACAGTGGTCCTAGATTAGCATTAGAAACAAAAAATCTAAAATCTGTCTTTATTAATCCAACTGTTGCATTACAAAAAGTAGAAAATGAAATAAATTTGGATAGAATTGCTGACACTTTTCAAAATCGGCCTATTTCTAATTTGAGATGTTCTCCAATAGGTGTTGTTCCTAAGAAGACAGGTGGTTGGAGATTGATAACCGGAAGTAGACATGTCAGTGGTTGTTATTTACCATACGACGATTGGACCTCAATAGCACGTGCTTTTGGATTAATAAACCTGTGAAACCTTGAGCACACAACAAAAATCAAGGACATGAATACATTGGAAGTCAATGTAATTATTTTGCAGTATTTTCTATCTCTTATCTTGTTATTATTGTTTATTGGAAGGTCCTCTATAAAGATTGCTCATTTCGTCCCGATCCGTTAACAAACATGGCTGCCACAGGAGATTCTTGTTTCTGATTGGTCGATTTCTAAAAAACTTCTCCGCTGAAACCGCTTGGCCAAATGAACCGAAACTTGGTAGGAAGCATCTTGCTAATTTTGTTCCGATTCGTTAACAAACATGGCTACCACAGTCAATTCTTGTTTCTGATTGGTCGATTTCTAAAAATCTTCTCCTCTGAAACCGCTAGGCCAAATGAACCGAAACCTGGTAGGAAGCATCTATGGGCGGTCCTCTATAAAGATTGCTCATTTCGTCCCGATCTGTTAACAAACATGGCCGCCACAGGCGATTCTTGTTTCTAATTGGCCGATTTAAAAAAAAAAATCTTCTTCTCTGAAACCGCTTGGCCAAATGAACCGAAACTTGGTAGGAAGCTTCTATGGGCGGTGGTCCTCTATAAAAACTGCTCATTCGTTCCGATTCATTAACAAACATGGCTGCCACAGTCAATTCTTGTTTCTGATTGGTCGATTTCTAAAAATCTTCTCTGCTGAAACCGATTTGCCAAATGAACCGAAGCTTGGTAGGAAGCATCTATTGAAGGTCCTCTATTAAGATTGCTCATTTGGTCCCAATCTGCTAACAAACATGGCTGCCGCAGGCAGTTCTTGTTTCTGATAGGTCCATTTCTAAAAATCTTCTTCTCTGAAACCGCTTTACCAAATGAACCGAAACTTAGTAGGAAGCATCTATGGGCGGTCCTTTATATAGATTACACATTTCGTCCCGATCCGTTAACAAACATGGCCGCCACAGGCGATTCTTGTTTCTGATTGGCCGATTTTTTTAAATCTTCTTTGAAGCCACTTGGCCAAATGAACCAAAACTTGGTAGGAAGCATCTATGGGCGGTCCTCTATATAGATTGCCCATTTTGTTCCGATTCGCTAACAAACATGGCCACCACAGTAAATTCTTGTTTCTGATTGGTCAATTTCCCACAATCTTCTCTTAAAACCGGTAGGCCAAATGAACCTAAACTTGGTAGGAGTATCTATGGAAGATCCTCTATTAAGATTGATCATTTCGTCCCGATCTATTAACAAACATGGCCGTCACAGGCAATTCTTGTTTCTGATTGGTCGATTTATAAAAAAGCTTTTCCTCTGAAACCGTTTGGCCAAATGAAATCAAACTTGGTAGGAAGAATCTGCGTAAGGTCCTCTATAAAGATTGCTCATTTCGTCTCGATCCGTTGGTAAACATGGCTGCCATAGGCAATTCTTGTTTTTGGTTGGTCGATTTCTAAAAATCTTCTTCTCTGAGACTGCTTAGCCAAATGAACCAACATTTGGGGGGAAGCACCTATGGAAGGTTCTGTATTCCGTTTCCTCAAAGCAGAATGAAAGGTGAGCGACACAGGCTCAGCCTAGTTCTAATAATAAAACCCTAAATGCTCGCTTACTCGCAAGGGGTTATAACACATAATGGAGCAGCCGCCGAGATTTTTTGCGCTCGCTTACAGAGCTTCTGACGCCTGCATTTATCAATAATAAGACATAACCTTTCCTTTTGTCCATTATTATAACAAGTTTTTATCACCTACCAGTATTTTAGAATGTAATTCCCACAAAATAAAAATCCATGTTTACTTTCTCTCTGAACATTTTGAATTTCGTCATTTCCGGCCTCACTATTGGGATGTCGATACCATATTTGGCGATTTGAGTCGTGAATGTTTACATCAGTGTGTAGTAAGAAATACCATATTAAGAAAAGCTCCGCCTTCTGTAGTTTCCGGTTATGGAAAACGATCGATAAATTTGAACAAGGTTGTTGCTACCTTTGAAAAGCATATATTTCTCAGCCAAACCGATTTAACAAGGACTGGGATCATCAGTAATAGTTATAATGAAATGTTTGAAGCGTAAATAGTGAGTTTTTATGTTTCAACTGCAACTTTTTTTTTGCTCCATTGTGACAAATGGGACCGCGTTGTAGCTCTGCCTAGACACAAGTTTGTCACAGGAGCTACATTATTGCAGCTAAGGCTCAGCCCACTGAGCCTCTAGTTTTAATTTGGGCTTTTTAAATGATTTTCTCACACTGATTGTTGTAATATTTCAAAAGATTGACTTTTATTTATACATTATATACATGGCAATATATGCACAATTGTGAATACACAATTATTATTGAAACATCTGAGATTGTACAAAAAAGAAAAAAAAGAAGAACATTAGTACACTAATCACTACATTATTTGACGGTAAGGAAGCACTGGGTATAGAAATAGGACGGTGCTTCGTCAGCTTGTTCATGATGTACAACGTTCGTCCTTAAATGGCTACCATTGTTATCAGAATGCCGCACACATTGAACATTAAAACCATTGTATAAACACTTGAGGTCAGAGAATTGTTCACATAAATCTGTTTTTTTAAACCATGTCCCTAGCATTGCCCCAGCACCAAACTATACCTGTTTATAAATGATGTGTTTGTTAACTTGCTTTCCCCTTGAATATAACTGAAATCAACCATACTGGGGGTCATAATATATTATGATATTTGAAATGGTTTTACAGTAAAGATGACCAGACGATATGTAAATTTTATATTAAGAATAACTACACGATTGGAAAAATACAATATAATGACATTGCAATGTCAACAAAGTAACGGGGAGTTGTTTCCCTTTGAATGTAACAGAATGGCACGAGATAAATATATTCAAGTCTTTTTTTTCAGCAAACAATTTAACATGGACTATCAGAGAAGACGGACTGGGTACATCATTTTCCAACGGTATTAAATCAGTCGATAACAGATTCGTTGTACCAAGACACGATTACGGAGATTCTGCGTTGTACTTTATTTATGCAGCCGTTACATTTGACTTTGCAGACGAGACATACTTGAAAGTAGTTTCGACAGTTTATCATAATATTACTCGTCGACATCCAAATTTGCCTAAAACAGGAGAGATTTCCATGTTGATGAGCAAGTATGGTGGATCAGCTGAATCTGATCGAATCCACACAAGTTTCTTATGTGGAACATTCAAATTACAAAGTGGGTATGAGATTGGCTCATATGTAGACTCATTTCAGTATGTGAAAAAATCTACATACGCAAATTATTTCGGTATGTTTAGGTTATGATTTCAGATAGGTGTGTGTGTACAGGTACTGGAAACTGTATCATTATCAATTATTCCATAAAGTCAGGTAGAGGGGTGGGGTGTTGGAATCAAATGCAAAAATCGACAAAGATGTAAATAAATCGGTTTATTATTTTGTAGACCATTTCACATAATATTGCAATATTTTTGGAAGCAGGATTTAATTATGATTTCTCCTCTACATTATTTATTGGATATCGGACAACTTTACATCCATACAATCAACTTTTGTCGTGCTGCTGATGAGGTTGCAATTCCAAGGTGGACCTGTCACGACCTTGTCCTCCCGAACCGAATATACTACATGGTAGTTTAATTATGAACTTGGGACATCAGAAACATGACAAAGATGGCTTGTGTTGGTCATGTAGTTGGCTGCTATCCAATAAATCCTAGAACGGAGATATTATTAGATAGACTAATCCAATGTCCAAAAATATTTTAATTTTACCTAATTAAGGCAGAATCATTCACGAAAAAATAAACCAATTATTTTTTTTATCGATTTTGTATTGAAAGACTTCTCGTTCTTACACCCAGGCACACTAATTTCGTCCAAGTGAACTGATGAAATAAATATTTATATAGTGTTTGGTGCCTATGGTGTATGAATGATATGATTTGTTAGGTATGGGTGTCTTTTTTTTGTATGACACTTTTATGTTGTTTTTTTTTGTACAAGGAGGTTAATACATGTATTTTTAATGTTCTAAAATCCTGTTTTTTCAGTTATTGTATGTGCAAAATTTATGTAGGTGTTTTATTGTGTTGATTCAAAATGGCCAATAATATATATTTTTTTCTATGAAAAACAGAAAGCTATAAGTGGCAAAATAATTCACAAAACAATTAGTATAAATAAGATGTATTATATTATATTATTAGTCGGTTCGTCTTTACCCCTTACTTGGTTGTAGGAGGGCTCATGTCTTACTTACTTGGCTGTAGGAGGGCTCATGTCTTATTTATGTTATATGTGTTTGTTTGGTTCGTCTTTACCCCTTACTTGGCTGTAGGAGGGCTCATGTCTTATTTATGTTATATGTGTTTGTTTGGTTCGTCTTTACCCCTTACTTGGTTGTAGGAGGGCTCATGTCTTACTTACTTGGCTGTAGGAGGGCTCATGTCTTATTTATGTTATATGTGTTTGTTTGGTTCGTCTTTACCCCTTACTTGGCTGTAGGAGGGCTCATGTCTTTTTTATGTTATATGTGTTTGTTTGGTTCGTCTTTACCCCTTACTTGGTTGTAGGAGGGCTCATGTCTTATTTATGGTATATGTGTTTGTTGTTTATAGTGGTGTCCAACACGTATATACTGTATATATGTGTAACATGGCGGGTGTCTTATAAGAGACAGTAACTGCTTACCATTCGGGAGCACCTGAATTCACCCCGGTTTTATTAGTGGGGTCTGTGTTGCTCATCTATTTAGTTTTTTGTGTTGTCCTACTATGTGTCTTTACATTCTGAGTTCCATGTTGTGATGTCCGTTACGATTTCCGCATAAAAACGACGTTCGGTGTTCGGTTCTGTTTGTCTTTACCTCTAGTTGTTTGTAGGAGGGCTCAAGTCTTATATACATTATTTGTGTTTGTTTCCGTTTCTGTATAGTGGTGTCCAAAACATATTGTGTTGTGTTTTTGGTTTTCTTGGTCTTGTTGCCAGTTTCTCTGGATTGTCCATTTTTAATTGGCCCTTCGGTATTCTTTAATGTGTAAGTCAATACTATTATATTATCACACCCATATCATAGTCGTTGAGGAAGTAAGAGTATTAAGGAAAATCACCGTGGGCTTTAATATCATAATTAAAGGCAGCAATCACACCAGCCTTGCTTCAGACTATGAGTGAATTTGTTTCACTATGTTTTTGTTTTGTTTATACACATTGTGATTTTGTCTTGTTCCCTCAAATTGGTAACGTACCATTGTTGTATAAAGGGGAGGTGGTTTATTAAGGGAGGTCACCTCATCTAATAAAATCCCTGTTCCATTCTACATTGTAGCTGTCCAATTTAGATTTGTTTTAGAAAAATAGTATTATTTGTTAATCTTAGAGATAGTGTAATTTTTAATTGGAGATTTTGTTTATTTTTTGAGTTTAAAGACGGTTGTTGTTGTTGTTTTTGGATATTATAAGATGCAGATTTACAGAAATATACTATAACTAACGGTTTGCACACAGATAGTGTCTCAATAAACGTGTCTTTGCTATCCATACTAGTAAAGATAGTTGATCAGACAAATGCCTGTGGGTTTGCAATAGGGATATTACAGGAATAAACCATTAAATAGAAATTTTATCTTTCTTGACTGTTGTAGTCTGATTAGTGAATAATAAATATGGGAATGGGAGTTAAATTGTATGGAAGGCTATTACCTGATCTCGTTCATTATATATATTGGCACTTTTTATGGCAAAGACTACAAGAAATAGTCCCATAGAAATAACAAAGACTATTGTACATTTGTGCTTTGTTAGATTTATTTTAAACAAAAGACTGTACATATATAATAAAACTAAATACAAACAAGGATGACAAGACAATGTCTACATGGAGAAACAATATAAAGGCCACATTGTGTAAAGCAAGGGTTATGAAATAAAAATAGAGCGAAGTTAGCTCTTTTGTCAATATTCCAATTCAGAATGACACATGTCAAGACTGTGAAACCCTTAATTTTTCTCACTTCATGGGCCCACGTCATGCTTAAGCTTTGAAGACTAGTCGCAGCCCTACACACCAATTCAACAGGGATTGGATCAAATGATAACCAAATTAAATTTTACTGCATATCCATCTTTATTACTCTTGTAACAAAAGGACGCTGTTTCTTCAAACTCTTCTTCTATATTATATTTTTATACAAAAATGACTGGTTGAATAATGATATGACCTTGTCGTATGTCACAGTATATTCGGTTTCAATGTCACCATACTGAATCTTGTAATGGTTATTGTATACATAGTACACAAGATATTAAGATTCGCGAGCCATTAGAGTTCAACTAAGACCTTTGTAACACCGGAACTTGGTTAGCAAGAAAGTAAAATCCTGACGAGATCTTTGTAACCAAGTCAAACGCGATTTCCATAGCAGAGGGGTGGATGATCAGTAGCATAACAACTAATAATGGAAGCAATGCATGGGAAATAAAACACTCTGGCAACACGAAAATCATGCGTCCCTGAAGGATTAACATCTCCTGTCATATATAAATGGCACCGGATGTGAAGTAATATTTTCCCAAAACCAGCAAGAGAAACTCCAATTAAGTAACAAGCTTGCTCTTCAAGCATGGTTGCAACCAGCTTAAGCATGGAAATTCCATATTTAGACCGGACTTTGACGTTCTACACGGAGTTTTGTTTATTTCAGTCAAATTGCAGATTACCCCTCAACTACTAGCTAGGGAACAATTCACACTACTTTAAGATACGGTTTAGGTATGGGTTAACACCACTTTCAACAATATATCAGTTATATCGTGGCGGTCAGTTTCATTGGTGGAGGAAACCGGAATACCCGGAGAAAACCGCTGATTTATCACAGGTCACTGACAAACTTTATCACATAATGTTTTATCGAGTACACCTCACCTGAACGGGTTTCGAACTTACAACTTTAGTGGTGATGGACAGTGATTGCATAGGTCGTTGTAAATCCAACTGCGTACGATCACGACCACGATGGCCCCTCTTTAAGATACGAGTTATGCTCTTAACTGAATAGGGATTGTGCGCGATCTAGCTTAGTGATCAAACGGGTACTCTGATTTCCTACGCCAACATGGGTTAGGTGGTGTTAAAAAGTATAAGATGCTACCAATGTCATATGCAGTTCACTTGTGCCTCATTTGAAATACAGAGATGCATCAGGTTATCAGTCAATTGAGGGCGAAATTTTATCGTTTATTATTAACATTTGTGTATCATGCCAGGTTTCCTCCACTTTCTTGTTACGGATGGACTGGATTGTAGTGTTGAACGCCACTTTCAACAATATTTCAGTTACATCGTGGCGGTCAGTTTTATTGGCGGAGGAAACCGGAGAAAAACCCCGACCTGTCGCAAGTCACTGACAAAGGACTGGGAGCTATAAGGGCCAAAATCGGCCCCACCTCAGATGTCGATAAAATTTTCTCCAAAATGTATTCACAATATGTACTTTTCAGAAATAAATACAGTTAGTTAATATGTGTATCTAATTCCTCACAGCGGATCGACAAATTCAGGTAATGAAAAGCAGTGAACGTCATTTTTTTCATTATACAGAACGTACGTATCATTGTATTATAATGCATATCTATAAAAAAAACAAAAACAAAGCATAATAAAACTCAATAAACAAAGCATAAATTTGACTTGATATGCAATGTGGATTGATTTCAGGAATAAAAACATGTTCCGAAGCTGTATTATGAAATTAAAGTGAACGAATAGTAATGTCGCAATGTCACCCATTTTCGACGGTCTCCTGTTTTCGACGGTTTGTTTCACGTGATAAAATCTCTCATTATTTTGATCGCTTCATTTGTCAGAGGTTATATTATGATGCTGAAATTGCATGAATGATCTCATGGAATCTGATCTGAAAATGTCATCTTTAAATGTAAGAACTACGTACCACATCTATTATTTCACGTTCAAATTGTAGTTTTTCGTAATTCATTTTTTCGTCACCTTAGCAAAGCTTTAACCATTTAAAAAATATATCTCATACAGACCAATTTTGGATTCATCGTCTGCTATTACATTGATAATGTACATATTGTGGTCAATAGGGGCGGATCCAGGATTTCAAGTTAGGGAGGCGCACTTAAAAAAATTGCGCCGAGCGGAGGCAGGTACGAAAATTGTTGGGGTATTTCGTGTGAAAAATCACGATTTTACGCAAAAAAATCATATTTTTTCCAATTTTAGTGTAGGGGCTCGCGCCGGGTGCGCCCTCCCCCTGGATCCGCCCCTGGGACATCAATTCAGAAACTTATTAACATTGATCGTCGAAAACTGGTCGAAATTTTAGTATTAATCTTAAAGAAGTAATAGATAGATTTATTTGGACAATAGAACTTTGTCATATTTGAAATTTTTTTAAGCACTTTTTTAACCGTACTTTATTCTTAACGACAACCAATGCGATGATATATTCCAGTACATTTTTACGGACAACCATCCCAAATCTATAGAAAAAAAATGCCAAGGTGCGGGTTAAGAGAAGTCCAATATTTAAAGATCGCTTTTTTTCATAATATGGAAATATTTTGGGAAATGGTGTAAAACAAAATGTTTAATGTGTAGCGATTTTAGCTACGACCCTGTGAGAATTATTATATTTTTTTTTATAAACTGATAACAAGCCTTGGAATCAGATATCCTATAGAAAGTGGTTGTCTATAGATAATTGTTTTACATTCAAGTATTTCATATATATTTATGATGAGAACAAGTTTACAACCATATGATTAATCGTGTAGGTAAAATGTGTGTCGCTGCCATGAGTCTATGTATGATTGTTTTGATTGTCACTAGAAAAAGAGGAGATGGTAGATATTATTTTGCTTTGTGACAAACCAACAACAACACTCCTAATAAACTGTTGCTATCAGAATCTGCTGTAAGTTGTCTTTTACGTGTAAGGAGTGTGTCCTTTACATCCCGCGCTAAGGGATGTATTAAATTCGTTCCTCATAGCTGTCTGGTGTCCCTTTCACATAAAGTCGGCGTTTTCCTAGAGGAAACCATTTGTTATTTTATTTATGTCAAATTCGCAGTCATGTTAGGAATCTAATAATAATAGGATATTATACATTATTATACAGCTATAATTTTAATCCAATCAAAAACAATATGGTTGTGATCGTCTTCCGTAATTAGAATCGTCAAAATGAAATACAACCGAATTAATATCAAATGGTGACTTGTTTCAACCTCATTTAAAATATACCTTGACATTCTGTAATACTTGTACTCGTGCATCACGTTCACGATCTTTTATTACAACACTATTTCACTCAAGTGTACATTTTGTTCCTGTTCTAGTTAAAGGACTTTATCAAACAGAATCATACAGTTTACATGTAATGCAGTTAATACACATTTAATCCACAGAAGAATATTTCTATTTTCCACACCTTGTGGTGTGGGGTGGCTATTGTGCATGCGAACTATTAATTGCAAACCCCATTGACTGGCTATTTGCTGCCTGTCTAGAATATTTTATTTTTTTCTCGAATGACAGTTCAGAAGCTAGAAAACAATATGATGAATAGTGTCTGTCAATCATGCAAACAATAACTTATGCACATGACAGAACGCATTTTCAATGCACTACATACACAAACTTTTGATCCATCATTTGTCCATTGGAGGTTGATTTAAGAGAATGGAACTGATAGAAGTTAAAAGTTTAATTTGGGCGCAAAAGGGGAAACTTTATATAATTTATGAAAATGTGATGTGAATTCAGTGGTCAACCATTCCAGTCTGGTGGCAAGAAAAGGTATTGTTCTGATATGCCTAACGTTGTGTCTGCAAATTCTGTCCAATGAACCCCAACAAAAAACCTACTTTCAGCAAACCAATTCTTTTCATTGATTGATATGAAAAGAAAGTTTATAAACAGTGATAATCATAAATTCCATCAATATCAATAAAACATTTACCTTTCATCTTAACTGAACTTGAACCGTCGTGGTCGTATGGTAGTTGAATTTACAACTACCTGTGCAATCATTGCCTATCACCACTTAAGTTGTGAGTTTGAACCCCATTCATGGCGAGGTGTACTCGATAAAACATTATGTGATAAAGTTTGTCAGTGACTTGCGACAGGTCTGTGGATTTCTCTGGGTACTCCAATTTCCGCCACAAAAGTAGTAACTGAAATATTTTTGAAAGTGGTGTTAAACACCTAACCTCCAATGGACAAATGATGGATCAAACGTTTGTGTATGTAGTGCATAACATAAAACACCTTTGGGTCATAATGTGAGAGCTATCTGTTGGATTGTGCCCAAAAAATATCTATTCCTTTTGGATCAAACTATTTTTCTTCCTTGTAGCATCGATAGACCATTAAACCCGTTACCTCCGTATCCCTGTAGTAATAACTATTTCAGTATCCCGGAAGAAAATATATAATCAATAATTGGGGTTTATGAAAAAAACTAATTTGGATGAAGTGGTGTTTATTTTATTTCTATCTTACATTTATAGCAAGCACAGAGAGCTCTACAGCAACATGGGCATGCGCATTGAATACACAATCTTCCTTATGATGAGATTGAAATCCTTTCGTCCGGAAATTGATAAAAATTGGCAGCCCCGGAGAGAATGCCAAAAATATAAAAAAAAGTCTCCAATAAATGATTTTAAAACTAAAATGATATCATGAACTTCTAAAAAATGCTATTTAAGTAACAAAAGACAATAAAAGGTGCTTACATTGTTAAATTAATCAGAATGACATCTCGCTATCAAAGTCATGACGTCATTTTATTCATAGACATAGGCCAAAGTCGTCAACAACATTTCGCGGAATTTTAATTAAAATCTTGTATTTTCATTCCCGAGTCAAAAAATTTCAAAACGACATCTATTTCATTTGCAACTGCGTCAATTCCGTAAATCGTGACGACATGTAAACAAACACAGCACTTTTTTCAAGCGTGTCCAGATTATTAGATAAAAACCTTTCTAGTTACGGATTAGTAAAAGATAATTATAGAATAAATTTGACTTAATTTTGAACTACAATATTTTCAGAAAATATCAAATTTATTTTTTGGACCATTTGCAGCCGATGTAGAAAAACTCGCCTTGGTGTGTTTTAGTTTTGTTTTATTTTTTGCAGAATCTACGCGGGTGGTCTACATATTTACTCGGATCAATCAAAACTTTGATTATTACAACACTGGCGTACTGAAAGGACTTTATGTTAACCACAGGGCCTTGTCACTATCCAGGTAAATATACTATCAATGTATAAACATATACAAGGGCGGACATCTTTTTTTACCCCCGCTCGCTTCAAGTCGTGTTTGTTTTTTAAATTCCTTCTAATATATTCAAAACCCTGTTTGGTTCAACTCCCAAGACCTTATTTTTTTTGGAAAATATCATGACCTCCCCTCGACTACCTCTTGTGAAGGCGCAGCGGTCGTTTTTGTCAGGAATTCGCCCGAGTATTGAACATATATGAATTAATGTATTAGTTAACATTCAAATGTTCACTCAGCAATTTCACTTTTTACATATCAAGTCCATTTTTTATATACAAATTTGGTTTATTCTGTAACACCATTATATTCACGTGCAAGTTTTAGCGGGAATGTTGATATAAATATTCTGAAATTTTCTGGTGCGGCATATTGCGCTACACAGTCGAGGAGGAAACATTATTCAACAAGAAGTTTTCATAAATCAAGATGCCTAGAGCTAGAGGGAGGAGAGTGAGGCCCGTCAATCCAGCGGGTTTAGTGTACAGGCAGAGATTACGTGCGCGAGAACATAGAGGAGTTCAACAGGAAGTAATTCGGCCGAGGCGTAACCGTAATCCCAGGAACATACAACCAGTGCAAGCTGATGAACAAGCTAATGTTCAGCCGGAACCTGCTGTTCCACAAGTGCAATACCTACCAGTACCTGTTATACCTCCGGTACAACAAGTTTTGCAACCAGTGTCAACCCAAAATCAAGGTGTGCAAGCTGAACCAGTAGTTGCAAATGGTGAGAATCTATTAAATATGCCTTGCACAAATGATACACATACACCAATGTTAATGGCCTTTTCAAATGAATTAGACATTGTTCTACCGCAAACACTAAAAGATAAAATATGGAACTTAGAATACATTGATTTATCTTTGTTATTAAGACAAAATTTTAATTTTCCTAATGAAAATCAGAACTGCATTGCTGCTGATAATGGCCGATTAGTACTTCAGTCCGTCAACAAACCTGCAAAAACACATTGAAAACATATCTATGTGGACTGATGCTTTCATAAATTATGCTAAGGTTTTAATTACTAAACATCCACTTCTTGCTGGAGATCTTTTTATGTACATGGCAATAATTAGGGGTGCAATATCTGACGCCACGTTTGACCGTGTTTACATGTGCGATCAGCAATTTAGACTTAGAATGTCATTGAATCCGACAAATTCATGGTCACCAATTGATGGTACACTTTGGTTACGTTTTATTGCTAAGGGTGCTTCTGGTCTTCAGAACTCGACTCTCTCTAATAATGGAAGTCAGAGACCATGTTATGATTATAACTTTAAAAAAGGTTGTTTTAGGCGTAATTGTATTTACCGTCATAATTGTATGAAATGCGGTGCCATTCATCCTGCTGCTTTGTGCAATCAATTTTTTTAAAAGAATTCTAATGCACAACTAAATGCTCGCAAAAGTACAAATTCATATTTGCAAAATTCTCAAAGGGCAGCAGCTGTAAATATAAGACCTCCCTTGCTAGGTAATGGACCTCAAAACAAACAATAGACTTTGTTTTTCAGGTGACAGATTCAATGTTTGGAAACTTGGGTTTTCACCAATTAAACTCCATGAGCTTGAAGAATTCCTAAAACTTTACCCTAATAAAACTGCTGCCTATGAATTACTAGATGGTTTTTCAAATGGATTCAAAATTAAATACAGTGGTCCTAGATTAGCATTAGAAACAAAAAATCTAAAATCTGTCTTTATTAATCCAACTGTTGCATTACAAAAAGTAGAAAATGAAATAAATTTGGATAGAATTGCTGGACCTTTTCAAAATCGGCCTATTTCTAATTTGAGATGTTCTCCAATAGGTGTTGTTCCTAAGAAGACAGGTGGTTGGAGATTGATAACCGGAAGTAGACATGTCAGTGGTTGTTATTTACCATACGACGATTGGACCTCAATAGCACGTGCTTTTGGATTAATAAACCTGTGAAACCTTGAGCACACAACAAAAATCAAGGACATGAATACATTGGAAGTCAATGTAATTATTTTGCAGTATTTTCTATCTCTTATCTTGTTATTATTGTTTATTGGAAGGTCCTCTATAAAGATTGCTCATTTCGTCCCGATCCGTTAACAAACATGGCTGCCACAGGAGATTCTTGTTTCTGATTGGTCGATTTCTAAAAAACTTCTCCGCTGAAACCGCTTGGCCAAATGAACCGAAACTTGGTAGGAAGCATCTTGCTAATTTTGTTCCGATTCGTTAACAAACATGGCCACCAGAGTCAATTCTTGTTTCTGATTGGTCGATTTCTAAAAATCTTCTCCTCTGAAACCGCTAGGCCAAATGAACCGAAACCTGGTAGGAAGCATCTATGGGCGGTCCTCTATAAAGATTGCTCATTTCGTCCCGATCTGTTAACAAACATGGCCGCCACAGGCGATTCTTGTTTCTAATTGGCCGATTTAAAAAAAAAAATCTTCTTCTCTGAAACCGCTTGGCCAAATGAACCGAAACTTGGTAGGAAGCTTCTATGGGCGGTGGTCCTCTATAAAAACTGCTCATTCCGTTCCGATTCATTAACAAACATGGCTGCCACAGTCAATTCTTGTTTCTGATTGGTCGATTTCTAAAAATCTTCTCTGCTGAAACCGATTTGCCAAATGAACCGAAGCTTGGTAGGAAGCATCTATTGAAGGTCCTCTATTAAGATTGCTCATTTGGTCCCAATCTGCTAACAAACATGGCTGCCGCAGGCAGTTCTTGTTTCTGATAGGTCCATTTCTAAAAATCTTCTTCTCTGAAACCGCTTTACCAAATGAACCGAAACTTAGTAGGAAGCATCTATGGGCGGTCCTTTATATAGATTACACATTTCGTCCCGATCCGTTAACAAACATGGCCGCCACAGGCGATTCTTGTTTCTGATTGGCCGATTTTTTTAAATCTTCTTTGAAGCCACTTGGCCAAATGAACCAAAACTTGGTAGGAAGCATCTATGGGCGGTCCTCTATATAGATTGCCCATTTTGTTCCGATTTGCTAACAAACATGGCCACCACAGTAAATTCTTGTTTCTGATTGGTCAATTTCCCACAATCTTCTCTTAAAACCGGTAGGCCAAATGAACCTAAACTTGGTAGGAGTATCTATGGAAGATCCTCTATTAAGATTGATCATTTCGTCCCGATCTATTAACAAACATGGCCGTCACAGGCAATTCTTGTTTCTGATTGGTCGATTTATAAAAAAGCTTTTCCTCTGAAACCGTTTGGCCAAATGAAATCAAACTTGGTAGGAAGAATCTGCGTAAGGTCCTCTATAAAGATTGCTCATTTCGTCTCGATCCGTTGGTAAACATGGCTGCCATAGGCAATTCTTGTTTTTGGTTGGTCGATTTCTAAAAATCTTCTTCTCTGAGACTGCTTAGCCAAATGAACCAATATTTGGGGGGAAGCACCTATGGAAGGTTCTGTATTCCGTTTCCTCAAAGCAGAATGAAAGGTGAGCGACACAGGCTCAGCCTAGTTCTAATAATAAAACCCTAAATGCTCGCTTACTCGCAAGGGGTTATAACACATAATGGAGCAGCCGCCGAGATTTTTTGCGCTCGCTTACAGAGCTTCTGACGCCTGCATTTATCAATAATAAGACATAACCTTTCCTTTTGTCCATTATTATAACAAGTTTTTATCACCTACCAGTATTTTAGAATGTAATTCCCACAAAATAAAAATCCATGTTTACTTTCTCTCTGAACATTTTGAATTTCGTCATTTCGGCCTCACTATTGGGATGTCGATACCATATTTGGCGATTTGAGTCGTGAATGTTTACATCAGTGTGTAGTAAGAAATACCATATTTAGAAAAGCTCCGCCTTCTGTAGTTTCCGGTTATGGAAAACGATCGATAAATTTGAACAAGGTTGTTGCTACCTTTGAAAAGCATATATTTCTCAGCCAAACCGATTTAACAAGGACTGGGATCATCAGTAATAGTTATAATGAAATGTTTGAAGCGTAAATAGTGAGTTTTTATGTTTCAACTGCAACTTTTTTTTTGCTCCATTGTGACAAATGGGACCGCGTTGTAGCTCTGCCTAGACACAAGTTTGTCACAGGAGCTACATTATTGCAGCTAAGGCTCAGCCCACTGAGCCTCTAGTTTTAATTTGGGCTTTTTAAATGATTTTCTCACACTGATTGTTGTAATATTTCAAAAGATTGACTTTTATTTATACATTATATACATGGCAATATATGCACAATTGTGAATACACAATTATTATTGAAACATCTGAGATTGTACAAAAAAGAAAAAAAAGAAGAACATTAGTACACTAATCACTACATTATTTGACGGTAAGGAAGCACTGGGTATAGAAAGAGGACGGTGCTTCGTCAGCTTGTTCATGATGTACAACGTTCGTCCTTAAATGGCTACCATTGTTATCAGAATGCCGCACACATTGAACATTAAAACCATTGTATAAACACTTGAGGTCAGAGAATTGTTCACATAAATCTGTTTTTTTAAACCATGTCCCTAGCATTGCCCCAGCACCAAACTATACCTGTTTATAAATGATGTGTTTGTTAACTTGCTTTCCCCTTGAATATAACTGAAATCAACCATACTGGGGGTCATAATATATTATGATATTTGAAATGGTTTTACAGTAAAGATGACCAGACGATATGTAAATTTTATATTAAGAATAACTACACGATTGGAAAAATACAATATAATGACATTGCAATGTCAACAAAGTAACGGGGAGTTGTTTCCCTTTGAATGTAACAGAATGGCACGAGATAAATATATTCAAGTCTTTTTTTTCAGCAAACAATTTAACATGGACTATCAGAGAAGACGGACTGGGTACATCATTTTCCAACGGTATTAAATCAGTCGATAACAGATTCGTTGTACCAAGACACGATTACGGAGATTCTGCGTTGTACTTTATTTATGCAGCCGTTACATTTGACTTTGCAGACGAGACATACTTGAAAGTAGTTTCGACAGTTTATCATAATATTACTCGTCGACATCCAAATTTGCCTAAAACAGGAGAGATTTCCATGTTGATGAGCAAGTATGGTGGATCAGCTGAATCTGATCGAATCCACACAAGTTTCTTATGTGGAACATTCAAATTACAAAGTGGGTATGAGATTGGCTCATATGTAGACTCATTTCAGTATGTGAAAAAATCTACATACGCAAATTATTTCGGTATGTTTAGGTTATGATTTCAGATAGGTGTGTGTGTACAGGTACTGGAAACTGTATCATTATCAATTATTCCATAAAGTCAGGTAGAGGGGTGGGGTGTTGGAATCAAATGCAAAAATCGACAAAGATGTAAATAAATCGGTTTATTATTTTGTAGACCATTTCACATAATATTGCAATATTTTTGGAAGCAGGATTTAATTATGATTTCTCCTCTACATTATTTATTGGATATCGGACAACTTTACATCCATACAATCAACTTTTGTCGTGCTGCTGATGAGGTTGCAATTCCAAGGTGGACCTGTCACGACCTTGTCCTCCCGAACCGAATATACTACATGGTAGTTTAATTATGAACTTGGGACATCAGAAACATGACAAAGATGGCTTGTGTTGGTCATGTAGTTGGCTGCTATCCAATAAATCCTAGAACGGAGATATTATTAGATAGACTAATCCAATGTCCAAAAATATTTTAATTTTACCTAATTAAGGCAGAATCATTCACGAAAAAATAAACCAATTATTTTTTTTATCGATTTTGTATTGAAAGACTTCTCGTTCTTACACCCAGGCACACTAATTTCGTCCAAGTGAACTGATGAAATAAATATTTATATAGTGTTTGGTGCCTATGGTGTATGAATGATATGATTTGTTAGGTATGGGTGTCTTTTTTTTGTATGACACTTTTATGTTGTTTTTTTTTGTACAAGGAGGTTAATACATGTATTTTTAATGTTCTAAAATCCTGTTTTTTCAGTTATTGTATGTGCAAAATTTATGTAGGTGTTTTATTGTGTTGATTCAAAATGGCCAATAATATATATTTTTTTCTATGAAAAACAGAAAGCTATAAGTGGCAAAATAATTCACAAAACAATTAGTATAAATAAGATGTATTATATTATATTATTAGTCGGTTCGTCTTTACCCCTTACTTGGTTGTAGGAGGGCTCATGTCTTACTTACTTGGCTGTAGGAGGGCTCATGTCTTATTTATGTTATATGTGTTTGTTTGGTTCGTCTTTACCCCTTACTTGGCTGTAGGAGGGCTCATGTCTTATTTATGTTATATGTGTTTGTTTGGTTCGTCTTTACCCCTTACTTGGTTGTAGGAGGGCTCATGTCTTACTTACTTGGCTGTAGGAGGGCTCATGTCTTATTTATGTTATATGTGTTTGTTTGGTTCGTCTTTACCCCTTACTTGGCTGTAGGAGGGCTCATGTCTTTTTTATGTTATATGTGTTTGTTTGGTTCGTCTTTACCCCTTACTTGGTTGTAGGAGGGCTCATGTCTTATTTATGGTATATGTGTTTGTTGTTTATAGTGGTGTCCAACACGTATATACTGTATATATGTGTAACATGGCGGGTGTCTTATAAGAGACAGTAACTGCTTACCATTCGGGAGCACCTGAATTCACCCCCGGTTTTATTAGTGGGGTCTGTGTTGCTCATCTATTTAGTTTTTTGTGTTGTCCTACTATGTGTCTTTACATTCTGAGTTCCATGTTGTGATGTCCGTTACGATTTCCGCATAAAAACGACGTTCGGTGTTCGGTTCTGTTTGTCTTTACCTCTAGTTGTTTGTAGGAGGGCTCAAGTCTTATATACATTATTTGTGTTTGTTTCCGTTTCTGTATAGTGGTGTCCAAAACATATTGTGTTGTGTTTTTGGTTTTCTTGGTCTTGTTGCCAGTTTCTCTGGATTGTCCATTTTTAATTGGCCCTTCGGTATTCTTTAATGTGTAAGTCAATACTATTATATTATCACACCCATATCATAGTCGTTGAGGAAGTAAGAGTATTAAGGAAAATCACCGTGGGCTTTAATATCATAATTAAAGGCAGCAATCACACCAGCCTTGCTTCAGACTATGAGTGAATTTGTTTCACTATGTTTTTGTTTTGTTTATACACATTGTGATTTTGTCTTGTTCCCTCAAATTGGTAACGTACCATTGTTGTATAAAGGGGAGGTGGTTTATTAAGGGAGGTCACCTCATCTAATAAAATCCCTGTTCCATTCTACATTGTAGCTGTCCAATTTAGATTTGTTTTAGAAAAATAGTATTATTTGTTAATCTTAGAGATAGTGTAATTTTTAATTGGAGATTTTGTTTATTTTTTGAGTTTAAAGACGGTTGTTGTTGTTGTTTTTGGATATTATAAGATGCAGATTTACAGAAATATACTATAACTAACGGTTTGCACACAGATAGTGTCTCAATAAACGTGTCTTTGCTATCCATACTAGTAAAGATAGTTGATCAGACAAATGCCTGTGGGTTTGCAATAGGGATATTACAGGAATAAACCATTAAATAGAAATTTTATCTTTCTTGACTGTTGTAGTCTGATTAGTGAATAATAAATATGGGAATGGGAGTTAAATTGTATGGAAGGCTATTACCTGATCTCGTTCATTATATATATTGGCACTTTTTATGGCAAAGACTACAAGAAATAGTCCCATAGAAATAACAAAGACTATTGTACATTTGTGCTTTGTTAGATTTATTTTAAACAAAAGACTGTACATATATAATAAAACTAAATACAAACAAGGATGACAAGACAATGTCTACATGGAGAAACAATATAAAGGCCACATTGTGTAAAGCAAGGGTTATGAAATAAAAATAGAGCGAAGTTAGCTCTTTTGTCAATATTCCAATTCAGAATGACACATGTCAAGACTGTGAAACCCTTAATTTTTCTCACTTCATGGGCCCACGTCATGCTTAAGCTTTGAAGACTAGTCGCAGCCCTACACACCAATTCAACAGGGATTGGATCAAATGATAACCAAATTAAATTTTACTGCATATCCATCTTTATTACTCTTGTAACAAAAGGACGCTGTTTCTTCAAACTCTTCTTCTATATTATATTTTTATACAAAAATGACTGGTTGAATAATGATATGACCTTGTCGTATGTCACAGTATATTCGGTTTCAATGTCACCATACTGAATCTTGTAATGGTTATTGTATACATAGTACACAAGATATTAAGATTCGCGAGCCATTAGAGTTCAACTAAGACCTTTGTAACACCGGAACTTGGTTAGCAAGAAAGTAAAATCCTGACGAGATCTTTGTAACCAAGTCAAACGCGATTTCCATAGCAGAGGGGTGGATGATCAGTAGCATAACAACTAATAATGGAAGCAATGCATGGGAAATAAAACACTCTGGCAACACGAAAATCATGCGTCCCTGAAGGATTAACATCTCCTGTCATATATAAATGGAACCGGATGTGAAGTAATATTTTCCCAAAACCAGCAAGAGAAACTCCAATTAAGTAACAAGCTTGCTCTTCAAGCATGGTTGCAACCAGCTTAAGCACGGAAATTCCATATTTAGACCGGACTTTGACGTTCTACACGGAGTTTTGTTTACTTCAGTCAAATTGCAGATTACCCCTCAACTACTAGCTAGGGAACAATTCACACTACTTTAAGATACGGTTTAGGTATGGGTTAACACCACTTTCAACAATATATCAGTTATATCGTGGCGGTCAGTTTCATTGGTGGAGGAAACCGGAATACCCGGAGAAAACCGCTGATTTATCACAGGTCACTGACGAACTTTATCACATAATGTTTTATCGAGTACACCTCACCTGAACGGGTTTCGAACTTACAACTTTAGTGGTGATGGACAGTGATTGCATAGGTCGTTGTAAATCCAACTGCGTACGATCACGACCACGATGGCCCCTCTTTAAGATACGAGTTATGCTCTTAACTGAATAGGGATTGTGCGCGATCTAGCTTAGTGACCAAACGGGTACTCTGATTTCCTACGCCAACATGGGTTAGGTGGTGTTAAAAAGTATAAGATGCTACCAATATCATATGCAGTTCACTTGTGCCTCATTTGAAATACAGAGATGCATCAGGTTATCAGTCAATTGAGGGCGAAATTTTATCGTTTATTATTAACATTTGTGTATCATGCCAGGTTTCCTCCACTTTCTTGTTACGGATGGACTGGATTGTAGTGTTGAACGCCACTTTCAACAATATTTCAGTTACATCGTGGCGGTCAGTTTTATTGGCGGAGGAAACCGGAGAAAAACCCCGACCTGTCGCAAGTCACTGACAAAGGACTGGGAGCTATAAGGGCCAAAATCGGCCCCACCTCAGATGTCGATAAAATTTTCTCCAAAATGTATTCACAATATGTACTTTTCAGAAATAAATACAGTTAGTTAATATGTGTATCTAATTCCTCACAGCGGATCGACAAATTCAGGTAATGAAAAGCAGTGAACGTCATTTTTTTCATTATACAGAACGTACGTATCATTGTATTATAATGCATATCTATAAAAAAAAACACAAACAAAGCATAATAAAACTCAATAAACAAAGCATAAATTTGACTTGATATGCAATGTGGATTGATTTCAGGAATAAAAACATGTTCCGAAGCTGTATTATGAAATTAAAGTGAACGAATAGTAATGTCGCAATGTCACCCATTTTCGACGGTCTCCTGTTTTCGACGGTTTGTTTCACGTGATAAAATCTCTCATTATTTTGATCGCTTCATTTGTCAGAGGTTATATTATGATGCTGAAATTGCATGAATGATCTCATGGAATCTGATCTGAAAATGTCATCTTTAAATGTAAGAACTACGTACCACATCTATTATTTCACGTTCAAATTGTAGTTTTTCGTAATTCATTTTTTCGTCACCTTAGCAAAGCTTTAACCATTTAAAAAATATATCTCATACAGACCAATTTTGGATTCATCGTCTGCTATTACATTGATAATGTACATATTGAGGTCAATAGGGGCGGATCCAGGATTTCAAGTTAGGGAGGCGCACTTAAAAAAATTGCGCCGAGCGGAGGCAGGTACGAAAATTGTTGGGGTATTTCGTGTGAAAAATCACGATTTTACGCAAAAAAATCATATTTTTTCCAATTTTAGTGAAGGGGCTCGCGCCGGGTGCGCCCTCCCCCTGGATCCGCCCCTGGGACATCAATTCAGAAACTTATTAACATTGATCGTCGAAAACTGGTCGAAATTTTAGTATTAATCTTAAAGAAGTAATAGATAGATTTATTTGGACAATAGAACTTTGTCATATTTGAAATTTTTTTAAACACTTTTTTAACCGTACTTTATTCTTAACGACAACCAATGCGATGATATATTCCAGTACATTTTTACGGACAACCATCCCAAATCTATAGAAAAAAAATGCCAAGGTGCGGGTTAAGAGAAGTCCAATATTTAAAGATCGCTTTTTTTCATAATATGGAAATATTTTGGGAAATGGTGTAAAACAAAATGTTTAATGTGTAGCGATTTTAGCTACGACCCTGTGAGAATTATTATATTTTTTTTTATAAACTGATAACAAGCCTTGGAATCAGATATCCTATAGAAAGTGGTTGTCTATAGATAATTGTTTTACATTCAAGTATTTCATATATATTTATGATGAGAACAAGTTTACAACCATATGATTAATCGTGTAGGTAAAATGTGTGTCGCTGCCATGAGTCTATGTATGATTGTTTTGATTGTCACTAGAAAAAGAGGAGATGGTAGATATTATTTTGCTTTGTGACAAACCAACAACAACACTCCTAATAAACTGTTGCTATCAGAATCTGCTGTAAGTTGTCTTTTACGTGTAAGGAGTGTGTCCTTTACATCCCGCGCTAAGGGATGTATTAAATTCGTTCCTCATAGCTGTCTGGTGTCCCTTTCACATAAAGTCGGCGTTTTCCTAGAGGAAGCCATTTGTTATTTTATTTATGTCAAATTCGCAGTCATGTTAGGATTCTAATAATAATAGGATATTATACATTATTATACAGCTATAATTTTAATCCAATCAAAAACAATATGGTTGTGATCGTCTTCCGTAATTAGAATCGTCAAAATGAAATACAACCGAATTAATATCAAATGGTGACTTGTTTCAACCTCATTTAAAATATACCTTGACATTCTGTAATACTTGTACTCGTGCATCACGTTCACGATCTTTTATTACAACACTATTTCACTCAAGTGTACATTTTGTTCCTGTTCTAGTTAAAGGACTTTATCAAACAGAATCATACAGTTTACATGTAATGCAGTTAATACACATTTAATCCACAGAAGAATATTTCTATTTTCCACACCTTGTGGTGTGGGGTGGCTATTGTGCATGCGAACTATTAATTGCAAACCCCATTGACTGGCTATTTGCTGCCTGTCTAGAATATTTTATTTTTTTCTCGAATGACAGTTCAGAAGCTAGAAAACAATATGATGAATAGTGTCTGTCAATCATGCAAACAATAACTTATGCACATGACAGAACGCATTTTCAATGCACTACATACACAAACTTTTGATCCATCATTTGTCCATTGGAGGTTGATTTAAGAGAATGGAACTGATAGAAGTTAAAAGTTTAATTTGGGCGCAAAAGGGGAAACTTTATATAATTTATGAAAATGTGATGTGAATTCAGTGGTCAACCATTCCAGTCTGGTGGCAAGAAAAGGTATTGTTCTGATATGCCTAACGTTGTGTCTGCAAATTCTGTCCAATGAACCCCAACAAAAAACCTACTTTCAGCAAACCAATTCTTTTCATTGATTGATATGAAAAGAAAGTTTATAAACAGTGATAATCATAAATTCCATCAATATCAATAAAACATTTACCTTTCATCTTAACTGAACTTGAACCGTCGTGGTCGTATGGTAGTTGAATTTACAACTACCTGTGCAATCATTGCCTATCACCACTTAAGCTGTGAGTTTGAACCCCATTCATGGCGAGGTGTACTCGATAGAACATTATGTGATAAAGTTTGTCAGTGACTTGCGACAGGTCTGTGGATTTCTCTGGGTACTCCAATTTCCGCCACAAAAGTAGTAACTGAAATATTTTTGAAAGTGGTGTTAAACACCTAACCTCCAATGGACAAATGATGGATCAAACGTTTGTGTATGTAGTGCATAACATAAAACACCTTTGGGTCATAATGTGAGAGCTATCTGTTGGATTGTGCCCAAAAAATATCTATTCCTTTTGGATCAAACTATTTTTCTTCATTTTAGAAGTAGCATCGATAGACCATTAAATCCGTTACCTCCGTATCCCTGTAGTAATAACTATTTCAGTAACCCGGAAGAAAATATATAATCAATAATTGGGGCTTATGAAAAAAAACTATTTTGGATGAAGTGGTGTTTATTTTATTTCTATCTTACATTTGTATATAAATGTTACGTGCCGACATACCATCGATTTTTACGGCAAAGATTGCTTCTCAAATATCAAAACGTCATCTAAGCGCTTGAAATATTTGAACATTTTCCCGTCGTTTTTCAAGAAATTTAACACCTCGTGAAACTAAAAAAATACTTTAACAGTATTTGTGTTTTATTTATTTTAATAATCTGGTAAAATATTTTTCTGGTGCACGACTGCGGAGGTGCTTAATTTCTTCGAAAACCGTCCAAATATCGCGGGCAAAATTCCACGAAATACAGAAAACAAATAACGCTCATGACGTCACAATGACGTCAAATACGTATCGATTTTGTTGGAAACAAGGTTTAACATCAAAAGTATGATCTCGTCTATAATATAAAACACATAACATTTTAATCAAGTATGTTCTGAGATAATGATTCATTAAATATGGGGCCATATATGTCACTTATAGTCCCCAGTTCTTTTTATGGCATTGACGCCGGATTACACGCACTGAGTTTTTCTCTTGGCTTTAGTGTACACAAACTGTATTTAAAATAAATACAATTATTTACAGAAACATAAGTTATTTACTGATGAATTTCATTACTTGAAATGAATCATGAAATGTACAGAGTGTGTATATAATGGTCTCATATATACAATCAGAAGAGTGAAAATATTGATTTTAAGGATCTGGCTGAGGTTATAAATAAATTAATATTTAACGACCTCCACAATCCTCCACCAACAAAATATTTTGATATAATCATTAACCCTCTATACTCAAAACAACTGCTCAATTTGGTATTGGTGGAAGACTGTGGAGGTATATAAAATAGCTAAAATGTACATTAAATATGTCGTTTATAGTCCATTTTTAGCATTATCGTCTAATTATGATGTCATTATGACGTCATAACGCACCCAATTTCACGGAAAGTTATATTTTTTGAAAATTTGTTTATCTAACAATTAAATTAGTAAATCGTTTTTATTCTATGTCGAGCATTATTTTTTAATATAATGTGGGGCTAATTTTGCACCTTAACACCTCGACTGAGCGGGATTCGAACTCACAACGTTAGTGGTGATAGTCACTGATGCATAGGTAGTTGTTAATCCAACTACCACGACGGTCCCATTCTAAACTGGTCTATTGAGGGATTGTGGTTCCTGTCTATATAGCTGTACGACATTGTTTTATATAGTGTGTACAGGTTGACGATTGAAGCTCAAAATTACCAAATAACAAATAATATAAAACTGATACTATTTTGAGCAATAATTTTAAAACTATGGACTGTTCCAGGACGAGAACAGGTTCAAAAGAATCTAAAAACTATACAGAAGTGATAGAGGTATGAAAACACCATAACAACTTTTTACTGCCACTAGAAAAATATGTAGAGATGGATATAGACTTAAGATTTTGCCTTTTGTAACGGCTACAATTTCACCTACATGTACTCTTCCGAAATATGCAAAAGAAGGTCGTTAACGTGCTGGGAGTGTGGCACTCTTCAAACACGTCCGTCTCTTACCGTTATTGGAGCTTGTCAACTTACTTATCGAGAGAGTACAACTTCTTCGTAACATGGGGACAAGCTGAGTAGATCTGTGGGCTGAGCTCTGGCATGGTCACCGATACCTGACACAACCCATTCATTAGTGATTGTGGACAGATGGAAGGATTAACAGAGGTATCGAGGGAAGGGCATACATTTTGTTCATTTATCTGGGTTTTTTTCCATTTCAAACCACAAGCACATGTTCAGTTTTATAAATATGTATTTACCCCCTTTATATTCAAGAATGGAATTCTGAGACGAACGAAAGAGTACACATATCATACTTCGTCATCAGAAAAATATTGTTAGGATTTTCAGATAATATACTGCGTTACTTAGCATTTTGACCTCTGGGATACACGATCTAAATTTATGTAAATTAGGTTTCTCAGAACAATAAGATGAGATCTACTTTTTGTAATAAACAATTGAAGTTTCATTAAGTAGTATAGGAAAATGATAATGTCTTGTTTTAGTTTTTCTTAAGATTGGTCTAGATAAGTGTAAGTGTTTATCAAATAGTGTGTATAAAACTCTACAATGAGTGGGTTTATAAGAACGTTGTCCAATAAAGTCTTCCGTAACAATATCATAAATCTAAAAATATGAGATACAATACTTTGACTTAGGTGGAGTTTATATCTTGTTATATTAATATCTTTATTTCTGGTAAACTTTGTTAATACAATGGTATACAGATAACAAATTAAAGTACAACAATAAATAATAGCTACAGAGCAATATACAATATTTACAACAGGAGAGATCGAGAGGTTATATGAGGACATACATCTTTATTTATAAACCTAATACATTTTAAAAGTGCTGTTTTTTTTCGTTTTTTTTTGGTCAGATTCATCAAATCACCAAATTTCAGAATATTACAATTTTTTTTAAATATTTGTTTATCTATACAAGTCGTTCTTTTTTTCATCGAAATAATCACACTTTAATAGATAATGGAACTTAAAATCAAAATATCAATATTTTAAATGCTTGTACTTTTATTTCGCATATATCCCACAATGAATGGGCTTTTAAATGTATATACAATTTGTATGTTATTTATATTAATAACACCGCATCGATGGCGTAATGGTTAGCGTGCTCGCTTCGAGGGTGGTAGATCGTGGGTTCGAGTCCCGGTGGTGTCAAACAAAAGACTATACAATTGGTATTTGTTGCTACTCCGCTAAGCACGCAGCATTAAGGAGAAAGAACAAAGAGTGGTTGGCTCGGAAGAATCAGAATAATGTGTCCAAGTGGAGCGACATGTCTACCCGCGGACTGTTGTTTCAGTAAGCTAGCACTATAAGAATCCAACTCAGCGTGTTGGTCTAGAACAAAGCGGACCTCATCATCATCTCATTGACAATTAACTTGTTCTCGACTTAATATAGCTGAAAAATTGCTGAATTGGCGTTATACAACAATCACTCCCTCACCCCTACATTGGTATACTATATGTATTCTATTGTAACATGCAATGTCGAACATGACTTGCTTGCCTACTAAGAGATCGACCATTTAACTTTAAAGGGTGGGTCAATGTAATCCCTCTCTCGACAGAATATTTTAGCATGAAACAAAACTCAAATTATTTTTTTTAAATGAAAAATTAATAAAAAAAAAATTCAGATTTTACTAAAATTTCTTGTTGAAAACTGCAGTGTCAGATTATTATTATTTGTTTGCATCTGTCAAGCCAAGATATCAATTTCCTTCAAAGTTGGCGACAGAAATAAACAAAAATTGTCCCACAAATTAAATAGGGTCAGACCTATAATCCGACATCTCGATAGTCTGACAGACTTTATTTTGTAATTTAAAAAAAAAAGAAAATCAGAGTCAGATACAAATACAGAAAAAAACATGACATGTATATACAATTTACACAGACAAAATACAAAAAACATATGACATGTATATACAATTTACACAGACAAAATACAAAAAACATATGACATGTATATACAATTTACACAGACAAAATACAAAAAACATATGACATGTATATACAATTTACACAGACAAAATACAAAAAACATATGACATGTATATACAATTTACACAGACAAAATACAAAAAACATATGACATGTATATACAATTTACACAGACAAAATACAAAAAACATATGACATGTATATACAATTTACACAGACAAAAGACAAAAAACATATGACATGTATATACAATTTACACAGACAAAATACAAAAAACATATGACATGTATATACAATTTACACAGACAAAATACAAAAAACATATGACATGTATATACAATTTACACAGACAAAAGACAAAAAACATATGACATGTATATACAATTTACACAGACAAAATACAAAAAACATATGACATGTATATACAATTTACACAGACAAAATACAAAAAACATATGACATGTATATACAATTTACACAGACAAAATACAAAAAACATATGACATGTATATACAATTTACACAGACAAAATACAAAAAACATATGACATGTATATACAATTTACACAGACAAAATACAAAAAACATATGACATGTATATACAATTTACACAGACGAAATACATTTAATTTATAAAACCAACATTTTGTAACACTGCACTGAAATTTCAAACACCAAGGACAGTTTCAAATGGCAACCACTTTTTACATATACATTCTTTTTGTGTAGAGGATAAGAAATTTATGGTTGTCTTTTCTCTTTTAATACAATATTTTAGACCACCATTTATAAGAAATATTCGCGTAGTCAAGTTTTGGGTACAAAGAATTTTCGTCATCAAACTGGCATATATTAAAAATATTTTCGTCAAATTAATATTCAAGACATTTCCTTTAGAGAATGCAAAGAAAAAAGATCCGAATATATTACCTAGACAAATCGGTCAAGCTAAAGTTTTAGATCTTTATTATGTATTCGGACTATCGAACTGTCGCACTATCGGGCTGTCGGACTAACGGGCTGTCAGATTTTTAGCAACGCTCCCGATCAAATGGTCTTTCCCTAAATAGAGTCCCGTTGCATGTAAAATGTGCTAAAGGGGGTTTCCAATGCATCCTATTTGCAAAAAATTTGCTAAGCAATCACCAGCATGAATTGGGAATTACAGTGACTGACTTTATTTATCTTGTTAAGGGAACGACCATTTAACTTGAAGGGGGGGGGGGGGGGGGGGTATGGTTTTTTTCTAAAAAAATATTCTGATTCCCAATGTTGCTGAAAAAAATATTCTGATTTTGGTGGAGGAAAAAAAAATAATCGAATTCAGAGTTTTTGCCATATAACCTAATGTTAGATTCTGGAAAAAAAATTCGCGCTTAGCGCGAAATAATGAATAAATATTCTAACTCTTGTGTTGTCCGAAAAAAAATTTCTGAACGAAACAAAAAACCATACCCCCCCCTTTCAAGTTAAATGGTCGGTCCCTAAGACAAATCTTTTCCCGAGGTAAGCGTTCCTGTTTAGATATGTTGTGCATGAGTTATCAATTTCAAATTTAGAAAATAATGCGCAACACTTCATTCACATCCAATCAAAATTGTAAAGTGTATAGTGTTAATTTCATATTCAATAAACAAGAGCTCACTTGATAAAATCTTAGTTCCTATATCTATATTTTTACAACGGGTAATTTTCGTATTTTTCATTCGTTCATAAGAATGGGTGCTTGGCCATTTTTATAAAATGATTGGTTCTCTGAAAATTAGGTAATTTCATTCTCTAGAAATCCCAATTATATTTTTAGATTATAAAAATCCAGGAAGTAAATTAAGACGTACAATGTATTAAAATAGCGTGTTCGTTTACTATGATAATATATGATAAAACAAATCACCATGTCTAAATGTCTAAAGGAAAAGGTCCGATGTATTCTTTATTCATCAGTAATATTTAATGTTATTTTATTATTGGTTTTGGGAGGATTACTATATTACAAAAATACACGAAAAGACAAGGATCCTGTGAATTCTAAAGGAACGTTAAACTCACAGGTACAATTGCCTGGTCATTCTGGAGTATGTATTCTTTGTGATTATCTTGGTAAAGACATAACAGCCAAAGACACATTGTTTGATAGAATTGAGACAGTTAAAGACGGACATCGGATATGTTGTACAACTAAACCATCCTTCATGCCAAAACTTATTGGAAAGGTAACTATATATATAGCAGGGGCGGATCCAGGATTTGAAGTTAGGGGGAGGGGGGACGTACTTAAAAAAATTACGCCGAGCGGAGGCGCGAACATTTTTGGGGGTATTTCGTGTGAAAAATCACGATTTTACGCCAAAAAATCATATTTTTTCCAATTTTAGGAGGGGCGCGCGCCGTGTGCGCCCCCTGGATCCGCCCCTAATAGCATAGGGGGCCGTCTAGTCCGAGATTCCTCTGCAGAGGAATCTCGGACTAGGGACCGTCTTGTTCGTGATCGTAAGGTAGTTGGATTTATACAACTACCTGTGCAATCAGTGCCCATCACTACTAACTTTGTGAGTTCGAACTCCATTCATGGCGAGGTGTACTCGATACAACATTATGTGGTGTTGAAGTTTGTCAGTGACAGGTCGGTGGTGTTTTCCGGGTACTCTGGTTTCCCCCACCAACAAAACTGACCGCCATGATATAACTGAAATATTGACACCATTTACCCAAACCATTCATTCTTTGACCGCTTTCTCCAAAATTATTAAGCTGAATTTTATTGTAGCGTTTTTTATCTAAGATTTATTATCCTCAGTAGAAATTAAAGATACCTGTATTAGTTTAGAGCATGATTAATAAATATTGTTTATTCTAACTTCTTCAATGATGTTCAAGCACCAACATTTGGAAATTAAGAATTTAATAAAAATACAAAAATTGTACAAGCAAATTACATTTCATGATTTATTATTTCAGATGATAATGACAGAGAAAGAGAGAGCAGAAGGTCAGTATTGACTAGGCTTTGCTATAATTATTTGTTATTGACAGGAATAGGTATATGGCCATTTGGTATCTCGCTAGCACCCTCTTACTTAATTGAAAGAAATTTTCAGACTGAATTGTTTATACAGACAATGTTACAGACAATATTATATACTTATTGACTGGGTATGAGGGGGCAACAAACTTGCTATTCCCGAATACACAGTCCATAAGTATTTTATTATACCGAAAAACATTAAACTCATAGTTGATTGATCACCTCAAAATGATAAAGACCAATAAAATCACGCATCTTTTGCCAGTATTTTGCATTATAAATCTGAATATTGTCTCATGGACATTTTTATGCTATTTCCCCAGTCATTCATAAGAGTTTGATTCTTTTGAAAAAGTAGACTTCAACATAAATTTACATGGTGACTACTAGTTCTAATAATAAAACCCTAAATGCTCGCTTACTCGCAAAGGTTATAACGGGATGCCATTACACGTAATGGAGCAGCCGCCGAGATTTTTTGCGCTCGCTTACAGAGCTTCTGACGCCTGCATTTATCAATAATAAGACATAACCTTTCCTTTTGTCCATTATTATAACAAGTTTGTATCACCTACCAGTATTTTAGAATGTAATTCCCACAAAATAAAAATCTCCTCTTTGAAAATTTTGAATTTCGTCATTTCCGGCCTCACTATTTAGATGTCGATACCATATTTGGCGATTTAGGCGTGAATGCTTACCAATCGTAACTACTCGGCCATTCTCGCTACCCTGCAAATAACAGGGTAGCGAGAATGGCCGAGTAGTTACGATTGGAATGTTTACCATATTTAGAAAAGCTCCGCCTTCCGTAGTTGCCGGTTATGGAAAACGATCGATAAATTTGAACAAGGTTGTTGCTAACTTTGAAAAGCATATATTTCTCAGCCAAACCGATTTAACAAGAACTGGGATCATCAGTAATTGTTATAATGAAATGTTTGAAGCGTAAATAGTGAGTTTTTATGTTTCAACTGCAACTTTTTTTTTACTCCATTGTGACGAATGGGACCGCGTTGTAGCTCTGCCGAGACACAAATTTGTCACAGGAGCTACATTATTGCAGCTAGGTGACTACAAGTCTTATGAAAATTTTGAATATTTTTGAAATTTGAAAATTTTGTGAAAATTTCCAATTTTTATTTTTAATTTTAGAATTTTGAAATTTTTTGAAAATTTTGAAATTTTATGAAATTTTATGAAAACTAGAATTTTTGAATTTTTTTGAAAATTTTAAAATCTTATGAAAATTTGACTGTCGTCTGCTCCGTTCGAGTTTCTCTAGATTTTAAGAAAGCAGATTAGTTCCGATCGAATAGTAAAATCCAAACAACCAATCCGAACACGGCAATAAAATTCCGCGAAACAGTGTGACGTTACCAGTCAAATAGTAAGAAACTATTGACCGATTTACTTCCCGTCATTAGACTTGAAAAAATAGTAAAACTATCGAATTTATTTTTAAATAGAAATTTATAACTGAGGTATAATAAATCACATTTATTGATCAATGAAATTACTGAACTTGTCCACAAAAATAAAGAGCGAAAGCAGAAAGACGATAAGTGAAAGTTGGATACCATTCAAACATAATTTATAAATAGATTACATGTGTGTTAACAATCGATTTCCTTGATGTGTATATACATTTTTGATCGATCATCTTTTATGGGTTCGTGGTAGCAATCGACATAGAACACTGACAAATAAGGATAGCGGCAGTTTGACCCTTGACCTTTCGGCAATTTGAAATGAACCAATCAAATTCCATAATTACAACTCGCAAACGGAAAATCATCTGCATATACATGTATACATTTTATGTATTGTACAATCGATTGAATTTAATGACACTTTTAAAACACTCGATACGCCAATAGTTTCAATAATTAATTACATTTCGGATACTTGTTTCAAAATGTATATATAAGGATGTAAACATTTGATGTTTCTCTAAACTAATTGCCAGATACATATATTTCAACCTATGCTAAAAACAACTTCTCAAATATCATTTCTAGTGAAGGCTAAGGTTTGAAGTATGTGGCGAAATACGAATGACAAAACTTTTATAAGACTGGCCCATTATCACTGACAGAGGCGCTGTAGTTGACCTGAAAGTGGGGAAACTTTAAGCCATGACTCAAAGGTGGGACAAGCTTTCTCAAACTGACAAAACGGGTCAACTGGCTTCAAAACCATCCAAAAACCTCTTATTTGACGAGACATTTATTGTATCCATGCTAAAAATTCTTCTACTTCTAAATGTTTTCCTAAAAGTAGGAGGAGGCAAAACACAGTTCTGCCCCCACTTTACAAAGTAGGGTGAAAATGCCTCCTTACCCACCGGCTCCTACGCCCCGACTGGGCCTATAATATCTATGGCTGTTTCATGATTCAATACCAATAGTCTACTGAAAGGTTGTCTGCCCTCAAATGTAATGCAAATGCAGCATTAATTCTGACTGTCGAGACACGTGTAATATCACCGATTTAATTTGTGTTATTCAGCATTATATGTGCAATTGTTTTCCCATAAATTGTTTGGTTACGTTACGCTTACTGTCCATCAGAACTCCATCTCTGATACCATCCATACCCCTGTACCATCGAAAACGTATGCGTCGTAATATTGATGCATGTTTGATATTTGTTTTATATACCAATATAGTCCGTCACAAATAAATCAAATTTGTATTTCTTAGATACTGAAAACTATGAAAATTTGAAAAAACAGTTAATATGGTGGAGAAGTCGACCAGGATCCATCCACATGCATCTTGATCTAGACAAATTGAAAGGTTTGTTTTTATATGTCTACTTTAAGTTTGATTGTGTTTCAATATTTACCCAAATCACATCATACAACTGAATGCCAAATAGCCATAAAGGTATACACCCATGGACAGGATGGATTAATGCTTAACGTTCAGCGAGCCATATTTTAGCAATATTCAGGACTTGAACAAGTTAAATAATATATAGTAACTATATGGAAATGAGGGAGGGTTTTGTCAACTAGGACAACGACTTCTGCCACTGGAAAAGTGTGGATAATTGGATAGGGACGAACAATATAGTCTTCTACAGCAGCTACAATGCGACGACTCTTTCGAAATTTACAAAAGAGTTCAATAAACTGCATAGAGCGTGGTACTCTCTCCACATTTACCCATTATGGTCCACGAACAGGCTGTTTTTAAACTGACACATCTTCCCCCATTTTGGCGAGGTGCACTCGATACAACATTATGTTATAAAGTTTGTCAGTCACTTGCGGCAGGTCGGTGGTTTCCTCCACCATCACAGGGATGCATGGAGCATCTCTATGGGTTTTAGCCCCCAAGACCTTCACTAGTACCCAGACACGGAGAGAAAGTTTAATTAAGATGCACATTTAAATAAAATTAAAGCTTCCATTATTACACACACACATGGTTTTCTTTGAATACTAAACTTGTATGTTATATGCTTGCTGGTTTTTAGTACTTTAAAATATGGAAGTGATACGTAAAATCTGAAATTTATTTGTCCTCAGATAAAGAATTTGTATGGAAGACAGACGAAGATTCACTTGGAATGTCTTATAGAAATGGCATAGATATCAACACGACTTCAAGCAGCATAGTTATTCCTCGTAAAGCACTGTACTTTGTATACGTAGCAATAACGTTTGATTTCGGTGATATCACGTCTATACCAATATTTTACCACAATGTCACTAAAAGTCACCCATTGCTGCCACGTACCATAGACACCCTTTTAATGAGTAAATATGGCGGATCAACTGAATCAGAACGAGTCTATACTAGTTTTCTGTGTGGAACATTTCAAATGCAAGGAAATTTCAACATCAAGACTGAAGTTTCGTCTTATGACTATGTATCCAAATCAAAGTATGCTAGTTACTTTGGAATGTTCAGAATTTGAATTGAACGGCTGCTGTTTTGCGGAAAAAACATCATTTCGACAGGTTGTGGGTTTAGAGAGTTATTTATGTTTTGTGGTATGTTACTTACGAAAAGGAATATTATTTTTTTATTTCGCTTAGCAAAGAGCTAGGTTTAGAAGAAGGCGGTCAGTGTTTGTTTCAGTAAAAGTGTGTGGTTTAGTGAAGTTCAACGTTGTCAGTAATATATTGGCAGAGGAGATAGTTTAAACCAGAGTACCCGAAAAAAAATCAACATTCTCAGATTCACTGATAAATGTGTATTGTTTACTCCTCGTCACCGCTGAGATTCGAATTCTCAACTTAAGCATTGGTGGGTACTGATTGCATATATAGTCTACAATCCAAATACTAAGCGACCACGGAGGGTACGGTCTGCCAAGGGCTATAGAAATCTATTATATGTCCAATTGTAGGATAATTTACATTTTTTTTAGATGCACACAATGTAATCGTCTTTAAGCATTACATTGGCTTGACAGATATGAAAATGGAAAATTACAGCAAACTCATTTTACGTTCAGTTATGTTTCCCGATAAAGAGTTAAGAAAAATGAAAATCCCAATTGCAAACCAGTCATTACTGACAATGACAGTACGTAAATAGGGGGATTAGCCAAAGGTTATGATTCATGGAAAATAGTAAAAATAAATACAGTCGAGTCTGATTTACTTGATTTCTGCTTGTATATATAATTAAATATATCAATGTGTGTCAGAATATGATTGTTCACTGTAGAACGAATGAACATTGTTGACTTTCAGATTTATTATTTTATTGAAAGGAAATGTGATGTTTTTATCTCTTAGAATAAAAGTATTAAATCTTCTTGTATGTTTTAGTACGTAAAAGATGCACCGTGATATAACAAATAGCTAGCAATTGTCATAGGTTCACTGTGATATAACAAATAGCTAGCAGTTGTCATAGGTTCACTGTGATACAACAAATAGCTAGCAATTATCATAGGTTCGAAACTGTTATTTGATTTTGGAATATGTACCGATAATATTTATTATCTAAACAGACATTATTAAAAGACAGTTGAAACAGTGATGGTCAACCATTCCACCATTATCAACAAAACGAACTATGACCTCTCATCTCAAACCATTGAACATAACAAAGAAACATGACTCCAATAAACCATTGAACATAACAAAGAAATATGACTCCAATAAACCATTGAATATAACAAAGAAACATGACTCCACAATAAACCATTGAACATAACAAAGAAACATGACTCCAATAAACCATTGAACATAACAAAGAAACATGACTCCAATAAACCATTGAACATAACAAAGAAACATGACTCCAATAAACCATTGAACATAACAAAGAAACATGACTCCAATAAACCATTGAACATAACAAAGAAACATGACTCCAATAAACCATTGAACATAGCAAAGAAACATGACTCCAATAAACCATTGAACATAACAAAGAAACATGACTCCAATAAACCATTGAACATAACAAAGAAACATGACTCCAATAAAACATTGAATATAACAAAGAAACATGACTCCAATAAACCATTGAATATAACAAAGAAACATGACTCCAATAAACCATTGAATATAACAAAGAAACATGACTCCAATAAACCATTGAACATAGCAAAGAAACATGACTCCACAATAAACCATTGAACATAACAAAGAAACATGACTCCAATAAACCATTGAACATAACAAAGAAACATGACTCCAATAAACCATTGAATATAACAAAGAAACATGACTCCACAATAAACCATTGAACATAACAAAGAAACATGACTCCAATAAACCATTGAACATAACAAAGAAACATGACTCCACAATAAACCATTGAACATAACAAAGAAACATGACTCCAATAAACCATTGAATATAACAAAGAAACATGACTCCAATAAACCATTGAACATAGCAAAGAAACATGACTCCACAATAAACCATTGAACATAACAAAGAAACATGACTCCAATAAACCATTGAACATAACAAAGAAACATGACTCCGATAAACCATTGAATATAACAAAGAAACATGACTCCAATAAACCATTGAACATAACAAAGAAACATGACTCCAATAAACCATTGAACATAGCAAAGAAACATGACTCCACAATAAACCATTGAACATAACAAAGAAACATGACTCCAATAAACCATTGAACATAACAAAGAAACATGACTCCACAATAAACCATTGAATATAACAAAGAAACATGACTCCAATAAACCATTGAACATAGCAAAGAAACATGACTCCAATAAACCATTGAACATAACAAAGAAACATGACTCCAATAAACCATTGAACATAACAAAGAAACATGACTCCAATAAACCATTGAACATAACAAAGAAACATGACTCCAATAAACCATTGAACATAACAAAGAAACATGACTCCACAATAAACCATTGAACATAACAAAGAAACATGACTCCACAATAGACCATTGAATATAACAAAGAAACATGACTCCAATAAACCATTGAACATAACAAAGAAACATGACTCCAATAAACCATTGAACATAACAAAGAAACATGACTCCAATAAACCATTGAACATAACAAAGAAACATGACTCCACAATAAACCATTGAACATAACAAAGAAACATGACTCCACAATAAACCATTGAATATAACAAAGAAACATGACTCCACAATAAACCATTGAACATAACAAAGAAACATGACTCCAATAAACCATTGAATATAACAAAGAAACATGACTCCAATAAACCACGTCATAGCTTGAAGTAGTTCTATAAAATGTTATAAGGAACTTGTAAACAATTCAAATGATTTACCAGTCGTTATTTTTAAAATATTTCCAGCTATCTAGGATTAATGGCAAATATAGTGCGTGTGTTTTTATCAGATTAGGATAAGATTACAGGAAGTGTTTTTATCTTGGCAGTTATCAATTATATGTACATAATACATGCAATTGTGTTGGTTTACTTGTTCTTTTGAAATGCCGACTTTAAATACAACTTATCTAATCTTAATACTAGGGAAAACGAACAAAAACCATTTATTTAAATAACAAACCAATAACCAATCACAAAATAGGTTATAAATGTAGCAATGACATATTCCTAAATTAAGATCATTTAATTACTTCTGCCTTACAAAGTGGTTTTGTAAAGTTATATTGGCTTGGTTTGGATTATGGTGTTTAATGCCACTTTCAACAATATTTCAGTGAAAATCAATATAAATTGAACATGCAAACATATAAATAAAAATGAATGGATAAACAACAATACTGAGTTTGTAAACTAATTCAAGACCATGCACAAACATATATATAACGCTCAATGATATAATGATATAGCATTGTTATTTTTAGAAACAGGAAGAAATCGTTTTACCGAGAATGAATTATTACGTAGAAATTGTTTGAGGGAAAATCCACAGTTGTAGGAAAATCCACAAATGATTCATTTAAAACAAAATTTTCAATATAAATTTGTCTAAATTTTTAGAATGGAAGAATACAGACTTGTTACTGACATTTCAAGTTCTTTAGATTCAAAGATATCTTATAGCGAAAATAGACATAAAAATGTAAAGAAATCAACATATTTGAATTTAATAATAGGATGTACGTTAAATGTGGTGTTATGTATTGTTCTATTAATAGTGTCAATCTTAAATGTTATGTGGATACACATGAACGAATGTGAACAAAGTATAAAAACAGACTCTATAAAAGACCAGAATGACAATTATTATATTATGCTGCCGGCGCATGCAAATAATGGTACAGTAGTAACGAAAACGTCTGTTCCTTACAACAAAGTGCCGACGGCGGAGTCAACCGTTTTTCTACTGAAACTTGTAGGTATCTTAGCTATATGTTCAACTAAATCACTACGTGTAGATAATCTGATTATACGGGTAGTTGTGGGATTTATAATTTTTTTTAGACCCGATATGTATGAGTTTTAAACAGGCATTTACATTGATGTTCCGGAATGTACTACATTGTATAATGTAATCGTCCTAAGCTTGTGCATTTTAAAGAAAAATATTTTGTCCGAATGTCAGGTGATCTTATATGTACATACTAGACCGAATAATCTGTCTCTTGTGTGTCTATATTTGTCATTATATATTTCCTTTTTTTTTCTTTTTTTTTAAACAAACAGTGACTTTTTTTAGGGTACCGGTAAACTGAGAAACGAAAAGAAACGAAACGAAACGAAACGAAAACAAAATCCAACGAAATCTGTAAAGTAAGAAAACGAAATCCCACGAAATGAAGCGAAATCTGTAAAGTAAGAAAACGAAATCCAACGAAATGAAATGAAATCTGTAAAGTTAAAAAACGAAATCCAACGAAAAGAAACGACGAAATCTGTAAAGTAAGAAAACAACATATAACGAAAAGAAACGAAATCTATAAAGTAAGAAAACAATATCAAATGAAAAAAAAAGAGAACGAATTCTGTAAAGTAAGACAAAGAATCGAAACGAAATAAACGTTTATTTTTTGTAAGCACTACTAGAGATATCCAATAAAATTACGTAACTCGACCTAAGCTACCTATCGAGACGTATCTTTACCTATGAATTTACCTATTGATTGGAAATTACAATAACATTCAGCATTCATTCAAATACTAGTATTCCACATCTCAGTATTTTCTATTTGATACCGACTGGATGCGAACTTCGGATTGATTTATTTATTGTTGTTTGTTTAACGTTCAGGTGCTAATATTTCATGCATAATCGGGACGAGAACAAGTTGAAAAAAATCAATTTGCAAAATACACAGGCGGGTATATACCCCATGCACAACAACACCAACGCCCATAGTAGTTCACGGAAAGACACAGGGAAATACCGGTATCAGTTGCTAGACAAACACAATTTTGAGTAGCCCAATCCTATCTAAATAACTAAAATAAACCTCAATTTCTGGTAGCTCAGCCAAATTTTTAGGGGCCTTGGGCAACTGGGCCCCTGCTAATTTCCATCCCTGAGTATTTGATGTTTTGATGGAGTAGTATGTTGTTAATTTTTCCTTTTTATGGGGGGTGGTTTTTTTTGCAAGCCTACATATGTATATCTCAATAGCGAAACGATCTTCACTCACAATACTACCCGATGTGCATATGTATAAGGCAGTATCATCAAATTTCAGGTTTGCATTTATGGGCAGTTTTCGTCGAGGAAATGTGGTGATGGGAATCGATGTTCGGTGGGTGTCCAGGGGGAGGAGGGATGTTGTTTGTTTTTATCACAAATGGATGACAAGTCATAACATTTTCGATTTTGGAGTTACCTGTTCAACTTTTATTTCACTTTGTCCGAACATAAGAAACACCGGGCTTTATTTTTATCTAGCTTTTGATATTTTTAAACTTCGGAAAAATGGAGAAAATGTCTTTTCACAAGGACCAAAATAGCTTCCAGATGTAAAATGCACCCTCTTTCGGTTGAAAACTAATCTGATAGTATACATTCTTATATATACGAGTATATCTTCTTAAAGTGACATTTTCCCTATAAAAAGAATGAAGTTGCTATTAGAGCAGAATTTATTCAAATTCTACATTAGTAGTGCACCTGATTTGTCGAAATCATTATTTTTCCAATAACAATTCATAGCTCGGCCGTCTTAGGTTTGTCGAAAATACTATTTTGCCAAAATAATGGAAATACGGAGATGCTGAATAAATGTCCATGAGACAACGATCCGACAAAACAGCAAAATACAAAGCCTCATTTATATACATAACGCCCAGCATTCTTGCCAAAATAAGTTTCATATTGGGTCCTATATCAATAACACCAATAGTTTACAAAAATCAAGTAAGTGGACATGGTTTCTGGACTAAATTTTCATGGTTTTCTCATACACTGTATTTCTCAACAATATGTTTTTAAGATACAGGGGCGTATCCAGGATTTCAGGTTAGAGTAAAAAAAAAAAATTATCGGGGGGCTGAGCGAGGCGAGAATTTTTTTTGGTATCAAGATTTCATGCAAAAATCGTATTTTTTCTATTTGTACGCCCCAAACCCCCGCCTGACTAGTAATCCATATATCTATTAGGATATTTTGAACCATTCATTTACAAAACAAAAATTCTAACTTTTAAGTGGTAATCAGTTGGATTAGAGTCAAGGCCTCAATGTCCGCCAAATGTCAATGAGTTCCATTCAAACTCCATATTATTTCTAAGGACAATAATGTATGCTTTAAAACAATATAGATACTTTACTGATCTATTCCAGGTCTACATGCCCGTGCCCAGACATTTTCAAATGGGTGTGATTCCTATGGAAAATTGGATTTTAGTGAATTTTCTCTACATAATTAATATGTTCTTAACTGAGGCAGGTGAAATGGTTTAAAAAAACAAAAGTACATATGTTATCTATAAAACTTTCAATTAGTAAATTTCAGATAGTTAAACCTTCGGACGTCTTGTTTTAAATTTTTGCTTTAGTATTCCTCATACGACATGTATCTGAAACAAAACTTCGCCTCTAAGGGACCAGGCAATAGGGACCAGTGCAAAAGGCCATGGGACAAAGATATTTTTGCAACTTTTTTTTCACGTTTTCTTGGCAGAATTTGGTAAAACCTATATTATTTCCATTGAAATTAGGCATGGGACATGTAGTTTTTTTTCATAAATATTGAACATGGGACAAAGACTTTATAAGAGGCAAAACTGAAATGCATCGGTCCCATCCCCTGATAAATTAGGCCTGGTCCCTAACTACCGAACAGCCCGTGCTTAGGGCACTTAGCTCCCAAAGTGTGCACTTACTGACATATCCCGTTAAAAAAAATATTCAAGATGTAATATGATGAAATTATATAGTTAATGTGCATAATTTTGACAGTGGACATTTTTCAAGATGTTGTTTTCCGAAAGCCCTGTGAGAATCCCGGGCGTCATAAAAAATAGGCGTGAAGCAGATCTCGGCTTATCGTAAAAACCGACTAAAGAGTACATAGAGTCTGGCCGGGGGTCGGATGCTCAGCCCCCCGAGCAACTAAGGTGTGTACCTTAGGTGACTCGATGGCTAAATAGGGTAGCCCTCGCTTCGGGAGTTGTCAGGCTATTAGAGGAAAATCTTACCGCGGACCATAGTAGGCCAACGTGTGTGGAGGGTGCCACTCTTCATGCACGTAAAAGATCCCATCTGTAGATTTCGTAAGAGTATGCCCCTATGCTACCTTGAGGCCGCTACAGATGGCAAAATTTTCCGCCCCTATCCAGCTCTCCCTTTTTCCAGGCGATTGCAGTCAAAAATTGTTTTTCCTGTTTCCCATCCCATCCTCGCTTTTCTTTATCAAATTGATTTTTTTCAACTTGTTCTCGTCTCAATTATGCATGAAATATTAGTAACTGAACGTTAAACAAACAACAATAAATAAATCAATCCGAAGTGCGCATCCAGTCGGTATCAAATAGAAAATACTGAGATGTGGAATACTAGTATTTGAATGAATGCTGAATGTTATTGTAATTTTCAATCAAACTTCAATGTAGGATCCCGTGCGTCATGCTTCGTGACCATAGGTGAAGATACGTCTCGATAGGTAGCTTAGGTCGAGTTACGTAATTTTATTGGATATCTCTAGTAGTGCTTATAAAGAATAAACGTTTATTTCGTTTCGATTCTTGTCTTACTTTACAGAATTCGTTCTTTTTTTCATTTGATATTGCTTTCTTACTTTATAGATTTCGTTTCTTTTCGTTATATTTTGTTTTCCTACTTTACAGATTTCGTCGCTTCTTTTCGTTGGATTTCGTTTTCTTACTTTACAGATTTCGTTTCATTTCGTTGGATTTCGTTTTCTTACTTTAAAGATTTCGCTTCATTTCGTTGGAATTCGTTTTCTTACTTTACAGATTTCGTTCGATTTAGTTTTCGTTTCGTTTCGTTTCGTTTCTTTTTGTTTCTCAGTTTACCGGTACCCCTGATTGTTTAAAAAAAAAAAAAAAAAAAAAAATGTCCAAATAGTAAAAAGGAAATATATAATGACAAATATAGACACACAGGAGACAGATTATTCGGTCTAGTATGTACACAGTTTTAAAGCATACATTGTATATTATACTAACTAGAGACCCTATTCAGTTGATTGGACTCTGGTTTAACATAAACAATATTCCTATTACAGCTATATTCATGACGAAAATAAATATGCTAAACGATGGCTCTGTGATCAATCAATGGGCGCGGAAGTTAGGATGACCTCAGTATAAAGAGGATATACAAATGATCCGATGATCTGAAAATTTTGCCATGCAACGACCAATTGCATGTTGCTCAAAAGGAACTGGTGTAAGCGATCCTTTGTGTGTAAGGAGCTGGTCATTTTCAATACACGAAACACTCATTTACGTCCTTGGGGGCGAGTTGTATATAAAATTCGTCCAGCACAGTTTGGCGGAAACCATTTGGGGATTGGGTTGTACACCGCAGTAACGAAACTACTTATTTATTTCTATACATTGTAGAGGAAATGATATATTTATTTTTGAATAGTGATTCATAAGAAGTGCAATCAAACAGTCTTTGATTATCTTCTCTTATTAAGATATAATTTTATTCGTCCACATAAATCTCCATCAATATTCGATGATCCTCACTCGTGTCACAACTCTACCGACTTTCAATGCCACTTTCAACAATATTTTAGTTGTATCGTGAAGGTCAGTTCTAATGATGGAGAAAACAGGAGGACTCGGAGAAAACCACCGACCTGCTGCAAGTCACTGACAAACTTTATCACATAATGTTGTGTCGAGCACACCTCGCCATGAACGGATTCGAACTCACAACTTAAGTAGTGACAGGCACTGATTGCACAGGTAGTTGTAGATCCAACTACCGTATGATCACGTCAAAGACGGCACAATATTTAGGATATATAGAACTTGTCAATCTATCGATGTGTTGCTACGACAAAAAAAAATGATTATGCAATTTAATTATAAATATTGAATAATCAAATTTCAGTCTTTTGTAAATTACAAATGCATCTGCCAATGCACATTTTCAGATTTGTTCTTATATAATTCAGTAATTTCAATTTGTACTTTGTCTACGATAAGTGAACATGGCAAATGCCAGTAGAATTGATTGACCGCCAGGAAATATTAAAATGTTGTGTTTTGCTTATGATACGTAATAATATAACAAATTGCATCAGTAAAATCGATTGACGTCAATAAATATTCAAATGCAATATTTTGACTTATATTTTAAGAATTATTGATGACATATTTAACTGAAATTTCAATTTACTTGAAACTATATTTTGCGGTTAACTTAATTCAAAATAAGTTAACCATTCATTTAGACTAATATTTACAGAAATTTTAATTTTGTACATAATCTGGAGATTATTTCTATATCTCACCACCAAGTTCAGCTTCAGATCGTCATCATAATCGCTATTTGATTTAAGTCGATAATCAGATCATTCATGCATTGTTCGATTCAATTGGTACATTTTTGTCTGTGAAAAAGGTGCTTGTGCGTATTTTTAGTGGGGTTCATGTTACTCGATCTTTAGTTTTATGTGTGTGTTTTGTAGATAGGTGTTTGTCCTTTTGTACTTTTTCTTTTGACCATCGTGTTGTCTGTTCTTTTTCGATTTACGGATTCTGACTACCCATTTTGTATGTTCAAATTTTTCTTCATGTCTAGCAGATGCATCCATGTAGGTTCATCAACTGATCATTCATGCATGGTCTCGATTCAGTTTGTATCAATTGGCATGCTAACAAGAAAAGTTTGAAGATACCAAGCACAGACAATACAATGGCCAAAAAAGAAGAAGAACTTAAAGACAAATAATGGTCATGTAACAAAACACTACTCTGAAAACAAAAGATTGAGCAACGCTACCTCCATGAAATCGGGGGTGGGGGATTCAGGTGCTCCCGAAGAATCAGCTGTTACTGCTCTACTAATGGCACCCGTCGTGTTACTCTTGTTAAAATGTGGTGATAAGGTATGAAAGCGGAAAGAAGGACGGAATACCGACTACGACAAACTGAACATATCCGTGGTCATCTGTCACTGTAAAACTTTCGAAGTGATAACCTCAACGTAACCAACAGGAACCGTCGGTTCAGTAGTTTTCTTGTTAGCAGCAACCCACTAGTCACATACACCACGTTTGTGTACTAACATGAACAATGCAATGTATTTAAAATGTGTTCTTTTTGCGGACAGATAACAGGCTACCACTTCCTTCTGTATAACAACAGTACCAACAACGAACGCAATTATGACAAAGCACAAAATGGATATAAAGAAGAACGGAAAACTTTGAATCTATTGAAAGCTGGATATTCTTATACACAAACAGGTATAGCCTATCATAATGACAGTTCTCTTTAACTAAGTAAACAGAAATAATAGCATTCCATTACATAGATTTCTCCTTTCTGTGCAAATAAAAGATATATTCGATATAACAATCTGATTAAAATGACATCTCTCACTTGTTCCCCTTGCTGATAATAATGTAGATATCTAATGTAGTGTGCCCGACGCGTTTTTGGAATAACATTCAACAGGTACGGTCAAAGCCAAATATTTGAAAGCCAAATAATTTTAAAATCTTTTGGAGGAAGAAAATTAAAAGGCATAAACAGAATAACCAAAATCGGTTAAGGTCACCTATGCCTAAGGGAGGAGTACCTTAGTCTTAATAATAATTACATGATTTAGCAATTGTAAATTTGAATAAAAAATATATCTAATAAACCATGTCATTCTCGAAGCACTGATATTTCGCGCATGTCAGAAAGGCGATAAAGTGAGGAATATCGCGACATATCAGTAAGGCGAGCAAGTGAAAAATGTGATTTTAATCAAGATTTATGACATATAGTACCAAAACAACCGTCATAAATTAAATGCATTGTATAAAGCGAAATTTCATTCAATTAAAGGACGAGTTCTGAAATTTACGAACAATGAGTTTGAGGGTCAGGGTTATGGTGTTTAAAGCCACTTTCATCAATATTTCAGTTACAACACACAAAAGGATATCGTTGTGGTTTTATTGGTGGAGGAAACCAGAGTACCCGAAGAAAACCACTGACCTGCCACAAATCCCTGACAAACTTATCACATAACGTTGTATCGAGTACACCTCTCCATGAGAGAAATTCGAACTCGCAACTTGAATGGCTGCATAGGATAGTTGTAATTTATCCAAATCTGTACACGATCATGACCTCGATGACACCCAGGGGCGTAGATGAGGCTTAATAGTGTGCACGCCATAATTATTTCTGACGAGGTGCAAAATGGTGTGATCTGGGGCCATTTCAGGGTTTCATATAACATAGAATCAAGAACAATTTTAATGACTGATAGACAAGAATATCTTAAAATTGTCAAAAATGTGCCCTTCGTGTCTTGGCAGATACGAACACTTCCATTGCTTTGTACAAGTCCACTTCAAAATCTCGGTGAATATGCACCAATCCCAGAGAAGATAGCCTGTCATTCTTCATAGCCGAACTAACACAAGTTTTCAAACGTCTCAGTACACTAAATGGCATTTTAGCAGTAGCGCTTGCTGCTGGCATGTTTAGCAAAACACATAATGTTGTATCTATAGAGGGATAGAAAACTGGATTTGCAGAATCGAGTGTGGTACAAAGTAGGGCCTTTGAGAGGGGGTTCATCCGGTGCATCGGTACGGGGCCCGGAGAGCCAAGAAAGGGCCCGTGAATCTCTGAAGTTGGAAAGAAGTTCAATGTTTATTTTAAATGAAATTGAAACGAGTCACATTTTGATATCAATTCGGTTGTATTTCATTTTGACGATTTTAATTACGGAAGACGACTGCGACCATCTATTTTGAGTGATTGCAATTTTAACTCATCTGCTGGAGAAGTAAGCGATACACAGGGCCTATGAGAGGGGGTTGGGCCGGTACATCGGTACAGGACCCGGAGAGCCAAGAAAGGGCACATGAATCTCTGAAGGGACCCATTGACATTTGATTTTGATTTTTTCATTATTATTTTTTGTATTTTCAACTTTAATCCACAATTTTGAGAGAAGTTTCAGTCCTCGGGCCCCAAAGCAGCATTGTTCCGCTTTGCAAAATTTCTCTTGGAGGCCCTGGTACAAAGTGTTAACAAATCATTACGTTTTGTAATGGCCCAGCTGGTTCGCCATCTGGCAACTTCTCTCCTGGAATCCTCTAATGACAAATTAATGCCAGCCTGGTATGCCTCGTATATTGAAGCGACATAATCATTAGTTATTTTGTCTATAGCACGGGGCAGTAGATGCTGTGCATGGAAGCGGATTTCCGTAGTAAGGAGACGTGATTCAAGTTCTGTAATCAAATGGTCCAAAATGGATAGTACAAAGAAATTCGCCAATACTGTTTTGGTGCTTCTGCGGTGTGATTGACTCTAATAGTCTGTCTACCACATCAGATATATCAAATGATTTGGCTAAGATAAGTGTTGACTGATACAACTCATCCCAAGCCGATTCGTCCTGCCGTTTAATTAGACTGTTAAAAGTAGCAATACAAATATTATTATTTTAAATTTTATTTCCTAATTATTTTATAACCTGATGATGTGCACACCATGGCGTGACAACATATATGCAGCTACGCCTCTGACACCCAATGAGTTTGATATCTTGCTATATATTTTGATAGACTTACAAAATGTATTAACATGTAATGGTAATAAATAATCATTAATGTTGCAGGTATTTCACCACCAGAGAAAACTCATTCAATGTTAAAAGTCCATGATATGAAAAATACAACAGGGATACAGATTGATGAAGATGGTCTTTATTATGTATATTCTTGCCTACAAGTAGCTTGTCATCACAGCAAAACACCAGAAATGAAGATTATACACTACATTAATCTAAATTCAAGGAAAACAAACAAGACCGTTATTGAACACACAGTAACTATTCCTAGGGGTCTTGGTGTCTATAGAACTAGTAACATATTAATACCGTTACAACTACACGACAATGATATTGTTAGTATGTCTGTATCTGATAATAATTGTATATATAATTCTAGAAAATCAAACAGTTTAGGAGTGTTAAAGACATGAAAATAAAGTTTTATCTAATATGCATTGTTTTCATTTTGCAAAATAGATCAATAAAATAAATTTACGAAGGTGCGCGACATTTGTTTAAAGCCACGTCCTAACGATCGCTAAAAACAATAGAGGAGCCACGTGTAGATCTACCCGTGAAAATGCTGAGTATTTTGGTTATAAGATTGATTGGATTTTATTTATTCAACCTCCAGTGGCAAATATGACATGTATATTGGTGGTTTAGGTCTAGATTTATGGTGCTTAACACCACTTTCAACAATATTTCAGCTATATCATGGAGGTCAGTTTTATTGGTGGAGTAAACCGGAGTACCTGGAGAAAATCACAGACCTGCCGAAAGTCACTAACAAACTTTATCACATTATGTTGTATCGAGTACACCTCGCCATGCGTGGGATTTGAACTAACAATTTTAGTGGTGATAGGCACTGATTGCACAGGTAGTTGTAAATCCAACTACCATACGATCACGTCCATGACGGCCACGACATTAATATTGAGGATCATAACTAGTTCAAGAATATATCAATGTTATGCAGAATTGAGGGAGAAATAATGCAGCGACTTTTGATTGCGGCTGGAAAAGTTCAGAGAGTTGGCTAAGGACGAAAATGTAGTGTTTTGTGGCGGCTACAATATTTGTGTCTACTCTTATTCAAAATCTACAACAGAGGTATTTAACGTGCAATGAGCGTGACACTCTCCGAAACGACATCCACCATGTACCACTGTCAGGCTGTTCATATTACGGTATGACGTGACAGCCCTCCACTGAGTGGTAGTGGTCATTCATATCCGCTACACGCTTTCATGCTGGACAGCTCTGTAACCCGTCACCATATCAGACAATATTATCACTGATGGAAGAAAGATAACTCTGAATGAAATTAACTTTGATCTTTATCAATGTTTATATCAACAACTATTTCAGCATGATGTAATTATGTATAGGCTATATCTAGACTTTTGTAGATTTAGTCAACAGGTCGGTGTTATTTAAAAATAAAAATGATTAACGGAAGTTTTTTTTTTTTATATTATATCTATATTACACCTCAAAGGTTTACAAATATTTACAATGAACAATATAATTAAATAAATAAATACTGGTACAGTTGTAGTAAGAATACAATACCATAAGCTAATAAATCATATTTTATCTCTCATATTCAATACATACATTTTTACACAGTAAACAATGAAAGAAAAATTATTAATACAACTAAATTCATAATGTATCCAATAATAGCTGTAATTTCCTAATATTATATAAGGGTAATAACAAAATTACCGAACTCCGAACAATCTTACAAAGGGAAAGTCAAAACTCATAATTATACAAACAGACAAAATCAGTCAACAACCGGAAAACTGTGAAAACCGTAATGACCCTGACTTGGCACAGGCATTTCTAAAGAAATGGTGGGTTGAATCAGATTTTAAAGCGCCAAACCTCCCGCTCTCATTACGGCGCAAAGGTTCCTCCGGCTGTCACTATAACAGTATTTAAATACAGGAACAAAATAGGTAAAATAGTTGTTTGGGTTTTTAATCATCATTTGTATATTACTTCTGAGTTCTTTTTTAAGATTTGTGATAACTATTGCTTCCCTGTAAGTGCTTTTATTATATTTTATATAATTTCTTGTTTTCCAAATTACCCATTTTAATATACAAATTACTAAATTCATTAAAAGTAGATCTTCAGTTATTTCTCCCTCATACACCCCAATGATTAAGTTTTCCTCAACAAGTACTATATTCTTTTCAAAAATGATATTAAAAATGTGTTTTAATTCATCTAAGACATGTTTAATTTTATGACACCTGTAAAACAAATGCATAAGGGTCTCTATTTCATTTTTACAAAAATGACATTGACCATTTGATTTTCCCATTTTTTGTAATCTATATTCTGAATAGACAATGTTATGCAAACATTTCCATTGGAACTGGATAATGCTTTGTTTACATTTAATCTTGTTCAGTATATACCAAATTGATATCCAGTTAAATTTCTTTTCATAAAATGTATCCCATTTGAATTGACATTTTGGCGTAATTGGTTTACGTATTTCTTTCTGGATATTCTTCAGTTTCAGCTCTTTTGGGACAATGATTTTATTATTATGATTTCTAATATTCAAATTACTATCTATTTTTAAAACTAATGATTTTTTTTTATCTTTTCGTTATCATCGGATTTTAATTTCTTAACAAAATTTTCTGGTATTGATTTTTTTATTTTTGCCCATTCTGATATCCAGTTCCTTTTATCATCCAGTCTATTAAATATAGTCTGATTATCAACAAAGGTATTAATGTTTTTGTCCCATATATCGTTTATTTTAAATATATTATTTCTCAAAAACGATTGAAAAAAAAGTGGATTTCTATTAAATTTGATCTCAGAGTTACCAAATATGTTTTTATCTAAAATGTCATTTTTAGACTCCGTAGAACATGACCCCCAAAAATTGTTCCATGCTTGAATAGCATCTTGATAGTATTTTGGAATGGATGCAATATCTAAACCTTTAATATCGGAGCATTTACAAAGAAAAAAATCAACTCCAAATTTATTATCGTATTTCTGTAACCAGTGTTTACCTAACGCATTCCATGACTCCATCTCACTGTTGATTATTTTGTATATAAATTTTATCTGTTTACTTTTGACAAAATTGTCTATGTTAATCATTCCCATCCCCCCTTCATTAATATTTAAGCAACATACGTTTCTTTCTATTTGGTTTGGTTTATTGTCCCAAAGAAATTTCCAAATCAATATTCACCTCTTTTTTTATATTTCTCTGGTATCCCCCTCATTTCAGTTTCAAATCCCATTTGAGCTAACAAAATTTTTTTAACGATTAAAGTTTTTCCCTTAAAGGTTAAATTTCTGGTTTTCCAAACCTGAGTGCAGCTTTTCATTTTATTTATAATTTTTTTCCAAATGTCATCAGTGTCTATATTGTACCCGTGAAAAACACCTAACGTCTTTATATTATCTGAAATCCATGATATGTTAGTTAATCTGGGTCGTTTCCCCTTTAATCTACCAATAAATAATCCTTTTGTTTTTTCATAATTTATCTTAGAGCCGGATGCCTTTTCAAATTTCGAAAGAATTAAAAAGGATTGTTCAACAGATTCTTCGTTTTAGTTTAAGAGTTGCGTGTCGTCTGCAAACATGCATATTTTTGCTTCCTTTACGGGCTGCCCCTCACAGTCGGGTAGTTTGATACCATGTATTTCCGGAGTGTTTCGGATAGTACAAGCCATCGGCTCTGCCTGAATAATGTACAAAATCGGTGCAGCAGGACATCCTTGTCTGGCTGAACGTGATATTGCGAAAAATTTGATATGAAACCATTTGTTTTTATACAGGTTTTTCCCTTTTTAAAAAACATATAAACCCATTCACGAAATTTCAGTCCCAAATTAAAACATTCCATAACATAATTTAACCATCCCCATTCCATTCTATCAAATGCTTTTTGTTGATCAACAAAAATAATTACACCTTCCTCATCTTCATTATCTACAAATTCTATAATATCATCAATCATACGATTATTTTCGGTTATATTTCTCTCTGCTACGAATCCTTTGTGATCCGTATGAATAATTTTGCTTAATACTGGCTTCATGCGATTTGCTAAAAGTTTTGATATGATTTTATAATCACTATTTAATAATGTTATTGGACGCCAGTTACGTATGTTATCTCTATCCCCCCCTTTATGAAGTAATGTCAACATTCCTCGACACTGGGAATCACATATTTCAAATTTATCAAAAATTTCTAGTAATACTTCAAATAAATCTTCCTTTATTGTATCCCAATATATCTGATAAAATTCATTTATAATCCCGTCTAATCCAGGTGATTTGTATTGTTTCATCGAAAACATTATTTTCTTAATTTCATTAATTGTCAAGTCCTTTTCTAAATCTTCACTTTCGTCGCATGTTAATTTTTTATCCATATGAGTAACCAGTTCCTCTGCTACATTTTTATCCCACTCTTCTGTTGAAAATAGATTTGCGTAAAAAAATTATCTGTTCATCTAGTATCTCGTCGATATCATATTTTAAATTACCATCTAGACCCCTGATTTTTTGCCATAATTTATTTTGTCCATTTTTTCTCTCTAGATTAAAAAAATATTTAGTTGATTGTTCCCCCTTCTCGTACCAGTCAACTAATTGTTGCCTGGAGGGTTCAGATATATCTTTTAATGTCTCTAATTTATTTTCTAGAGCCTTTATCTTGTCGTCAGTAATGTTTACCTTTTTAGACGATTCTATAGTTATCGATTTAATTTTAATTTTGGCTATGTCCCACCATTCCCTCAAATTTGAAAAAGATTTCTTTCATAATTTCCAATATACCCACCAATTTGTAAACACTTGTCGAAAATAATCAGATCTAATTGTGTGCAAATTCATTATCCAGGTACCATACCCTCTAGTGATATCGCATACGTTTAATTTCATAATTTTACTAACATGATTATTGAACGGACAATGAATTATTTTAATGTTAATGATATGACAGGAAAGTTCTTCACTGATCAATATTAAGTCTATACGTGATTTAGAATTACCTCTTCTAAACGTGTATTTTTTCACTGACGGATTTTTTTCTTTCCAAATATCGGTTAGGTTATTTTTCGTCATAATAGTCTTAAGTTCTTTCCCCCCCGTATCATCATAATTACGAGAAGGATAACGATCTATTTCCTTATCTAAAACACAATTAAAATCGCCAGTGAGTATATGCATTTTTTCAGTAAGACTCCCATCTGTCACATATGGATCAATATCTCTAATAAAAGTTTTTCTAACCCCACTATCATTTGAACAATACACGTTTGTTATTATATAAGTTTTATTTTCGTATTTTAATTCACATGACAATGCATAGCAAACATTATACAATTTGTCTTTATATTTCTCGGCTAAGCATATGGTACTTAGGAATGATCATATGGTAGTTGGGTTTACAGGCTATTGGCATTTGCTCGCTTCATTTGATTAATGTTTGCATTAAATAAAATGCAGATACCAATTCTTCTCTTCAAAAATGGGCTTACGATTTACGACTTACGAGTACCTACCAACACTTTTAACTTTGCGATCACTTTTTATCGTAAGTCATAAATCCTATTTATTAGTGAAACGGTCATAACTCTTAAGAGTGCATTTACGTCTACGTTTCCGACTTACGACCTTTAGTGAAACTGTCGTCAGTTCTTTAAAAGAAAGAAAGAAAAACAAATTTTAAATCTCAAAACATGTACCTGTTTGTGTAATATTTACACACTTCCGACGTTAGTTTGGCACTTCTTATCCATACATACCTAAAGTTACAAAAAATAAAAGGCCGACTCGATATGATTTTCTCTCGATTTCCATCAGTAAATAAATTATTCATTTTCTCCCAACAATCTAAATAACTAATAGTCGAAAAATAAAATAATTTAAGAAGTTGGGAAATCGACAAAAATGGAAAAATTTGAGAAATTATGGGGGAAATAAATATTTGCGCTTTGGGAAGCTGAGGGGTCCTTATTTGTTTACCGGTTATCAATTTGCAAAGTTCAAAGATCAAATTAATATTGTTCCTGGTTATTAGGTAATAAGTGTGAACGGTATGTGCCGATCAAATGTTATTATTTATCAGAATGAAACCAAATTTGAAATATATTGTAATGAAAACAGAAAGCCACCATATCACCGAATAAAAATGAAAGTGGCGATAAACACCATAACCTGGGTATGGACAGTCACTCATTATACATACTGTGACTTTCCGGGGGTATAGTAAATGTAGAAAAAATATATTGTGACTATTTTTCCTGTGACTTTTTTTTCTTGTGACTTTTTTTCCTGTGATTTTTTTCCTACTTGTCTAGTGACTTTTTATCCTGTGACTTTTTTTTCTGTGACTTTTTTTCCGTTTACCATTTATGTATCGTATATATAATATCTCATTTATTGGAAGAGATGTACGAAAATCAAATATCAGTTTTATTGAAATTTCATGTCCTCCCAAGGAAAGACAAACTATTATCTGCATCAGTGATTTTTGGTAGTTAAATCTTATAATGTTGATATATTGCTTCAACAAATATGTACAATGTCAATATAAACATGAATGGCAAATAAAAGTAAAGAAATTACATATTTTTCATTGTTTCTACAGGTTTTGTTTGGTTGTTTTTATCCGGATATGTGTATTGCATGCAGTTTATAAAAATGTTTATTATTATCTTGTTAGAAACAAACTTATATATGAGTATCAGTCTGGCTTTCTTCCGAAACATTCTACTATCCATCAGTTGTTAGAACTATACAACTCTATACTCAATTCACTAGAAAAAAAGAATTTAGTTGTTTTTTATTCTGTGACTTTTCCAAAGCTTTCGATAAAGTTTGGCACAGGGGTTTAATACATAAAATGAATTCTTATGGTATAAAAGGTCCTTTAATCAAATGGTTTGAAAATTATTTGTATCAAAGAAAGCAAAAAGTGATTAACAGGGCAACATCATCAACTGTTTGTGAAGTCTCTGCTGGAGTCCCCCAAGGGTCAATTTTAGGCCCTTTACTATTTTAATTTATATAAATGATATTGGAGAGAAGCTCCTCTCTCTCAGTAGATTCTTTGCAGATGATACTTCTTTAGGTTATTCAAGTCAAAATGTTGTTGGAATTGAAAATGTTATAAATTATGATTTGTGTGAACTAAATACATGGTCCACAAAATGGTTAATGTCTTTTAATCCAGACAAAACTGAGATTATGTTATTTTCCAATACAGAAGTTAGATATAATTTTAATTTCACATTTAATGGAAACACTATCCCTATAACAACGAGCCATAAACACTTGGGTGTAACCTTGTCAAGCGATGCTAAATGGAATAACCACATTGAAAATATAATCTTAAACGTATCAAGACATTTAGGTATTCTGCGAAAATTAAAATATAGGTTAAGTAGACAAAATCTAGAAAAACTGTACTTAGTATATATCCGCCCAATTTTTGAATATGCCTGTGAAATATGGGATAATTGTGGAGTGTGTTATTCAACCAAACTTGAAAAATTGCAACTAGATGCTGCAAGGATTGTAACTGGATTAACAATTTTCACAAAAACAGATAAATTATACTCATAAACAGGATGGACTACTCTCTCTAGTAGAAGGCATAATAGGAAACTCCAGTTATTTTATAATATAAAGAATGGACATGCACCAAATTATCTTAGAGAACTTATTCCTCCTACTGTACAAAGGACAACTATTTACCCCTTAAGAAACGGTTCGGATTTAATAATACCTTTTTGTAGACTCTCGATTACAACTGAATCTTTTATTCCATCTACTGTTAAACTCTGGAACCGGCTAGATCAATTTGATCGTAATCTTGACACATTAACTAAATTCAAAAAAGCCATTCGAAAGGAACAGTCAGATAACACAAAACGTATCCCGAAACATTTTTATTATGGTCCCAGAAAACTTAATATTATTCTTACTCAACTTCGTAACTCGTATTCCTTTCTAAATTACGATCTATCAAAGGTTAATATAGCAAATGATGCTGCGTGTTCCTGTGGAGCTCCACGGGAAGATGCATTCCATTATTTTTCTACCTGTCCTAATTATACTGAAATAAGACGTATTATGATGAACAACTTAAATTGGGTACAGACAAACGATTTGAATTTGAATCTACTAACCCGTGGGTCGGATGATTTAACATACGAAGAAAATATTAATATCATCAAACACGTTTTCAATTTTATTAAATCTTCAAAAAGATTCCTTGTAGTATAATTACTCGATAATTATCTACTCTCCAACCTCGTATCCATCCAACACAACCTTTTTATTAATTCGTTAATTATTTACATTATATCTCTATATGTATTATATGTATGCTCAGAATGATCATTATACTATGTGAATTTATTGTATAAATGGGAGAAGACTTCATAAGTTGGTAAAACTTGTGTCCTATCCCTTTTGTTAATTTAACAAATAAAATCATCATAAACTAAAAATATGTACAATGAAAGAAGAACACAGGATTTACACAGACATCATGTTCTTTGTATTTGATCTCGATCTACTTTGATTATTTATTAGGTTTAAATAAAATACCTTGTCTTTTGTATGAACAATTATTTATATACACGACAATATGGTTTAAAAGGAATATATTACTTGGTTCTATTTTAAGCTTGTCTTATTATTTGTTATGTTAATTTGTCAAGTACGCACCTGTGTTTACCAAGAAGCTAATTGTATTGATTGGTAAATTAGTACAAATTGTAATATCATACCACTGGTTTTTTTTCAATTGAATTCAAAGCTATTGTCAATTAAATTACGGGATAGATATTCGTGAGTCCGATCTCTGGTAGGATCATAGCAAACATTATACAATTTGTCTTTATATTTCTCAGCTAAGCATATGGTACTTAGGAATGATCGTATGGTATAGTCCATTTGAATGCTATAGACCACCTAAACATTTTTTATTACAAATTCATTTAAATTTTTTCTCTTCTTTTTTCTTCAAATATATATTTCAAATGTGTCTACGAACTCTGACAGTAACTTTCAGAATTGTTCATCAATAGATAAAAAAGTTACCCATTAAGTGTCTATGTTAAATATTTGCACTTATATGCGTACTTTCAGGTGGAGTAAGCATGCTTTAAAGAACAGCATTCATACCATAAACAAAAATAAAAACATGTGCTTGACATGCAATTTCTATATATCATATGACTGACCATTTAAATATCAAATGGGCTTGCATAAATAGAGTTGTCCATTTAATTCAAAACACATGTATCAAGGTTATTGTCACTTGATCTTTAATTCTCATGGACACATTCTCTAGTTTAAATATATATTGAAGAATGCATAGAGCTTGACTTGCATGCTTTTTATTCAAGCAAGAGGCACTGTTGGTATTTAAAGTTCACCTTGATTTTTATTTCCAATCATCCTTTACATGTCATCTTCTTTGATATTTAAATGACAAGTCACATGCCAATAGTATATTTGCATGGGGAGCACATGTTCTTATTTTTGTTTACAGTTTTAGGCTGTTTTTTCACTCACCTAGAAAGTACACATATAAAAACAAATATTTAATATAGACACCTAATGGGCAACTTTTTTATCTATGGATGAAACATTCTAAAAGTTACTGTCAGAGTTCGTAGAAACATATAAAATATATATATGAAGAAAAAAGAAAAGAAAACATTAAAATGGATTTTTATTTTTTATTTTTTAGGTGGTCTATAGCATTCAAATGGACTATAGTTGGGTTTACAGGCTATTGGCATTTGCTCGCTTCATTTGATTAATGTTTGCATTAAATAAAATGCAGATACCAATTCTTCTCTTCAAAAATGGGCTTACGATTTACGACTTACGAGTACCTACCAACACTTTTAACTTTGCGATCACTTTTTATCGTAAGTCATAAATCCTATTTATTAGTGAAACGGTCATAACTCTTAAGAGTGCATTTACGTCTACGTTTCCGACTTACGACCTTTAGTGAAACGGTCGTCAGTTCTTTAAAAGAAAGAAAGAAAAACAAATTTTAAATCTCAAAACATGTACCTGTTTGTGTAATATTTAAACACTTCCGACGTTCGTTTGGCACTTCTTATCCATACATACCTAAAGTTACAAAAATAAAAGGCCGACTCGATATGATTTTCTCTCGATTTCCATCAGTAAATAAATTATTCATTTTCTCCCAACAATCTAAATAACTAATAGTCGAAAAATAAAATAATTTAAGAAGTTGGGAAATCGACAAAAATGGAAAAATTAGAGAAATTATGGGGGAAATAAATATTTGCGCTTTGGGAAGCTGAGGGGTCCCTATTTGTTTACCAGTTATCAATTTGCAAAGTTCAAAGATCAAATTAATATTGGTCCTGGTTATTAGGTAATAAGTGTGAACGGTATGTGCCGATCAAATGTTATTATTTATCAGAATGAAACCAAATTTGAAATATATTGTAATGAAAACAGAAAGCCACCATATCACCGAATAAAAATGAAAGTGGCGATAAACACCATAACCTGGGTATGGACAGTCACTGATTATACATACTGTGACTTTCCGGGGGTATAGTAAATGTGGAAAAAATATATTGTGACTATTTTTCCTGTGACTTTTTTTTCTTGTGACTTTTTTTCCTGTGATTTTTTTCCTACTTGTCTAGTGACTTTTTATCCTGTGACATTTTTTCCTGTGACTTTTTTTTCCGTTTAACATTTATGTATCGTATATATAATATCTCATTTATTGGAAGAGATGTACGAAAATCAAATATCAGTTTTATTGAAATTTCATGTCCTCCCAAGGAAAGACAAACTATTATCTGCATCAGTGATTTTTGGTAGTTAAATCTTATAATGTTGATATATTGCTTCAACAAATATGTACAATGTCATTATAAACATGAATGGCAAATAAAAGTAAAGAAATTACATATTTTTCATTGTTTCTACAGGTTTAGTTTGGTTGTATTTATCCGGATATGTGTATTGCATACAGCTTTGATTTTGTTTGGTTGCATTTCTCCGGACATGTGTATTGTATACACTTTGGTTTTGTCTTCTTTGGTAGTCTTTATATAGAAGTTATACAAGGTTTTATTCATGATGATCACGAAGATTTAATTAACAAACATGTCATGATGATACGCGTAACTGATAATATTTAATCAGTGAATGATGGCGACATTATCTATCACGCCACAGCAGGCCGTCTGATAAGACGTAGTATGGATCGCTCGTAAAAAAGGTTAGAAAATAGGGAGCAAGTGTGTAGATCTAATTTTAATTAGATTGACAAGATAAAAACTTGACAAAAGAAAACACTGAAAACATGCGAGATAACTCGTACTGGCTTCTACTGAGGAAAATAGTTGGACATGATATGTGATATTTAAAGGGGGTGCCCTCTTTCAAAATGGCAGGATGGATTCAGTTTCACACCTATTTTATCTTTAAATAAAGCTCATTATAAAACTAATACCCACACCTACCTAAAATATATATAGTGAGCCTGGTAAAGTACACTTGGCATACGTCGGGTCTCAGTTATCGAATACAATATTTCTCATTTATTTCGGAAAGCGTCAAGGTCAAATTATACAACAATAGATTATACAATGCTGCAGTCACCTTCACTAGCCCGGTGACTAGAGACATCATTTCCAAAATTTAATCGTCATGAATACTATACGGCTGTGTCATATATCATTCGACTCGGCAATGTTCGTACTTTCAAAATAATTTGGTCGTCAAAAGAAAATATGGTGCAGTTTTTCAGAAATCAAGGTCAAAGGTCAAAAAACATTTTTCACACAAAAATTCATTGAATACCAAATTTCAATTAGAATCCCTTTTTCATTAAAGAAAGACGAAAAATTGCATATTTGGTTTTCCTTATTCAATTTTCTTTCTAAAACGTCGGATGTCATAAAAAAAAAATTGTTCTGTGCAAATTTATGTGTTTTCACAAAAAGGGGGAGGGTTTTCGCTTAAAAACCTGGTAATTTTCCAAACTGTCGATAGTAAAGCCATTAAAACTTATCCAAACGTATAGAAAATATAGATAAATATGTATTCTACAAAATAAATATAAATAATAGCCAAATTATAATGAGGAATATAAGTTTTGTTCACATAGATTTGTGTTGGTACATGTCCAATTGGCAACATTAACTCATACAAAACATACTTATATGTGGGTTAAAAGCAAAAACACAACTTCTTGTATGCAACAAAATGCATCAACAGAATATAAATCAGCAACAAATAAGACAAAACAACTGTACAAGGCATTCTGAGTGACTGGAACTGCCCTTTTCATGTGGAAATTGGAGCTGTTCTACATGTAAGACTTAAGCGAAACAAGAACTCTGCAGAACAATGAAACAGCTCGTCAAAAAAGTGTACATGATTATGTTGTTAAATCATTAAACGTCTTCTGCAAGGGTATATGAATGGACGTTTTTACATGATTCTGATCCTTGGCAAGAGCATAAGTCAGTACATGCAAGGTTCTGCTCTGCACAAACACATGACTTTTTACATTGCGATTTCCCCTTGCATGAACACACTAGATCACGGAGACATTCTGCTGACATGTTTCCTTCAAAGTAGACTGGATGCAAAGATTCCTTGACAGTTCGCCATCCGTATTCCATTGGTGAAGGCAGGGGTGGTTTTGCCAGACAGGAAGCATGCCAAACTTTGGTCTGGAATGAGGCACGAAGAATATGCTGACGAAGCCCCGCTTCTGAAGGTGGTAATCTATCCAGACTTGCATCCCGACTTGTAGCAAGTTTTACTCGAAGTTTGTTAATGTTATGATGGGAGGATGCACAAGACTTCTGATCATAAAGCCTAGCTACAAACCGTGAAGAGCATGAAATAGCAACATCTTTGTCGGGATCTCCCAAATTGTCTAAATCATGGAAATCTTATGCTGCATCTTTCAGTATTTTGTACACTAACTTTTTGCCATTTCCAAAGAAGGAAGAGGTAGTGTTACACCCAGAGAGAGCATGTGCGCCAGGGAGAACTATGCATGCGATTTCTGAGAGAGAAGAACATAGTTCATGAATAGGTAAAAACCTACGACCGTCCTTAACACTACTAACGTTTCCCATTTGGACCCACAGTTCACTGGTGTTTGTCATCTGCTTATCAAAATAAATACAGAGAACAATCACATCTGTATCAGAGGTTTTGATAATGATCCTGCCTTGCTTTCCCAATTCTTTGAGCCTTTTGTCAGCATGTAAAGCCTGGAGGGTCATACGGGTGTCCGCCTCTTCTTGAGTGCTGTACAAGTCAGGACAATCAAAGACTTCCTGGTCTGAAAACTTTCACAATTTCCGGATTTCCAAATGAACCGGCAATGTAATACATATTTCCAGGAGGCACTAATGTGTTACTTTGATTGAATTTGACAATGAAGTCACCAAAAAAGTTTGCGAGTGCCTGCTTGTTTTCTTTGACAGATAGAAATTTCTTCCAGTTAGGAATATTCCTGCCTTCTATGACTAGGAACACCTTTGTATGGGCAGTCACTTTGGTACGACGCTCTCTTTCAGCCGACTTGATGGAGATTGTTACGTCATACCGGTCAAATACATCTGCTACTGTATGTGTTTTTACAAAGCATGATGTCAACTCTCTGCAGTAGTCGGTAGCAAGGTCTCCAAAGGTTCTATGCTTCTTTGCATTCATGCACTGAACTAGTGCCATGCTATCTCTGATGTAAGTTGTCAACGAAGGGTCAAAATCCGGCAACGAAAGAACTGGGGAAACTTCATTTTCGAACTGCTTCACTAGATCTGATTTACAAGATTTCCTCATTGTACCATCTTCATGGAACATGGACACCGGGATAGGCCCTACAGGATGTGAAAGAATGTTATCAATCGTGACATCATCTCTGCTATTAGCCAAAGCCAGAGCACGTCTGAAAACAATTTCTGGATTGATATGACCGGCTATGATTTCACCAGATTTGCATTTCAGGAATGTTTTGGCATTCATGTGTTCAAATGTTTTCAATTTTGACTTTGAGATACAAACTCACAGACTGTCCTACAGAGAGAGCACTGTTAACAAAGTTTCTGCACTTTTTTTTCACCTTCGTTGACAACAGACAGCAAAGAATCCTGTACTTCCCTGGTAGCATGCATGCCTGTAGAAATATTCATGAGACAAGGAGGGTGGGGCTCTATATCAAAGGGGTCAATCATGGTTTCGTTCAAATGGATTACTATTGCTTGGACTTGTTCCTCATCTCGCTTCAAAGCTGTTTGCTTCATTTCTTCATGTGAGGTATTGCTGGTGCTTGTAATACCTGCCCTGTCGTTCATTGCACTACTAAATGATGCTAGGAAATGTCTAGTGAGTGTCCATCTAACAAGGGCAGATTTCTGATTCATTATTCCTACGATACCACCCGAGCCCTTCGAATCTTTTATGATGGTTTTTTCAGTGCCCAAATCGCTGCAAGTACCATTGAAGCTGCCGGATGTTTGTCTAATGGAAAACTCGCCTTTTTCAAAAGCTAATTTTATCTCAACTGGAAGTTCGAGCATATCAAGTATATATACAAGCATCCATCTAGAGTAATTTGTACGGTTAGTAATGAAGAAATAGGGCAACATTTTTTATGAAGACATCAGATGTGCCGACCAATCACCCTTCCGTTCTGCTCGTACATTTGACAACATAATTTGAACCGCCACCAGAAAAATATCCCAGTATTTGAATATAGGTGATGCATCGCACCCCCATTTTCTAAGTTTACCGATTAGAGGCTGTACATGGTCTTCAAACAATTCTTCAACTTTAGTTAGTAGTACTGATGTTTCAATCGTCTGATCACAGATACTTCTATGAAATTCAAACAGCGCATTCCAGAACGCTGATGGTATTTGATCGATGTAGTCAAAGGTCCTACACCAGTGTATGGATGCCGCGATAAACAGAACTTGTAGGGCTTCCCTGTTAAATTCTTTGTCAACAAAATAAGCTCAGCTGTATTTCCAGCATACACGCCAGAATCAACCAAAAGATCACGAAGACCACCATCGGCCCAAAGTTTCCCTATCGAAGATAAGAAACAAGACAAACTGTGAAAACCACCAAGTCTAAGAATATGGCGATTGAAATAACTTACAACTCAGTAATTAAATTTGCCTCTTAGAATGAACAAAAATATAAAGTATAAAGAATAAAAGTTTTATTTAAAGTCGGAGTTTTTACAAACATATAACATAAGCTCTGTAGAGCTTTTTACCGACATATATAACAAGACAAAATATATTATGACAGAAGGCATACAAACATGAAAAATGAAAACAATGAAAAATAACTATCACCACAACCTCAAATTCGAACAAACAAACATTTAATAGTCAAAAGAACAAAGACACATCAACAAATACAAAAGAAATCAATCCATAGTTAACGTAAATTAATCGAACATAAGGTGCACTCGAAGTTCAAGATCAATATGGTAAACAAAGTATTCAGATCTACCGGGACCGGACACAACTTTCCGAAAAATTAAGTAAGGTAAAGATTTGTTAGTCTATATTTTGGATGGTATATAAAATCCCATTAAAGAAACTTAGATAAAAAAAGGTGTGTCACTAAATAGGGTAATGATTATATTTTTAATTTCTACTAGTTACTTAACTATTTATCAACTGGCGCATTATTGTACATAATTAAGATCTGGTGAAACTACAAAATGACCCCATTTACAATATTTGTTATTGTTATTATTTTTTAATAATAGGTTTATTGTGTTAGTTTTTTCGCTTAATGAATAAAACATGAAATGTAAACTTGGAATCCAATGCGAAAGAAATATATTTCTATACAGTTTTTAAATACCGGAGCAAAACTGTTAGTCACTCGAGGTTCAAATTTAAGTAAATTTTGCTAACTATGCATTGAATTTTAGAAAACTGCACCATACGACTTTTGACGACCAGTCTAAAATCAAAGTAAAATCATTTTCCTACAAGTATGCCCATTTTTAGCCGTATAGTATGTAGTGAAATTAAACTCCGTTAATATGCGACTTTTGCGTAGTTGGTCACCGGGCTACACGACTTCTATCGTTATTTTTAGGAATGGAATTTTCCACTAACCAGTAATGTGTATTAATTTTATTTCCGGTATCGAGATTCCCATATATGGCTCTGCCTTCTTCCGCTATTTTTTAGGAATGATTTTATCCAATCATAGGTCGTCAAATAAATGCAACATCGTACAAATACTTTTCTACGTAATTTCATATTTGTATTGTTGTTCCAAAACATGTCAATTATTTGTATTTCCAATCTTTCTATTTTGAGCGTATCTAATAAAGGTTATTCCAGAAAGGGTCGTGCGCATTAAATTTGATATCTACGTTTTAATTAATAATATATTACTTCAGACGAAAAACTTAAGTTAATATACTTGTTTAAAATTATCTGTTCTGTTTTACATCAGGTATCATATGATGGCCTATGATGTCAGCTGGAGACAAACCAGATCGTAGTATGACCTTCAGTCATGACGGACTTGCAATGTCACAACATAGACAGTAATGGCAACTGAAATATTTTCCAAATCGAAGCAAACATGATACTTTAAGGACAAATCGGACTACTGAGATTTCGGATTATAAGGATCTCGGATTATTGGTATTTTGGATCAATGATTTTTTTGGTGTCAATGGCACTTCAGACTAAAGACTATTTAAAATGAAGACATACAACCGATGAAATACAATTCCATTGATATATAATGACCTCAGTGCTGTTATTAATTTGTAGATTAGTGAATTGATTGATAAATATTCCTAAATATTAATATAATATCATCGTTATTGTAAACTGCCAGATTAATAAAATTAATGAAAAAAAATATTTGGCTTGCAATGTCATTAAAGATAGATATAAATAGAAATATTGAAAGCATTTAGGCAAAGCTATTTATAGGGAAATGTCAATATATCAAATAACAACACAATCCATGATGACTAATTGTATTTTTAGGTGAATATATCTATATTTAGGAATTTTCTAATCCAATAATTAGTTTCCTGTCATTACTTCCTGAAAACATCTGAGATAACATCCCGTTTTAGATTGAAATATTCTATTTTAAAAATATTTTCATATGGTATAAAAATAATATTATTCATTGCAAATTTACAATGACTTCATGCTATTTGAAGAACGCTTCAATTAATAATTGATATCGGTTGTATGGTTTTATATTTATATTTCTAAGGAACAAACAATAAAAAAGGAAATAAACAAATAAACAATTTACCAAGACAAATTCGTATGGAAACGTTATGGTGTTAAGTATTTAAAATAACCACCTATTTAATCGCCATTTGTAAGTAAGCAAATTCATATTATATGGGTACCGTCAAGGAATCACCGGGGAAAACAAATAAGATTTAGTTTCCCCATGTACTAGGTACAACCCTTCCCCAACAGGCGTCCGTTGGTTGATGGGAACAGATTAGATATACAACTCGCATTACGTAATCAAAACTTTATTTTGATTCCACATGGTACTTGCACCAATTTAACATAGACCCTGAGAGCTTTTTACAGAATATAGAAATAGAATTATCAACATTAAAACAATACATGCATTACATTGCAAATATAATTACACCTTATATAAGAATCCTGGATTTTGATTGGTTAATAGCCGGTGTATTTTTCGTGTATTTTCATATTTAGGATTAATTTCGTTCATTATTACCGCTGCCGGGGTATTTCCATGAGGATTCAACTTTTTTCCCTCTGTGCCGTGGTATTTGCGAAAACGTATTTCACTTTTTTACCCTCGCGTGCCTCAAACCGCCAAATTCATTCGGAATAATTCTTCTTTACCTTTATACGTAAGGTAACGTGATTAATCAAATTTGAAACCCGGAAGTGTTCCGATGTAAACGTAAAACAGTAAAAAAGAATGTCAGACGACAACAGCACGGCTGCTGGCGGCTGTGAAAGATCCGGTAATACCGATGATGCTGATATTGATGAGGTGAAATTCCCATAAAAAATAACAAAAATCAAAATTCCTCAAAAGGTTTATAACAAGTTAAAACGTTCCTGAAAAAAACATTAAAAACAGAATATTCCTGAAAACGACAAACAAAAGGTATTATTTATTTGGCCAGTGTTCTAAATAATATTCGGTGTAATTAAACAGATATATCATATTGGGAGGGGTATTTGCGAAAAATACCAGTCTTGAGACTAAGTTTTCTTCTCGCCACTGGTATTTTTCGCAAATACCCCTCCCAAACATGATATATCTGTTCATAATACACTACACAAAATGCTAGAAAACTGTACAAAGATCTGACCAGACAGAGGCCCATGCCACGAGTGCTGCTATGACCAAGATCCCAATATACAAGCCCAATCTAAAACATACTAGCGTGGTCCTTGAAATCAGACGGAATTCAGACGGAATAATAGAGTGAAATGACACAAACCATACTTTATATAGGGGTTTCTCAAGAAAACCGAACAGGAGTTCGGTCCTTAATTTTCACGTTCTGTTATATAGATGATGTCCTTTCACTAAATATTCCAATTTTTCATCACATCTATCCCATTCAAGTGGAAATACCGGTCACCAAATATACAGCTAAGCCTGCTTCATATCTTGACCTACATACTGATAATTAAAGTGATTGCCGGTTAAGAACGAAACATTCGGCAAAAGAGATGATTTCATTTTTCAAAGTGTGAACTCTCCATTTATATGTACAACTGTAGCGACTTTCCAGAAGCACCTGCATCTGGGTTATATATACATTTTTTGTATCTGAGTTGGTATGATATTTCAGAGCTTGTGGTTCCTATCTGGATTTCCTTGATAGACAGTTCTGCTTCTGAATCAACGGTTCCTAGTTGTTAAGTTGAAGTCATCACTTCGAAAGTTTTACGGTTGCCACTATGATTTGGTTGATTATTGCGGAATATCTATTTCACATTTGACCATGGGTCGATTGTCATAGCAACAAGCCCGTCCTCTTTTCCTCTTTCATTACTTATGACAGGATTTTTAACAATAGTAACACGACGGCAGCCACTAGTTGCGCAGGACCTTCTTATTCTTCCGAAGCACCGGCGTACACTCCCAGGTTTTAGTGGGGTTGGTGTTGTTCAATCTTAACTTTTCTGTGTAATGTTTTGTTGAACACTGTCTGTCTTTATTCTGTTGGCTATAATATCGTCTGTTCTCCTTGGATTTACGGCTTCTGTGTACCCCTTTGGTATCTGCCGACTTTTCTTAATGATATCAACGGTCGTTAGTTTAGTCGACTGCAGGGTAAGGTTTTCGGATCCTATCCAATAAGACTATTATGGTTAAGATGAAGACAAAATACCAGGAACTATAACAACCCAAATAGACAACACAATGTTGTAAAGTAAAAAAAAACGTGTTGAGGGATTCAATATTATATCTATAATTATAATATATCACTTTTGCCAGCATTTGCGCTAAACAATATTCTGATTGATATTTTCATGAGGTGACGCTGTTCGTTTAATAAAATCAAATGTTGCTTGCACGAGTTATCTTTCTTTCGGTAGCAATACGTTCTGAAAGTGTATTGCTCACATGAATTAACGAAATAACAGCATTTTCACCTATAGCATCTCGAATGATGTATTTAGAACACGCTGATGTATTAAACACATTGAACATCTGTAGGAGGGATCTACGTCGCAACATAAAATTAAAAACAAAACATACCAACAATTTCCATTTCCGATTAAGAAAAAACATTTTACATTAAAAGGTATATTAAGTTCTGTCGTTAGCTATCATAAAATCAAACCTTCCAGATTTTCACAGCAAACTTTAATCAGCGAGACAAGGCAAAAGATATTCTACCCTGTCTCGAATGTAGAAATTTGACACCTCTCAATTAATGATGGTTATAATGGAAATTAAAATGTAGATATCTAATTTAGTGCATACGACATGTTTCTTGAATAACCTTCAAAGAAAGGAGTAAATAAAGGCAATATATCGGAGAACAGACAATGCAATGGCCAACAGAAAACATTTACAAAAAGACCAACAATGAACTACACAACACTACACAGAAAACTAAAGATAGAGCAAGACGAACGCCATGTGAAACATCTGGGATGAACTAAGGGTCTCCTAAAGGGTAAGTTCCTACCCTTCGTTTTACTGTTAAACGACACGACCATTATCTAACATGGAAATCGTGTTGGACATCAATATGCGCAAATCAATACAAATAAAATATGAACACCTTAAAGAACATATGGAAGTCAAGAGGAGCCAAATATCGTTTTTCCGCGGAAATCACAGCACGGAGCTAAAAACGTAGACAGCCAATTGGACAAAACACGAACCCCCAACTTAAAACCAGTGGCATACTCAGATTCCCGGATGGGTACTGGTGAAGGATCCCGTGGTTCAAACCCAGAGTAAATCAGTGCGTTCTCAAGTGGCCGATAGCGGTAGCCCTCTTAATAGTCCGGGAGAGGGGAGGGGGGGGGGCTACCTATCATACAGAAAGCCTGACCGTGGACCATTGTGGGTAGCGTATTTGGGGAGTACCAGGCTCCTGTACGCTAAAGAACTCGCTTGTAGATTTCGGAAAACAGTAAGCACATTTTAGCCGATAAAAAAGACAAAATGTTTCATGCGTACCCAGCTCTCCAATGGCAGCCCATCACTCCCTCAATTCTATATCGTTTTCATATATTATTGAACTTGTTCACGTTCTGAATATAGCTGAGATACTGCTCGCTGAACACCAAGAAGGTCAGTAATTCCTGCTTCACTAGTGGAACCCGTAGTGTTAATCATCATCAACATCCGGTGATAAATCATGAAACAGGAAAAGAAGACGGAATTGTGACTACGACTAATAGAACATATCCGTGGTTATCCATGAACCAAATATTCCTCAACAGTGAACCAAGTCATGATGGCGACCTTAAAACGATAGAAGTGATGACTTCAACTTAAACGCTAGGAACCATTGGTTCAGTGGCTTCATCGTTAACATCAGCTTTCCATCAAAGAAGTACTGACAGGAACCTCAAGATCTGAAATTGTATAAACTGAGAGGTACATACTTCATATGCAGGTGCTGCTGGAATGTTGCTGCACATAAATGAAAAGGTCAAGATAACATCTTTGAATACTTTACTTCAGTTTAAATAAGATATATGCTATCATAATAGTCACTAAGCTTGACATTATTTAGTGAAAGGACATAAACTATATAGAGGAAAGTGAAATTATAGGAAATCGCTGTAAGAAGTCTACTTCTGTTCTATTGTGTGCTTTTTATGCCGATTGGCCATATTTGAAGAACACTCTTGACTGCTGTACTCTAGATTTTTCTTTTCTAAGGTGGCTCTTTTGTGCCATCTCGCCCTATAGTTCTGTCGACATACCATTACAACAAGACTACTGAGCGAGATTCAGTTAATTCTAGTTCTGCTGGTTTTATTTGTCCTTTGTTTTTTTCGCCGCACCATAGCGACAGTGCCACAAAACTACATCTTATGTCGCCCTTAAATTTCGCTCTGTCCTTATGTCATCTTGTTATGGCAAGCTGAGAGAACAATTGAGAGAGATTGCTAAAGCAAGTCACCAAATATCACTGTCGTGTACCCGATAAGGAATGGTCATTTCAAGATGGCGGATTGTGCATCATCAAAAAGGGAGGTGTGAAGATTTTGACTATTATCGTTCTTTATAGGTTATCTTAGTGTCTATGAGTTACAGGTTTAGATAGGGCAGTCTTTTTTCTACTTCACCATTAAGTCAGTAAAGCTTGATCCTTTTGTTTTTATCGTAAACTGCCTTCGGTAGTTGATCAATGCAGCGACAAAGATATCGAGGCGTAGAATCCAATTTATTTCACCAATTCCTACCGCCTAGTGACTTTTTATATTAATATGTTGATGCCAAAATTATTCAAACATGTGAATTGTCCAACAAATGTCATTTCAGCCTTTGACAAGCCTTGTATCCCTCTTAAAACGTCTATGAAAATTTTGTTTATGTCACGGAACGGTCACGACAAAAACATGACAAAAATGTATGGGAATGGTCTCATGTTTTGGGTGAAGGAATGGACGTTCAAGCCAAGGAATGGTCTTTTTTGTTTAGGAATGGTCTGATTGAACATATCGGATGTAAAGCGGGAGCAATGGCTTTGTCGTTCATCCAGTGTTCACACTCGCATAAAATCTTAATTTTCTTGTCTTACTACATTCACTGTTATGTATTTCAATTGGTTTGTCACACAAGTAAATCACAAACAAATGTTCGTCACTCTCTTATATGACTAATATCAACAGATGGTAGCTATTTCCAGATATTTGGTTACTACCAACATCACAGGGACACGCTGTTTGAATTAAAAGCAATCTCTAGCTAAAGTCATAAATACTTCATTAAAACGTTTGTACCTGCTAATATTTATTAGTCTAACATGTTATAAAAAACCACATTAAATTGCTACAAAGATTGTTTAACAATATTAAAGGAAACATATAAATTTGATATTACATTTGTAATATACGGCTACAAAGTAAAGAAAATTGAATCATATGTTTTTTTATTTTGCATTATTAGCAAATTCTTCAATAACAAGAACAATAAACATCCAATAATAACGAAATAAATATCTTTTTAAGCAAATAAATGATAACAGATCTCAAATTTTATTCATTCGTTTGTGTTCAAATTGAAAATACAAACAGATTTACATTTATATTCCCAACAGGAATGGATTATATTAAAAGGGGGAAAGAAACAAAACATAAGATTTGTATCTATTTCAAACAATACATGTAGCCATATAGCTTATGTGTTTCTTTCTGTTTAAATAACCAATAACATAGCCGCCCAATGATTGAATCATTACGATTTTGATTTGATTTTCATGAGTGCCGCTAATTTGTTGAACTCTTTGGTATTAAAGAACACAAAATGCATTGTTCTACACCACAAAGCCTGTTTCAGTTTCCTTGCGCTTATACCAAACGACATTCGCTAACGACACAGAATCTAAAATAACCGGAGACGAAATTCTCGAACCACAAAATTGTTCACATATATATTTTTGAAAGAAATCCATGACCATGTTTTAAATGGGTTGCTAACGTTATGAAAAAATGATTGGAGTCCTACAGAAAAGGATGATGGTTGCGCTGTTGTTTCGGCGATTAAATGTGACGACTGTTACTTTCATCTACCGAATATTCTGGATAGAAATTATGAGGTACATGTATTAATTCCATATTGTCTGATTCTTTATTCAGTAAGAAGAGTTTGAAGATACTAGTACCAAAGGGTAATCAAGTTTTTATAACACTACATTATGATCGAGTTTTCTTCCCCTCTAAGGAAATACACCGAGCGCAGCATAATGTTACCGCAGTACGTCGACAAGGACTTTATTTTGTAACCAGCTTTACTACAATCAAGTTGAACTAAACCAAAAATCATAAAAGACAGAGAAAATCCGCTTGCATACCCCTGGTCCCTTAACAAAATTAATTAAAAAAAAACTATATCAAGATTAGATGAAAAATAAAATTTGTGTATACTTTCCATAAAAGCAAATCTTCGGAATTTGAGTCCCTTTTCTATGAAAATAAAATAGTTTATTTTCTATATTGTCTCATGAATAACACACAAAGATTATCAATTAAAAAACATGGAAAAAAAATGGCATTTTTTATAAGAGGATTTTCAAGGTCTCAACAAAATCAAGATAAAGAATAAAAAGACATCAAAACTGAATGCAAAATAAAGCATTTTGTATACCTTCCAATATGTGAAATTTCTGAATTTGAGTCCCATATAAGGTGCCACTAGTGGAGCAAGAACTGCATACCTTTCAGTAGTACCCGAGTTTACTCCCGGTTCTGTGTATGGTTCATGTTCCTCATGTTTTCTGTGTATTTTTTTTTTGAATCATTGCTTGTCTTTTTTCTTTCGGCCATTGTATTGCATATTTCTTAGATAAAATATCCCGAGGAAATAATAATAATAATAAAAACAACAATTCAACTGTACTAGACCAACACGTTTAGTTGGATTTTATAGTGCTAGTTCACTGGAACAACAGTCCCCAGATAGACATATCGTCCCACCCGGACATATGATCCTTATTCCGAGCCAACCAGTCTTTGCTCTTTCATCTTAATGCTGCGTGCTTAGAGGAGAAGCAACAAATACCAATTTTATAGTCTTTGGTTTGTCCCGATCGGGACTGGAACCCACGATCTACCGCACCTACTACTGTTATATATTATATATATATATGTACATGTTTTCACTATTTCAGCTGTAATTGTTTTTATGAGAACAATATCCCCAATGAAAGCCATTTGAGTATCGTGGTAATATATTATATTATTGATACATGGTTTCATTTAAATCGACACCAGACACGTTTAACTACATATTTAAATCTCGCCAAGACAATCGTGTTATTCATCCATTATAAGTCTGTCACATTCTCATTGTCGTTTCAATTTAATTGTCTTGAGACCGAAAATTATATACAGCAAGCAAAAGGAAAATACGACCCATATGTACTTTACCGTAAAATAAATACTATGACAGTTGACAGTTAATCAATCTAGCCATCAAAATGACCTCCAGACTACGATACAAAATAATTATTTTAAATTTATGCACTTATATTTGATAGATACACATGTCATCTACAGCGTAGCACGAACATGACCAACATTTTGATACCGACCAATCCATGTTGTTCTTTCATTATTTATCTGTTTATTTATGTACAAGTAAAACGTTTATTTGATTAAATAGTTTTTGGAGTAAATGTGATCAACAATGACACAATACGATCACGAATCTGTGAAATACGGTATATGAAGTATATGGAACGTTTCCAATTACCATATTAATAAAAGATAAACAGTAAGTTTCAAGTTTTTTGGTCTCTGCCAAGACTACCAGATAATGAAGTTCCTTGCCTAATAACAAGAGGAACAAGGAGTAGATAGCCAGTTCTTTGGTTCATAACAAGAGAACAAGGATCATTCAGTTCCTTCATTAGTAACAAACATAACAAGAAGTATCCAATCCCCTTGATTAATGACAAGATGAACAAGAAGTATCCAATCCCCTTGATTAATGACAAGATGAACAAGGAGTATCCAATTCCTTGGTAAAAGAAAAGTTGAACAAAGAGTATCTGCCAATGTTGAAAGAGATTCTCGAGCAAAGGGCACATGATGATTCCGATACAAAAGTCAAAACGAACACAACATCCACAAAAGTAAAACAAATCAAAGAACAAACGCACGGATAACATGGAATTAGAACCAAAGATAGAAGTCATACAGGTATTCTGGACGATCAAACATACAGGTATTCTGGACGATCAAACATACAGGTATTCTGGACGATCAAACATACAGGTATTCTGGACGATCAAACATACAGGTATTCTGGACGATCAAACATCCAGGTATTCTGGACGATCAAACATCCAGGTATTCTGGACGATCAAACATACAGGTATTCTGGACGATCAAACATACAGGTATTCTGGACGATCAAACATACAGGTATTCTGGACGATCAAACATACAGGTATTCTGGACGATCAAACATACAGGTATTCTGGACGATCAAAAATACAGGTATTCTGGACGATCAAACATACAGGTATTCTGGACGATCAAACATACAGGTATTCTGGACGATCAAACATACAGGTATTCTGTACGATCAAACATACAGATATTCTGGACGATCAAACATACAGGTATTCTGGACGATCAAACATACAGGTATTCTGGACGATCAAACATACAGGTATTCTGGACGATCAAACATCCAGGTATTCTGGACGATCAAACATCCAGGTATTCTGGACGATCAAACATACAGGTATTCTGGACGATCAAACATCCAGGTATTCTGGACGATCAAACATCCAGGTATTCTGGACGATCAAACATACAGGTATTCTGGACGATCAAACATCCAGGTATTCTGGACGATCAAACATCCAGGTATTCTGGACGATCAAACATACAGGTATTCTGGACGATCAAACATCCAGGTATTCTGGACGATCAAACATACAGGTATTCTGGACGATCAAACATCCAGGTATTCTGGACGATCAAACATACAGGTATTCTGGACGATCAAACATACAGGTATTCTGGACGATCACACATCCAGGTATTCTGGACGATCAAACATCCAGGTATTCTGGACGATCAAACATACAGGTATTCTGGACGATCAAACATCCAGTTATTCTGGACGATCAAACATACAGGTATTCTGGACGATCAAACATACAGGTATTCTGGACGATCAAACATACAGGTATTCTGGACGATCAAACATCCAGGTATTCTGGACGATCAAACATACAGGTATTCTGGACGATCAAACATACAGGTATTCTGGACGATCAAACATACAGGTATTCTGGACGACCAAACATACAGGTATTCTGGACGATCAAACATACAGGTATTCTGGACGATCAAACATACAGGTATTCTGGACGATCAAACATACAGGTATTCTGTACGATCAAACATCCAGGTATTCTGGACGATCAAACATACAGGTATTCTGGACGATCAAACATCCAGGTATTCTGGACGATCAAACATACAGGTATTCTGGACGATCAAACATCCAGGTATTCTGGACGATCAAACATACAGGTATTCTGGACGATCACACATCCAGGTATTCTGGATGATCAAACATCCAGGTATTCTGGACGATCCAACATACAGGTATTCTGGACGATCAAACATCCAGTTATTCTGGACGATCAAACATACAGGTATTCTGGACGATCAAACATCCAGGTATTCTGGACGATCAAACATCCAGGTATTCTGGACGATCAAACATACAGGTATTCTGGACGATCAAACATACAGGTATTCTGGACGATCAAACATACAGGTATTCTGGACGATCAAACATACAGGTATTCTGGACGATCAAACATACAGGTATTCTGGACGATCAAAAATACAGGTATTCTGGACGATCAAACATACAGGTATTCTGGACGATCAAACATACAGGTATTCTGGACGATCAAACATACAGGTATTCTGTACGATCAAACATACAGATATTCTGGACGATCAAACATACAGGTATTCTGGACGATCAAACATACAGGTATTCTGGACGATCAAACATACAGGTATTCTGGACGATCAAACATCCAGGTATTCTGGACGATCAAACATCCAGGTATTCTGGACGATCAAACATACAGGTATTCTGGACGATCAAACATCCAGGTATTCTGGACGATCAAACATCCAGGTATTCTGGACGATCAAACATACAGGTATTCTGGACGATCAAACATCCAGGTATTCTGGACGATCAAACATCCAGGTATTCTGGACGATCAAACATACAGGTATTCTGGACGATCAAAAATACAGGTATTCTGGACGATCAAACATACAGGTATTCTGGACGATCAAACATACAGGTATTCTGGACGATCAAACATACAGGTATTCTGGACGATCAAACATACAGATATTCTGGACGATCAAACATACAGGTATTCTGGACGATCAAACATACAGGTATTCTGGACGATCAAACATACAGGTATTCTGGACGATCAAACATCCAGGTATTCTGGACGATCAAACATCCAGGTATTCTGGACGATCAAACATACAGGTATTCTGGACGATCAAACATCCAGGTATTCTGGACGATCAAACATCCAGGTATTCTGGACGATCAAACATACAGGTATTCTGGACGATCAAACATCCAGGTATTCTGGACGATCAAACATCCAGGTATTCTGGACGATCAAACATACAGGTATTCTGGACGATCAAACATCCAGGTATTCTGGACGATCACACATCCAGGTATTCTGGACGATCAAACATACAGGTATTCTGGACGATCAAACATACATGTATTCTGGACGACCAAACATACAGGTATTCTGGACGATCAAACATACAGGTATTCTGGACGATCAAACATACAGGTATTCTGGACGATCAAACATCCAGGTATTCTGGACGATCAAACATCCAGGTATTCTGGACGATCAAACATACAGGTATTCTGGACGATCAAACATACAGGTATTCTGGACGATCAAACATACAGGTATTCTGGACGATCAAACATCCAGGTATTCTGGACGATCAAACATACAGGTATTCTGGACGATCAAACATACAGGTATTCTGGACGATCACACATCCAGGTATTCTGGACGATCAAACATCAAGGTATTCTGGACGATCAAACATACAGGTATTCTGGACGATCAAACATCCAGTTATTCTGGACGATCAAACATACAGGTATTCTGGACGATCAAACATACAGGTATTCTGGACGATCAAACATACAGGTATTCTGGACGATCAAACATCCAGGTATTCTGGACGATCAAACATACAGGTATTCTGGACGATCAAACATACAGGTATTCTGGACGATCAAACATACAGGTATTCTGGACGACCAAACATACAGGTATTCTGGACGATCAAACATACAGGTATTCTGGACGATCAAACATACAGGTATTCTGGACGATCAAACATACAGGTATTCTGTACGATCAAACATCCAGGTATTCTGGACGATCAAACATACAGGTATTCTGGACGATCAAACATCCAGGTATTCTGGACGATCAAACATACAGGTATTCTGGACGATCAAACATCCAGGTATTCTGGACGATCAAACATACAGGTATTCTGGACGATCACACATCCAGGTATTCTGGACGATCAAACATCCAGGTATTCTGGACGATCCAACATACAGGTATTCTGGACGATCAAACATCCAGTTATTCTGGACGATCAAACATACAGGTATTCTGGACGATCAAAAATACAGGTATTCTGGACGATCAAACATACAGGTATTCTGGACGATCAAACATCCAGGTATTCTGGACGATCAAACATACAGGTATTCTGGACGGTCAAACATCCAGGTATTCTGGACGATCAAACATACAGGTATTCTGGACGATCAAACATACAGGTATTCTGGACGATCAAACATCCAGGTATTCTGGACGATCAAACATACAGGTATTCTGGACGATCAAACATCCAGTTATTCTGGACGATCAAACATACATGTATTCTGGACGACCAAACATACAGGTATTCTGGACGATCAAACATACAGGTATTCTGGACGATCAAACATACAGGTATTCTGGACGATCAAACATCCAGGTATTCTGGACGATCAAACAGCCAGGTATTCTGGACGATCAAACATACAGGTATTCTGGACGATCAAACATACAGGTATTCTGGACGATCAAACATACAGGTATTCTGGACGATCAAACATCCAGGTATTCTGGACGATCAAACATACAGGTATTCTGGACGATCAAACATACAGGTATTCTGGACGATCAAACATACAGGTATTCTGGACGATCAAACATACAGGTATTCTGGACGATCAAACATACAGGTATTCTGGACGATCAAACATCCAGGTATTCTGGACGATCAAACATCCAGGTATTCTGGACGATCAAACATACAGGTATTCTGGACGATCAAACATACAGGTATTCTGGACGATCAAACATCCAGGTATTCTGGACGATCAAACATCCAGGTATTCTGGACGATCAAACATCCAGGTATTCTGGACGATCAAACATCTCCATCTCCATTTATATAATATATATTCTGTAGTTAGATGTATAAAACTTTTGTGATGGAGTAATGCACTTCTAAAATACATGTAAATAATCGTCTAGGAGAATGTATTAATAGAATTGTGAAAAGATTGCAAGGCGGACATTCCACGAATATAGAAAATATAGATAAAAAGACCAATAGCACATCATCCATTCATACTGAATTGCCAAATTGAAATGGATGTTAAGAGTCATGTTTTGTAATGTAATTCTTTCTGATTCTTAAGAAACGCTCGAGTCGTTTGATTTATTTTTACAAGAATGTATATGTTACAGGTCATTTGATATAAACCGATAAGTTGTTTATGAAGACAGGACTAAGAATAGATTCTTTTATGAGAATTATGGGTAATATAATCAGATACGAGTTTGCATATATGTTGTAGGGCAGATGAACATGTTGCGCATTTCGTCGTGTTTGTTGTTCAAACGGTTCAGGTTTCTGGAATGTAAATGTTTAGTTCTGCGTCATATCTTGACCTATACCTAGAAATTACTAGTGAGGACAAACGTTACGACAAAAGAGACGATTTCAAGTTTCCCATAGGGAACCTATCCATTTACATGTAGCAATATTCCAGCATGACCTGCATATGGAGTGTATATCTCTTAGCTGATACGATATTTTAGAGCTTGTGGTTCCTATAATGATATCATTGATAGAGGGTTGCTACTGAACCTATTGGTTAAATTGAAATCATCACTTCGAAAGTTGTACGGCCTTTTTTATCCGTTACGTAATATCTGAGTCACGAATGACCACGAACACGTTCAATTTGTCGTAAACACAATCCCGTCCGTTCATGTCTCAAGGTTTAGTTTCCTGTGTAATGATTTGTAATCATTGCTTGACATTTAGCCACCTCTCTTTTGTCGTTGGCCATAGTATTGTCTCCACCTCGATTTACGACTTCTGGTTACCTCCTTTGGTATATTAAAATTTCCTTAGGTCTCAAATATATTGTCGCAAAGCCAGTGTAATCCTGCAAGTAACGGATATAAAGTCTTCAACGATCTCATTAGTAACGCAGAAACTGTATCAGTAATTGGATTTCAATTCTGTTTGTAGAATTACAAGTGAAAATAATAGAAGATAATAGAAAAAATACCTCATTTGTCATTTGTCATAATGGTTTACGATGTTATTTTGTATGTATATATATTGTATTCCATATAAGAACCATCAATATTTACTAATTAAGGTTGTTACATACATCAACTGAACACTGATTGCTCTCACTAGTTGATGATTATGTAAGAGTTTCCACACGACATCTGAAAAAGTTAAAACTAAGTAGTGATTGACATATTAGTATTGGATTGATGAGACAGGAGCCGTTAATGTCTCAACAGAGCTACTTATAACTATGGCCGTGTACGCCGGTTCCAAACTGTGATTATACGGTTAAAACAATCTTTCCTTGTGTCTTTCAAAATTTTCCATTACCAAAGCATATCATTTTCGATGTTTAACATGCTTATCCTGCAGTTGATACATTAAACAGTTAGTTGAAGGTGTCGGAAAAACAATCTATATATATGATGCATATTTGGACATGGACTGGGATTGGATAATGGTTGCTTAAGACACCTGGTAATTATATCACCCGTCCAATGGGTTTTATTAGGTAAAACTATCACAATATGGTTATATGGATGCTATATTAATTAAAATCATTACATTTTAGCTTTCTGTGTTATGTATTGTGTTGTCTTCGTTGTGTATCTTGTGCCCAATGTTTCCTGTGTCTCTGGATAGTCCATTCATGATTGCCCCTTTCTCTAACGTTAATTATCTAAAACTGCACTATTGCGTACATTTATGCAAACAGAAAATATATTTTAAACATTTGTAGCCGATGGTTTCCAAGCTGCTCATAATTTTAATATAAAATGGAGAACAGGTTGAAATACTTATTTCATCGGGGCCTTCGTGGACATGATCGTATGGCAGTTGGATTTACAACTATCTATGCAATCAGTGCCTATCATCACTGATGTTGCGAGTTCGAATCTCGATCAGGGCGAGGTATACAGCATTATGTGATCAAGTTTGTCAGTGACTTGCGACAGGTCGGTGGTTTTCTCCGGGTTCTCCGGTTTCCTCCACCAATAAAACTGACCGCCGCGACATAACTGAAATAGTGTTGAAAGTGGCATTAAACAATACCAAACAAACAAACTTATATAATCCATATCATGTGTTTTGTCGACTTTAAGTATAATTCCGTGTAGAATTTGATATACGGACAAATTATGTTATACTTTCTGATAATATCATTTTTATACTATCTATTGTAATTTTGTAGTACAAGTTATAGTTTGATTTTGCAACCAATGTAGTGTGAAGTGAACTGTTAGGTTTTTTATGCAGTATTATCACATGGTAGGACAATACTATTTAACTTCGTAAATTCATCTTTTAATAGTACATAATAGAAAAGAACAAAACAGTGAGGAAAAGAAGACAGCACCATCGATCAAACCTCAGGTCTCATGTATCAATACAACAAGACATTTGAGTAAATTGTCCAAATAAGATATTGGAAATGAATTTGCTTGTCAGTTTCAAGGTTGTATTTTGTAAATTGTGAGTTTTTGTACTTTAGTATAATCATTTATCAAGTGAAATAGACAAATAAAGAGTATTAAGTTAGCAACAATTGGATAGATTGCACTTTAAAATATAAATTAATTCCTGTTATTTATTACATAGGAAGTACGGTAACCTATTTTCGTGGACGTTAATAAATAATAAATAAATAAATAAGCTTTATTTAGAGTCGGCATGGTTAAAACAACATACAACATAAGCTCTGTTGAGCTTTTAACCGACATACACAGACACATAATAAATAACAAATAACAAGCATGCAACATACAGCTAAAATACAAGACTAAGTAAGCACTACATGTAAAATACTAACAGTTATAAGATAAGCAAAAAAGCAGATTAAAAGCTGATGTTATAAGCTAAGCATACCAAAAGCTAATGTAGCAAACTATGAACAACTAAAAGCTGATATTATGAGCAAAGCATAAAAATTTTATAAGCACAATAAATAAAAACTGGATATGACCTAGATGGTAGAAATTTAAACAAATTTAAAAGTCAGCACAAGCTGAACATTTACATACATTTCCATTCCAAGATTTTAAAATATTCTTAAACTGATTAAAATTGGAAATTTTTCTAAAATCATCAGGTAGGTCATTCCATAAAACAGCTGCTGCATATTTAAAACTATTCTTACCGTAGGTAGATGTTCGTACCCTAGGTATATCTACAATATTGGAATATCTAAAATTATATTTACAATCTTTAAAAACAACTAAATCATGTAAACAAGATGGTGAAAGTTTGTTTAAAATCTTAAAACATTCAATAGCCATGGTACGCATTCTTCTAACTTTCAGAGATGGAACTTTAGCTTTTCCTAATAACTCATCATATGTGCTCTCATAGTCCTCGTATATAAATCGTAAAGCCCTCGCCTGGATTTTTTCTAATTTAGAGGTATTACTTTTATTGCAAAAATGCCACGCCAAAGGACAAAAAATAAAATTAGACAAAATGAAAGTATGAAAAATTGTTAATTTATTTAATTTTGAAAGGAAACAACCAATGCGCTTTAAAACATTCAACTGTTGAGAAGCTTTACGACATATATTTTTAATATGATAATTGAAATTAAGTTGGTAATCAATATCTATTCCTAGTAATTTTACCACTTCATCACAAGTAATTTCAACTGAATCTATTTTAAATACTGGTGTCTTGGCATGTGTATTATTGCCAACTGCAATGGCTTGAAACTTATCTGGATTAGCCTGCATACAATTGAATTTGAACCAGTCTATCAATACTGAGCTTTCTTTTTCAAGTATATCAATTAATTTCTCATAATTATCATTTACATAAGACAAGGTGTTATCATCAGCATAATTATACAATGTACCATATTCAATAAAATAAAAGATGTCGTTAATAAAAATTTTAAATAACAAGGGGCCAACTATAGAGCCTTGAGGTACCCCTTTTTGTATATCAGCCCAACTGCTGAGATCTTCCTGAAGTTTGATTTGTTGCTTACGACCAGTTAAATAATTTCTAAGTAATTCCACAGATTTTGGAGATAGGCCGTATGCAGACAGCTTACAAAGGAGAATGTCATGTGGCAGACAGTCAAAAGCCTTCGAAAGATCCATAAGAATTGCTGCCACATACTGATTTTTATCTAGAGCTGTTTTCCAATCTTCAAGGAGTCTCAGCAAAGTTGTCTGACAACCATGACCCTTTCTAAAAGCGCATAAAAAAGTATGAAAAATATTTTCAAATAAATCAGTTAGTTGGTCAGATAAAACCATTTCATAAACTTTAGAAATTGTGGGTAAGATGCTAACTGGCCGGTAGTTCTTTTTGTCTAAAGGGTCATTTTTTTTATGTAGTGGAACAACCTGAGCTTCTTTTAACCTGGTTGGAAAAACACTGGTTTTGATAGTGTTATTAACAAGTGTTGTTATATGCTTGTTAAGTACAGGTGCACCAGCACGTAAAAGTTTAGATGAGATCTGATCTACACCAGTAGCTTTCTTGATGTTTATTTTGCTAACCAGTTTGTTTATAGTGTCAACATCTGTAGGTTTAAAATCAAACAGTGTATTATGTTGTGTATTGTTCTTAATTTTCAATATACTAGGGTGACTATTTCCATCAAAAATAACATCTTTGCCAATGTCATTTGCAACATTTACAAAAAAGGTGTTAAAGGTATCACATATATCTTTAGTGTTGTTCACAATCTTATCATTTTCTACTAGAACAATTTTCTGTTGACTACCTGTAGATTTTTTTGATAGAAATGGTTTGACTGTGGTGTAAAAATGTTTAGATTTTTGTCAACCAGTACATCTTTCTTGAAAATATGTGTTGATAGATTTTCTTTTTAGTTTGGTAACAAGATTTCTTTGTTTTCTGTATGCTTCCCAGGTTTTATTTGTTTTGTATTTCTCAAATTTCGATCGTAGCATTTGTTTTTTGTATATGGCTTTTCTCAGCTCTCTGTTCATATACGGTACTGAGTTTTTTCGAGGGTATCTATATTTTATGGGTGCATGATGATCAATGACCTGCGAGACTTTAGTTTCAAAATCATTATACATAGTGTTCATATCATCTACACACTCACTAGAATCATGTAGATAAACAGTATTATCTAGATCACTAATATATTTATTAACATCAAAATCTTTAAAACGTCTATATTGTATCTTGCTGTTTACACAATTTGGTGTATTACCTTTAATAAATGTCGATATCATATGATGACAATCACTGACTCCAGTATTAAAATTAAGTGTCTTAAAACAAAGATTGTTTTTATTAGTAAGTATAACATCTACTAATGATGGTTCATATCCTTTCATAAAACATGTAGGATTTTTAACAATATTTCTTAAATCAAAAATATCACATAAATCATCAAGTACCTGCGATTTATCAGGAGTCAAAATATCATAGTTAAGATCACCAATAACCATGTAATTTTCTATAAATTTAGAACCTTTATCTAATAAAATGTTCATATGGTTAGTGAAAATATCATTAGCCATTGATGGAGGTCTATAAATAGCATATATTAACCATTTGGTTTTATCAAGAGTAACTTCATACACAATATTTTCAAGAGTCTTACATTCAATGTCAAAACGTCTCCGTGCTGGTATGTCGGCACGCATGAAAGTAGCTATGCCCCCTCCGTGGTCAGTACGGTCTCTCCGCTGAAGTTTGTAGCCATCAACCTCAAATATGGAATCTTTAAAAGATGAATCTAATTTAGTTTCTGATATTATGAGACAGTCAACAACTTTATCTAATAAAATATCTTTGATTTCATCATATTTGTATCTCAGACTGTTTATATTCAGGTGACAAATTAGTTAATGCCACATTTTACAAATTGTCCCCGCAATGTTTCACACAATTGAAATATATTAGATATTTAGACAGAGATTGATACATTCTTAAGCACTTTAAAATTAAAAAAGATGAAAACATCAATTTCTTATGTAGTATTATGTTTACAATCCTATGGCGAACAAGACTATTTGATGTTGTATGCAGTGAAAATTTGAAATTATTTTTGGGTTTTAAAATGAACAAGGATTCCGAATAACACAAACGTATATTTATATGCTGCTAATATTAAAAAGGTGAAAAACAAACGCATTGAAATATTTGAGAGCACTAAACCCAAATACTAAATCAGTCTAAGAAGAGTTTGAAGATACCATAGGGGTATTCAAAATACGTAAATCGAAGAAGAACAGAAAACACAATGGCCAAAAGAAAAAGTACGAACGGACAATCAACGATCTACAAAACATACACATAAAACTAAAGATCGAGTAACACGAACCCCACTAAAAACTGCGGGGGAACTCAGATGCTCCGGAAGGGTAAGTAGTTCCAAAATCGTCCAATCGTACAGTGTTCTGATTGGCTGTTTTCCAAGTACGTGTACAAAAATTGTACTTGAAAAATTATTATGACCGTAAGGACACATTACTGATCAAAGTGAAAGCAACTAAACACTGTAAGCCCAACATAGCTATTAATCAACATAGCTATTAATCAACATAGCTATTAATCAACATAGCTATTAATTATATACAGTTGAGGTTCAATCAGTTCTATTATCTGTTGAAAGAAATTGTTAAGTTTTCCTTAAATGAAACTACGATTGCCGTCATCTCTGATGTTCGAATAAAGAATTTCTACGGCACATTCAACTTTTGCGTTTACATGGTTTTGCACTTTGTATCACCATCCGTTTATTCATAGTTACACTATACCTCGATCCGATCATTTAATGTTGCATTATGGTTTGTGATAGCACCAATCTTCAAATAGATCCCAAATCTGTTTCCCCTTCAAAATACGTGGCTTGTTATGTGCTTCAAAAAACGGTTAATATCGATTCATTTGCTAACCTTTGATTTTCAAAATATGGCGAGGTCAAACGATTAACGGGATCCAAATCCTACCACTCTTTATAATTCTCCAACGGCAATATAGATATAGACAAACGGGTTTTAGTTGGTGTTCGTGTTACTCGATCTTAAGCTTTATATGTATGTTTCGTAGATCGTTGTTTGTCCTTTTGTCCATTTCTCTTTTGACCGTTGTGTTGTCTGTCCTTCGTCGATTCACGGATTCTGATTACCCCTTTGGTATCTTCAAACTCTTCATAAAAGCTGCGCTGATTCCCTCCCACTCCAGGAAAACCACACACCATTACGATATTGAATGACGACATAAACATGGACTATACAGGGTTAATGAATGCTCTTAGGTAACCTAGGTAACTGACTATGAACTAGGCAGGTCGAAACTGTTTGTTAAAGACCGTTACACTTGGGATAAAAGATCATAATTGACATTACTAATAGATTTAATATCAATTAGTTATAACCATCTAATGTAGTGAACATATAGTATTGTATTCTTTATATAACTGGATAAAACGAAATCTTAGATGGTCCTGCCTTTCCCATTACAATTTGTAAGAACTAAATATTGTGTGAAAGACCCATCTGGTTCACATAATGCATTAACGAGAAGTTTAGCATTGTCATACACACATAAGGATTTCTACGGAATCATCACTTAATATATCTTTGAGTATCATTTATGCATTTTCATTAGTTAAGGACACCCTACGTAAATTCTAACTTTAAGGAACACTGAAGTAAAAGTTGTTTGATGAATATGAGCTCAGCTGGATAACATGTTTTTTTACCCTATAATGGAGATTAAATGAGATTGAATGACACAAGAGTACACAACAAATTGTTGGGGGATTAAAATAACATGTCCAATACCAAACAAGTGCTGTGAAGATATCTTTTCTTTTGACAATCAAAGAAGTCATGTTAGTGTTAAAAGCTACGAGTCATATATGGAGATTATAGTATGACGTTCAATTTTATCAGCAGCAACAACATGAACATTCGTCGACGATATGCCGAATTGTTCGCTGTTATTTCTTTTTCAAAATTGTAGTTCGAAATAGCATCAGAACAGTACTTTCACTTTATTTTCGGGAAGTCTTATTGTTTCTGTATTTCATTTGTATTATTTCATTTCTTAACACTTATGGAAAATTACAAATGGGGAGAGGATCTTAGTTTTAAGAATAATGTCAACAATGACATGATCAAATTTCGATAAATCATGCTTTGAACATGCATATATTGTGGCCATCATTTCTAAGTGTTTTTTTTTTTTTTTTTTTTTAAAAATCGTGATATCTATATACATTAAAAGTTCCATTAAAATGTTGGTGCGTTTAGTATTCATTTTCAGTGCAAAAATACTAAATATAACGAGGAACGATTTTGATTTTTGTAAATTGCCGATTACCGGTAACATTGTGGAACGCTGGTGAAATGGACACATGGTTACTGATTTATAATACGATTTATTTGAGCAATGTAAGAGTTTTAACTGCTAAAATCAACATGCCGTTAAATTGGAAAATGTCATTAACTTTTAACTTGAACTCAGTGTATTTAACTAGTTTGGAGAAGAAGAAAAAAACGACACACCAAAATGTCATAAAATAGGAAAATGTTAGTAATTTAATTCCTGCTAAGTGTATTTGACCATAAAAACGACTATCATCGTGAAGGCTAGTGGATTATGTTATGAGATACATTTCAAATACTGGCTTCAGCTTAATTTTTTTAGATTTTTCTTATTAGAATCGAAATAATCGGAAAAAAGTGCTACACATAACTTTCATGCCTTATTTCTGAAGCAATTAATTATTTTTGGGTGGTAAGCAATCCTGTCGCTGGTTGTCCGACAATGCACAACTCGCTCTCGTGACGGAACAAAAATAAGCGGCACGCTCAGTTGATCCGATATTCCAGATCTTGTTGTTCTGATCATGCTTTCCTTGATAGAGGGTTGCTGCTAGCACGGTTGCTACTAAACCAAAGCTTCCTAGTGGTTAAGTCATCACGTCTAACATTTACGGAATATCCGTGTTTAAAATTACCACGGATATGTTCCGTTTTTTGTAATCACAATCGGCTTCTTTTCTCATTCATCATTTATAACCGGGTTTGCAACAAGAGTAACACGACGAGTGTCACATGTGGAGCAGGAACTGTGTACCTGCCGGAGCACCTGAGTACACCCCCAGTCACATGTGGAGCATGAACTGTGTACCTGCCGGAGCACATGAGTTCACCCTCAGTTCTGAATGGGGTTCGTATTGCTCGATCTTCAGTTTTCTGTGTAGTATTTGTAGATCATTGTTTGTTCCCTTTCTCTGGTCATTTAATATTTTCTTGCACGTGAACAGGAAACTTGTAACTGTAGTGGTCATTTGTGGTACCTTGCAAGATAAAAATCCCACAGTTATCCAGAACCTGCTATTTTAATTACATCAATAAAAATATCTGAATGACACCTTTTTAGCTGCAAAATTAACTATTTGTTGACTTGTTCACGTGATTAATGGTTCGCGTCATGAATCTTAACTGTAATGCTGCCCACCTAACTTGAAACAATTATAAAATAATCAATCATATGTAATACATTTCATTATATCTACATGTAAAACAATTCGTTGGAAATGTCGTTGATTTAACTCGATTTAGAGTAAGTAAAGGTTAACCAAGATCTTTTAAAACGCTAATAACAACATTACAGTGCACAGATAACGTGTTTTTGTAGACGGCACTGAAGACATTATTGTAGTGGTAATATCTGTAATTAAGTAACAGGGACGTCAACACCAACACAGGAATGATTTATAGTAATGTAATCAGGACAGTCGTGTAAACTATCTTTTAGAATTGTTGACATTTCCGAAGTCATTTATTAGTATTGTAAAGTCATATAGTCTTCGGACATGATGCTGATCACGATGGCTTAGACAATAATACGAATGTAAATATAATATACACGAAAACAGACGGAATTGCAAAACAAATCGAAACTACCACTCACGGGTCAAAAGTATTTCCGCACTAAGATATTTCCCTATATATTTCATATAAAACCATTTATTTTCAAAACATTCTCCTGAAGTCATTCCTTATCTGATTTTCATTAATTTTTCAGCATTAAATGCAGAAATAAATATAGTTTCTTCTTCGTATAATTGTCTAATAATTTTATTTCTATTTTCCCTTACGAATTGATTTAAATTCAAAGTTTACCAAATCTTACTATATAATCATATAAAATTGTGACGTCAAGAATTTACATTTGTGCTCAAATCATAAATGCTTGTAAATAAAAGTTCGAAAAAATTACATGAATATATTAAGATAAACTCTGATAATTCTACTATTAAAGGTGAAAATTTCATGAAAATCGGGTAAGGAATGACTTCATGAGAAAGTTATGAAAATAAGTGAAATATATAGGGAAATATCTTAGTGCGGAAATACTTTTGACCCGTGAGAGTACTAATATGAATTCTGTATGTCTGAAGTTATAATTGATTGGTTGTTGTTTAACGTCAAATAAGCCACTCCATCGATAGAACTCCTTGATATGGAAAAACGATCTATAGTTGTTCGACACGAATCAAATACACAACTCGCCCCAATGTTACGACGTAAAAGAGTGCCTCGGGTATTGAGAACGACATACAAGATAATTTGCAGCAGCACCTTTTGAACAACAATCTGTTAGAAATCATTGTCGTTGGTGACGCGTTACAAGGAACACTATTTTATTCTAAAATTATACGTTTTAATACGAGTTATATCCCTTACGACGGGAACAATTGGTATTAGATCTAGAAACAGTAATGGAAGAATAAAGAATATGAGTATAATTTTCTCATGGTCTAGCAACAGTAATGGAAGAACAAAGAATATGAGTATAATTTTCTCATGGTTTAGCAACAGTAATGGAAGAACAAAGAATATGAGTATAATGTTCTCATGGTTTAGCAACAGTAATGGAAGAACAAAGAATATGAGTATAATTTTCTCATGATCTAGCAACAGTAATGGAAGAACAAAGAATATGAGTATAATTTTCTCATGGTTTAGCAACAATAATGGAAGAACAAAAAATATAAGTATACTTTTCTCATGGTCTAGCAACAGTAATGGAAGAACAAAGAATATGAGTATAATTTTCTCATGGTCTAGCAACAGTATTGGAAGAACAAAGAATATGAGTATAATTTTCTCATGGTTTAGCAACAGTAATGGAAGAACAAAGAATATGAGTATAATTTTCTCATGGTCTAGCAACAGTAATGGAAGAACACAGAATATGAGTATAATGTTCTCATGGTCTAGCAACAGTAATGGAAGAACAAAGAATATGAGTATAATGTTCTCATGGTCTAGCAACAGTAATGGGAGGACAAAGAATATGAGTATAATTTTCTCATGGTCTAGCAACAGTAATGGAAGAACAAAGAATATGAGTATAATGTTCTCATGGTTTAGCAACAGTAATGGAAGAACAAAAAATATGAGTATAATGTTCTCATGTCTAGCAACAGTAATGGAAGAACAAAGAATATGAGTATAATGTTCTCATGGTTTAACAACAGTAATGGAAGAACAAAGAATATGAGTATAATGTCCTCATGTCTAGCAACAGTAAAGGAAGAACAAAGGATATGAGTATAATTTTCTCATGGTCCATCAACAGTAATGGAAGAACAAAGAATATGAGTATAATTTTCTCATGGTCCATCAACAGTAATGGAAGAACAAAGAATATGAGTATAATTTTCTCATGGTCTAGCAACAGTAATGGATGAACAAAGAATATGAGTATAATGTTCTCATGGTCTAGCAACAGTAATAGAAGAACAAAGAATATGAGTATAATTTTCTCATGGTCTAGAAACAGTAATGGAAGAACAAAGAATATGAGTATAATGTTCTCATGGTTTAGCAACAGTAATGGAAGAACAAAGAATATGAGTATAATGTTCTCATGGTCTAGCAACAGTAATGGAAGAACAAAGGATATGAGTATAATTTTCTCATGGTCCATCAACAGTAATGGAAGAACAAAGAATATGAGTATAATTTTCTCATGGTCTAGCAACAGTAATGGATGAACAAAGAATATGAGTATAATTTTCTCATGGTCTAGAACCAGTAATGGAAGAACAAAGAATATGAGTATAATGTTCTCATGGTTTAGCAACAGTAATGGAAGAATAAAGAATATGAGTATAATGTTCTCATGGTCTAGCAACAGTAATGGAAGAACAAAGAATATGAGTATAATTTTCTCATGGTCTAGAAACAGTAATGGAAGAACAAAGAATATGAGTATAATTTTCTCATGGTTTAGCAACAGTAATGGAAGAACAAAGAATATGAGTATAATTTTCTCATGATTTGTAGATATTTTGAACCATATAAAATATCGGAGGATAATGTTATAGCAAATAGAACATTAACAAGTTGTTACACCATTAAAATTTTGAAAAGATTATGGGGAAAAAGATAAATTATTTTCATTGAGCTTTGCATGAAAAGGTACCACTCTGCCTGCCTGAAAGGGAAATAACTCTTGTAAGACTTTTTTTTAAATTTTAGAATCAAAGTCGGAAATGTGCAAATTGTCTCTTGTTCGACCCAATCATTATATTCTCTTTTGCTGTGAGGGAAAGTTCTGCCCATAGACACAAACTGATGGAATCCTTTTTCCATACCTAAATGATTTATTCTTATCTGGAATCTTTTTTGTTTTAGATCGGAAACCCAAGTTCATCTACATGAGAATAGGAATCAAAATGTTTTATCAATGGTAGCATTCTTTTCGTTGGTGGTAAAATATTTACGAAAATAATGCCACTCATGTTAAAACTAGATACATACTATAGCTTCCATGAATTATTCCTTTATTAAACTATTTCGGTAAACAAAATAACTACAATCCCAGACATTATAAAGGGGCCGTCGTGGTCTTGATCATATGGTAGTTGGATTTACAACTACCTGTGCAACCAGTGCCTATCACCACTAAAGTTGTGAGTTCGAACCCTGTTCATGGCGAGGTGTACTCGATACAACATTATGTGATACAATTTGTCAGCGACTTGTGACAGGTCGTTATTTTCTCCGGTTTCCTCCACCAATAAAACTGATCTCCACTACAATGTATATAGCTGAAATATTGTTGAAAGTGTCGTTAAAAACATAAACCAAACCAAACCAGACATAATACTACGAGCCAATGTTTTTGCACAAACCTTAGATAATTTCAAGTGTCAATAAAAACACTTTTAAGTTTAATTGGCACTTAAAATTACTTGAATTGTATACGAAACTAATTTCCATTTAAGTCTTAATTGAGACTTAAAGTTAATTAAGGTCTGTGCAACCTAGTCCAAATGGCATTTTAATTTTGTAAAGTTTTAGAAACTGTATGCTAAGTGTATGTTACCGAACAGAATTGCACTTTGCATTCAGTGTCACGTAACATCTCGTTTAACCTTAGTACTCTTGAATATTCGTCTTAATTTCTTATTGGATTTCATTTAGTCTGTCTTGTTTATATTGTATAACCTCCAACTATCACTCAGATAATAGTACAATGTTATTTATAATAACATGTCCAAACGCACGACACGTGTACGCCATTTGGTTGATAGATTAATAACCTTAAATGACTTAATTGAACATTCAATCAACTAAAGACATATAAAAAACGTCTCGTGATTGGCAACGTCTGGTTTTCTAAATAAAAACATTTTTTTTAGAACTTTTCGGGAACATGTCTCTGTATAAAGTGCACATATAGTGCGACAAGAAATCGCTATAGAAATACTATAATTGTGTTCCTCACGGAAATATTACAAGAAGGTGATCGTAAACAGCCGTCATATTATTTTTCTAAAGCTGTCAATAATATTTGCAAGTTATATTAACTAACTTTATAATATTCCTAAGTGGAATAAACTTGGCAGATCTGCACTTTAAGAAAGATACCAATTCCCAAATGAATTATAATAATACAAACACATGAGTGCTACAGCCAGTTTTAAGTGCAGTGATCTTAGATTGGGGTTCTTAAAGAGTTTTGTCATGAAATTTAAATCTTAGCTACAGTACATTGTTTATTTGAATCGCAATTTTGCAAGTGAAATTATTTATAACAATAATATCCAAAAATAAACAAGATTCAATTATGAACCTATTTAGGGTTAGGGATTACAGTGTTTAACGCCACTTTTAACAATATCTCAGTTATATCGTGACGGTCAGTTTTATTGGTGGATGAAACCGGAGTCACTGGCCAACGTCATCACATAATGTTGTATCGAGTACACCTCGCAATGAGCGTCAAAGGACCTTTTCAAAAATTCTTTCCAAACAAAACACTATATTTGAAAAACAATTATATCGGACAAAATATTTAATATTCCTCCACGGACACTAGTAACAAAAAAAGTCATATTTATGTATGGAACACATAGTTTATGATGCGTTTGAAGATAACAAAGGGGTAATAAGAATCCACATATCGAAGGACAGACAATGGCCAAACAACGATCTACAAAACACTACAAAGAAAACTAAAGATCGAGCAATACGAACCCAACTAGTGGCACCCATCATGTCACTCATAAATAAGAGAGGACCGGGAAGTGTTTATGACAAGTGGAACATATCCCAGGTCTTTTGCAATTCCGTAACGGTTAACCAAGTGGTAAATGAGTGTTGATTTTGTCATTGACCTGGCACTTTAAACACATTCCCAGGTCACATTTACATGTAGTCTATTTTCTGTTTACATTTTGGCAGTTGATTCCACATATATATCATAACGTAGTGTATGTGATGGAATATCAGCTTGATTCCACATATATATCATAGCGTAGTGTATGTGATGGAATATCAGCTTGATTCCACATATATATCATAGCGTAGTGTATGTGATGGAATATCAGCTTGATTCCACATATATATCATAACGTAGTGTATGTGATGGAATATCAGCTTGATTCCACATATATATCATAGCGTAGTGTATGTGATGGGATATCAGCTTGATTCCACATATATATCATAGCGTAGTGTATGTGATGGAATATCAGCTTGATTCCACATATATATCATAGCGTAGTGTATGTGATGGAATATCAGCTTGATTCCACATATATATCATAGCGTAGTGTATGTGATGGAATATCAGCTTGATTCCACATATATATCATAGCGTAGTGTATGTGATGGGATATCAGCTTGATTCCACATATATATCATAGCGTAGTGTATGTGATGAAATATCAGCTTGATTCCACATATATATCATAGCGTAGTGTATGTGATGGAATATCAGCTTGATTCCACATATATATCATAGCGTAGTGTATGTGATGGAATATCAGCTTGATTCCACATATATATCATAGCGTAGTGTATGTGATGGAATATCAGCTTGATTTCACATATATATCATAGCGTAGTGTATGTGATGGAATATCAGCTTGATTCCACATATATATCATAGCGTAGTGTATGTGATGGAATATCAGCTTGATTCCACATATAGATCATAGCGTAGTGTATGTGATGGGATATCAGCTTGATTCCACATATATATCATAGCGTAGTGTATGTGATGGAATATCAGCTTGATTCCACATATATATCATAGCGTAGTGTATGTGATGGAATATCAGCTTGATTCCACATATATATCATAGCGTAGTGTATGTGATGGAATATCAGCTTGATTCCACATATATATCATAGCGTAGTGTATGTGATGGAATATCAGCTTGATTCCACATATATATCATAGCGTAGTGTATGTGATGGGATATCAGCTTGATTCCACATATATATCATAGCGTAGTGTATGTGATGGAATATCAGCTTGATTCCACATATATATCATAGCGTAGTGTATGTGATGGAATATCAGCTTGATTCCACATATATATCATAGCGTAGTGTATGTGATGGAATATCAGCTTGATTCCACATATATATCATAGCGTAGTGTATGTGATGGAATATCAGCTTGATTCCACATATATATCATAGCGTAGTGTATGTGATGGAATATCAGCTTGATTCCACATATATATCATAGCGTAGTGTATGTGATGGAATATCAGCTTGATTCCAGATATATATCATAGCGTAGTGTATGTGATGGAATATCAGCTTGATTCCACATATATATCATAGCGTAGTGTATGTGATGGAATATCAGCTTGATTCCACATATATATCATAGCGTAGTGTATGTGATGGGATATCAGCTTGATTCCACATATATATCATAGCGTAGTGTATGTGATGGAATATCAGCTTGATTCCACATATATATCATAGCGTAGTGTATGTGATGGAATATCAGCTTGATTCCACATATATATCATAGCGTAGTGTATGTGATGGAATATCAGCTTGATTCCACATATATATCATAGCGTAGTGTATGTGATGGAATATCAGCTTGATTCCACATATATATCATAGCGTAATGTATGTGATGGAATATCAGCTTGATTCCACAAATATATCATAGCGTAGTGTATGTGATGAAATATCAGCTTGATTCCACATATATATCATAGCGTAGTGTATGTGATGGAATATCAGCTTGATTCCACATATATATCATAGCGTAGTGTATGTGATGGAATATCAGCTTGATTCCACATATATATCATAGCGTAGTGTATGTGATGGAATATCAGCTTGATTCCACATATATATCATAGCGTAGTGTATGTGATGGAATATCAGCTTGATTCCACAAATATATCATAGCGTAGTGTATGTGATGAAATATCAGCTTGATTCCACATATATATCATAGCGTAGTGTATGTGATGGAATATCAGCTTGATTCCACATATATATCATAGCGTAGTGTATGTGTTGGAATATCAGCTTGATTCCACATATATATCATAGCGTAGTGTATGTGATGGAATATCAGCTTGATTCCACATATATATCATAGCGTAGTGTATGTGATGGAATATCAGCTTGATTCCACATATATATCATAGCGTAGTGTATGTGATGGAATATCAGCTTGTTAACTAATGACAGTAATAACAAGTATACAATAGAAGTAATGATCAATTAAGAATTATAGTCAAATCTGCCTTAAAAGGCACCTGTATATAGCAAATCCCTGTCTATAAAGGACAGTTTCATTTTCTCCATTTAGTGAATAGTGCATAATATATATTGAATCTGTAAATAAACGGCAACTGTTCATAACGAGCATATTTACAGTTTCTCGTTCAGCGCCCTTTATATACAAGACTGAATACATATCAAGACCCTATTTTGTAATTAAAAAAAATGTTTTTAGACCGAAATAATATAATAGGATAATACAATAACATTGTGGTTGTGATTATGGTGTTTAACGCCACTTCAAACGATATTTCAGTTATATCGCGGCGGTCAGTTTTAATATAGCATATCATAATACAAGTCATCCAAAATTCTGATGAAAAATGGAAAAAGTGTCATAACTACCATATTACCGGTGTACCAATAAGAAAGTAAATGCACGTAATTGTCCAATCAGAAAATAGATGCTGGTATCGCATATAAACCACCGTTTCAAATTATAATGTATTCAGTCTAGTACAAAGAATTCTCGATCAGACCCGCTAATTTAGTACAGTGTTTATAACCCACTCTATTTATTAAAATATCATCCTTGGCGTTTAAAGACATACAATTTTATACAAATATTTAACCAATATTACTAATTCTTTGCTGCTTGCCTTGGCACGAATACATTCCTATTGATAGTGCACTATGCTCTGTGTCGTAATAATGGATTTATATTGACATCTGTCAGCAGGATATCAACATAACATAAAAGTACAAATGTAATATGATCCTGTCACAATTGTCTCCACATTTCACAGACGTGTGCACTTAATAAATATAATCATCATCAGACATAAATGCAGTCGGTCACTTTAAATTAATAAAATAAATGGATCATAGCTGAGTTTTATGTGACCGTAATAACGTGTCTTGATTAATGTTATTACACTTTCATTGTAGGTAGGGAGTTATATTTCAATCAAACAAATGTTGGATGGCTCAACATAAACGATAGCACCTGTTGCTTGCCAGACCTGATATATTGATGGGAATAGATTGATTGATTGATCGCGTGGCGTGTTACGCCAACTTTAGCAGTATTTCAGCTATATCGTGGCGTAATGGGAAAAGATTACTAAGTCTACAAACAATAAACCATATAAGTAAAAGGTCGTTTTGGAGTGGAACTATCGATGACCTGTTATTGCCAAAAAGGAAATAGTAGATTACACGTATATCTGAATTATTATTGGAGATACAATTTGCAAAGAGTGAAGGTCGTGATCCCATTTACCGGTTTAACCCCTCTATATTGTTGTGCCTGTCCCAAATCAGGATTTCCAGTGCCATATGTAGTGGTCTTTTTGTGTGTTCAGTGGTTTGATCTGAGAGGTGGTTGTTCGCTTTGTTGATAGTGGTGAAATTGTTGACCATCATTCAGTGGTGGAATTGTTGACCATCATTCTTTAACATTTATTTTCATAGAATCGGAAATGTTCGCCTCGGAACAGGTCACTAACGATCGATCCTAACACGCTATTGCTCATTAATAGAAAAATCCATCCGTATTTCGAAACACATTTCTATTATATAAACGTTAAAGAATACCGATGGGTCAATCAAAAATGGACAAGCCATAGAAACTGGCAACATAGGGTACACAAGACGAAGAAAAACAAAGCAAAAACACAACACAATATGTGTTGGACACCACTATACGCAATCACACACAAATAACGTAAATAAGACATGAGCCCTCCTACAAACAATATAATATGACATTTATGTCATGGATTTCTGTACGTGATCTCTTAAAATCGGCAATGAAAACTTAAGTATCATAATGTTGAATTGTGTATGTTTTCTGCAATATTTATAATTTGATAGCAATGAAAGTATTGACAATAAAATAATACATAAGCAGCTTGTCATGTTTTTGTTTCTACATAGATGATTATTTGATGAAATGTAGAAACAAAAACATGTTTATCGTTAAAATGACAAGCTGCTTATGTATTATTGTATCGTCAATACTTTCATTGCTATCAAATTATAAATATTGCAGAAAACATGTATCTTACACAATTCAACATTATGATACTTAAGTTTTCATTGCCGATTTTAAGAGATCACGTACAGAAATCCATGACATAAATGTCATATTTTATTGTTTGTAGGAGGGCTCATGTCTTATTTACGTTATTTGTGTGTGCTTGCGTATAGTGGTGTCCAACACATATTGTGTTGTGTTTTTGTTTTGTTTTTCTTCGTCTTGTGTACCCTATGTTGCCAGTTTCTATGGCTTGTCCATTTTTGAAAAATACTTTTCTTTAACAAATCAAATTTTTTTTCAATGTCTTTGCCACGAATTTTATTTCATTTTGTGTTTCAAAATAAAAATTGCGCTTTCAATATTTACACTTTCAATTGCAAATTTGGTTATGCAATTTTATTGACTAGGTCGGTGGTTTTCTCCAGTTTCCCCCGTCAATAAAACTGACCGCCACGGCATAGCTGAAATATTGTTGAAAGTGGCGTTAAACACCATAACAACATTGACTCAATAATAATAATTTACTTATAGGCAACAGTTGGACTGAATTTATAAAGATCAAATTTAAGTCGAACTCTGATAACACGAAATCCCTTTAAATCAACAGTCAGTAGAAGTGTTCTGGAAAATCTCTGTTTGTCTAATGGCAAATGTAGTTAAAGGCTTGCATACTGATTAAGTTATCTACGTTTTCTTTTACTATTACTGGGTCGATACCTCGGCTGGCGGACTATTAGTCTCAGAAGGTAACATCCACCCAGTAGATAGAGTCTCGGAACCATTACTATCCGAAGGAAACATACACTCAGTAGTAAGTGCTTCGATACTGGCATGCCTTATTAGATATATTTATTAATGGACAGTTCCTGAAAAAGTAATTATTATTACAACTCAGATCAATCTCCCTCCTGGCATAGGTGACCTTAGCCGATTTTTGCTATTCTGTTTATGCCCTATTGGTATTCCTGATCCCAAAACTGTTTAGTTCTTTGGCTTTCCAATTTATTTTTTTATCTTGGAGCCTACCTGATGAAGAACATTCAGAAACGCGCCGTGTGCACTAAATTAGATATTTACGTGTTCATTATGTAATATACGACAGTGTGGTATTTATTTTGTATTCTATTATTAGTACAAGTACATGGAAATATCCACTGTTATAATACATTGGCAATAAAGTGTTAATGTTTAATGATTTTAGGTGAGGGGTGTTTGTTCGTTTTGTTGATATGAATTGTTGACCATAGCTGCTTCAACTTTCTTCATATAACTATATTCTACATACATTTATATACACGAGTAAGAATTGAGCTTAAGGAACAAAGTCGATTTTTTACTCAGATACACTGTTATGGCTATGGGACTTCAAATGCACTTTCAACACTATTCCAGTTCCACCTTACATCGTGGCGGTCAGCTCTTATCGAGCTTGAAACCAGTATCCTGAGAATACCATAAGTTGCTGATAACTGTTGTGACACAAAGTTGTAGAACGAAATGACCACGAACGAGAATCGAATTCATAATCTTAGTAGTGCTAGATGCTAGGTCCATTATGTTTAAGTTTCGAGTGATTTTTGTTATATATTGCAGAACATTTACATTAAGCGTTTCTTCAAAGATCCACATTTTAGTGATATCTCCATCTGATCATAGTGCATTATAATTTATGGTAGAGAAATAGATTGTTCCATATTCTCAATATACATTCTAGATATATTCAGAATGATTCTGATCTGGGAATCAAATAGAAATCTAGTACATTTTATATTAATATAACACAGATGACAAAAACAGAGACAACTGAGGAATGTTGGTCAAGTTTTATGCCAAACATAGACCATACAGTATAATGACATTACAAGACAATACAATATGATAACATCTGTATGCCAATAGTACAAATAAAAGATCGACTCGTCTGTTTTATTAATACATCATACAATAGAACTGCGGTCAAATTTTCTTTACAAACCTTATTCATACCTTATTCATACAAAGGTCTAGCCATGTTTACTTTTGATCAGAACTAATTATATTTGCCATCAATAGACATAAACTAACGTAAGGTCTAAATATGTATAGACGAATTACAATCAATTGCTCTTTATTAGATCAGTGGGAAATGTTTTGTTTCATGGTCATTTGAGAATATGTCACGATCTTCATTTGAAGTGAATTGATGTACTTTTTGACAGTCTGTTTGATTTATGGTATTCAAAACAAGAAGCTCCAAATAATATATTATTGAGAAAAATAACAATGTTAACCTGACCGGACAATTTGTTCTAGTGTTCTAGTTAATTGTAAGAAACCAGTTCAATTATATTTCTATTAATAAACCTTGTAATAAAAACGTAGATATCTAATTTAGTGTACACGACGTATTTCGCAGTAAACAGATCGAAAAGCTACATAATTAAGAAGGTCTCTGGGATCATATAGAACTCGTGTTGTATTTTATTCGAATTGTTGTCTTGGTTTTTTCAATTCTTACTTCCGTGATTTAGAAATATAACCCGGGTTCTCCGTTACGAGGTACACAACCCAGACCTTCCTAATGGTCAAGTACACAACTCGTAAATCAGTACATCGAGTACGGGGGAATATCACTCTCATCGAACGTTAAGGACGACTTGTAGCACCTAATAATGATTAACACTTAGTGTGGAATAGTTGTTGATCGCCTGTTACAAGGCACATTTTTTCCGACACCGTCCATTATATCCTAATTTCACTTTGGCAATCTAAGCTTCCACTCATCCCAACGCTGTCTTTTAACCCACATGAGTTATTGCTTGTGAACTTATTTTCCTCATAAATATTATATATAATAGCTAAAATACTGTTCATTTGATGATAAATTCATTCATTGGTGATACATTTACTTCAGTATGTGAATGGACAGTGTAAGAGGAGTGGTGGTAATATATAGCACAATACAAGTAGATGAAGTGATATACCACTATTTAGTGTTAATGACAGCTTAAAATATTTACCCGCACACACTCTTTTTTTTTAAATTATTATTAAATGCACCGTAAGAGAATTCTTATAATAAGATAATTGTATGATATAACCAATAGCAGAACGCCAGTTACAGGCGGTTGGACTATTTGGGTGAAGAAAGTTGCTAAGCTGCTTATTTGTGTCATATCTCTATCGTTAACCCCCGTCGCCCTCCCCCCACCACAAACACAATTCATCTACGAACCTTATAATTGGCAATGTTTAATGAAGCTGTAATTCAATGATATAGTGCTAACTTTAACATTATTAAAAGGGTTCGTGTTACTCGATCTTTACTTTTCTGTGTAGTGTTTTGTAGATCGTTGTTTGTCCTTTTATCATTTTTCCTTTGACCATTGTATTGTCTGTCCATCTTCGCTTCTGATTACCCCTTTGGTATCTCCAAACTTCTTTTTCAGATATGTAGCAACACATAAGCTTCTTAACTTTATAATCTATATATATATATATGTCGCGAAATTCTTGGTCTATTGATATTTGCGTTAATCTATTGCAGCGCAATAGATAAGTCTTTATTAAAATCGGTACTCAAACTAAATTAACGTTACAAGTAATAAACGGTCAACATAGATATGATAAATCTACAATACGATTCTTGTTCGTAATAATAATGGAGATATTATAAGTGTAACAATATTTCAACAGTATATTGTTTTATTGCCAAAAAAGAAAAAAAAAAGATGGGTGTAAACGACTATTAAATTCAGAAAATAATGGTAATTAAAGTGAACCAATGGCACGAATTGATGTATTTGCTTTACTTCTTTAAGTACAGATAATAAAATAAAAAAACTATAAATACCACAATGTTCCAAAATCCAATAGTTACTTGCCCATGGTCGGTGGTTCACTCCGGATACTCCGGCTTCTTCCACCACTAAAACTGGTCGCCATGATATAGCTGAAATATTGCTGAAAGTGGCGTTTAACACCAAAAATAAATCCAAAAGAAAAATCGTAGAACCAGGCAAACTTGACACATCCAACACACAAGTATATGACCGATCATTGTCCTGCTTGGTACAGGTACAAAAAGTAGCGGTGTTAAACTAGCTTAATGGGCTTCAATGAAATGATGCAGTCATGCAAGTGCTTTCCACATGTGAGGAAAAAGCCAACCCACACCTTATAACCGGGCGAAGAGCGTTATTATAAAGAACTAATTATAATGAATTAATTGCAACAGTTAAACAGCACAAGATGAAAAGAGAGGATACGATAGATGCATAATTCTTCCCCAAGTATTCTGCAAGTTACATTCTTACATTGCATCACATACAGCTTAGTTGTTCATTGGAATGGTACAAAATAGACTTCACTATTAATACCATGGATAAATCTAAGCGACTTCTTTCGTGCGTGTAATAAAATATTTCCCAATACAATAATAGTTTGACCCTAGTTGACAAATCATATACTGAGAAGTGTTGAAACATGCATCATACATCATTATTATTGCATTTATTAATATTATATATTAAAATATTTATTTTAGTAATACTGTTTTAGTGTCACTTGGTATGCAGATTATTTAATTATTTTTTTCCATCATAGTTTGAAGATTTAGTTTCTGGTTGAATGCAAATATTTCCGACTTGACTAATAGTTTTAGCTCTCATGAATATAGATGACATAATGTTCACGTGTACTTTACGTAAAAACAACCAGTCAATCTAGCATTACCGTTGTTGTGTAGACGTCATATGTTTCATAAGATATAGTAATATAAAACATTTCCTGCAATGAACATCATACATGTGTATTTTATTCGTAGATTGTCAGTAACATCGGAATAATAAAACCGAAGAGTTTCAAATTATTCCGTTATTTTATATCATTACGTCTCCCTCTTCTATTGTCTGCCTCCTCCTACCCGTCACAATAGTTTGTCAGCAAACCCCTACATTTTATATCATTACGTCTCCCTCTTCTATTGTCTCCTACCCGTCACAATAGTTTGTCAGCACACCCTTACATTTTATATCATTACGTCCCCCTCTTCTATTGTCTGCCTCCTCCTACCCGTCACAATAGTTTGTCAGCACACCCCTACATTTTAAATGAGGATTATTTTACACTTAACATACTTGCTTATTACCATGTGAAGATTTGCATATCGTTACGACAATTTACGGATCATTTTAAAGGAGTTATTGTCCATTTTTCAAAGAATATTATCCGTTTTAAATTAGAATATTTCATCAAGAAGTTTGTGTAACATATATTTTTTAAATATGGATTTCCTCAAAACACTGCATGATTTCTCATATCTGTATTGCCGTTGGGGGTCTAATTATCAAGAGGGGGAAGTGTTGGGATACCATTAACAGATTTTATGTTCCTGGCCCAAGCAAGTACCTTGATTTCCAACGTCGTATATCTCTCATGTTGATTGAATTGTTAATCACCACTGTTTAAACTTTCTTTTAATAAGTGCTTATTGCCATAATATGAAGATTTGCATATCATGTCGGTTATTTGATCGGATTATTTAGGAATGACTTATCTTATTGATCATGTGGATTTCATCAAAATGTTGATACGCACAATTCTTCCGACATTTCAAATTAGATGTCTTCAATATTTGGCATGCTGCTGCCACTTGAAAATTTACATACCATTGCCACAATTTCACCGGAGCGGACCAACTTTGTAGGCAATAACGCCTTTTTCAATTAAAATATTTCATGAAAACGTTCGTACGAAAAATCTGAATTACATTTTAAATAGGAATTAGAAATCTTTGATAAAAGATGATAGAATATTGGGGAGGCATTTCATTTTGTGTGAAATATAACGTCTATTTGTGAATTCTACCGATCGTAATCCTCCATTTGCAAAATTTATTCAAACTGACAATGAATCAAAATTGTTTTCTCATAAAATGTGCTTCATCAGACATATCCAATGGCATGTTCATACCACATGTAGTACCATTGTCAATAACACAATATATGTACTTTGTCGTTTTCAATATTTTGTTTTCAATTAGGGGAACAACATCCCTGACAGCAAAATACTAGAGCGAGTTAATGCTGTCTTACGCCAAATGAACAATTTTTCAGCTATGTCATGGCGCGAAAAAGTTACATTATGAAGATGTGATGATGATTATGTCTGCCTTGTATTATGCCAACACTCTTAGTTAATTAGATTTTAGTGCGAACTCACGAAAACACCAGTCCGCGTGTAGACATGCATGTCGCTCCACTCTGACAAACTATCTTGATTCCAAGCCTGCCAGTCTGCTCCTCCTCTTTAATGATGTTTGCTTGGCGAAGAAGCAAATACCATTATTATAATCTGTGGGCTCAAACCGACGATCTACCGTACTGAAGACGAGCACGCTAGCCATTACACCACAGATCCAATATAACATATACACATTAATAATATTACGGGAACCGTTAACATTTGAAAACACAAAAATAAAATCAATAAATTATATTCATTTCTAAAATTGAACCCCTTTTTTTCTACGACACAATTTTTTGATTTTGTCATGGAAACAAAGAAGGCATAAATAATATAGGTGTTCAAATTATTATGAGAAATTTCTGAAGCATCTATGTAATTATGATTTGTCCAATGAAATACAATAATTCACAATATGCTGCCTCACTGAATTTTTTATTAACACAAAACGCAATATTTAATACTGACATTTAGGTGACATTTGAATCTTGAAAGATTTCACCATTAAAATTTTAATTGTCAATAATGCCTATTAAAAATATCAATAAGTAAGCTATTTTCTCCTAAGATCTGATATATCAAATGAAATTCAGTTTGAGTGGTTTCAGTTTTTAACTTGATGAGCTTTGCCTTTTCCTTTGGAAGATTGCTCGTTGTACGGTAATTTTGTTATTACCCTTATTATACATTACAAAATAATTGTTTTAGAAAACCGAAGTGGTAATAAAAAATTGGACAATCCAGAGACATCAGCCACATTTTGGCAAACAATACACAGGAAGAAGACAAACAATACAAAAAAACTGAACACACGAAAAGTGAACCCAGACACTACTGTTTCTTATAAGACACTTGCCGTCTTACTCATATTGTCAAGTTCTGTGATCGAGGAAAGAAAAAAAACATCTAAGTTAAAGTGATGAGATCCATTGCCATTTGAGAATGGAAATTTCGTACTGGTCAGCCAATTGGTGATGACGGCCGTAGAACGTAGTCTTGCTTGTGTAATTTTTGAGTCAATAACCGAGCTCTGTCCAGAATATCACTGTACTAGGAACAGACACCTGAATTATGCATAAGTTGTGAAATGTAAACTCCATAAGCTGGTGCTGCTGGAATATTCCAATTGACGAAAGGGAAGTTTACTATTTGAAAGATGAAGTCATCACGTTTGTCGTAGTTTTGTTTTCAATCCATTGTCGATTCAAGGTGAAGGTCAATGTAAGAAGCAGACTTTTGAGTGTAAGTAGCATTTTTTACTACAACTTTATTTTAATAGATGAGATGCAAATAATCGAGAATTGTTAAGTGACAGGTCATCATCTATATATCGGATGCTGGAATTAAAGGTTTCTATCATTATTCTTAAGAAGCCCCTGGAGGAGGTTTGCCTCATTAGTGTGTTGAACCAATTCAGCGAGTAGCGGATCACAATTTGTACCCATTGGAATACCAATCTTCTGTTGAAACACTAGTCCACAAACTGGACAAATGTGTTATCGGTAAAAAAACCAATCTAATATTTAAATGATCTCCTCCTGTTTATATGTATTACTATATTTGAAATAATACAGCCTTATCTCTACTAATGTTTAAGATCTACCTTTGCTCTCCATTGTTTTTGCAGAATCAATGCTGAATAAATTATTTACATGTATACCTAATTATTCAGCATTGAATAATAGGTGTACTTCAGTCCGGTAACTTAAAGTACAAAAAAGTAATTAAACCGTTTTAGTGAATACCAGTCTTAGAACATATAGTATAATCCATATGTTTGTCGACATTAAACGTGCACTTTGCTCCGTAGAAATATCGTTTTATACTAAAATAGTTTTCCCATAAAGACACAGTTTAAGTATACTATAATAAGTTACATGTCAAGTTTGTCTCCATTTTCTCAAAATATCACACAACAGTGTAATTTAAAGAATATACATCCAATAGAAATGCCAATATTAATAGCCAGTGTTTAACTCCTTAGTTGTGGATAAGTAAATTTACACAATTAGAGATATACTGTTTTTGTCATGGTGGCAGTTAAAATAAATTGCCTGTAATTAAAATGTACTTTATACATAGGTCAGCAAAGACAATCATTGCGTATGGCATGCCATTATCTAACCGTTCCATTTAGAATGATCATGGTATAGCTACCGAGTATAATTATATAAACGTTAAAGAAGGGGGTATATATGCACTAGCCTTGGACTGCTCAGAACTCAAAGTATAGATCTCAATGTCTAGACCAGACCTATGGAGTAACACGTACTCGTTGGTCGAAGCCGTTTAATAATGATAAATGTGCTGTACTAATACAATGATGATACAAAGCATAAATCTACCACCGTCAGATAATATTCGCCACCGATTATTTTATGGGGTTCGTGCCACTCGATCATTATTTTCTATATAGTGTTTTGCAACTCATTGTTTTTTGTTTTTGTTTTCTTTTTTCTTTTAGCCATTGTATTGACTGTCTGTCATCTATTTACGGATTCTAATTACCTCTTTTGTATCTTCAACGGTCAAAATAATCCACCACAGAATGTTTTTTGTTGTTGTAATATATATATCTAATACTAAGGACGTTTACATTTGATAAGTATAACTTCTCAACCAAGGTGATATTTCCGAGGAAAACGGCAGATACAAAAATAAACAACGATAAAACAAACATGAGTACAAGAAAAAAAAAGAAATAAAAAACAAAACTGGGACAACTTGTTACTCAGCTCTAGTAATTATACAAAGCTAAATAATACATTGTCGCGAATATGAGTGTCTATAGATATAAATAGTGTATATATATCTGTAAATCCTTATTGACAAACCGCATTGTTCAAATCAGTGCAACACCGAGGAAAAGAGTTGGTACAGAGGGGACAATTAAAGTGCTATTACCCGAATATCAAGTCTATAAGTGTTTTATTATACTGAACAACTGTGCAATTCAAAATTCTAAATTAGATCCTTTTCTGATGGATTTCTAGTCTACTTTTTTAATGCTTTTTAAAACTAATACATTTTCATGTGTGCATTTGAAGAAGAAATTAATTTTTAAAAAAACCATGTGATTAAAGTGCTATTCACCGTGCTATTCACCGGTGAATAGTACTTTTCAGACAAATTGAATGAAACTATGGAAATAGTATTTTTATTGCAATAAAATTTATATAGAAAAAAGTATGAGAAGTATAATAATTTCAGCTATTTTCAGCTAATTTGGTAGTTGTTTTGGACTTGTTGATATATACAATATTGGTCTGTTGACGGTAAATATAGAATTTATTTGACTCGGCGCGAAACGGGGAGAAAGACTCGCTAAAAGCTCGTCTTTCACCCCGTTTCTCAGCCTTGTCAAATAAATTCTATATTTACCGTCAACAGACCAATATTGTATTTATCCTGCAATCCACGATGTCCTAAAAAATAATCTTAACTCGTAAAAATGCATTTTTTAATGCAACGGAAACCTCACTATTTGGCGTAATAAAATACCAGATTTTTTTTGCCGACAAAAATTCGCCAACAAATAGTTCTCAAAAGGAAGTGAAATAACCTTATTTAAATGAAGATTTATTGATTAAGATGAAAATCTATATAGAAAATTGATAGTTTAGAACCTGAAATATATATATTTAATATGTTTTTCATAGATATGAAAACACATTAATTTATCGATCATACGTCACATGCGGTCATACTTAAATACGCCTGCAGTAGTAACCTGGTAAATATATACGCCTGTGTGAAAAGGTATACGCCTGCAACTATATGGTTCACTTTTATTTTCATTTTTTTATATCAAATAATAAACATCCGATATATTCCTTTTACTAGTTTATATTAAAAAAAATAAAATAAAAAAGAACCATATAGTTGTAGGCGTCCACCTTTGTATGACACACAGGCGTATATATTTACCTGGTTACTACTGCAGGCGTATTTAAGTATGACACACACAGTTTGTAAACATGTGAAAGCAACACACACATACATGTATCGACGACTCGAGCATGTTTTAAGTAAACTAGGTAGAGTAGAGAAAACAGAAAGATTAATCTTTTATCTCAACAAACTGAACTGATTCACGGAAATGTATTTAACAACGATGTCAAACACTCAAATGCTCAGTTATTGGGATATAGAATAGAATAGAATAGAATAGAATAAGTTTATTAACCAAATCAGGGCCCCAGGAGGGCATATACAAATAACAATTATGATTGATATACAACAACAATACAAATAACAATTATGATTGATACACAACAACAATATATCAACTTAAATATTCGCGGTGAAATATCAATAATTGTGGTGCAGGCACACTCGGGCAGGAAAAGAGATATGTGCACATAAACGTACATACACTTATTCACATATGTATGAGGGGGGGGGGGAGGGGGGGGGTGATGAGAGAGAACATATACATATATATCAGGTGATTCATCACCAATCTGCAAGAGACACCTTGAGTCGATGCTAAAAGGAATAAAGTCCTACTTGTGTCTAGTGCAGACCGGCCATGTTGATGTGGAAGGAATATTGTTTGGAACATGGAAAGGGATCAGAGCTTTTGGATAACCAGCAGTGAGCATCAAGGGACGATGCCAAAAAGAATATTTTCTTTCTCATGCTCAATGCAGGTCATCCAGTTTGCAGATCTCCAATTCCATTTAATCAAATAGTTGTTGATAAAAGATATTGACAAAGATATCTGAATATAGTTGGGTCTTCATTATTTAAGATCCATATGAGTTTACATTTGTCATCTAAATTTTGAAAATTTTGACACTCAGATGTCAAATATGTAGTAAAAATTTCCCTATGGTTTGCATGGCAAGTACAATGAAGTAAATAATGGATCTCATCTTCTACCTGACCCGAAGTGCACCTGCAACAGATGCGGTTTTCCCGGAGAGTACCCTGGTATCTTCCTATTTCTATTTGTAATTTGTGAGCTGATATTCTTAATTTGGACAACCTTCTTCTCTGCTCAAAATTTTTAATGATTGACAAATAATTTTCATATCCAAAATTGGTTTTTATTTTTAAATAAGTTCTTAATTTTCCCTCTCTAAGTGAATGGGCTTGTTTTGTCCACAATTCCAAATAGTGTTTTACAATTTAAGTCATTGGTGAAAATTGTGTACACATTCACCATTTGTTATAGATGACCACGCCGTAAAACATAGAACTAATTTGACTTGACATATTTGTATTGGAACTGTAAGAAGGAACATCGGGATTGCTTCGACACGAAATATCAGAAGTGCTACTGGCTGTAGAATTTGTGGAGGTTTTACGAGGTAAGTTTGCTGAAAAGCATTTCTGTTAGTTTCACTTTCAGTGTTGCTGATCTGAGGATGTTTGATATTTTCTTGTGTGTTTCCTCACTCAATGTTGAGTAATTATTAATAGATGCCACATTTTTATGCCCAGATATTTGCATAATATCTATAGATCCCCTCCACATATTGTTTTCTCTTAACTTCTGGACGGGATAAGATATTTTCTGGCACTGATTGATTAATGTCTAATTTGCAACTTTCCTTCATTTTTTTCATGAGACTGGAAAGTTTTCTTTCATGCACTTTTCAACCTGTTTCTAAAACTCGTACAAATAAATTATGTATTTTGCGACAATGCAAGTATATAAAGGAGAAGAAGCTAATACCAATCTTCTGGACTTTACATAGGTTTCAATGGAAAATTGGAATTTAATTTTATAGAATAAAATAAAACTTTCATATATACAGGGTAAATTGAAGAAAATCAAAATAGAGATCTGATTTAGTGTCAACAAGCACCAGATATGATTTTAATTACTATATTTAACTTCTGTTTGTATATCATAATCAAATGAATTAATATGCATTGAAGTCTACATGTATGTAGAATCCCCACCAACTATTTTCTTCATATCAAATTTGATATTATTAAACCATAATCCATTGATTGGTAAATTACATAATGTGATGTCATTAAGGAACCAAGAATATTATGGACATAGGTTTATTGCATAAGTGTTGTGACCAGAAAAATATTAGAGTGAAGGATATATTTTTCTGGAATGAACAATATTTACATGATAATGTTGGCTGTTGTGAGTAATGACTAATATGCGAATATATTTTCTGAGTCGGATCATACAAAAATGCATTATGAAAGCTTGAAGTTTCAAATATTCAAACATTGCTAATTTAGTCTGCATTTTGTTCCTTTTTTCTTGTTATTTTATTAGTAAATATATAATAACATGTATTTTAATTATAATCAATGCTATATTAATGTCTTTCAGATGAATGGCTGGATTAATGGTCTAACAGTGTACAATGTACATGTGATGTTTGAAATAAGTGCAAAGACTATATATGAAAGAAATAATTGCATAAAAACCTATGAACGTTTTATAAAGATCTGATTAAACAAAGGACATTTTTCAAGAACTATCACTCAGTTGTTGCACAGGCCAGGGGTATGTGAATCAGTTTCAAATGGAATTGCACAAAATAAAAAATGTACTGTAATCCTGATCAACAGTGAGTAGAATTCCAGCAGATAAAACACTAGTTTCAACTGACAAATCATACAACTTTGTTGGAATTTTGCAAAAGAAAAAAAATGTTTTAAAAAAAGATGCAAAATGATTGGAGGAAGTGACTGAATACAATTATTCCAAATGGTTAAAACAAATTATATAGATATTTTGTGGTGTCATAAAGAATTCAGAATATAAAATTTTTTCTATAATTTTAAAGTGATTTGATGCAATAGCAGGAATATGTGTTCTTTTCATCTTGAAGAAATCTACTATCTGATATGTTGAAGTAATTGATGTGAATTAATTGAACATTTAATATGAAGAAATTTTATAATAAAATATATGTAGTAATCTTAGAGTTTGATGTTCAAACTGTACTGAGTTATTTAACCATATAAGTGTGAGATTGTGGTGTGTGACTGCCCAGAACGTTTCTGTTATAAAGGATGTTAATTTCCTCATCTGTTGGAGGGCATGCCCTATTTGGTTTATTCCCTTTGTCCTGTAGTTTTAGTTGCTTTTGTTTTGTTTTCAAAGCTTCCCTGTCAAGTTATAAATGATTCGGATTTGTTTAAGATTTTTGTTTTGTTTTTTATTGACTTCTAGGATTTTTTTTATCGTAAAATATGTATAAAAAATATGAAATTTTAAAATTATTAGTTTCATTTTGTCGGTTTGTAAATTTACAAATAGTGAGAACGAAAACATTTATTAGAAAAAGACGACGTCGATTATTGACATTGGTTACGGTTAATATTTTAACTCCTTCACAGGAGAGCAAAAACACAAAAAAGTAGTTCCGGAATCTATGGGCGGGGCTTAAAAGTTTATTCGTAGGTTTAAAAGTTTATTCGTAGGCTTCAAAAGTTTATTCGTAGGCTACGAATAAAGCAAAAAATTATTCGTATGGTATATTTGTACAGCAAATGTACTGATTGCAGGATAAAAACACAATATACGTACATTTTCGATAAATATCAAATTAATTCGCACTCGCTGCGAAACAGGCTAGAAAAACTCTCCAAAGGCTGGCTTTTCTACCTGTTTCTAAAGCTCGTACAAATAAATTGTATATGTTCAGACAAGGTACGTATATTGTATATATATATGTGTACTGCTTGACAGTAAATACGTCTTTACCTATATTCCAATACGTTTGAAAAAAGTATCATGAAATTTGGACGATGACCTAGATTAATCGTATTAGATTGACGTCGAAAGTTATAAGTGTGTCTTTCGTGTGAAGCTATTTTTATACTTACAATCCTCTAATTAGTTTCAGGGATAAATCCATTAATCAAATTGTTCCGAAATCGTCATCAATTGTTCCCTTAATAGTTATCAAGCCAATAAAGGAAAACGTTCATCGATCAATGTGTCGTGTCATCAACTTAACGAGGTATTTAATAAATACTGTAAAATAACTCGTTTATAATCCTGATCATACTCAGATAGGTCTAACATTATGTCTAGCACGTTTATAATCCTAATTGTACTCGGATAACTCTAATTAACATTTCGGTTTTATTTGAAAACAAATGTTTCATGTTGATACTATAATAGATATTAAAGGGTTATTGTTAAAATAAAACCATTCCTAAAGAATGTAACTTATTCTGATTGCTACAATTATATAACTGCCACAAAGATAAAACCTATAATATAAAAAAGTTCACGATTTATCATTAAAACTTTTTTTCACCTCTTAATTAATCACGCCAGATGCAATATGACGTAGGCATGCGTGACTGATTGACGCAGGCAATACATGTACAATTGAAACAAATCGCACAAAAAATCGCCACAATAATTTCTAAATATCACAGAAGGTTGAATCAGTATTTTGTTATGTCAAGAAAAAAACCCCATTGCCATCTGAGCCGTTATTTATTTACTATATATACTCAAAATATATGTTTTAGAATTTCCATTCTTAAGACCAAGTAGGCGACATTAGGGATTTATATATGGTCATGTTTCCAGATAAAAAACGCCAACATAATTGTAATCGTATTTAGTATTTGAGATTTTTAAATCTCACCAAAAGGAAACATTCAAGGTTTATATAACCACATTAGTGGTTTAATGATTGTTAAGTCACCCACGCACCTCGAGTGCGATAAAGGTGGTTTGATCCCTGATGGGGTTAAACTAACTACTAAAAATGCGTTACACACGCAGCATTATGACGTAAGAACAGAGAATAATTGACAAGTATTTAGAAAAATGTGTCCGAGTGGAATATAGAGTGTATCTAGATCAAAGCAGCCATCACCATCATCTTATAAAAAAAATGATTTTAGGTAGAAACAGTATGTAAGAGTAATCGTCGAGTTACGTACATAAAGACCGGCTCTCGGGCTGATATCTTGACCTAGGGATGATAAAGGTTATGATATGAAAAATACCATGTAATAATCTATATTTATCATATACTTGTAGATGATAAAGCTAACATTTTACACTGTAATAAAACTTTGAGTTTTGCTTAGAATAATAAGAGGAGTCATGTTTATTTCACCCAGTTTCACAAGAATGGTCCAAGCGGGCTAATAAAGCAAGTTTATTAACTGCTTCCGGAATGTTATCACATGCCTTTCCGTCTATGTCCGTAAGTTCACTTCGTGAATTTCCGGAAAACTGTGTTTACAGACACGGCGGATTCAACTGTTTTATAAAATATTTGGACTGAAAATAATTAACTACCAATTTCCCTCTTATGTTATTGAAAGTGCTTAAAAAACGTGCATTTATTGGATTTGTATATTAAAACAATAATTTTCTTGTTCTATAACTATATACATTTTTGTAAATGTATTTAATTCTGACTAGACATTTTGGTACAAATCAGTTATTACCTCTGTTGAAGTATATGATAAACATATCATAACATGTCATTTTTCATATCATACCCTTTATCAGCCCTCGTTCATATATCATCCCTTGAGCCTATCGGCTCTTGGGCTGATATCATGACCTCGGGCTGATATAGGGTATGATATGAAAAATGACATGTAATAATCTATCTTTATCTCACCATCATATACTATAATTTTATCTAACCACTATATACTGTCATTTATCTGGTCAAAATATACTATCATTAATGTTTTCACCACAATAAACATGACCTTTATCTGACCCTGGCGTGTAATTTGATTGGCGAATGCACGTTCCACGCGCGTTCAGAGCCCTTTATCAAAACAAACAAACAAACAAATACTTTATTATCCCCAGACACTATACAGTGTACAAGGGGGTCAACACATCAAACAAATACATAGTAGTTAGACATTTACAACATAAATACATATAAACTCAATACATTGAAATAGACAATTGCAATTAGAAATTTACAACAATATACAAATAGGGTAGCTTGACTCAAACAACGTCACGTGCAGTTCGTGGCAAGAATGTAAACATCTATACTACACGTGGCAGTATATACAATTATGTAATTTGTAGAGTGTTGTTAAGTTTTTATTTATTTGTGTGGGATTACATATTTTAAAGTATGCAGGGTAAGTACTATTTTTTTTTTTTTTAATTATTAGTTTAATTCCATGTTCTTGTGAGTAAAAAAAATGAGAAAAAAAAATGCCTAAACATATAAAATGTGCTAAAACATTGGAACCATTAATATAAAACTGAAAAGGATATTACCAATTACAAATATTTAATAATTTTTCTAATGAATCCACATATTTTACGATACAACGTTACATTACATAGTGATAGCATCCCTTTCAATTTATATAACGAAGGATTTCTTAAGTAATATTCCGGGATAAATTTTGTTCGTAGTTCATTAATTTGTGGATATGAACAAATAAACAAATAATGAAATTCATTTCCAATTTCTAGGTTACATAAATGACATTTCCTGTTTTGTTTCAGAATATTTGCCCATCTACCAGTTTCGATAGGAAGTTTCAAATTCGAGCATCTCAGTTTACACATATATATTCTATCAGATGGGTGTAACCTAATAAGATAAGGTTCTAGCTTAAATTCGGTTTTGAAAATACCATAAAATTCACCTCGTGAAGAACTATTAATCTGTTGAAACCAATGCTGAATATACTGGTCTAACAACTTTTGTTTTAGAACAGACTTTAAGACATTTCTATTCATATGTATCTGATCATTCCAAATGAAACTAAGTCCACACTCATCAAAGATTGATTTGACGTATGTAATCCATTTAAAATGTATGGGATTACTTTGATGAAGTTTGAGCATAAGTCTATACATGATACTGGAAAGTTTATTATTATTACATAACATTTTATTCCAAAATGTAGCCATTCTCAACTTAATAATAATTTCAACAGGAAAACGACCAATTTCACCGTAGACCATGAAATTTGGTGTACTGCTTCTTAAGTTTAGAATTCTTTTACAATATTGCAAGTGCATTTTTTCTATGCCCTGTTTATTTTCAAATCCCCATACTTCACAAGAGTAAACTAAAATTGGAGTAATAAGTGAGTCAAATAGCTTTAATTGTAAGTCAATCGGGATGGCTAAGTTTCTTATTTTTCTGTATAAAGCATATAATGCTTTATTTGCCTGATCTAACAATTTCTTTCGAGCTGTACAAAAATTTCAATTATAATTAAATATAACCCCTAGGTATGAGTACGAATCTTGTAAATCTATAGCCTGACCATATATTTTAAAAACAACATTAGTTTTATATTTCTTTTTGCTAAACACTACAATTTTTGTCTTATTCGTATTTACAGTGAATTTCCAAATGTTACAATACTCTTCAAAAGCTGATATTGCCTCTTGAAGGCTTTCTGCCGATTCAGATAAAATTACAGTGTCATCTGCATAAAGTATTATAAATATTTTTAAATAACATGCAATTGTGTCTTGACATTTTTTAGATATTTGTTCAAGATCACTGATATTATTTTCCAAGAAAAAGGTTTCCAAGTCGTTCAAAAACAATGAGAACAGAAAAGGAGACATATTTTCCCCTTGTTTCACCCCTACCTCACTATTAAAAAATACAGAACATTCTTCTCCTTTTCGTATACATGTTTTGATATTTTGATACATATTATATATAACTTTAAAAATTTTACCCTGTATATTTGATTTTTGTAGTTTTTGCCACAATCCTAATCGCCAATCTGTGTCGAATGCACTTTTGAAATCAACGAAAGAAGGGACAATATCTAGGACTTGTAAACAACAACGGACCAATCAATGAAGACTAACTACATGATCTTGCTTTGTTAATGAACTGAGGTACAGTCGTCATACATAGCCTTGTCATAATTAATTAATGTCATACAAAAAAACAAAAACAAAAATACAAAAACAACAGATAGAAAAACAAACCCACCTATCATGTCGTATGTATAGTAAGTTAATAACAATTTTTTATTTGTTAACGATAAGTAATATTTTATATTTCCCATTAATAAAAAAACAAGATTTGTTTTAATCCAAAAATGTTATTTTCCTGACATATGTAAATGTATATAATTGATTTTAATGTAGTTCTAAGACAATATAAGGATATGATATATCATCGTGTCGTGACAGCGACCCGAGATATTAATCTGATCCTAATATTGAAAACAGCATTAAAAGATATATATATTTATGTGATTTGTGTAGGTGGGTCTGTATGGCCATACAAGTGTATGTTAGCGACCGCGTAGTATATTATACCTGACCCTCAGTACTCAGAACATCAGTAGGATATAGTATGTGTTTATGTTCACATGTAGAATACCATTCATTATCTTATCAACAATCTTCTTCTTGATTCTTACTTGTAGAAACAAATGTAAAGAATGTTACACACTCGAAGTATTTTTTATCGTATGTAATAATCAAATTGATTTAATTTAAACATTATTTATTGCATAAATAATGACAAAGGTTATTCAACCTTTTTTTAGTATTGTCTTCTCCATGCAATTACAATGTAGAATATGACATATGTTATTTTAAAATATTTTCACTATAAAATAATCAAGAAGCCATGAAACAACAAAATATAGCAATAAAGCAGAATGTGACAATGGACAACTATTAAGCACAAACAATCAAACAGACCTGAGTATACAAATTAGGAACATAGTACCATGTATGTGTACATGATGGATAAGTATTATACGATTACGTAGTTTTAGTTCACATTGCATTGTATTCAAAGATGAGTTATCCATTGTCTCATACCATTGACACAAAAAGGAAATAGAAAACCAAAAGCAAAAAACGTAATCTTACGAGTTCAATCATGAACGGTAAACAATATCTACGTCAGAACATATTATCTTGTAGTAGTCAATGTGTGGTGAAATGACATATATATTGAATGAATTTTGAACTAAAGTGTAAAGAAATTCACAAACAATTATTAGATCTACTAAAGGTTTGTGATAGCTTACAATGCTATTTAAAATAAAAGTCAAGTCACTCTGATAATTTTAAGTGAGCAGTATTTCAGCTAAATTCTGGATGACAACAAGCTTCCAAACAATAAAGAAAAAGGTAATAAAATGTAGGTGGCAATGTGATGTGCCAATGGACAGTTATTTAGATTACCACAGAAAAACCAAGTTATTTGTTTTATTTGTTTCGAGCTATCAATTACCACTCCTCACAAGATTGCATCACTAGGCGCTGTTGCAAGTTTGATCCATGACATTTTCCAAACACGAGTTGAGTTATTTATTTGATTAATCTAGCACCGTCAGTCAAGGGGTGGTTTTCAGCAACAGAGAAACGAGGTCTTACTTCAATTTCCCTGGGTTCCGACAGGAGTTTCTGGTATTTGACATGCATAATATGCTCTATAAAATTCACAACCGGTTTTAGATTTGGTTGATATAAAATACTTTATATACTTTAATAAAATACTTTTTAAGCACTAAAGTGACAGTAAGTATGTTTGTCGAGGAACTACTATTTGATAAACACTTCTCAGTTCATTCTTTGCTCTAAAATCAGGATGTTTATATTCTCATTAGAATTTGACCTCTGCTACTGTGTTAATTTCAGTGGCAGAATTAACATAGCATGGTAGTTTAATTGTTCCTCGGTTATCGAGTAAGATCATCTGATGTCTACTCATACAATGGGCCAGAAACACGATTTGTATAATTCAACTCAACATGGAACCTGCCAACAAAATAAAAATTATTTTCTGTTTGAATTTCCTGTCTGTGTTTTAGTCATGCCTATAGTACCCACACCATCGGAAACATACCAGGAACCATTTTCTCTTTATTTCAACATTATCCTTTATTATTTGATTTAGCACAACTAATGGTTTCTGCAATTATTTTATAACCAGCTAAGCCATTTCCTAGAGAACTGTTATACCTTTCATAAATACATTTGACCCACACCCACGTCTATTAGGCTTGGACATTATATTAATCCCGTGGAGATGTACATTATCAAAGCCATATTATACACCCTGGATTAAATCACTAATATATATCAATATCAAATGTCACGTTATAATAAGTAATTAATCATCTGGATCATCATCCTTATAAATTATAACAGTTGTAGATATCTCCAATAGATTCGTTCATTCTCTTATTAAATAAACGTCAGAGAAAACCGAAGGGAAAATCAAGAATGGACAACACAGATAAACTACAAACATTGGGCACACAAGCCACACAACGAAGACAAACAACACAAAAAGAAAACACAACACAATAAATCACATTTTACTTACGAACTTCAAGCTAAACACATACTACTGTCAGAACGTGGGTTAGATGAAATGGTATAAGGTAAATGTCAAATGTAAAAAATATTCAGGGAGTCACTGTAATACTGGCTGTTGCTAGAGTATGTTCACCATACAAATGAGAATCATTTAAAGCTACAGTTATGTTTTGCATGTTCCTTCTTAAGTTGAGTCATAAATTAATATTCATATCAGTATAATGAAAATAAAAACGTACATATCGTATTTAGTGCGGACGACGCGTTTCAGACCAGCGAGCAGAAAAGCACAGTTGAATTTGAATTTCTGCAATTTAAAGAAAAAACTTGTTCGAACATACGAGTATCTCTTTGATTAGTTTTACAAGTCGATTAGACATGAATGTGTAAGTGCTCTTGTCAGAAAAATTGAAATATTAGTCGTTCTTCATTTACAGGTCTGATATAAAATTTAAAGATCATTTGTGTATAGTAGCGTTCTTGACAACAACGCTGTTCACATAGTTAAATGAACATACAACTTAGAGAGGGAGAGAATCAACTTGGTGTCCAAATACAACCACGATTATCATCGTGAGAACCGTCTGTATTTATCTCTGAGTATTAAAATTGTTTGTTAATGAATTATCAATATGTTTGTATCATTTTAGGTTTCTGTGTTGTGTTGTTTGTTATTTTATTGTTTTCGTCCTGTGTCTTGTGTTCCCAATGTTTTTATTGTTTTCGTCCTGTGTCTTGTGTCCCAATGTTTTTATTGTTTTCGTCCTGTGTCTTGTGTTCCCAATGTTTTTATTGTTTTCGTCCTGTGTCTTGTGTTCCCAATGTTTTTATTGTTTTCGTCCTGTGTCTTGTGTTCCCAATGTTTTTATTGTTTTCGTCCTGTGTCTTGTGTTCCCAATGTTTTTATTGTTTTCGTCCTGTGTCTTGTGTTCCCAATGTTTTTATTGTTTTCGTCCTGTGTCTTGTGTTCCCAATGTTTTTATTGTTTTCGTCCTGTGTCTTGTGTTCCCAATGTTTTTATTGTTTTCGTCCTGTGTCTTGTGTCCCGAATGTTTTTATTTTTTTCGTCCTGTGTCGTGTGTGCCCAATGTTTTTATTGTTTTCGTCCTGTGTCTTGTGTTCCCAATGTTTTTATTGTTTTCGTCCTGTGTCTTGTGTTCCCAATGTTTTTATTGTTTTCGTCCTGTGTCTTGTGTGCCCAATGTTTTTATTGGTTTCGTCCTGTGTCTTGTGTGCCCAATGTTGCCAGTGTACCTTCTGTTTTGTCTAAGGTTTATTGGTTTTTTCATTGACTTCGTCCTGTGTCTTGTGTGCCCAATGTTATCAGTGTCTCTTCTGTTTGGTCTAAGGTTTATTGTTTTTTTTTATTTTGACTTCGTCCTGTGTCTTGTGTGCCCAATGTTGCCAGTGTCCCTTCTGTTTTGTCTAAGGTTTATTGTTTTTTTTTATATTGTCTTCGTCCTGTGTCTTGTGTGCCCAATGTTTTTATTGGTTTCGTCCTGTGTCTTGTGTGCCCAATGTTGCCAGTGTACCTTCTGTTTTGTCTAAGGTTTATTGGTTTTTTATTTTGACTTCGTCCTGTGTGCCCAATGTTGCCAGTGTCCCTTCTGTTTTGTCTAAGGTTTATTGTTTTTTTTAATTGTTTTCGTCCTGTGTCTTGTGTGCCCAATGTTGCCAGTGTCCCTTCTGTTTTGTCTAAGGTTTATTGGTTTTTTCAGTGACTTCGTCCTGTGTCTTGTGTGCCCAATGTTGTCAGTGTCTCTTCTGTTTGGTCTAAGGTTTATTGTTTTTTTATTTTGACTTCGTCCTGTGTCCCCAATGTTGCCAGTGTCCCTTCTGTTTTGTCTAAGGTTTATTGGTTTTTTCACATTGTCTTCGTCCTGTGTCTTGTGTGCCCAATGTTGCCAGTGTCCCTTCTGTTTTGTCAAAGGTTTATTGTTTTTTTATATTGTCTTCGTCCTGTGTTTTGTGTGCCCAATGTTGCCAGTGTCCCTTCTGTTTTGTCTAAGGTTTATTGGTTTTTTCATTGACTTCGTCCTGTGTCTTGTGTGCCCAATGTTGTCAGTGTCTCTTCTGTTTTGTCTAAGGTTTATTGTTTTTTTATATTGTCTTCGTCCTGTGTTTTGTGTGCCCAATGTTGCCAGTGTCCCTTCTGTTTTGTCTAAGGTTTATTGGTTTTTTCATTGACTTCGTCCTGTGTCTTGTGTGCCCAATGTTGCCAGTGTCCCTTCTGTTTTGTCTAAGGTTTATTGGTTTTTTCATTGACTTCGTCCTGTGTTTTGTGTGCCCAATGTTGCCAGTGTCCCTTCTGTTTTGTCTAAGGTTTATTGGTTTTTTCATTGACTTCGTCCTGTGTCTTGTGTGCCCAATGTTGCCAGTGTCCCTTCTGTTTTGTCTAAGGTTTATTGTTTTTTTATATTGTCTTCGTCCTGTGTTTTGTGTGCCCAATGTTGCCAGTGTCCCTTCTGTTTTGTCTAAGGTTTATTGTTTTTTTATATTGTCTTCGTCCTGTGTTTTGTGTGCCCAATGTTGCCAGTGTCCCTTCTGTTTTGTCTAAGGTTTATTGGTTTTTTCATTGACTTCGTCCTGTGTCTTGTGTGCCCAATGTTGTCAGTGTCTCTTCTGTTTGGTCTAAGGTTTATTGTTTTTTTATTTTGACTTCGTCCTGTGTCCCCAATGTTGCCAGTGTCCCTTCTGTTTTGTCTAAGGTTTATTGTTTTTTTCACATTGTCTTCGTCCTGTGTCTTGTGTGCCCAATGTTGCCAGTGTCCCTTCTGTTTTGTCTAAGGTTTATTGTTTTTTTATATTGTCTTCGTCCTGTGTTTTGTGTGCCCAATGTTGCCAGTGTCCCTTCTGTTTTGTCTAAGGTTTATTGTTTTTTTCATATTGTCTTCGTCCTGTGTCTTGTGTGCCCAATGTTGCCAGTGTCCCTTCTGTTTTGTCTAAGGTTTATTGTTTGTTTTTATTGTTTTCGTCCTGTGTCGTGTGTGCCCAATGTTGCCAGTGTCCCTTCTGTGTTTTTGTTGTCTTCGTCCTGTGCCTTGTGTGCCCAATGTTGCCAGTCTCCCTTCTGTTTTGTCTAAGGTTTATTGTTTTCGTCCTGTGTCGTGTGTGCCCAATGTTGCCAGTGTCCCTTCTGTGTTTTTACTGTCTTCGTCCTGTGCCTTGTGTGCCCAATGTTGCCAGTGTCCCTTCTGTTTTGTCTAAGGTTTATTGTTTGTTTTTATTGTTTTCGTCCTGTGTCGTGTGTGCCCAATGTTGCCAGTGTCCCTTCTGTGTTTTTATTGTCTTCGTCCTGTGCCTTGTGTGCCCAATGTTGCCAGTGTCCCTTCTGTTTTGTCTAAGGTTTATTGTTTTCGTCCTGTGTCGTGTGTGCCCAATGTTGCCAGTGTCCCTTCTGTGTTTTTATTGTCTTCGTCCTGTGTCGTGTGTGCCCAATGTTGCCAGTGTCCCTTCTGTTTTGTCTAAGGTTTATTAGTTTTTTTTATTGTCTTCGTCCTGTGTCGTGTGTGCCCAATGTTGCCAGTTTCCCTTCTGTGTTTTTATTGTCTTCGTCCTGTGTTTTGTGTGCCCAATGTTGCCAGTGTCCCTTCTGTTTTGTCTAAGGTTTATTAGTTTTTTTTATTGTCTTCGTCCTGTGTCGTGTGTGCCCAATGTTGCCAGTGTCCCTTCTGTGTTTTTATTGTCTTCGTCCTGTGTGTTGTGTGCTCAATGTTGCCAGTGTCCCTTCTGTTTTGTCTAAGGTTTATTAGTTTTTTTATATTGTCTTCGTCCTGTGTTTTGTGTGCCCAATGTTGCCAGTGTCCCTTCTGTTTTGTCTAAGGTTTATTGTTTTTTTATATTGTCTTCGTCCTGTGTTTTGTGTGCCCAATGTTGCCAGTGTCCCTTCTGTTTTGTCTAAGGTTTATTGGTTTTTTCATTGACTTCGTCCTGTGTCTTGTGTGCCCAATGTTGTCAGTGTCTCTTCTGTTTGGTCTAAGGTTTATTGTTTTTTTATTTTGACTTCGTCCTGTGTCCCCAATGTTTCCAGTGTCCCTTCTGTTTTGTCTAAGGTTTATTGTTTTTTTCACATTGTCTTCGTCCTGTGTCTTGTGTGCCCAATGTTGCCAGTGTCCCTTCTGTTTTGTCTAAGGTTTATTGTTTTTTTATATTGTCTTCGTCCTGTGTTTTGTGTGCCCAATGTTGCCAGTGTCCCTTCTGTTTTGTCTAAGGTTTATTGTTTTTTTCATATTGTCTTCGTCCTGTGTCTTGTGTGCCCAATGTTGCCAGTGTCCCTTCTGTTTTGTCTAAGGTTTATTGTTTGTTTTTATTGTTTTCGTCCTGTGTCGTGTGTGCCCAATGTTGCCAGTGTCCCTTCTGTGTTTTTACTGTCTTCGTCCTGTGCCTTGTGTGCCCAATGTTGCCAGTGTCCCTTCTGTTTTGTCTAAGGTTTATTGTTTGTTTTTATTGTTTTCGTCCTGTGTCGTGTGTGCCCAATGTTGCCAGTGTCCCTTCTGTGTTTTTATTGTCTTCGTCCTGTGCCTTGTGTGCCCAATGTTGCCAGTCTCCCTTCTGTTTTGTCTAAGGTTTATTGTTTTCGTCCTGTGTCGTGTGTGCCCAATGTTGCCAGTGTCCCTTCTGTGTTTTTACTGTCTTCGTCCTGTGCCTTGTGTGCCCAATGTTGCCAGTGTCCCTTCTGTTTAGTCTAAGGTTTATTGTTTGTTTTTATTGTTTTCGTCCTGTGTCGTGTGTGCCCAATGTTGCCAGTGTCCCTTCTGTGTTTTTATTGTCTTCGTCCTGTGCCTTGTGTGCCCAATGTTGCCAGTGTCCCTTCTGTTTTGTCTAAGGTTTATTGTTTTCGTCCTGTGTCGTGTGTGCCCAATGTTGCCAGTGTCCCTTCTGTGTTTTTATTGTCTTCGTCCTGTGTCGTGTGTGCCCAATGTTGCCAGTGTCCCTTCTGTTTTGTCTAAGGTTTATTAGTTTTTTTTATTGTCTTCGTCCTGTGTCGTGTGTGCCCAATGTTGCCAGTTTCCCTTCTGTGTTTTTATTGTCTTCGTCCTGTGTTTTGTGTGCCCAATGTTGCCAGTGTCCCTTCTGTTTTGTCTAAGGTTTATTAGTTTTTTTTATTGTCTTCGTCCTGTGTCGTGTGTGCCCAATGTTGCCAGTGTCCCTTCTGTGTTTTTATTGTCTTCGTCCTGTGTTTTATGTGCTCAATGGTGCCAGTGTCCCTTCTGTTTTGTCTAAGGTTTATTAGTTTTTTTTATTGTCTTCGTCCTGTGTCGTGTGTGCCCAATGTTGCCAGTGTCCCTTCTGTGTTTTTATTGTCTTCGTCCTGTGTTTTGTGTGCCCAATGTTCCCAGTGTCCCTTCTGTTTTGTCTAAGGTTTATTAGTTTTTTTTATTGTCTTCGTCCTGTGTCGTGTGTGCCCAATGTTGCCAGTGTCCCTTCTGTGTTTTTATTGTCTTCGTCCTGTGTCGTGTGTGCTCAATGTTGCCAGTGTCCCTTCTGTTTTGTCTAAGGTTTATTGTTTTTTTTATTGTCTTCGTCCTGTGTCGTGTGTGCCCAATGTTGCCAGTGTCCCTTCTGTGTTTTTATTGTCTTCGTCCTGTGCCTTGTGTGCCCAATCTTGCCAGTGTCCCTTCTGTTTTGTCTAAGGTTTATTGTTTTCGTCCTGTGTCGTGTGTGCCCAATGTTGCCAGTGTCCCTTCTGTGTTTTTATTGTCTTCGTCCTGTGTCGTGTGTGCCCAATGTTGCCAGTGTCCCTTCTGTTTTGTCTAAGGTTTATTAGTTTTTTTTATTGTCTTCGTCCTGTGTTTTGTGTGCCCAATGTTGCCAGTGTCCCTTCTGTGTTTTTATTGTCTTCGTCCTGTGTCGTGTGTGCTCAATGTTCCCAGTGTCCCTTCTGTTTTGTCTAAGGTTTATTAGTTTATTTTATTGTCTTCGTCCTGTGTTTTGTGTGCCCAATGTTGCCAGTGTCCCTTCTGTGTTTTTATTGTCTTCGTCCTGTGTTTTGTGTGCCCAATGTTGCCAGTGTCCCTTCTTTGTTTTTATTGTCTTCGTCCTGTGTCGTGTGTGCTCAATGTTCCCAGTGTCCCTTCTGTTTTGTCTAAGGTTTATTAGTTTTTTTTACTGTCTTCGTCCTGTGTCGTGTGTGCCCAATGTTGCCAGTGTCCCTTCTGTGGTTTTATTGTCTTCGTCCTGTGTTTTGTGTGCCCAATGTTGCCAGAGTCCCTTCTGTTTTGTCTAAGGTTTATTAGTTTTATTTATTGTCTTCGTCCTGTGTTTTGTGTGCCCAATGTTGCCAGTGTCCCTTCTGTGTTTTTATTGTCTTCGTCCTGTGTCGTGTGTGCTCAATGTTCCCAGTGTCCCTTCTGTTTTGTCTAAGGTTTATTAGTTTATTTTATTGTCTTCGTCCTGTGTTTTGTGTGCCCAATGTTGCCAGTGTCCCTTCTGTGTTTTTATTGTCTTCGTCCTGTGTTTTGTGTGCCCAATGTTGCCAGTGTCCCTTCTGTGTTTTTATTGTCTTCGTCCTGTGCCTTGTGTGCCCAATGTTGCCAGTGTCCCTTCTGTTTTGTCTAAGCTTTATTAGTTTTTTTTATTGTCTTCGTCCTGTGTCGTGTGTGCCCAATGTTGCCAGTGTCCCTTCTGTGTTTTTATTGTCTTCGTCCTGTGTCGTGTGTGCTCAATGTTCCCAGTGTCCCTTCTGTTTTGTCTAAGGTTTATTATTTTTTTTTGATTGTCATCGTCCTGTGTCGTGTGTGCCCAATGTTGCCAGTGTCCCTTCTGTGTTTTTATTGTCTTCGTCCTGTGTCGTGTGTGCCCAATGTTGCCAGTGTCCCTTCTGTTTTGTCTAAGGTTTATTAGGTTTTTTTATTGTCTTCGTCCTGTGTTTTGTGTGCCCAATGTTGCCAGTGTCCCTTCTGTGTTTTTATTGTCTTCGTCCTGTGTCGTGTGTGCTCAATGTTGCCAGTGTCCCTTCTGTTTTGTGTAAGGTTTATTAGTTTTTTTTTATTGTCTTCGTCCTGTGTCGTGTGTGCCCAATGTTGCCAGTGTCCCTTCTGTGTTTTTATTGTCTTCGTCCTGTGTCGTGTGTGCCCAATGTTGCCAGTGTCCCTTCTGTTTTGTCTAAGGTTTATTAGTTTTTTTTATTGTCTTCGTCCTGTGTTTTGTGTGCCCAATGTTGCCAGTGTCCCTTCTGTGTTTTTATTGTCTTCGTCCTGTGTCGTGTGTGCCCAATGTTGCCAGTGTCCCTTCTGTGTTTTTATTGTCTTCGTCCTGTGTCGTGTGTGCCCAATGTTGCCAGTGTCCCTTCTGTTTTGTCTAAGGTTTATTAGTTTTTTTTATTGTCTTCGTCCTGTGCCTTGTGTGCCCAATGTTGTCAGTGTCCCTTCTGTGTTTTGATTGTCTTCGTCCTGTGTCGTGTGTGCTCAATGTTCCCAGTGTCCCTTCTGTTTTGTCTAAGGTTTATTGTTTTTTTTTATTGTCTTCGTCCTGTGTCGTGTGTGCTCAATGTTGCCAGTGTCCCTTCTGTTTTGTCTAAGGTTTATTAGTTTTTTTTATTGTCTTTGTCCTGTGTCGTGTGTGCCCAATGTTGCCAGTGTCCCTTCTGTGTTTTTATTGTCTTCGACCTGTGTCGTGTGTGCTCAATGTTGCCAGTGTCCCTTCTGTTTTGTCTAAGGTTTATTAGTTTTTTTTATTGTCTTCGTCCTGTGTTTTGTGTGCCCAATGTTGCCAGTGTCCCTTCTGTGTTTTTATTGTCTTCGTCCAGTGTCGTGTGTGCCCAATGTTGCCAGTGTCCCTTCTGTTTTGTCTAAGGTTTATTAGTTTTTTTTATTGTCTTCGTCCTGTGTTTTGTGTGCCCAATGTTGCCAGTGTCCCTTCTGTGTTTTTATTGTCTTCGTCCTGTGTCGTGTGTGCTCAATGTTGCCAGTGTCCCTTCTGTTTGTCTAAGGTTTATTAGTTTTTTTTATTGTCTTCGTCCTGTGTCGTGTGTGCCCAATGTTGCCAGTGTCCCTTCAGTGTTTTTATTGTCTTCGTCCTGTGTTTTGTGTGCCCAATGTTGCCAGTGTCCCTTCTGTTTTGTCTAAGGTTTATTAGTTTTTTTTATTGTCTTCGTCCTGTGTTTTGTGTGCCCAATGTTGCCAGTGTCCCTTCTGTGTTTTTATTGTCTTCGTCCTGTGTCGTGTGTGCCCAATGTTGCCAGTGTCCCTTCTGTGTTTTTATTGTCTTCGTCCTGTGTCGTGTGTGCCCAATGTTGCCAGTGTCCCTTCTGTTTTGTCTAAGGTTTATTAGTTTTTTTTATTGTCTTCGTCCTGTGTCGTGTGTGCCCAATGTTGCCAGTGTCCCTTCTGTGTTTTTATTGTCTTCGTCCTGTGTCGTGTGTGCTCAATGTTGCCAGTGTCCCTTCTGTTTTGTCTAAGGTTTATTAGTTTTTTTTTATTGTCTTCGTCCTGTGTCGTGTGTGCCCAATGTTGCCAGTGTCCCTTCTGTGTTTTTATTGTCTTCGTCCTGTGTTTTGTGTGCCCAATATTGCCTGTGTCCCTTCTGTTTTGTCTAAGGTTTATTAGTTTTTTTTATTGTCTTCGTCCTGTGTTTTGTGTGCCCAATGTTGCCAGTGTCCCTTCTGTGTTTTTATTGTCTTCGTCCTGTGTTTTGTGTGCCCAATGTTCCCAGTGTCCCTTCTGTTTTGTCTAAGGTTTATTGGTTTTTTCACATTGTCTTCGTCCTGTGTCTTGTGTGCCCAATGTTGCCAGTGTCCCTTCTGTTTTGTCTAAGGTTTATTGTTTTTTTATATTGTCTTCGTCCTGTGTTTTGTGTGCCCAATGTTGCCAGTGTCCCTTCTGTTTTGTCTAAGGTTTATTGTTTTTTTCATATTGTCTTCGTCCTGTGTCTTGTGTGCCCAATGTTGCCAGTGTCCCTTCTGTTTTGTCTAAGGTTTATTGTTTGTTTTTATTGTTTTCGTCCTGTGTCGTGTGTGCCCAATGTTGCCAGTGTCCCTTCTGTGTTTTTACTGTCTTCGTCCTGTGCCTTGTGTGCTCAATGGTGCCAGTGTCCCTTCTGTTTTGTCTAAGGTTTATTAGTTTTTTTTATTGTCTTCGTCCTGTGTCGTGTGTGCCCAATGTTGCCAGTGTCCCTTCTGTGTTTTTATTGTCTTCGTCCTGTGTTTTGTGTGCCCAATGTTCCCAGTGTCCCTTCTGTTTTGTCTAAGGTTTATTAGTTTTTTTTATTGTCTTCGTCCTGTGTCGTGTGTGCCCAATGTTGCCAGTGTCCCTTCTGTGTTTTTATTGTCTTCGTCCTGTGTCGTGTGTGCTCAATGTTGCCAGTGTCCCTTCTGTTTTGTCTAAGGTTTATTAGTTTTATTTATTGTCTTCGTCCTGTGTTTTGTGTGCCCAATGTTGCCAGTGTCCCTTCTGTGTTTTTATTGTCTTCGTCCTGTGTCGTGTGTGCTCAATGTTCCCAGTGTCCCTTCTGTTTTGTCTAAGGTTTATTAGTTTATTTTATTGTCTTCGTCCTGTGTTTTGTGTGCCCAATGTTGCCAGTGTCCCTTCTGTGTTTTTATTGTCTTCGTCCTGTGTTTTGTGTGCCCAATGTTGCCAGTGTCCCTTCTGTGTTTTTATTGTCTTCGTCCTGTGCCTTGTGTGCCCAATGTTGCCAGTGTCCCTTCTGTTTTGTCTAAGCTTTATTAGTTTTTTTTATTGTCTTCGTCCTGTGTCGTGTGTGCCCAATGTTGCCAGTGTCCCTTCTGTGTTTTTATTGTCTTCGTCCTGTGTCGTGTGTGCTCAATGTTCCCAGTGTCCCTTCTGTTTTGTCTAAGGTTTATTAGTTTTTTTTGATTGTCATCGTCCTGTGTCGTGTGTGCCCAATGTTGCCAGTGTCCCTTCTGTGTTTTTATTGTCTTCGTCCTGTGTTTTGTGTGCCCAACGTTGCCAGTGTCCCTTCTGTTTTGTCTAAGGTTTATTAGTTTTTTTTATTGTCTTCGTCCTGTGTCGTGTGTGCCCAATGTTGCCAGTGTCCCTTCTGTGGTTTTATTGTCTTCGTCCTGTGTTTTGTGTGCCCAATGTTGCCAGTGTCCCTTCTGTTTTGTCTATGGTTTATTAGTTTTTTTTATTGTCTTCGTCCTGTGTCGTGTGTGCCCAATGTTGCCAGTGTCCCTTCTGTGGTTTTATTGTCTTCGTCCTGTGTCGTGTGTGCCCAATGTTGCCAGTGTCCCTTCTGTTTTGTCTAAGGTTTATTAGTTTTTTTTATTGTCTTCGTCCTGTGTTTTGTGTGCCCAATGTTGCCAGTGTCCCTTCTGTGTTTTTATTGTCTTCGTCCTGTGTCGTGTGTGCTCAATGTTGCCAGTGTCCCTTCTGTTTTGTGTAAGGTTTATTAGTTTTTTTTTATTGTCTTCGTCCTGTGTCGTGTGTGCCCAATGTTGCCAGTGTCCCTTCTGTGTTTTTATTGTCTTCGTCCTGTGTCGTGTGTGCCCAATGTTGCCAGTGTCCCTTCTGTTTTGTCTAAGGTTTATTAGTTTTTTTTATTGTCTTCGTCCTGTGTTTTGTGTGCCCAATGTTGCCAGTGTCCCTTCTGTGTTTTTTTATTGTCTTCGTCCTGTGTCGTGTGTGCCCAATGTTGCCAGTGTCCCTTCTGTGTTTTTATTGTCTTCGTCCTGTGTCGTGTGTGCCCAATGTTGCCAGTGTCCCTTCTGTTTTGTCTAAGGTTTATTAGTTTTTTTTATTGTCTTCGTCCTGTGCCTTGTGTGCCCAATGTTGTCAGTGTCCCTTCTGTGTTTTTATTGTCTTCGTCCTGTGTCGTGTGTGCTCAATGTTCCCAGTGTCCCTTCTGTTTTGTCTAAGGTTTATTGTTTTTTTTTATTGTCTTCGTCCTGTGTCGTGTGTGCTCAATGTTGCCAGTGTCCCTTCTGTTTTGTCTAAGGTTTATTAGTTTTTTTTATTGTCTTTGTCCTGTGTCGTGTGTGCCCAATGTTGCCAGTGTCCCTTCTGTGTTTTTATTGTCTTCGACCTGTGTCGTGTGTGCTCAATGTTGCCAGTGTCCCTTCTGTTTTGTCTAAGGTTTATTAGTTTTTTTTATTGTCTTCGTCCTGTGTTTTGTGTGCCCAATGTTGCCAGTGTCCCTTCTGTGTTTTTATTGTCTTCGTCCTGTGTCGTGTGTGCCCAATGTTGCCAGTGTCCCTTCTGTTTTGTCTAAGGTTTATTAGTTTTTTTTATTGTCTTCGTCCTGTGTTTTGTGTGCCCAATGTTGCCAGTGTCCCTTCTGTGTTTTTATTGTCTTCGTCCTGTGTCGTGTGTGCTCAATGTTGCCAGTGTCCCTTCTGTTTTGTCTAAGGTTTATTAGTTTTTTTAACTGTCTTCGTCCTGTGTCGTGTGTGCCCAATGTTGCCAGTGTCCCTTCTGTGTTTTTATTGTCTTCGTCCTGTGTTTTGTGTGCCCAATGTTGCCAGTGTCCCTTCTGTTTTGTCTAAGGTTTATTAGTTTTTTTTATTGTCTTCGTCCTGTGTTTTGTGTGCCCAATGTTGCCAGTGTCCCTTCTGTGTTTTTATTGTCTTCGTCCTGTGTCGTGTGTGCCCAATGTTGCCAGTGTCCCTTCTGTGTTTTTATTGTCTTCGTCCTGTGTCGTGTGTGCCCAATGTTGCCAGTGTCCCTTCTGTTTTGTCTAAGGTTTATTAGTTTTTTTTATTGTCTTCGTCCTGTGTCGTGTGTGCCCAATGTTGCCAGTGTCCCTTCTGTGTTTTTATTGTCTTCGTCCTGTGTCGTGTGTGCTCAATGTTGCCAGTGTCCCTTCTGTTTTGTCTAAGGTTTATTAGTTTTTTTTTATTGTCTTCGTCCTGTGTCGTGTGTGCCCAATGTTGCCAGTGTCCCTTCTGTGTTTTTATTGTCTTCGTCCTGTGTTTTGTGTGCCCAATATTGCCTGTGTCCCTTCTGTTTTGTCTAAGGTTTATTAGTTTTTTTTATTGTCTTCGTCCTGTGTTTTGTGTGCCCAATGTTGCCAGTGTCCCTTCTGTGTTTTTATTGTCTTCGTCCTGTGTCGTGTGTGCCCAATGTTGCCAGTGTCCCTTCTGTTTTGTCTAAGGTTTATTAGTTTTTTTATTGTCTTCGTCCTGTGTCGTGTGTGCCCAATGTTGCCAGTGTCCCTTCTGTGTTTTTATTGTCTTCGTCCTGTGTCGTGTGTGCTCAATGTTGCCAGTGTCCCTTCTGTTTTGTCTAAGGTTTATTAGTTTTTTTTTATTGTCTTCGTCCTGTGTCGTGTGTGCCCAATGTTGCCAGTGTCCCTTCTGTGTTTTTATTGTCTTCGTCCTGTGTCGTGTGTGCCCAATGTTGCCAGTGTCCCTTCTGTTTTGTCTAAGGTTTATTAGTTTTTTTTATTGTCTTCGTCCTGTGTTTTGTGTGCCCAATGTTGCCAGTGTCCCTTCTGTTTTGTCTAAGGTTTAGTAGTTTTTTTTATTGTCTTCGTCCTGTGTTTTGTGTGCCCAATGTTGCCAGTGTCCCTTCTGTGTTTTTATTGTCTTCGTCCTGTGTTTTGTGTGCCCAATGTTGCCAGTGTCCCTTCTGTTTTGTCTAAGGTTTATTAGTTTTTTTTATTGTCTTCGTCCTGTGTCGTGTGTGCCCAATGTTGCCAGTGTCCCTTCTGTGGTTTTATTGTCTTCGTCCTGTGTCGTGTGTGCCCAATGTTGCCAGTGTCCCTTCTGTTTTGTCTAAGGTTTATTAGTTTTTTTTATTGTCTTCGTCCTGTGTTTTGTGTGCCCAATGTTGCCAGTGTCCCTTCTGTGTTTTTATTGTCTTCGTCCTGTGTCGTGTGTGCTCAATGTTGCCAGTGTCCCTTCTGTTTTGTGTAAGGTTTATTAGTTTTTTTTTATTGTCTTCGTCCTGTGTCGTGTGTGCCCAATGTTGCCAGTGTCCCTTCTGTGTTTTTATTGTCTTCGTCCTGTGTCGTGTGTGCCCAATGTTGCCAGTGTCCCTTCTGTTTTGTCTAAGGTTTATTAGTTTTTTTTATTGTCTTCGTCCTGTGTTTTGTGTGCCCAATGTTGTCAGTGTCCCTTCTGTGTTTTTATTGTCTTCGTCCTGTGTCGTGTGTGCCCAATGTTGCCAGTGTCCCTTCTGTGTTTTTATTGTCTTCGTCCTGTGTCGTGTGTGCCCAATGTTGCCAGTGTCCCTTCTGTTTTGTCTAAGGTTTATTAGTTTTTTTTATTGTCTTCGTCCTGTGCCTTGTGTGCCCAATGTTGTCAGTGTCCCTTCTGTGTTTTTATTGTCTTCGTCCTGTGTCGTGTGTGCTCAATGTTCCCAGTGTCCCTTCTGTTTTGTCTAAGGTTTATTGTTTTTTTTTATTGTCTTCGTCCTGTGTCGTGTGTGCTCAATGTTGCCAGTGTCCCTTCTGTTTTGTCTAAGGTTTATTAGTTTTTTTTATTGTCTTTGTCCTGTGTCGTGTGTGCCCAATGTTGCCAGTGTCCCTTCTGTGTTTTTATTGTCTTCGACCTGTGTCGTGTGTGCTCAATGTTGCCAGTGTCCCTTCTGTTTTTTCTAAGGTTTATTAGTTTTTTTTATTGTCTTCGTCCTGTGTTTTGTGTGCCCAATGTTGCCAGTGTCCCTTCTGTGTTTTTATTGTCTTCGTCCTGTGTCGTGTGTGCCCAATGTTGCCAGTGTCCCTTCTGTTTTGTCTAAGGTTTATTAGTTTTTTTTATTGTCTTCGTCCTGTGTTTTGTGTGCCCAATGTTGCCAGTGTCCCTTCTGTGTTTTTATTGTCTTCGTCCTGTGTCGTGTGTGCTCAATGTTGCCAGTGTCCCTTCTGTTTTGTCTAAGGTTTATTAGTTTTTTTTATTGTCTTCGTCCTGTGTCGTGTGTGCCCAATGTTGCCAGTGTCCCTTCTGTGTTTTTATTGTCTTCGTCCTGTGTTTTGTGTGCCCAATGTTGCCAGTGTCCCTTCTGTTTTGTCTAAGGTTTATTAGTTTTTTTTATTGTCTTCGTCCTGTGTTTTGTGTGCCCAATGTTGCCAGTGTCCCTTCTGTGTTTTTATTGTCTTCGTCCTGTGTCGTGTGTGCCCAATGTTGCCAGTGTCCCTTCTGTGTTTTTATTGTCTTCGTCCTGTGTCGTGTGTGCCCAATGTTGCCAGTGTCCCTTCTGTTTTGTCTAAGGTTTATTAGTTTTTTTTATTGTCTTCGTCCTGTGTCGTGTGTGCCCAATGTTGCCAGTGTCCCTTCTGTGTTTTTATTGTCTTCGTCCTGTGTCGTGTGTGCTCAATGTTGCCAGTGTCCCTTCTGTTTTGTCTAAGGTTTATTAGTTTTTTTTTATTGTCTTCGTCCTGTGTCGTGTGTGCCCAATGTTGCCAGTGTCCCTTCTGTGTTTTTATTGTCTTCGTCCTGTGTTTTGTGTGCCCAATATTGCCTGTGTCCCTTCTGTTTTGTCTAAGGTTTATTAGTTTTTTTTATTGTCTTCGTCCTGTGTTTTGTGTGCCCAATGTTGCCAGTGTCCCTTCTGTGTTTTTATTGTCTTCGTCCTGTGTTTTGTGTGCCCAATGTTCCCAGTGTCCCTTCTGTTTTGTCTAAGGTTTATTGGTTTTTTCACATTGTCTTCGTCCTGTGTCTTGTGTGCCCAATGTTGCCAGTGTCCCTTCTGTTTTGTCTAAGGTTTATTGTTTTTTTATATTGTCTTCGTCCTGTGTTTTGTGTGCCCAATGTTGCCAGTGTCCCTTCTGTTTTGTCTAAGGTTTATTGTTTTTTTCATATTGTCTTCGTCCTGTGTCTTGTGTGCCCAATGTTGCCAGTGTCCCTTCTGTTTTGTCTAAGGTTTATTGTTTGTTTTTATTGTTTTCGTCCTGTGTCGTGTGTGCCCAATGTTGCCAGTGTCCCTTCTGTGTTTTTACTGTCTTCGTCCTGTGCCTTGTGTGCTCAATGGTGCCAGTGTCCCTTCTGTTTTGTCTAAGGTTTATTAGTTTTTTTTATTGTCTTCGTCCTGTGTCGTGTGTGCCCAATGTTGCCAGTGTCCCTTCTGTGTTTTTATTGTCTTCGTCCTGTGTTTTGTGTGCCCAATGTTCCCAGTGTCCCTTCTGTTTTGTCTAAGGTTTATTAGTTTTTTTTATTGTCTTCGTCCTGTGTCGTGTGTGCCCAATGTTGCCAGTGTCCCTTCTGTGTTTTTATTGTCTTCGTCCTGTGTCGTGTGTGCTCAATGTTGCCAGTGTCCCTTCTGTTTTGTCTAAGGTTTATTAGTTTTATTTATTGTCTTCGTCCTGTGTTTTGTGTGCCCAATGTTGCCAGTGTCCCTTCTGTGTTTTTATTGTCTTCGTCCTATGTCGTGTGTGCTCAATGTTCCCAGTGTCCCTTCTGTTTTGTCTAAGGTTTATTAGTTTATTTTATTGTCTTCGTCCTGTGTTTTGTGTGCCCAATGTTGCCAGTGTCCCTTCTGTGTTTTTATTGTCTTCGTCCTGTGTTTTGTGTGCCCAATGTTGCCAGTGTCCCTTCTGTGTTTTTATTGTCTTCGTCCTGTGCCTTGTGTGCCCAATGTTGCCAGTGTCCCTTCTGTTTTGTCTAAGCTTTATTAGTTTTTTTTATTGTCTTCGTCCTGTGTCGTGTGTGCCCAATGTTGCCAGTGTCCCTTCTGTGTTTTTATTGTCTTCGTCCTGTGTCGTGTGTGCTCAATGTTCCCAGTGTCCCTTCTGTTTTGTCTAAGGTTTATTAGTTTTTTTTGATTGTCATCGTCCTGTGTCGTGTGTGCCCAATGTTGCCAGTGTCCCTTCTGTGTTTTTATTGTCTTCGTCCTGTGTTTTGTGTGCCCAATGTTGCCAGTGTCCCTTCTGTTTTGTCTAAGGTTTATTAGTTTTTTTTATTGTCTTCGTCCTGTGTCGTGTGTGCCCAATGTTGCCAGTGTCCCTTCTGTGGTTTTATTGTCTTCGTCCTGTGTTTTGTGTGCCCAATGTTGCCAGTGTCCCTTCTGTTTTGTCTAAGGTTTATTAGTTTTTTTTATTGTCTTCGTCCTGTGTCGTGTGTGCCCAATGTTGCTAGTGTCCCTTCTGTGGTTTTATTGTCTTCGTCCTGTGTCGTGTGTGCCCAATGTTGCCAGTGTCCCTTCTGTTTTGTCTAAGGTTTATTAGTTTTTTTTATTGTCTTCGTCCTGTGTTTTGTGTGCCCAATGTTGCCAGTGTCCCTTCTGTGTTTTTATTGTCTTCGTCCTGTGTCGTGTGTGCTCAATGTTGCCAGTGTCCCTTCTGTTTTGTCTAAGGTTTATTAGTTTTTTTTATTGTCTTCGTCCTGTGTTTTGTGTGCCCAATGTTGCCAGTGTCCCTTCTGTGTTTTTATTGTCTTCGTCCTGTGTCGTGTGTGCTCAATGTTGCCAGTGTCCCTTCTGTTTTGTGTAAGGTTTATTAGTTTTTTTTTATTGTCTTCGTCCTGTGTCGTGTGTGCCCAATGTTGCCAGTGTCCCTTCTGTGTTTTTATTGTCTTCGTCCTGTGTCGTGTGTGCCCAATGTTGCCAGTGTCCCTTCTGTTTTGTCTAAGGTTTATTAGTTTTTTTTATTGTCTTCGTCCTGTGTTTTGTGTGCCCAATGTTGTCAGTGTCCCTTCTGTGTTTTTATTGTCTTCGTCCTGTGTCGTGTGTGCCCAATGTTGCCAGTGTCCCTTCTGTGTTTTTATTGTCTTCGTCCTGTGTCGTGTGTGCCCAATGTTGCCAGTGTCCCTTCTGTTTTGTCTAAGGTTTATTAGTTTTTTTTATTGTCTTCGTCCTGTGCCTTGTGTGCCCAATGTTGTCAGTGTCCCTTCTGTGTTTTTATTGTCTTCGTCCTGTGTCGTGTGTGCTCAATGTTCCCAGTGTCCCTTCTGTTTTGTCTAAGGTTTATTGTTTTTTTTTATTGTCTTCGTCCTGTGTCGTGTGTGCTCAATGTTGCCAGTGTCCCTTCTGTTTTGTCTAAGGTTTATTAGTTTTTTTTATTGTCTTTGTCCTGTGTCGTGTGTGCCCAATGTTGCCAGTGTCCCTTCTGTGTTTTTATTGTCTTCGACCTGTGTCGTGTGTGCTCAATGTTGCCAGTGTCCCTTCTGTTTTTTCTAAGGTTTATTAGTTTTTTTTATTGTCTTCGTCCTGTGTTTTGTGTGCCCAATGTTGCCAGTGTCCCTTCTGTGTTTTTATTGTCTTCGTCCTGTGTCGTGTGTGCCCAATGTTGCCAGTGTCCCTTCTGTTTTGTCTAAGGTTTATTAGTTTTTTTTATTGTCTTCGTCCTGTGTTTTGTGTGCCCAATGTTGCCAGTGTCCCTTCTGTGTTTTTATTGTCTTCGTCCTGTGTCGTGTGTGCTCAATGTTGCCAGTGTCCCTTCTGTTTTGTCTAAGGTTTATTAGTTTTTTTTATTGTCTTCGTCCTGTGTCGTGTGTGCCCAATGTTGCCAGTGTCCCTTCTGTGTTTTTATTGTCTTCGTCCTGTGTTTTGTGTGCCCAATGTTGCCAGTGTCCCTTCTGTTTTGTCTAAGGTTTATTAGTTTTTTTTATTGTCTTCGTCCTGTGTTTTGTGTGCCCAATGTTGCCAGTGTCCCTTCTGTGTTTTTATTGTCTTCGTCCTGTGTCGTGTGTGCCCAATGTTGCCAGTGTCCCTTCTGTGTTTTTATTGTCTTCGTCCTGTGTCGTGTGTGCCCAATGTTGCCAGTGTCCCTTCTGTTTTGTCTAAGGTTTATTAGTTTTTTTTATTGTCTTCGTCCTGTGTCGTGTGTGCCCAATGTTGCCAGTGTCCCTTCTGTGTTTTTATTGTCTTCGTCCTGTGTCGTGTGTGCTCAATGTTGCCAGTGTCCCTTCTGTTTTGTCTAAGGTTTATTAGTTTTTTTTTATTGTCTTCGTCCTGTGTCGTGTGTGCCCAATGTTGCCAGTGTCCCTTCTGTGTTTTTATTGTCTTCGTCCTGTGTTTTGTGTGCCCAATATTGCCTGTGTCCCTTCTGTTTTGTCTAAGGTTTATTAGTTTTTTTTATTGTCTTCGTCCTGTGTTTTGTGTGCCCAATGTTGCCAGTGTCCCTTCTGTGTTTTTATTGTCTTCGTCCTGTGTTTTGTGTGCCCAATGTTCCCAGTGTCCCTTCTGTTTTGTCTAAGGTTTATTGGTTTTTTCACATTGTCTTCGTCCTGTGTCTTGTGTGCCCAATGTTGCCAGTGTCCCTTCTGTTTTGTCTAAGGTTTATTGTTTTTTTATATTGTCTTCGTCCTGTGTTTTGTGTGCCCAATGTTGCCAGTGTCCCTTCTGTTTTGTCTAAGGTTTATTGTTTTTTTCATATTGTCTTCGTCCTGTGTCTTGTGTGCCCAATGTTGCCAGTGTCCCTTCTGTTTTGTCTAAGGTTTATTGTTTGTTTTTATTGTTTTCGTCCTGTGTCGTGTGTGCCCAATGTTGCCAGTGTCCCTTCTGTGTTTTTACTGTCTTCGTCCTGTGCCTTGTGTGCTCAATGGTGCCAGTGTCCCTTCTGTTTTGTCTAAGGTTTATTAGTTTTTTTTATTGTCTTCGTCCTGTGTCGTGTGTGCCCAATGTTGCCAGTGTCCCTTCTGTGTTTTTATTGTCTTCGTCCTGTGTTTTGTGTGCCCAATGTTCCCAGTGTCCCTTCTGTTTTGTCTAAGGTTTATTAGTTTTTTTTATTGTCTTCGTCCTGTGTCGTGTGTGCCCAATGTTGCCAGTGTCCCTTCTGTGTTTTTATTGTCTTCGTCCTGTGTCGTGTGTGCTCAATGTTGCCAGTGTCCCTTCTGTTTTGTCTAAGGTTTATTAGTTTTATTTATTGTCTTCGTCCTGTGTTTTGTGTGCCCAATGTTGCCAGTGTCCCTTCTGTGTTTTTATTGTCTTCGTCCTGTGTCGTGTGTGCTCAATGTTCCCAGTGTCCCTTCTGTTTTGTCTAAGGTTTATTAGTTTATTTTATTGTCTTCGTCCTGTGTTTTGTGTGCCCAATGTTGCCAGTGTCCCTTCTGTGTTTTTATTGTCTTCGTCCTGTGTTTTGTGTGCCCAATGTTGCCAGTGTCCCTTCTGTGTTTTTATTGTCTTCGTCCTGTGCCTTGTGTGCCCAATGTTGCCAGTGTCCCTTCTGTTTTGTCTAAGCTTTATTAGTTTTTTTTATTGTCTTCGTCCTGTGTCGTGTGTGCCCAATGTTGCCAGTGTCCCTTCTGTGTTTTTATTGTCTTCGTCCTGTGTCGTGTGTGCTCAATGTTCCCAGTGTCCCTTCTGTTTTGTCTAAGGTTTATTAGTTTTTTTTGATTGTCATCGTCCTGTGTCGTGTGTGCCCAATGTTGCCAGTGTCCCTTCTGTGTTTTTATTGTCTTCGTCCTGTGTTTTGTGTGCCCAATGTTGCCAGTGTCCCTTCTGTTTTGTCTAAGGTTTATTAGTTTTTTTTATTGTCTTCGTCCTGTGTCGTGTGTGCCCAATGTTGCCAGTGTCCCTTCTGTGGTTTTATTGTCTTCGTCCTGTGTTTTGTGTGCCCAATGTTGCCAGTGTCCCTTCTGTTTTGTCTAAGGTTTATTAGTTTTTTTTATTGTCTTCGTCCTGTGTCGTGTGTGCCCAATGTTGCCAGTGTCCCTTCTGTGGTTTTATTGTCTTCGTCCTGTGTCGTGTGTGCCCAATGTTGCCAGTGTCCCTTCTGTTTTGTCTAAGGTTTATTAGTTTTTTTTATTGTCTTCGTCCTGTGTTTTGTGTGCCCAATGTTGCCAGTGTCCCTTCTGTGTTTTTATTGTCTTCGTCCTGTGTCGTGTGTGCTCAATGTTGCCAGTGTCCCTTCTGTTTTGTGTAAGGTTTATTAGTTTTTTTTTATTGTCTTCGTCCTGTGTCGTGTGTGCCCAATGTTGCCAGTGTCCCTTCTGTGTTTTTATTGTCTTCGTCCTGTGTCGTGTGTGCCCAATGTTGCCAGTGTCCCTTCTGTTTTGTCTAAGGTTTATTAGTTTTTTTTATTGTCTTCGTCCTGTGTTTTGTGTGCCCAATGTTGCCAGTGTCCCTTCTGTGTTTTTATTGTCTTCGTCCTGTGTCGTGTGTGCCCAATGTTGCCAGTGTCCCTTCTGTGTTTTTATTGTCTTCGTCCTGTGTCGTGTGTGCCCAATGTTGCCAGTGTCCCTTCTGTTTTGTCTAAGGTTTATTAGTTTTTTTTATTGTCTTCGTCCTGTGCCTTGTGTGCCCAATGTTGTCAGTGTCCCTTCTGTGTTTTTATTGTCTTCGTCCTGTGTCGTGTGTGCTCAATGTTCCCAGTGTCCCTTCTGTTTTGTCTAAGGTTTATTGTTTTTTTTTATTGTCTTCGTCCTGTGTCGTGTGTGCTCAATGTTGCCAGTGTCCCTTCTGTTTTGTCTAAGGTTTATTAGTTTTTTTTATTGTCTTTGTCCTGTGTCGTGTGTGCCCAATGTTGCCAGTGTCCCTTCTGTGTTTTTATTGTCTTCGACCTGTGTCGTGTGTGCTCAATGTTGCCAGTGTCCCTTCTGTTTTGTCTAAGGTTTATTAGTTTTTTTTATTGTCTTCGTCCTGTGTTTTGTGTGCCCAATGTTGCCAGTGTCCCTTCTGTGTTTTTATTGTCTTCGTCCTGTGTCGTGTGTGCCCAATGTTGCCAGTGTCCCTTCTGTTTTGTCTAAGGTTTATTAGTTTTTTTTATTGTCTTCGTCCTGTGTTTTGTGTGCCCAATGTTGCCAGTGTCCCTTCTGTGTTTTTATTGTCTTCGTCCTGTGTCGTGTGTGCTCAATGTTGCCAGTGTCCCTTCTGTTTTGTCTAAGGTTTATTAGTTTTTTTTATTGTCTTCGTCCTGTGTCGTGTGTGCCCAATGTTGCCAGTGTCCCTTCTGTGTTTTTATTGTCTTCGTCCTGTGTTTTGTGTGCCCAATGTTGCCAGTGTCCCTTCTGTTTTGTCTAAGGTTTATTAGTTTTTTTTATTGTCTTCGTCCTGTGTTTTGTGTGCCCAATGTTGCCAGTGTCCCTTCTGTGTTTTTATTGTCTTCGTCCTGTGTCGTGTGTGCCCAATGTTGCCAGTGTCCCTTCTGTGTTTTTATTGTCTTCGTCCTGTGTCGTGTGTGCCCAATGTTGCCAGTGTCCCTTCTGTTTTGTCTAAGGTTTATTAGTTTTTTTTATTGTCTTCGTCCTGTGTCGTGTGTGCCCAATGTTGCCAGTGTCCCTTCTGTGTTTTTATTGTCTTCGTCCTGTGTCGTGTGTGCTCAATGTTGCCAGTGTCCCTTCTGTTTTGTCTAAGGTTTATTAGTTTTTTTTTATTGTCTTCGTCCTGTGTCGTGTGTGCCCAATGTTGCCAGTGTCCCTTCTGTGTTTTTATTGTCTTCGTCCTGTGTTTTGTGTGCCCAATATTGCCTGTGTCCCTTCTGTTTTGTCTAAGGTTTATTAGTTTTTTTTATTGTCTTCGTCCTGTGTTTTGTGTGCCCAATGTTGCCAGTGTCCCTTCTGTGTTTTTATTGTCTTCGTCCTGTGTCGTGTGTGCCCAATGTTGCCAGTGTCCCTTCTGTTTTGTCTAAGGTTTATTAGTTTTTTTATTGTCTTCGTCCTGTGTCGTGTGTGCCCAATGTTGCCAGTGTCCCTTCTGTGTTTTTATTGTCTTCGTCCTGTGTCGTGTGTGCTCAATGTTGCCAGTGTCCCTTCTGTTTTGTCTAAGGTTTATTAGTTTTTTTTTATTGTCTTCGTCCTGTGTCGTGTGTGCCCAATGTTGCCAGTGTCCCTTCTGTGTTTTTATTGTCTTCGTCCTGTGTCGTGTGTGCCCAATGTTGCCAGTGTCCCTTCTGTTTTGTCTAAGGTTTATTAGTTTTTTTTATTGTCTTCGTCCTGTGTTTTGTGTGCCCAATGTTGCCAGTGTCCCTTCTGTTTTGTCTAAGGTTTAGTAGTTTTTTTTATTGTCTTCGTCCTGTGTTTTGTGTGCCCAATGTTGCCAGTGTCCCTTCTGTGTTTTTATTGTCTTCGTCCTGTGTTTTGTGTGCCCAATGTTGCCAGTGTCCCTTCTGTTTTGTCTAAGGTTTATTAGTTTTTTTTATTGTCTTCGTCCTGTGTCGTGTGTGCCCAATGTTGCCAGTGTCCCTTCTGTGTTTTTATTGTCTTCGTCCTGTGTCGTGTGTGCCCAATGTTGCCAGTGTCCCTTCTGTTTTGTCTAAGGTTTATTAGTTTTTTTTATTGTCTTCGTCCTGTGTCGTGTGTGCCCAATGTTGCCAGTGTCCCTTCTGTGTTTTTATTGTCTTCGTCCTGTGTCGTGTGTGCCCAATGTTGCCAGTGTCCCTTCTGTTTTGTCGAAGGTTTATTAGTTTTTTTTTATTGTCTTCGTCGTGTGTGCCCAATGTTGCCAGTGTCCCTTCTGTGTTTTTATTGTCTTCGTCCTGTGTCGTGTGTGCCCAATGTTGCCAGTGTCCCTTCTGTTTTGTCTAAGGTTTATTAGTTTTTTTTATTGTCTTCGTCCTGTGTCGTGTGTGCCCAATGTTGCCAGTGTCCCTTCTGTGGTTTTATTGTCTTCGTCCTGTGTCGTGTGTGCCCAATGTTGCCAGTGTCCCTTCTGTTTTGTCTAAGGTTTATTAGTTTTTTTTATTGTCTTCGTCCTGTGTCGTGTGTGCCCAATGTTGCCAGTGTCCCTTCTGTGTTTTTATTGTCTTCGTCCTGTGTCGTGTGTGCCCAATGTTGCCAGTGTCCCTTCTGTTTTGTCTAAGGTTTATAAGTTTTTTTTATTGTCTTCGTCCTGTGTCGTGTGTGCACAATGTTGCCAGTGTCCCTTCTGTGGTTTTATTGTCTTCGTCCTGTGTCGTGTGTGCCCAATGTTGCCAGTGTCCCTTCTGTTTTGTCTAAGGTTTATTAGTTTTTTTTATTGTCTTCGTCCTGTGTCGTGTGTGCCCAATGTTGCCAGTGTCCCTTCTGTGGTTTTATTGTCTTCGTCCTGTGTCGTGTGTGCCCAATGTTGCCAGTGTCCCTTCTGTTTTGTCTAAGGTTTATTAGTTTTTTTTATTGTCTTCGTCCTGTGTCGTGTGTGCCCAATGTTGCCAGTGTCCCTTCTGTGTTTTTATTGTCTTCGTCCTGTGTCGTGTGTGCCCAATGTTGCCAGTGTCCCTTCTGTTTTGTCTAAGGTTTATTAGTTTTTTTTTATTGTCTTCGTCCTGTGTCGTGTGTGCCCAATGTTGCCAGTGTCCCTTCTATGCTTTTATTGTCGTCGTCCTGTGTCGTGTGTGCCCAATGTTGCCAGTGTCCCTTCTGTTTTGTCTAAGGTTTATTAGTTTTTTTTATTGTCTTCGTCCTGTGTCGTGTGTGCCCAATGTTGCCAGTGTCCCTTCTGTGTTTTTATTGTCTTCGTCCTGTGTCGTGTGTGCCCAATGTTGCCAGTGTCCCTTCTGTGTTTTTATTGTCTTCGTCCTGTGTCGTGTGTGCCCAATGTTGCCAGTGTCCCTTCTGTTTTGTCTAAGGTTTATTGTTTTTTTTATTGTCTTCGTCCTGTGTCGTGTGTGCCCAATGTTGCCAGTGTCCCTTCTGTGTTTTTATTGTCTTCGTCCTGTGTCGTGTGTGCTCAATGGTGCCAGTGTCCCTTCTGTTTTGTCTAAGGTTTATTAGTTTTTTTTACTGTCTTAGTCCTGTGCCTTGTGTGCCCAATGTTGCCAGTGTCCCTTCTGTGGTTTTATTGTCTTCGTCCTGTGTCGTGTGTGCCCAATGTTGCCAGTGTCCCTTCTGTTTTGTCTAAGGTTTATTAGTTTTTTTTATTGTCTTCGTCCTGTGTCGTGTGTGCCCAATGTTGCCAGTGTCCCTTCTGTGGTTTTATTGTCCTCGTCCTGTGTTTTGTGTGCCCAATGTTCCCAGTGTCCCTTCTGTTTTGTCTAAGGTTTTTCTTAGCCATGAAGGATTTTAATTAATTTCAACATACGCGACTTTATTCTTCTGCCACATGATTAAATATGTTTTGTTGTATTTCATAAATATGTTCATTATATATATATGTATATATGATTGACAGTAGAGTAGTAAGGACGATTTAAAGACTAAGCATTCATTCTGGTGGAGTACTGCACAACAAATATCATTCGTTCATTTTGTAACATGGGCTTTTAAGATATATATTTTACGGATGGACCCATATATTATACTTCCTGTGTACTCAATACAACATTATGATCAAGTTTGTCAGTTACTTGCTGCAGGTCGGTGGTTTTCTCCGGGTACTCCGTTTCTGCCACAAATAAAACTGACTGCCACGATACAATTGAAATATTGTTGAAAGTGGCGTTAAACACCATAACCCTGAGACTATTATACTTCCTTAAGCTAGTTTTGACTGAATTTACGATCAATATAAATTGAATAAAACGGTGGTTTTGGCACACCAGTCCGTACTAGACAAATGTTAGTAGAAAACGTGTAATGCACCTAGTTTTGAACAATTGTGTTCGAGTCTGTCAAATTAAAAAGAGGCAAATAGTTTATTTGACTATTTTAATAGAATTCAGGATAGCTATATAAACTGAGTTTATAAATTTCTTTTATTTGAAAAAAATACATCTCTACTGTTTTAGAGCTGGAACATTAAATACCATCTTCCGGTCCATTTTAATTGATTTGTAAGACACAAATTTAGTACTATTATAAAAATCATACTTAAAACGTAATGGAAAACGTGATGATACTGATTACTTTCTAAAGAATATATTACTGCACATTTAAGGATTCAAAAAGGTGAGCTTTTTAGAAGGAACGACAAGCTTGGAGATACCAATGTGGGTAACCAGAAGCCGTAGATCGAAGGACAAAGAATATAAAGGACAAACAATGCTCTACAAAACAATACATAGAAAACAATAGATCGAGCAACACTAACGCCACTGACACCCGGGGGTGAACACAAGTACTCCGGAAGGTTTAACAGTTCTTCTCTACATGCGATATATGTCGTGTTATTTTTAATCGACACGAACATCATCTTACATGGGAATCGTGTTGGACATTATAATTATGAAAATCTAGAATGAACAATTTATTCTATGCTGTGTCGAGAAAAATACTCGATTAGCTTTCCGTACCAAACAGTAAATACGTATTTTCTTATATTCGTTTTACAAGCAATTGTAAATGATAATCGATTCATCCCTAATTAACTCCACGTGCCGCATATTAAGTTCTGAAAGGCAAATCGTCTGGGTCAAAATTAATAGCTTCAGAATCAAGACACAGGATCTACAAAATGCATGCATTGTCAAGTAAAATATTGGTAAAAATAAAAACAAGACACATGGTCTGCAATATGCATGCATTGTCAAGTAATAATGTTAAAAACGGATGTTTGAATGACGAACTTGATATATCGGAAATAATGTATGTCAATACATTATTGCATAACCACATCGATAATGCATTGGTTAGCGTGCTCGCATAGAGTGCGGTTGTTCATGGGTTCTAGGTCCGGTCAGGTCACCAAAGACTATAGAATTGGTATTTGCTATTTATTCGCTGGCTCGGAATCAAGATAATGTGTCCAAGTGGAGCGACATGTCTACAAGAGGACTGTTGTTTCAGTTAGCTAGGCATTATAAAAATATAATTTAGCGTGATCGTCTAATACAAAGCGGACATCATCATCATTATCATTTCATTGCATTTTACTAGTTCTAGCATTCATATATCTGCGTAATCACTCACTATCTCACTTACACTATTGAATTCAATTTACATGTGTGTTACATTGTTTATTACTGAAAAACACTTCAAAAGACCAGATTTGACTTATGCTCTGATTGCCACAACATACAAACCAGTAAGCAAATTAAACCAAGAAAGACAACTCGTATGCAAATTATGTCAACAGTAAAATAATCCCAGTAATCCCATTAACTCAACGAGGTATTCATTATTTACCCATATGAAAAAAGTATTAAATATACTCCTCAAATCAACCATTAATATACTAAATATATTCAACTCCATCATGTCTCATTAGGTAAAGTAAATCAAACTAGTGTATTGGCTGGTAATTTGTTATGACATTTAATAAATTTCATAAAATGAAAAACATCAGTATTCAACAATCAACCGGCCATCAAGTCAAACTTGTGACATTAACTATTGGGTGAACCAATAGGAAAGTAATAATAACCGCTGGGTAGCCCAAAGCGGTGAGTCTTTTGATAAATTCCGCCAAGGAAGACGAACCTTAGTTTGTTCACGGTATACATCTTTTTATAATATATAATTTTCATCAGTATTTATATCCTACATTGTACATATTCGCTATTGATATGTGATGCATGTTAGCTATTTATGACACGAATGCAATGACAATGTATCGGTTAAAGCCACGATATAGCTGAAATATTGATGCGGATATCTTAAAACGCTAAACACTAATCAATCAATCAACGGAATGTTACATATCTACTACGGGGGCCCAGGTGGCTCAATGAGTTAGGTAGTTGGATTACCTAACAATTCATACAAGCCTATCACCAATACGGCTTGGGTTCGCGCCCGTCTTTGTAAATTGCAAAAAAGGGTGCACTCGACTCGCAGCCACTAGTGATAAAATTTACCAGTTGCTTGTCCATGGTCGGTGGTTCTCTCCAGGTACTCCGGCTTCTTCCACCACTAAAACTAGTTGCCATGATATAGCTGAAATATTGCTGAAAGTGGCTTTAAAACACCAAAAATAAAAAATCAATCAATCATATCTACTACGTATATGTGTAGGTACAGTAGTTATAAACAGAGACAATAGTACATCCTGGTTTAGTACAAATAGACTGCAAAATACGTAATGTATATACTGATGTTTCCGGTATCTTCAATAAATAGTTAACAAATATCATCTCGCTGACATCTATATTCTAAAACAATAATTGAAGCGATACGATATATGACGTTCAGTGATCTAAGATGACAGGTGATTGTTCGTTTTGTTGATCTTGGAGGAATTGTTGTCGAATTAAACATATTTAATTTCTTCAAAATATTAGCAATGGCGATTGTTGTTTAAACTTTTCTGCCATAAGATTGTACTTTACAAAAAAATGATCTTTTGTCGTCAGTTTAATTTCCGTTTCCGTGAAGAGTTTAAAAAAACCATCTGCAAACGCGTGGTTCCTACACAATCTACTACAAATAATGTATAACTAAATCGTGCACTAATTGTACTTGATTGAAATTCTTACATTGTATATCAAATATAATTAGTCTGTGAATTGTGATGTTAATTTTGATCATTGTTAATGTTCAGTAATACTGGCATTTGATCACTTACACACGATATAATAAATATTAAAATAAGAAAATTAATAAGAAAGGTCACGATGTAAATAGAATCAATCAGACAATTGAATGAACAATAAGACATAGTTACTCGGATTTGCCCGTTAGTAAAACACGACGTGTGTGTTGTAAGAAACAGGCACCGAAAACTCTTATTGAGCGCCTGGTTTCACCCCCAGATTTTGGAGGGGTCCTTGTTGCTTTTCCGTTTAGCTTTCAGTGGTGTTGTGCTTTTGTTGTGTTGTTTGTCGTCGTTTTGTGTCTAGTATTCAATGTTCCAGGTGTCTCTGGATTGCCTTGCTTTATCTACGGCTTAATAAGTATGCTATAAATGCATCTTTTAGTATTAAGATTGTTTGGATGTTAAGAATGTGACGCAGATTAAGAAACGATAAACCTCGAGTGATTAAATCAAGACAACGGTAAAGAAATTGGTGATTAAAAGAAAAAAACGATAAGAGTGCTAAGCTTCAGTATCAAATTTAAGACGTTTCATTAAAAAAAAAATACAAGACGTTAATGATTGTAGCAAAGTGAAGTAGATTTAAAACATGTTCGTTTTCGTCATATATAGTTATACTTTTGATGTGATTACTGGCGACATTGACCTAGTTGACAACATTAAACTACATGGTTTGTTGGCTAAGGATCCACAATATCAATAACCACATGCATTAGTTGGAAACATAATTATAAAATCCTAATGGACTTTGTCTAAGATTATAATATAAGATGGACAAAACGAGCATTTGGGGAAAACAGTTAACATCACTCGTTCAACATCGTATTGGAAAATTACAGGGATGAATGCGTACTATTGTAGATTCGATTGTCAAGGTCTCGATCTACTTTTTACCAAGAATCAGCCAGACCTCAAGACAAAATATATGATAATTCTAGCTGACAAAGTCATAAATAAAATTGTATCTGTGTGCAAGACACATTACTTTCAATCTGATGAAAGAACGCGAATTCAATGACGCACCTGGTAATGCTACATATACACTTCCTACCCACTAAAATAATAAAAATACAATAGAAATAAGATATCTTACATTAAATGAGAGAAACTTCCCAGACTAATTCATACCGCAGACATAAATATCTTGTAAATATGTCAGATTATGAAAGGTCTGTAGAGTGCTATGTACTCATATAAATCTATAATACTTCGTACGTGATATCCAGTTAAATCATCTAGCATTTTTTTTACATGTACAAAATGTACACTTCAGATAATGAAAAGATACATCATACCAGGTAGAATACTCTGACATTCTATGCATGTATACTTTGGATAATGATAACGTAGTCATATCCAGTAAAAGCATCTCACAGGATTTAGCTGTACACTAGATAGTTATAACGTACGTCATATCCAGTAAAAGCATCTGACATTCTTTACCTGTACACTTTAGATAGTGATAACGTACGTCATATCCAGTAAAATCATCTCACATTATTTAGCTGTACACTTTAGATAGTGATAACGTACGTCATATCCAGTAAAATCATCTCACATTATTTAGCTGCACACTTTAGATAGTGATAACGTAGTCATATCCAGTAAAAGCATCTCACATTATTTACCTGTACACTTTAGATAGTGATAACGTACGTCATATCCAGTAAAAGCATCTCACATTATTTAGCTGTACACTTTAGATAGTGATAACGTAGTAATATCCAGTAAAATCATCTCACATTATTTAGCTGCACACTTTAGATAGTGATAACGTAGTCATATCCAGTAAAAGTATCTCACATTATTTACCTGTACACTTTAGATAGTGATAACGTACGTCATATCCAGTAAAAGCATCTCACATTATTTAGCTGTACACTTTAGATAGTGATAACGTACGTCATATCCAGTAAAAGCATCTCACATTATTTAGCTGTACACTTTAGATAGTGATAACGTAGTCATATCCAGTAAAAGCATCTCACATTATTTAGCTGTACACTTTAGATAGTGATAACGTACGTCATATCCAGTAAATGCATCTCACATTATTTAGCTGTACACTTTAGATAGTGATAACGTAGGTCATATCCAGTAAAATCATCTCACATTATTTAGATGTACACTTTAGATAGTGATAACGTACGTCATATCCAGTAAAAGCATCTGACATTATTTACCTGTACACTTTAGATAGTGATAACGTACGTCATATCCAGTAAAAGCATCTCACATTATTTAGCTGTACACTTTAGATAGTGATAACGTACGTCATATCCAGTAAAAGCATCTGACATTCTTTACCTGTACACTTTAGATAGTGATAACGTACGTCATTTTCTTGAAGGGGATAGGGTTAGTACTTCGCTAATAGTAAATAACTACGTCTAGTAGGTTCAACTTGTATTTGATAATCTAACTTGGCAACGTTACGTAATAAATATGACGTTACGATGGTCAACGTCAGTTACTGTTCATAAACGTAATACTTAGAATTGCGGTATATCCATGACACTGGGGGCGCCAAGAAGTGAAAATGAAATTAAAAAATACATAATATCGCAAAAATTAAACCAATGAACTTAAAGTCTTTGTATGAAAAAAAATTAAGATTTCACTTTAGCACTTAATGCCTATGAATAACATTTACACTCCAATCATCCATTGTCGAAATTTGTCTCTTGCTTCCATCTTATATTTACGCTCTAGTGACGAAATATGTTGTGTTGACATGGAATTATCGTACACTTCTATCGGATACAGTTTAGAAATTGGACGATTTGTAAGTCCATAACTTGTGCGTAATTTTACAGCTCTGATTAGTCCATCTTTCTAGAATATTAGTTCGTCCACCACGGCTAACTTCCATGTAATTCTCGGCGAGTCATCATGAATCTGGACCACATCACCTACTTGAATGTTCTGGGTGTTTTTACCAAATGTCCTATGATATTCTCGTAACGACGTTAAATATTCGTTCTTCCATCTAGTTCCGAATTTCTGAATAATACCACGCTGAATCTGTAGACGACGGTTCCGATTTACGTGTGTATATGGTTCAGTGTCGTATATGTTCTTAATGTCTTTTTGCGGATATGGTAGACAAGTCATTCTCCGGCCACAAAGCAGATGAGACGGCGTTAACGATTCTGGTTCATTTAGATCTGATGACACATAAGTAATTGATCTATCGTTTAATGTAGCTTCTATTTCGGTTATAATTGTTTGTAATGTCTCTATATGAGAGAGAGAAAGCACCTTGTAGTGTTTAGGCGGGTCGATAAATCTCCAAGACGAAAAGTTCTAATTTTCTTATCGGTGAGGACAGTAACAGGTTTTAAGTGTTGGAAATATGTTCTATAGATGCTCCGGTGTAAAGGTAAATGTAAGTGTATGCATTTAAAGCCCCGAGAGATTTCACTTTGATAGAAAACGTTGATTGTTTACTTTTCCAAACGATGTCCTACATATTGACCCTCACTGGACTGCGCTATGTAAAAGTGCGTTCGAACAACTGTCTTGAGTATGCTTGAGTTGTTTATTGTAAATGCTCGAGAATGAGTTCTTCCTCTGATTCTACTGTTACAACACGTCATGATGACGGTAATAACGCTGATGATCCTTTTTCGCAATCAGACCTGACACAAACTATAAGTGACAGTCAATTCATCGATGATGACATGTACAGAATTATACAATCAAAGTTTGGACAACTAGACAGAACTAACTTTAAGCGAGAACTCCTGCAAAATACAGAAGCTGAAGGCTTGAAACCAATCAGAAATTCTTTGTTCGAATAAACAAGACAAAATGGAGACTGTTTACTGAATCCAGACTTGTCGAGCGTACAAATCGCGAACTTGGTGCGTCAATAGAAGTAAAACTTTCTGATGATATCTATATGCTCTTTCACTACCTAGAGGGCACATACACGATAGCTGATCTTAAACCGCTTCTATCTAGAAGCAGACGAAACACTAACACACAAAATGACAACGAGGACAGTAACATACATGATGTTGTTAACAAACTTACCAATAAAGGCATTAATCCTAATAACTCTTTTGTGCTGGCTACAATCCTAGAACTAAAACAAAGCTTCAATGAAAATATCCAGTCAACAGGTGACAAACTAGAAACACTCTCAAAGAAATTTGAGGACGAAAACAAAATGCTAAAACAAGAAATTATGTCCAAGGAATCTGAAATCACACAACTTAAAGCTGCGCTACAAGAGGAAAACACGCTAATGGTCGTCTTCGAGCGGATATTAAGCTGAAATCACAAGACTTAAGAGTGCAAGAAGAAAAGGTTCGTGCCACTGAAGAGCAGAGACAAAATGTGCTAACAAGAATAATAAATCGACTAGAATCAATAGATGGAAAATGGAAAACATTCTCCAATAAACCACGTTCATACAGTGATTCAGTGAAATATTCAGCCAACGAATGGCCGGCTAAACTGCCAACACAGGAGAATGGAAATGATACTCGTAATCTTCCCATTCTTAGTAAAGACACTGAGCAGTCTGTGCAAATTGAGAACACAATTCCAGATGATATGAGATCTACTGACAATAACTTTGCTCGATACAATCAGAATTTCGAAACAGAAAAGAAAAGACCAGATCATGAATTAAGATCAAGAGAACAGATCCATAAAATCGAAACTCATGTGACAAATGATAACACCGACTTATTCTGTGGAGTGTTTCGTCAAAGAACAAAGAATAATGTGAAAGCTGATTGTCCTTTTGAACTTGTTGATGCTGCAATTAGACAATATGCACAGAACAAAGGTGTTCATATATCTTACACTAAACTGATGAGAAAAAGAGATTTCAAAAACTATTATACTTACACATTAAGGGTAAATATTCACGAACATGATTTTGACACTGTTGAAACGGATCAAAATTTCTGGCCAAATGGTGTATATTGGCGAGATTATGTTCCCCGAAGTAGTTATTAAATGCAACAACTATGCATCTATTCCTGATTATGAATCTTAAGATTTTTTGTGTTATTATTGTAATATTTATGATGTTGATAAGGGTAACAACATGGAATATAAGGGGTGCAATGTACGGCACCTCATACTTTGAAAACTTGTTGGAAGAATCTGATGTTTGTATTGTTACTGAGCACTGGCTTAATCGATATAATATTTGCTTTTTGCATGAGATAGCTAAAGATTTTCGCGTTTTTTCATGTACTAGTTCAAGTACTTGCAATTCAAGCAAGGGGTCTGGTGGTGTAGCAATTCTTGTTAGAAAAACATGTGGTTATAAAACGAATGAATTAAATATTGAAAATGATAGAATTTGTGCTGTCAAGTTAGTCAAAAGAGGTTATGAAAATATATGTATAATAGGTGTTCTACTACCCTCTACTAACTATTCAGTTGAAGAATATCTGTCTTATTTTAGTACTGTATGTAGTATATATGAACAAATGTCAAGTGACTGCGTCACTATTGTATGTGGTGACTTTAACACAGATATATCATTGAATGTCAAGAACACAAAATCAAAACACCTTTTGAATTTTGTTGAAAGTAATAACATGTCACCTGCACCACTTATTACAGGTTGCAGAGGTCCTAAGTATACATACAGGTCTAAAGATGGTACTAGGAAAACATAGATTGATTATATTATGATTCCTGAATTTTTGTGTAATGGTTGTTCTGATCTAAAAGTTAGAAATGATTGTTTGTATAAAGTGTCCGATCATTATCCGATTTCTATTACTTTGGATACAAATTTGCTATGTAATACATCAAACAAGCTAGCCGTCGGACGTAAAGTGCTGCTGTGATCAAAGTCAGACGAATGGCAAAAACAATATTATAGAAGCGAACTAGATAAACTTTTGGATATTAATCTGTCGAACTACACAGTGAATGACGAATTTATAGAACAATTTAATTCGATATCAGTAAATGCCGTACATTCAGCTGCTATTTCCTGCATACCCACTGGGTACTTTCGACATTTTCTCAAGCCATATTGGAAATCTAATCAATTAAATCTCTACCATGATCAACAAAGACATGCTCGAAATCAGTGGATTTCCGAAGGTCGCGTACATGATAAAGACAATATTTACTTTATTGAGTATAAAACACGAAAGACCGAGTTTCGAAAGCGGAAACGTAGAGCTGAACGGCGTTGGAGAGAAGAAAAGTATGCTGATGTATCTGAAGCTGCGGAACTTGATATTAGCGAGTTTTATCGTGTTGTTCGCAAACAAAGACAAAAAAAATCTATAACCTCTTCAATGTCGTATAATGGTGTAACAGCAGAGACCAATAATGACATCTGCAAACTGTGGAGTAATTACTTTAGTGACTTATACACTCCATCAAATGATGCGACATTCCACAAATCGTTCTATGACACTGTTTCATCAAAAGTCAAGGACTATAGTGAACTTTCTCCGAAAACAACACAACCAATTCTCGATGAACCCTATACGATAGACGAAGTTACAGAACAAATACAGACATAAAAATGCAGAAAAGCTCCAGGACCTGATTATATAACAAATGAACATATTATTCATGGTGGTAAAGCGATTGTGAAATGGATGTGTTATATTTTCAATATGATGCATACGAGTGAATACGTTCCTTTTCTATACCGTCATGGAATAATTGTTCCTTTATATAAAGGAAACAACAAAGACAAAACATCCCCGAATAGCTATCGTGCAATAACGTTAACGTCCGTTATGGGAAAGGTGTACGAAAAAGTGGTTCTATCGCGTATTACCAAAATGTTAAATAATATTGGAATGACTTTTCCAGATCCTCTACAGTTTGGGTTCGTTCCTGAGCATGGTTCAATACCAGCCTCATACACACTTAACGAATGCATAAACTTTTTCCGTAATTGCAAATCGAAGCTTTTTGTTTGTTTTCTCGATAATCAGAAAGCCTTTGATAAAATATGGCATGACGGACTTTTTCTCAAATTAAAAGATTTAGGAGTAACTGATAAACTGTGGAATATACTATTTATGTCATATAAACAGGCTAGTGCGCATGTGCAGTATAATGGCTTTATTAGTAACAATTTTGCGATCTCCCAAGGGGTTGGACAAGGGAGAGTGATTTCTGCTTGGTTTTTCTCTCTTTACATAAATGATTTGATATCTGAACCGAAAGCCGTAAATAGTGGTATAAGCATTAGTGATCTGAATATTCCCGCTATCCTTCTTGCAGACGATACAACTTTACTCAGTACCTCTGCACATGGACTTCAAAGACTACTTGATTGTGTTCAAAACTATGCCTGTCGCTGGCGTCTGAAGTATAATGGAACGAAAAGCTGTTTAATGTTGTTTGACGGACATAAACAAAATGATTCTGAAATCTCCGTTCGGCTTGGAGAAACGTTCATTGAGAATAAAAACGAACATGTATACGCTGGCCATGGGACATTGATAACTCGGTCTGTCAAAACTACTGAAAGAACAAAAAGTGCGTCGAAAAAGTTAAAGAAAAATCTACACTCTCTTTACAACATTGGGGTCAACCCCAAGTGTATGACGCCTGTTACGAATGCCATGATTTGGAAACGTATGATTCTTCCTACAGGACTATATGCCTGCGAAATTTGGGGTGGACTTTCAAATACCGAAATAGACTTGTTAGAACGAACTCAAAGATATGCTGCTCGTTTTATTCAGTGTATGGACAAAACTTCTCCTATTGATTCAACAATTAGTAATTTGGGACTTTGGTCTATTGAATCCGTTACCGACAAATTTAAACTATTATTTTTTGGGCGTTTATGTAGAAGTAATTCGTCTACGACACATAAGAAACTGTTTCATATTCTGATCAGCCAAATTATTCTAGAGGAAGATGAAATCGAAAATACTATTACTTATGACCTGATCAAAACCCTTGTGAAATATGATATGTTTTCCTTTCTAGAGACTTTTGTTCATGAAACATTTATACCTAAAAAAGATTTATGGTCGAAAATTGTTCGTCAGTCAATTTCAATCTCTGAGGAAAATAGATGGCTTGAAAATATTGAAAATAGACCTGAACTTTTGAGATATTCAAAAATTCACAGCACTCTTACCGAACATAGACTTATACGTCTAACACTTGTATACCCAAATATCAAACGTGAACTACTCGTGTTGGTCAAACTGGGCTCTATGGCTATAAAGAAGGCAACCTGTCCATTATGTTGCGTCAATTCGAGCGATATTTTATTGCACTTAATTATGTCATGTCATGCGTTACTGACAGAAAGAAACAAACTACACTACACAATTGTTGATGTACTTCCAGTTCAAACATCAGTTGATATTTTCAACCTTGAAGAGAGTGACATTCTTCTAGTAATGCTTGGCTCCGTCGATCAAGATATCATACAAGAACTTTCGCCAGATTTATGGTCGATTATGATGTTTTACATAGCAAAATTTATGTATCCGTTGTATAAAAAAATCCAGCCAGTCTTCATTGAAAACAAATTTAACTTTGACTATTAGCCATAAACCTGCTGATCTCGTTCATGCACAACTTCATGTATGTTATATGTAAATATGTTGCTTTGTTTTGATATTTGATTTTGCTTTGTAAATCCTCATACCTATGGAGGAAATAAAGAGTCATTCTTGATTGAAATTCTTACATTGTATATCAAATATAATTAGTCTGTGAATTGTGATGATAATTTTGATCATTGTTAATGTTCAGTAATACTGGCATTTGATCACTTACACACGATATAATAAATATTAAAATAAGAAAATTAATAAGAAAGGTCACGATGTAAATGGAATCAATCAGACAATTGAATAAACAATAAGACATAGTTACTCGGATTTGCCCGTTAGTAAAACACGACGTGTGTGTTGTAAGAAACAGACACCGAAAACTCTTATTGAGCGCCTGGGTTCACCCCCAGATTTTGGAGGGGTCCTTGTTGCTTTTCCGTTTAGCTTTCAGTGGTGTGGTGCTTTTGCTGTGTTGTTTGTCGTCGTTCTGTATCTAGTATTCAATGTTCCAGGTGTCTCTGGATTGCCTTACTTTATATACTGCTTAATAAGTATGTTAAAAATGCATCTTTTAGTATTAAGACTGTTTGGATGTTAAGAATGTGACGCAGATTAAGAAACGATAAACCTCGAGTGATTAAATCAAGACAACGGTAAAGAAATTGGTGATTAAAAGAAAAAAACGATAAGAGTATTAAGTTTCAGTATCAAATTTAAGACGTTTCATTAAAAAAAAATACAAGACGTTAATGATTGTAGCAAAGTGAAGTAGATTTAAAACATGTTCGTTTTCGTCATATAGTTATACTTTTGATGTGATTACTGGCGACATTGACCTAGTTGACAACATTAAACTACATGGTTTGTTGGCTAAGGATCCACAATATCAATAACCACATGCATTAGTTGGAAACATAATTATAAAATCCTAATGGACTTTGTCTAAGATTATAATATAAGATGGACAAAACGAGCATTTGGGAAAAACAGTTAACATCACTCGTTCAACATCGTATTGGAAAATTACAGGGATGAATGCGTACTATTGTAGATTCGATTGTCAAGGTCTCGATCTACTTTTTACCAAGAATCAGCCAGACCTCAAGACAAAATATATGATCATTCTAGCTGACAAAGTCATAAATAAAATTTTATCTGTGTGCAAGACACATTACTTTCAATCTGATGAAAGAACGCGAATTCAATGACGCACCTGGTAATGCTACATATACACTTCCTACCCCTATAATAAAAATTCAATAGAAATAAGATATGTTACATTAAATGAGAGAAGCTTCCCAGACTAATTCATACCGCAGACATAAATATCTTGTAAATATGTCAGATTATGAAAGGTCTGTAGAGTGCTATGTACTCATAGAAATCTATATGCATGTACACTTCGTATGTGATATCCAGTTAAATCATCTAGCATTTTTTTACATGTACAAAATGTACACTTCAGATAATGAAAAGATACATCATACCAGGTAGAATACTCTGACATTCTATGCATGTATACTTTGGATAATGATAACGTAGTCATATCCAGTAAAAGCATCTCACATTATTTAGCTGTACACTTTAGATAGTGATAACGTACGTCATATCCAGTAAAAGCATCTCACATTATTTAGCTGTACACTTTAGATAGTGATAACGTACGTCATATCCAGTAAAAGCATCTGACATTCTTTACCTGTACACTTTAGATAGTGATACGTACGTCATATCCAGTAAAAGCATCTCACATTATTTAGCTGTACACTTTAGATAGTGATAACGTACGTCATATCCAGTAAAAGCATCTCACATTATTTAGCTGTACACTTTAGTTAGTGATAACGTACGTCATATCCAGTAAAAGCATCTCACATTATTTAGCTGTACACTTTAGTTAGTGATAACGTACGTCATATCCAGTAAAAGCATCTCACATTATTTAGCTGTACACTTTAGATAGTGATAACGTACGTCATATCCAGTAAAAGCATCTGTCATTCTTTACCTGTACACTTTAGATAGTGATAACGTACGTCATTTTCTTGAAGGGGATAGGGTTAGTACTTCGCTAATAGTAAATAACTACGTCTAGTAGGTTCAACCTGTATTTGATAATCTAACTTGGCAACGTTACGTAATAAATATGACGTTACGATGGTCAACGTTAGTTACTGTTCATAAACGTAATACTTAGAATTGCGGCAAATCCATGACACTGGGGGTGCCAAGAAGTGAAAATGAAATTAAAAAATACATAATATCACAAAAATTAAACCAATGAACTTAAAGTCTTTGTATGAAAAAAATAAAGATTTCACTTTAACACTTAATGTCTATGAATAACATTTACACTCCAATCGTCCATTGTCGAATTTTGTCTCTAGCTTCTATCTTAGATTTACGCTCTAGTGACGACATATGTTGTGTTGACATGGAATTATCGTACATTTCTATCGGATAGTTTAGAAATTGGACGATTTGTAAGTCCATAACTTGTGCGTAATTTTACAGCTCTGATTAGTCCATCCTTTCCGAATATTAGTTCGTCCACCACGGCTAACTTCCATGTGATTCTCGGCGAGTCACCATGAATCTGGACCACATCGCCTACTTTTATGTTCTGGGTGTTTTTACCAAATGTCCTATGATATTCTCGTAACGACGTTAAATATTCGTTCTTCCATCTAGTTCCGAATTTCTGAATAATATCACGCTGAATATGTAGACAATGGTTCAAATTTACGTGTGTATATGGTTCAGTGTCGTATATGTTCTTAATGTCTTTTTGCGGATATGGTAGACAAGTCATTCTCCGGCCACAAAGAAGATGACAGGGCGTTAACGGTTCTGGTTCATTTAGATCTGATGACACATAAGTAATTGGTCTATCGTTTAATGTAGCTTCTATTTCGGTAATAATTGTTTGTAATGTCTCTATATGAATACAGTTACTTCCCAACACTTTCTTCAAACTAATTTTCGTAAATCCGATCATGCGTTCCCAAAATCCGCCATACGAAGGTGCTCCTCTCGGAATAAATTTCCATACGGTACCATATTGGTTAAGTTTTTCTTGTAAAAACGGCGAATCAGTCAAGTGTTGAATTTCCTTACTAGCAGCTACATATGTTGAAGCGTTGTCGGAAATCGGATTTGTGACTTGAAAATCTCATGAAGGCTAGAATAAATGTCTCTTCACTCAGATTTGATACAATTTCAAGATGTATAGCTCTAGTCGAAGCACATGTGAATAAGCAAATGTAGACTTTAGATTTAGTGTTAACATAGTTCTTGACATATAATGGTCTTGCAAGTCTACTCCAGTCACAGAAAACGGGGTTGTTTCCTGTACTCACTCTAATAGGTTCTTACACGAGTCCTTATTGAAGATCTGGCATTTCTTCCATGAGTGTGAGAAATTCCGTCTATCACGAATGGAGCGTAGCGGAACGAATGGAAAGACGCTGAATTTCTCTCGCGAGTGGAAGAAATCCCAGATCTTCAATAAGGACGAGTGCAAGTACCTGTTTCTTCCGTTTCAACTTAAAAACAAAGCATGTTGATTTCATTCATTCATTCTCATGTCAATGTCATGTTTACTATATAAAATATTACAACGCCAAGTGCAATGCAGTAAATACACACTAAACCGCATTAAATCTATTAGGGGTAATCAGTTAAAATTGAGGTAAAATTTATATTTTAAGCTCTTTTAGATCTACTAAGACGACAATTATGTTACTACAGCAGTCGTAGAAGCGGACTCTTTTTTTTTTTTTTTTTAACCGCGGATTGGTTTAGACAGAGAATACCATCACACATATACACACAAAATATGCCGGGAATGGATGATAGACCTTCATCGATGAAAGGGGTTAGAGAAGACATTCATGTAAGTAAACAACAAATTTATTAATATTTCATCAAATTCAGTGGAAAAACTTAACAACTTTGTCCAGTTTTATCAATAACGTCGCCCGAGGCATTTTCCCATAATGCATCACTATACGTCATAATAAATGACCCCGATAGGTGGAGTTACTATCTCGTAACTTGGTAACTTCGTAACCAAGGTATTTCGTAACTCACCCAGACACTTGTTTTAGTACGAACTCTCGCGCCATTGGCGCTCGCCTAACTTCGTAGTGGACCCTAATCCCTGTTGGTCTAGTGATTAACTTTGTCTAGTGATCTTCCGGCTATGGGACATTAGCTCCCATATTAAATAATATGTCGGTATCGTCTGCCATTGTTGTTTTCTATTTGCGGCTGTCAACAAAAACCAAAAACACCTAATTCTAAAAATAGCGAATTTACGGAACTACTTTTTGCTGATTATACTCAGCCGATTTGATTGGCGGACAATGCCATGTAAGACAAGGTCACGCGCAGCTGTCTTTATGGTTTGTCTTATATAGAAAACGCATCAAAACGGAAGAAAAGTTCATCTTCAATTAATGTAGTTAATGAAATACACGTGTTTCCATTCCAAACGGGCCATTCGTTTTCGTTACAAATCCATGCTGGTCCGTTCATCCACAAGTCGTTTATATCCTTAAATTTCTCGGATGTTAATCCTCTCGTTAATATGTCAGCTGGATTCATGTCTGTAGAGCAATACTCTCATTGTTGATTTTTTTTTACAAGATTCTTAATTACTTTTACACGATTTGCAATAAAAGTCTTAAGTGGTATTATACACATTATCCAAATCAGTAAAATATGACTGTCAGACCAAAAATGTATCTCCATATCTCCTAGGTTGTAAAGTAAATGTCGAGCCAATCGTGCTCCTACTACAGCTCCCATCATTTCCAAGCCGTGAATGTACTCATTGAGCAACTTGTTATAAATACCGAGAAAATATTTTTGACAGTATCATTTACATTTGTTTCTTAATTAATATTTCTCAAAAAAGGTATGTTTTTTGCTACACTTCACACTAGGAGTCAAAACTTAAATTATAATTCTTTGTACTCTACGGGAACATGACATGCCATAAAGGATACATATAAAAAGGTCGGTGTGTAGAAATACCGCAAAGGACCTCCTTAATGCACTAAGGACCTATAAACTGCACTAAGGACATGTTAGAGTGGTGCAAATAGCACAAAGGACGTTTTAAATGAAAGATAATATAAAATTAAGTATATATTAAAAAAAACATGGTTTTTATTCTATGTAATTAGCGAGTTATACGTCTTTTTCATTGGCACGCGCCATATTGTTCTAGTTGTTTATTTTAATTATCACCTTGTCAGGAGCAATCAACCAGAACAATATACACTCGTTAGTTTCCGGAATCATATTGTTGAACAAATAAGAAGCTATCGTATTCATTAGTAAAAGTTGTTGTATCATTACTACAACTAAATAAAGTCCATCACAAAGACGAAAATAATTATAATACTATACATAGTTGTTGTTACAATCACATTTTGTGACTTGTTTGTTTTAAGAACCGTTTTATGTTTGTAAAGTTGTTATTTCAAAAAACTTCAAAAAATTACTCAAACCATATTATTTTTACAACATTTTCTCACAAAACAAATAAAATCTAAAACGGAAAATGTTGGTCGCATTGCTTCGTATTTACGATATTTTCGTTCAAAAAGTTCTATTCGTTATTTTAAAAATAAAGGTAATTGCTTGTTAAAGATCCAAACATTCAGTAGTAATACCGGTATAATTTGAGAAAGAGTTATATTAATTCCTTTTTTTTTTACAAAAAACCCCCACCACCGTTGCATTAAACGGTAAAGAAAAAAGGTGTGAAATTTTATTTCACAGCAGTTAAACATCACGTGTCAACAAATTCAAATCCTGACCTCCGGGCGTATATGATACTAGTATACCGACTGTTAATCCGATTATTATCACCAATAAACTTCATGATAGGAAATAGGAAAGTAATGGAAGAAGCACAGAAACTTGAATCCAACTATGGAATTGAAAATATGATTGTAGAAATTAGTAATATTTTACGAGACAGTGCAAAAAAATGTACACCTCAAAAAAGACAAAAGAAGAAACTAGGAAAACTTCAAGTATGGAATAATGATATATCCAATGCATATAAAGAAATAAAACAGACGAATATCAAATGGTGTAATGCAGGGAAACCAAAGGGAAATTATCCACTAGTAGAACATAGAAAAAGATGTAAGCAACAATTTAGAAGAGTATATCGCACTGAAATAGCTATGAGAGATCTTTGTTTAAAGGAAAAGGTAATGAACATTAGAACGAAAGATAGTAAAATCTTCCATATGCTAATAAACAGACAAAGACAGTCAATCCGTGGATGTATACAAGATCTGCATATTGACAATGAAGTAATGAGTGGAAAGCAAAATATCATAAATGGTTTTAGAAAACATTTTTCAAATCTGGCAGTGCCTATTTTTGATCCTGACTTCAATTACAAATCCTCAGATATGAAGAAATTAATACTGCATTATCAGTTATGAAAAAAGGAAAAGCAGCAGATGTCTTTGAACTAACTGTAGAAAACATACTGTACGGTGGGGATGCACTTTTATATATTATACACAAAATCATTGTGGCAATAACAAGAGAAGGACATATTCCCGATCTACTAAAAACAGGATTATTAACGCCTATATTCAAAAATAAAGGTTCCAAATTGCATGTTACAAATTACCGAGGTATCACTGTTACTCCAGTAGTCTGTAAAATTATAGAATCCATAATGAAGAATAGACTGAGACCAAAATGGGACCCACAACAATGTCCACTACAAAAAGGATTCACTAAAAACTCAGCCCCATTAAATGCTGCATTCATATTGGAAGAAGCCAGACGAGAAGCTCTAGATATAGGAAAACTTTTGACTATAATTCTATTGGATGCCAAGTCAGCTTTTGACGTTGTAGTACATAAAAATTTACTAAAGAAATTATATCATTTAGGAATACAAGACAAACACTGGACTCTAATAATGAGCTTACATACCAACGCTTCATCAGCTATTAAATTTAATGGACTAGTATCCGAAAATTTTAATATACTCGTCAAGGAGGAATACTAAGTGCTGACCTCTACAAAATATACATAGATCCATTGTTAAAACAACTACAACAGTCAAGATTAGGTATGAATATAGGACACATAGAATGTGGAGCAACAGCTTGTGCCGATGATATTACACTAAATTCCACAGACCCAACTGAAGCCCAAATCATGCTCAACATGGCATATAATTATAGTTGTATTGAACAGTATAAACTCCAACCGCAAAAAAGCGTGGTCATACAAATGGAAAGCAGAAAGAAAAGTAGACTCAATCCAATAGAGCTGAAGATGAAAGATACCATCTTATCAAATGTGGAAACCACAACACATTTAGGAATAAAACGTTCTCTAACAGATAAAAAAACCATTATGAATACTGTAGATGAAAATATCAAAAAGCAAGACGCACTGCGTACAGTCTGATGTCTGCTGGATTTCACGGTAACAACGGTCTTGATCCTAGTACATCTATCCATATATTAAAAACATATGTTATTCCAACAATAACTTATGGTTTAGAAGTTTTGATTCCAGATAAGAAAAATATCACAAGGTTAGACTGCTTCTTTAAAAAACTATTGAAACAAATATTGTCACTACCTCAAAATGTAGCAGACCCTGTACCATATATCATCTCTGGTTTAATTCCAATAGAAGGGCAAATTCATTTGAAAATACTAGCATTCATGTATAACATTTTTCTTCTGTCGGAAGACTCAACAGAGAAAAAGATAGCTAGACGACAACTTGCATTTAAGGATATAAATAGTAATAGCTGGTTTACAGAGGTAAAATCACTGATGTGGAAATACGATTTACCAGAAATATATTGGTTATTAGAATCACCATATACAAAATATCAATGGAAGAAATTATTATATGAACAAGTAAATAGTTATTGGAAAAATTATATGATTGAAACGTCAAAATTATATAAGAGTATAGATTTCCTCAATACAGAAATATACAAACCAGGTAAACAACATCCATTGATCTATATCAAATCAGTATCAACAAGAGACGCACATAGAATTCCAATAAAATTGAAGGTTGTGAGTGGACAGTATATCTTGCAAGCCAATAGAGCTCGATTTAATCAAAACCAGGTAGATACCATATGCCAACTATGTGGTGAGGAAGAGGAAAATATAGAACACTTTCTTCTCAAATGTACCATTTTACAGGCTGTGAGATACAGTGTATTAGATGACATAGATACAGAATTCAATATAATAACTGGAAAAACATTCTATAATCTGGATAGCTATCTAAAGATACAAATTCTTCTTGACTGTTCTGTATTACTGAATTATGACAATCCTGTGTGTAAAGATAAGTTATTATTAAAACAGCTGACACAACTAGAATCTCAATGTAGAAGGTTCATATATAACATGCACACATCGAGATACAAAATGCTTATCAGAGTGAAAAGCAGTAGGGTATCCCGAAGCCGGTTTGTAAACTCATAATTTTAGATTTTAAAAGATTAAGAGCTTTTTTATGGATTTTAAAATTAAGAGTTTTTTTTAGATTTTAAAACTAAGAGTTTTTAGATTTTGGAATTAAAGACTTTTAAATGATATAGTATATGTGTCATTTTAGAATTCAGGATTTTTTAAGTAATAGAGTATTTGAAACATTTTATTTTTAAAGTGAGACAATATCTTATAAACTCAAATGTATATAGTGCTCAGGAGGATACTAAGTCCGATTTTATAGATTTTTATTCAAGGTGATGGAATTGTGATATTCTGGTTAAAGGATGTATGTTGTGTACATAGTTTTATCAATTTGGATTATGGATATATGAATGTATTGGGTGACAAAGATCACTGATCTTCAATATTGGAGGTGAAGAAAGAACAGAACAGATTGTCAGTCATAATGTTTACACAGCAATAATAAAAGGCGACAATAATGTTAGTATGTGTATGTTAATATTGTTTTTATTTATGTGTTAAAGAACTGTTGAATATTGATGTGAAATAATAAAATATATATAGTGAGTTTTTTCTACTAGTATATAGAACATACCTCGTATCAGGTTGGCTTTGATGCATTGAATCAACACTTCATTAAACAATACAAAAATATCGGAAGTTATTACCGCAAAATGTTTTCATAAATGTCACAACAATAAACAATTTATTCCAAGAGTTTACAGTTTATCAATCACAAAATGACACACAGGTACATTTATTTTAGATTCACAAATAAAAACATCCCACATAAAATGCTAACATACAAACATCGACTACCCTGGGTCCATAATAAACTAAGAAAGATGATTAATAAAAAGAACAAATCATACTTCAAAATGAAAAAGGACAAAAAATATAAAGAGAAATACAAACAGTTGAAACATCAGGTCCAGAAAGAACAAAGACATGCTTACAACACCTATATAGAAAAATTAATTCTAGACCTTCCAACAAATGATCCAGATCAAAGTGTTAATAATCAATCGAAACCAAAAAAACTCTCCTCCTTCATAAAGTCACTCAGAACTGACAACAGTGGAGTTGTTCCCTTGAAAAAAGAGGGACAACTAGTTGCCGACACTAAACAAAAGGCAAACATCTTAAACGAACAGTTTAAATCTGTATTTACCACTGAATCAATAGATAACACATCCAGTAATACCATCACTCACCATCACAACACCTGACATCCAAAACTACTTAACAACATCAACCCGCATAAAGCCAGTGGCCCAGACAACATCAGCGGCAGAATACTAAAAGATCTTCAAAATTTTACAGCCCCAATCTTAACCATTATTTTTCAAAAGTCACTTCAGACTGGCTGCATACCATCTGACTGGAAACATGCAAATGTTGCACCAGCATACACAAAAGGTGAAAAATACAACGCAGTAAATTACAGACCAATCTCTCTCACTTGTATCAATTGTAAAATTATGGAACATGTCATTACAAAACACATACTTAACCATCTGGAAAGCAACAGTTTATTATATGATCTTCAACACGGCTTCAGACATTCTAGATCCTGTGAAACTCAACTACTGTCCTTTGTTCAAGAACTTGCTGCAAATTCAGATAAAAATATTCAAACTGATCTCATTATCATGGACTTTTCCAAAGCCTTTGACAAAGTTCCACATCAACGACTTCTATGCAAACTAAAATTTTATGGAATCAAGAATCAAACATTAAACTGGATCTCTGCCTTTTTATCAAACCGTACACAAACAATGGTTCTGGGTGGAGAGTCATCAGGTGTCCCTCAGGGAACAGTGCTGGGTCCTGTTCTTTTTCTGGTATATATAAATGACTTACCAGAATATTTGAAATCCAGCAAACTCAGACTGTTCGCCGACGACAGCATCATCTACAAAACTATTAAATCCCAAAAAGATTGTGATAGTCTCCAAGAAGACCTTGATGCTGCCGCAAGATGGGAAAGTGACTCGCTGATGGTTTTCCACCCAGACAAATGCTCAGTCCTTACAATAACAAACAGGAAAAATCCTGTAAAACATAGCAACTTGCTACACAATCATACTTTGGAATCAGTTTCTTCAGCAAAATATCTTGGAATCACTCTTCAATCCGACTTAAAATGGACACAGCATGCTAACAATATAGTAGCCAATGCAAATAAGTCTTGGATTTTTGAAAAGAAACCTTAAAACCTCCAACACAAATATAAAGTCGCAGGCATACCTATCTCTTGTCCGTCCAAAACTAGAGTATGCATGCTCAGTTTGGGACCCTCACACTGCAGAACATTGCAATAAAATTGAGATGGTCCAACGACAGGCAGCTAGGTATGCCTGCAACCGATACCATAATACCAGCAGCGTCACAGATTTGCTACAAACTCTCACCTGGTCTACATTACAACAACGTCGACTCAAAACAAAACTTATTATGTTTTACAAGATTGTTCACAATATAGTTGCAGTTCCTACAACAATATTAATACCAAAAGACCCAAGAATCAGACAATTTCATTCATTTACAAACAGACATCTTCATGCATTCAAAGATCCGTACAAGTACGCATTCTTTCCGAAGACAATCATTCACTGGAATTTACTAACTCAAACTATAGTTCTATGCCCAACAGTCAACACGTTTAGAGAACAGCTAACACCAACTGTTCTCAGCCATCTACAATCACAAATTTAAATAAAAATGAAATTGTAAATAGTTTTAACCACACAATTTATTTCTGTTGGCACCACTTGTAAATATGTTATAAATTGACTGAATTTATTATTATTTCTTTATGACGTTTATTCCCACGCATGGGCAATAGCTAGTGATCATCTAGTGGATGGATAGCTATATACCGAAAGAAGAAAACATGCATTACAATTACATCATGTAACAATGTTGAATTACCTACATGGCTACAAACGTTTGTGTTGTCAAAACTTTGCTTACCGCCAAACGGAAATCAAATGGTCAATTTTCGTCCAACATATAAATTCGTGGTTTGCTGGCACCCACGAAAATTAGTATACCACGAATAAAAATGAATTCATAGTAATACAGCTTGTTGTAAATCACGAGCTAAATCGTGCCATTTGTCCCGTGTATCGGCTGGTCCCACTCAAATATTCCTTCCCATAATGTCTGCATCAAATGTTTTGCACTGACGGTGATTGGGCTGAGTATTCCTAGTAGATCAAATATACTGGATGACTGACTTAGTATATTCCGTTTAGTGAAGGTGTTTTCAATATCAAACGAAATGTTGTTTCGAAACGAAAGTTTGTCGCTTTCAACGTCCCATCTCAATTCTATGATTTTAACTGTTGGTCCCTTTTCCAGACAATCTTCGGATTCAGCAAGTTGTCGTAAATGTATGTTATTTGATGTCCATGATCTCAAATTAAATCCTCCTTTTGACAGTATTGAGCGTGATTCTCTGTAGAATGATATTAAGCTGTTCTCGTCCGGAAAGCTTGACAAAACGTTATCAACATATAAGTCATTCTTTAATAGATTTGAAGTGTGTGACGGATTCAATTGCGAATGTTTTAAGACCGTTAGGTTCAATATAAACGGGGAACAAGTTGTTCCGAATAAACTTACTCTGAAACGATATGTAATCAATGGACTGTTCGGGTCGTTCGAATTGCTTAACCACAAAAAAAATTGTGTCACATCTCGGTCGTTTTCCTCTAGTTCAATCTGTAAAAACGCTTTTTCGATATCTATTGATACTGCATATTTATTTAGTCGGAACCTGGCAATAATTCCTGTCAAATCGTTGATTGTTGGTGGTACTGACAAATGACAATCATTTAAGCCAGCTTCATCTGAAAATACACGGCAACTACAATCGTACACTATTTGTATTGGAGTTGTTAACAGCATGATGAGGAATGTAATGTATTCTCCTATTCGTATTTATATCTACGTCTACCTTCTCAATAAATCCAACTTTTTCTTGGTCGACAATGATGTTTCGTACAATTTTAACATTTCTGGTTCCTTACTAAGTCTGTTGATCATGTTTTCAGTACGCCTTTTAGTTACGTTAAAATTACTTGGTAGTTCCGGAGAATTTTCATTCCATGGTAGCTTGGCTAAATAACGGTTATCCTTGTATTTAAGCAGCAATAGTCGGTACAATAAGTACTTCCATGGATATCATTTCGCCACTCTGAGTCTGAAGATCAACAATGGCTTTACCCAGATTGCGGATACTTCGGTTAGCATCTCTAAATGCTGCTAAACTGACAGTAGATGTTCCGTTTGGTTTAAGCTTTAACTTACTGGCTAAATCCATGCTGATGAACGAATTCTGTGATCCCTCGTCTAAAAGTATGTTAGTTGATATAGACTGGTTTCCTGCCCATATTGATGATACAGCGGTTTTCAGTAAAACGTCAGTTCGTTGTTGAACTGAAGATGATGATGGTGAATGGAAAACTGGCGTGTTGCGATTATTATCTCCGACATCGACTGCATTGACGGACGTACTACTGTGTCTTGACATGTGTTGATCATTCCGTGATTTATCCTTTTCACATAAACTAGTATGGTGCTTCTTGTTGCATTTACGGCATGAAAAACGTAAATGACAATCTGTAACCTTGTGGTTACCGAAACAGTTGAAACAGCCTTTTTTGCTTAATCATATCATAACGTTTCTCCCGATTTACATTGTTTGTGCATTCAAGTGAAGAATGTGGCTGTTGACAATAGATACACGATTTGGTGTTCGAATTTCCGTTGTTTCTCGTATTTTGATTTACCTTGAACTATTTTGTTGTGTTACTAGCAGATTTTGATACGGTTCCAGCGTGAAAAGATGCAGTTGGTGTTACCATATCGAACGAGTTATGATTTCCTGCCTCCTGTATGTACATTTCCTTGGATATTGCTTCACGTAACGATCTGATATCACAATTGTTACTTCCGTGTTCTCGTGTCAAACTTCTCCTCATTTCGGCGGGTAATTTTCCAAAAATAATAGGTATGAGGAGAGAACCGTACGTGTCATGTGATTGTCCGAGTGACTCTAAACCTCGAATACTGGCTTCCATTTGGTCAAAAAATGATCTAAGACTAATTTATGTAACTAACGGACATGGCAATTCTAGTAGATTTTGCATGAATGCATTAATTATCATGTGTTGTTGTCCGAAACGATCTTTAAGCAAACAAATGGCTTGTTCATAATTTGCGTTTGTTAGAGATAAACCGGAAATGCTTCTTTCAGCTTCATTCTGCAACTGAGACTTTAAGTAGGTACATTTCTGAACGTTTGTTAAAGCTGAACTCGAATGACTCCCAGAACGTTTGCCATAATAAAATGGCTCCCGAAAAAGTAGGTAGATCTAGTGTCGGAAGCCTGTGGTAAAATTTGTGTGAAGGGTTAGTGTCAACAACTGGCTGTCTTGTATTATCGAATAGGTATGAATGGTTGACTGTGGCTTGGGTTTGTATTCTGATTTATATCATGCGTACTTTGAATATTCGGTAACTTTGTTGGAATTGTAAAAACTTTCCCAATCGTAGTCTGATTTGTGCTTGATTTGGGGTCCTTGTACTGGCGAATTGTAATGGGCACGAAATCAACGCTGGTCCGCTAGCCCGAGGCTAGTAAAATCAGCGTCGGGCTAGAAGAACTCTCCTAGAAGCTAGTCCGATGGGCTAGTTAAAATTTCCAATTGTCAATTATTGTTTCCACTTCATTTCATTTTAATGACATAATTGAAAATCATAATTAGTCATTCATATTACTCTGTTTGCTTACGCTGTACACAATTTACCCGTGGGGAATTTCCTCGATAGCAATTAGACCCTAGAGGGTGGTATACGAATTGATCAAATTACTCGATAATCCGGGTAACTCAGTCAGCGTTCTTAACAACAGAATCTAAGGTTCAAGAAATGTGGCGACAGATTACCCGCGTAGAGCAACCAGCGAAACAAATTAAATTAGATAATAATGAAAAATTGGAGAGAAAAAGGACGTATGATCAGGTCAAAAGAAAATCTCGAACAAGCTGGCAGAAAAACCGCAACTGGTTAGTTCACAACAGTAGACCGAATGACATATTTAGTTTGCATACAATATGCTTCTTCCGATTTAGACAAAAAGGCAGTCTTTGTGACGGTGTCTTCCAACTTCAAGCTGGAATCTGTGATTTCCCATGAAACTTCAGAGCAGCATCTAAGGTCAGTTGATAAACAATCGGCAAAAGAAAATTCGACCGTAAACTCTGCAGCTGCAAAGATTGTACAGTCATTGAATAAAAATGTATTTAACAGAATGACAAATCTATTTCGTAATGTCCATGCTTTGATAAAAAAGAGACGTCCATTCACAGACTTTATATGGATGTGTGAACTTGATGAAATTAAAGGTGTTGACATTGGGGATACATATAGAAATGAAAAACAGGTTTTAGTAATTGTCCTCGTGATGATCGAGCTAGTAGAATATCTGGGTTGATTTTGCTTATGTTCAAATAGCTGAGGTGAGAGGTGATTGTTCGTTTTGGTGATATTGGTGGAATTGTTGACCATCACTGTTCAAAGTTTCTTTTCATAATTGTTGCCAGATATGTCTAATCTCTGCAGCAGTATGTTCTTCTTAAAGACCATGATACTATTTATATAACTACAACATCTAGGAGTGAGATAAGTGTTCTAACTCTAAGGTATGGAAGCAATTTAAATATGACGTAAATTGGGAATAGGAGAGAAACGGATCGCAATCCTCGATATTTTAATATCTCTACATAATTGAAGCATCAAACATATTAATTAACCAACGAATACAGAAAGGCCAGCATAAACAAAATTTAACAATCTTTGTATAATAATTAAATGGGTTAGATTCATCAATCTTTTGAAGATACTATTAGGGACATTCTTTTAATTCGAACAGTCGCCAATATGTTACATAACATAACATATATTTAATGGGTTTTTGTCCTATACAAATGCATGTAAAAATAATTACACTCGAAATAGAAAGCATTATATAACATCTTATGCTAATAAAATGTGTTAGGATTATGGTATTTACGCCACTTTCAACAATATTTCAGTTATATCGTGGCGGTCAGTTTTTATTGGAGAAAACAGGAGTACCTAGAGAAAACCACCCACCTGTCGCAAGTCTCTGACAAACTTGATCACATAATGGAAGAATTATGTCAGGGGTTAGGATAAGCGTGGCCATCGATAGACAATATCAAAATCAAGCAAGATCCTTCAGGCATACTTGTCTTAGCCTAATTTGGTTATTCTGTTTAGGCACTCATGCTTTCTTCGTCCCAAATACTTAATATTTGTTGGCTTTATAATCTCTTGACTTTGAGCATACCAGATGAAGGTTATTCTGAGCGTACCTGATGAAGGTTATTCCAGACTTTGAGCGTACCTGATGAAGGTTATTCCAGAAGCGCTCCTGTGCACTAAATTATAGGTGAAGTCAATTATTGATTTGTTATTTGACGAGTTATCTGCTCTTTATTTGGTATCGTCTAGTTCATCCCTTGGCGATTATTCATGTTACATAAACCAGAAAGGAGATAAACTAGACCTACAATCATTAAACATAGTAGTTTCGACCTCTTTAATATGACACTAGCTGCTTGATCTTTACGTGGTGTAGTGCTTAAGGGGATAACTAATCTTCAACAATTACAATCAGTCATATATTTAAAAAATAATTACCGGTAACCATATATTTATATTGTTTTTAACACGGGTTGGGACTTTATGCCAAATATATTACCGCGAGCGGTAGCGAGGGGTAAAATGAAGGCATAAAGTGACAACCCGTGGTAAAAACAATATAAATATATGGCTACCGGTAATTATTTCGATTCTAATAGGACAATTACGAAACATTTTCAAATCGAAACGGCCTAGGTCATCCAGTGTTTTTGGTTGTTCCGTTAATTGACCCGACTGAAATGTTACAATAATATTCCGTTTTTTCCAAAGATGTTTAAAATGACAACCGAAAAGGTGTTTCAATGCCGATGGTAAATATATTTTGAGATTACTAAATGTTGTCATTCATGAACATCAATTCAAAAGAAAGGGAATATATACTGCAAATTCCACTTTGACAAGGAGGCGTACACGAAGCCAAAAAACGTCAGGATCTTTACGTTCTAAACTGGAAGTCTTCATATGACGTCATGTTGTTTATATACCAAAGTCATGAACAACATTTCGCGGAATTTTAATTTGTGCGATTTTTAGACCCAGGGATATGCAAGAATACTATATGTTATTCTGGATATTCGCAAGGGATATGGGTTTATAATACCTGTCTGTTTTCTATATCGCCTGAGCCGATTTCCAATACACGAATGTTTATTTATTTTGTGTATTGCATACTTATCATTGTGCATCTTTTACAAGGGAGTGTCACGGAACAGCTTTACAAGCACAGACCACGTCTATCTATGACGTAATCGGTCATAGATACATATTATCTTTACCACGGGTTTGGACTCAAAGCGTTTGAAGGACGTCATATTAGAATAATTGTTTTACATAATAAACATGTATTTACACAAGTGGTTACTCATGTTTCCACAGCTGCTAAACCATACTTAGAGATGTAGTTCAAGGAATCGTTGATGGATTTGTATTATTCTTCAAGTTGTTAAAAATAAACCACGCCATATCTTCTATGTCTGATTGCAGTTAATAGTTCTACCTGACAAAACAAGTACAAGCGACTGTAGTTCATTTTTGGTGAACAACAGTCGGGCAACATATAATAGTATTATGTTTTTTTATTTTACAATTATTAAGTCTGTTAATGATTATATTAGCTGACAAATGATAATTAATGATCAATGGCTATAGCCCTAATGCCTTTTCGTGTAATTCAATACAACGAACAACTTTAATATATCATAAGGACTTAGAGACAATACACATCTTCTTTGATTTTTTAATGTCATATTGGTTCCTTTGTAAATAAATCATCAATCAACTTTTTGCTTTTGACTGATCTCGATGTTGCATGTATAGCTTCTTCCAATTTCACGAAAATGACGTTATATTTTGTCTTTCTTGTAAAAATTTTCTTCAAGTAAATTCCATCACACAAATCGAACATAGCATAGGAAACGGAATAATAAACATAAATACGTTATAGGGGATTTCATATTCTATAGCAAGTTGGCTTATTGAATGAATACTGCAAGGTACTTTTCTGGAAGGCTGTCGACCATGTGTTATGGCAGGGGAATTCTCCTGACAAGCATTTCATATGTTATCGATCAACCTGTTTATAGTATTTACTCATATCAGCGTGTTTCTAAACATGAATAGGATTCATCAAGCTCTCAGTTAAATAAAACACGGAGGAGTAAGGTCGGTGTTCTGAGCTGCCCCATATAGAACACAATTTGCATTTGTACATATAACCTGTTTGTTTTATAGAGAAGTATGTTTTATTTCTAAGGGTCATGTAGGTGTCTAAGTAAATAATAAAATCGTTCGCGCCACGATATAGCTGAAATATTGCTAAAGATGGCGTTAAAAACCCCTCAATCAATCAACATTTCTTGATATTATCCATCATCTAGATATCTCCCTTCCCTTGTGATAATCAAAGCATCCGAACATAGTTTCTCCTTTAACATTGTTTTATCATTGATTGAAAACTTGTTCTTATGATGAATATAGATGAAATACTGGTCACATGACACTAAACAATCATGGGGTTCAAAAGTTTACAATAGGATGATTGGTGGATTTTATGTTCAAAACCAACTTTCTACAGTATTTCAGCTTGCATTAGGCAACAATTGTGAAAATAGAATACAAATTATCAAGAGCAGATATGGAAATGATTGATGTTTAACGCCCTCTTTATCATTATTTTCGCTATATCGCTTCGCAAGCAAATTATATAAATCAATTTTCATACGTACAATAGATATAAATAAAATAAGTGATGACATTGTATAATGTTTAACGAATATCAGCAACATCTAGTCAATTACACTGTGACAAGAGAGTTTTAACAGCGGTGCTCAACAATTCCACCAAGATCAATATATAAAACATGTTTTCGTGAATAATTGCAATTATACGTAATACATTCCGGTCGTAAATCTACAATGATTAATACGAAATCTGGTCAAGACAACATGTTTCGTGTGATCTTTGCCGAAAGAATAAGGAGTCATGCCAGCAAAGAAATGTATTCCGTGCAATTTGTTAATAATTTGCTGGTTCCATCTGTCTTGCCACTGTTTTAAATTATATTTCGCTACAGCAAATTTAAATCAGTATATGGAATGTAAAAATTGGATATTTGATTACCCAACCTCTCCTTTGGTATTCTGGTCAACAACCTTGTTGTCATGTATACCTTATAGAAAATAAATGGAATTGTACTTGGCCAATTAAATATCGTAGTTTATATGGTATACCTCTAGGGTGATCACAATCTATCACACTGGTATTGGCAATAGCTCAATAAAACTTCTGTACGAGTTAAGATGAGCACACTCTCTCATTTGGAAATTATGTAGAACTACCTACTAAGACAGCACAGCGACGGGCTGTGTTATCTTGTAGCTGACTGAGTGCGATTGGACGATATTTTATTATTAAAACCAATATAGTGTGTGTACCAATCCCGATGTTTGCATTTTCGTTTTTTTTCCTTTCTTTTAGCTATTGTTATTGTCTTACCTTAGATGTACAGGTTCTGATTGCGTCCTTGGTGTTTTAAAACATGTCTTGTACCCACAACGGGGAAAATAGGTCGTATTTATATTCCTGTTTATTATGAAGCAATACTAAATATATTCCTGTTATATTTAAATTATAAATATATAGTGGGTTCGAGCCCCGATCTGGTCAATTCAGAGACTATAAAATTGGTAAATGTTGTTTTTCCGCTAAGCACGCAGGATTAAGGAGAAAGAGCAGAGACTGGTTGGATCCGAATTAGGATAATGTGTTCGAATGTGGCGACATGTCTATCCACGGACTGTTGTTTCAGTGAACTAGTACTATACAAATCCAACTAAGCCTGTTGGATTAGTACAAAGCGAACCTCATCAATTCATTGAATATTAACTTGTTCTCGCCATGATATAGCTGAAAATTGCCGAGTTGGCGTTAAACAACAAACACTCACTATAAATATATATGATATTAATTTCTTATTAAATTCGCTCTACACTGTGAACGAAAGCGTTGTCCTCCTAATATTCGTGATATTGTCTCTTATGTAGATTTTGTTCTTCCTCTGTCACCGAGAAGACTTGTTCCGGACAATTCTAGATTTGCAGAATTTCTTCCATTGATATATCCTCCAGAGCTGGAAGTTAAAGAGACCACCGATACAGCTTCGTCCGCATCATTTTTGGACTTATACCTCGAATTTGACGACAGTGGTCAACTCAGTACTAAAATTTATGATAAGCAAATATGTGCAGCAATATACCAGCTTCTCCTGCATATGGTGTTTAAATCTCGCAATTCATTCGCTATGCAAGGGCCAGTAGCAATTATTCTGATTTCCTGAAACGTCATCTTCATCTGTGAAACAGGCTACTGGACCAGGGCTATAAAAAGATTCGCCTTATTCGATCTCTTAAAAAGTTTATATTCCGATACCAAGATCTTGTCGAAATATATTCCGTCTCTGCAGAAAAAATTATAAGCGATGCATTTTCATATAGTGAAAATGTATAAAGATAAAGAAGTCAAAAATGTCAAGTATGTTTTTTTTTGTCAATGTGTGACGTAAAAATATTTTTGACATTTACGTCACCGAATATGGTACTGCTTTGACAACTATTTTACCTATTTTGTTCCTGTATTTAAATACTGTTACAGTGACAGCCGGAACCTTTGAACCGTAATGAGAGTGGGAGGTTTGGCGCCTTAAAATCTGATTCAACCCACCATTTCTTTAGAAATGCCTGTACCAAGTCAGGGTCATTACGGTTTTCACAGTTTTCCGGTTGTTGACTGATTTTGTCTGTTTATATAATTATGAGTTTTTACTTTCCCTTTGTAAGATTGTTCGGAGTTCGGTAATTTTGTTATTACCCTTATATACAAGCAGCACGGCGGGCGTTTTATAAGAAACAGGCACTGATTACTCTTCGCAAGCACATGGGTCAAACCCCAGTTTTTTTTGTGGGGTTCGTATTGCTTTTAATTTTGTTCAGTATTTTGGTTTTTGTTTGTACGCCTTTGTTCTGTATCTTATGGCCAGAGGTGATTGTGTCTCTGGATTGTGTTTGTTCTGAATCTTATGGCCAGAGATGATTGTGTCTCTGGATTGTCTGTTTGTTTTGTATCTTATGGCCAGAGGTGATTGTGTCTCTGTATTGTCTGTTTGTTCTGTATCTTATGGCCAGAGGTGATTGTGTCTCTGGATTGTGTTTGTTCTGAATCTTATGGCCAGAGGTGATTGTGTCTCTGGGTTGTGTTTGTTCTGAATCTTATGGCCAGAGATGATTGTGTCTCTGGATTGTCTGTTTGTTCTGTATCTTATGGCCAGAGATGATTGTGTCTCTGGAATGTGTTTGTTCTGAATCTTATGGCCAGAGGTGATTGTGTCTCTGGGTTGTGTTCGTTCTGAATCTTATGGCCAGAGGTGATTGTGTCTCTGGATTGTGTTTGTTCTGAATCTTATGGCCAGAGGTGATTGTGTCTCTGGGTTGTGTTTGTTCTGAATCTTATGGCCAGAGATGATTGTGTCTCTGTATTGTCTGTTTGTTCTGTATCTTATGTTCAGAGGTGATTGTGTCTCTGTATTGTCTGTTTGTTCTGTATTTTATGGCCAGAGATGAGTGTGTCTCTGTATTGTCTGTTTGTTCTGTATCTTATGTTCAGAGGTGATTGTGTCTCTGTATTGTCTGTTTGTTCTGTATTTTATGGCCAGAGATGATTGTGTCTCTGTATTGTCTGTTTGTTCTGTATTTTATGTTCAGAGGTGATTGTGTCTCTGTATTGTCTGTTTGTTCTGTATTTTATGGCCAGAGATGAGTGTGTCTCTGTATTGTCTGTTTGTTCTGTATCTTATGTTCAGAAGTGATTGTGTCTCTGTATTGTCTGTTTGTTCTGTATTTTATGGCCAGAGATGATTGTGTCTCTGTATTGTCTGTTTGTTCTGAATCTTATGGCCAGAGATGATTGTGTCTCTGGATTGTGTTTGTTTTGTATCTTATGGCAGAGATGATTGTGTCTCTGTATTGTCTGTTTGTTCTGTATTTTATGGCCAGAGGTGATTGTGTCTCTGGATTGTCTGTTTGGGTTTCTCTGACGTTTATATACGAAAATGATCACCAAAAAGGCATCGAGTCACACCGTACTATTAAAAGCTATATAGGTTTATAATGGTATATTTTTATACTTATTAATGAAAACGTAGATATCAAATTTAATGCACACGACGATCACTTACATAAATAGAACCGATAATAATAATATCATATTTAATCTGGAAGGAAATGTTTTGTTTTACAGTATATGTAGCTTACCAATATGTTCGGAGTTCGGTAATTTTGTTATTACCTATATAAAATGTAAACCACTCTAAGATAACATTTCCTTGTATCAGACAGTTTTTATAGCGTTATGTTTGAATGTAGAATATCAATGACAATCTCAGGAAGATTTCATTTCAAGTTTTAAAATTAGTTCTCTTTAGTCTACTCATTTTATTCATATTAGGTTAAAACGGTGAATGTGATAATTAAAAATTCCGTATTTGTCTTACTGTTTCAATAAACCTTGGTTTCCCCTTCATATAATACATTTGTGTAGGTAGGTATCAATATCCCAAGACAATATCTTGTAAAAATGTGTATGTCATAGAGCACGTTGAGTCAATGAAAATGTCATCCTTGTGTAAATTAAAAATAATCCAGGAATATTTAAACCCGTTATATTCCTTGGTCATACAATAGTGTTATTTTTCTTAAGTATTCTGAACTTGTATTGCAACATAGTATACATACATCGAAAACAATATTACCATTTAAATATCAATGTCAAGCAGTGATCGACACATTTTCCAATTTTGAAAACCATTAATTATAAAATTGTCACATAGCAAGTGCAAACCAATTGGTATAGTCTCATATTAAAGTACAGAGTACCTCCAACATTTTGCTATGAAATAAATACTTTAAAGTAATAAATGCTTAATTACCGAATTAGAAATTCTGACTTGGACAGGAAATCTCGTTCAATGTAAAAATGTACTGCGAGTAGAAATTGCAGAAATGTCATCCAACTAGATCTATGTAAGGTTAATAAAAACGTAGATATCAAATGTAATGTACACGACCCGTTTCTGGAATAACCATTCACCAAAGTTACGCTCAAAATCGAAAGATGGGAAAGCCAAATAATTTAAAGTTTCGGTTAATTTCACATGGATTGTTCTCATGTGACATCAATGTGAAGTTTGCAGAAAAAGTTCTTGTAGAAATCATGTGAAAGTTCAAATGAGTATTAAATTTACGTAAAGGTTATTGTGTTATGTATTGTCAATCCTTTTATTCAGAGATATGTTTTGTTTTTATATGTATTACATTAAATATGATCTCTTTCATGAATTTGTTTTTATGCCATTAGCGTAAACAGAAAATTTAAATAAAAGATTTGGAAAAGCACACACATTACATTATTCAGCAGCACCATTTGTTCGGTTTCATTTTGCGCCTCTACCAAATAACATTCGCTAACATCATAGTTTCTAAAACAACTGAAAATAAGCACAATTCTCAAACCATACATTCTGTCACACAAATATCTTTGGAAGAAAACTAAAACAATATCTTAGATGGCTTGTTAACGTTCTCAAAATGATTGGAGTCGTACAGAAAATTGGGATGTTGCGCTGTTGTGTCGATGATCAACTGTTGACGATTGCTCATTGATATAACAAATAGTATGCTTAAATAGCTATATTATAAGTATCGTCTTTGTAATCTGATTGACAATAGAATATCAATGACAACCTCTGGATTCCAACTACTCAATTTACTTCTAATAATACGAGTGTTCTTTTTTAATTCCGTTCTTTGCGTAAAAACGGTCAGTGTCAAATTACTTCACCTCACATCTTGACAAGAAATTAACACACATACATGTTTTTTTCGTAATGCTCTATTTTTTATATTTCGTTGTAGTTGATATAGAAAGCTAGTTCATGTCTCTCAAAGCTTCATGGTTATTAAACGAGGAATATGGTAACTGGAACGTTATAACACTAAAATTCTTAAAAGCAACAGACAAAAACTGGTTAGTATTCTTTATGAATATTGTCACTTTTAACAATATACTTTTTTTTAAATCTTCCTGAGTTATATAGAGAGGTGTTAAGATCCATAAAAAAATATTTACAGATTTATTTTTGGAAGAAAACTAAAACAATATGTTGCAATGTTGTTAACCTTCTGAAAAATAATTGGCGTCCTACAGATAATAGGGATGGATGCGCTGTTGTGTCGGTGATTAACGACTGTTAATTTCCTCTACCGAATATTCTGCATCTAAATTATAATTTCTTAATCTTTAAAACTCGCTAAATTTACGTTTTCTTGATTGTTTGATAATATGCATTGTGTTCAGAACTGATACTTGTATTACTCGGCACAGACAGTGTGACGTAATTTTCTTTGTCAATATGGCAGTTGCCTTGACGGCGGGAAATTTTCTATATTTGATTTTAACATACCCAATGAAAAGCGTCTGTGATTCTTTTAACCATAAAATGTAGTTTATTTCATTTTTTATATGTAATTACGTTTCTATAACCCAACCTTATGATTGGGTATCATTCTCCTTTTAGTCTTTTGGAGCATGAAAACACCGATACATGAAAAAGAAGTATTGATTTGAGATGTCTGTTGGATATTTTGAGATGTCAGTCATCATGATATTAGGACTCCTCCTTCGATTCGACAATTTTTTTTTCTCATCATAATATAGTTTATTCAAAATAACCTTAATGGCTCAGGAGTGAACATTAAGGGTCCCTGTTTTACATAAATCTCACTTGTCCAGGGGTAGCAAGTGAAAATAAAAATAAAAAGTCCACTTAAACTGACATATTTCATATTCATTTGTTTTTACATTTCATTATAATATACACAATTAGACGATACAATTATTACCATGCATTAGCTTTATGTTCATAAATAATAAATACTCATATGTTATTCCGAAAAAGTTCTAATTTGTTTTCGACAATTTTAATTGTAACACTCAATGCTGAAATTAATCTGTTTATCTGGGTCTATGAATGGCTCATGGTTTCTTCTAAGTATATGGTGCGTCATGCTCTACCATATTGTAATGACACATTTAGGACAGTATGCTTAGCTAGCACAATTAAAAGTGTCGTCTTTGTATTCTGTTTGACAACAGAATATCAATGGCAACCTCTGGATTCTCACTACTCAATTTACGTTTTATCCATCAATAATTCTAGATTTGCAGAATTTCTTCCATTGATATATCCTCCAGAGCTGGAAGTTAAAGAGACCATAGATACAGCTTCGTCCGCATCATTTTTGGACTTATACCTCGAATTTGACGACAGTGGTCAACTCAGTAGTAAAATTTACGATAAACGGGACGACTTCAATTTTAAAATCATATATTTTCCAAATATGTGCAGCAATATACCAGCTTCTCCTGCATAATTATGGTGTTTACATCTCGCAATTGGTTCGCTATGCAAGGGCCAGTAGCAATTATTCTGATTTCCTGAAACGTCATCTTCATCTGTGAAACAGGCTACTGGACCAGGGCTATTAAAAGATTCGCCTTATTCGATCTCTGAAAAAGTTTATATTCCGATACCAAGATCTTGTCGAAATACATTTCGTCTCTGCAGAAACGATGATAAACGATGCATTTTCATATATATGAAAATATATAAGGATAAGGAAGTCAACAAAAATGTCAATTTTTTTTTATCAATGTGTGACGTAAAATTGTTTTTGAAATTTGCCTCACTGGGTTTGGTACTGCTTTAACAACTATTTTACCTATTTTGTTCCAGTATTGTTATAAATACTGTTATAGTGACAGCCGGAACCTTTGAGCCGCAATGAAAGCGGGAGGTTTGGCGCTTTAAAATCTGATTCAACCCACCATTTCTTTAGAAATGCCTGTACCAAGTCAGGGTCATTACGGTTTTCACAGTTTTCCGGTTGTTGACTGATTTTGTCTGTTTATATACTTATGAGTTTTTACTTTCCCTTTGTAAGATTGTTCGGAGTTCGGTAATTTTGCTATTACCCTTATTTACTTCTATTTCTAATAGTGTACCAATTTTATTCAAAGCGTTGCGTAAAAACGGTCAAGGGATCACATTACTTCTTCAAGCCTTGGCAAAATATTAAGATTTTTTTTCCGTAAAGGTCTCACTTTTTTATATTTCCTTTTTAATTGATATATTGTCACAATTAATTCTTGTATACACTAATCGATAAAATAACTTAACAGTACCAAACCAAATCACTGTTCTAATCTATATATTTAGATCCGCCACACTTTTGTGTCTGCTGCTTTTAGCGGATTCTGAATTTGTATTTTTGTGCTTTCGAATATCATTGTTATAAGAAGATTGGGTCGTACTATTTTGTCGATAACTGAATTTCGGCAATTGTTTAACTTGATCAATATTCTTTGTACTTTATATAATCAATCAGTGCAATTTGAATTAAAATATAAATATCCAAGACAAGAAAATAATGTATACCAAAAAGCACGTTTTGGTTCAAAGAGAATCTTTCCTCCTTCTGTGAATTAAAAAAAGTAAGAAGTATAAGATCTGCTATATTCCCAGGTGATACAATAGTGTCATCTTAAAAGTATTTTTCTTAAAGTGCTCACAAATTGTATTTCATCTAAAACTCATTTAATTATCAATTCTAAGCAGTGAACGACACATTTTACAATTTTAAAAAACATTAATTATATTTTTGCTAGGTCATCAGTGTACATCATTTAAACATTTACTGCAAATTCTTATAATCTCATATGGAAGTACCGAGTGCTACCACTATTTCCCAGCCATTAATTTTTTTAATGTTATGAATGTTCAATAACAGAGCAAAAATTTGATTTAAATTATAAAGCTCTCTTTGATGTAAGATTTAATCACATTTTATTCGAAGGTCTGTTTAATATTTTTTTGAAGATGTGATGTACTTTTAGATTTTGCCGCGGTTTCCACAAGTGTTTATTATTTTTTACTCTTCTAGTGGTAATAGAAACCATCTTATTTATCCATTTTCTGCAATATGACGAATCATTTTAACAATATGCCAGTTTAACAAATCCATTGTATAAATTGATATTCATGACGACGAGTTTCGTTTTCTAAGACAATAGTAAACTAAGTTTTGCTCCAAGAATAAGTATAGCACATTAAAAATAAGTAATAATTCAAATTACTGTAAAGTAACGTAAACTAGGAACTACTAAATGTAAAGGGACATCACATACTACTATGTATTGCCCCAATTAAATGTAGAGTACATTAAACTTGATACTGGCCAAAGTAATATTAGCGCACCGTAAACGAACTACTACTCAAGGTATAACAAACAAGGTAAACTTCATACTGCTTAAGTAGAGTATAGTAAATAACGTACTGTTCAAATCAAAATTTGAGCGAACTAAACTAGTAAACAATCTATTACTCCAAATATAGGTAGAACACAGATAATAAATTACAATTTAAAAAAGGTATATCGAAGAGAACAGAAAACTTAGTACTACTGAGGTAAAGGTAGAACATATAGTAAATAACGTATAACTAAAACAATTTCAGTTAACTTGATATTGCTAAAAATAAAAGTAGAGCATATTGAACAAAGTGCTGCTCAAAATAAATATAGAGCATATTAAATAACGTACCGCACTTCTTTCAGCAACAGTAGATTAAATACAGTAGCATGCGCAGCAACAATATACACACTAAAAACAAGAGTGTACAGGCATGGCTATTTTTTATGCAGTATTTATATATTTTATTCATGTAAAAGGCATTTTGTTTCGTAATTTGGACATGCATTATTGCTTTTTAATAAATGTCCGATATAATTTGAATGCAAAGATAATCATCCATCTTATCCAATTTGAAACTGAATATTCTAAGCAAATTATGCTTCAAAGTAGGAAAAAATTAAATAAAAAACATACATCCCGTTATTGTATGCTATCAACTTATGTTATCATGAGGAATAATGGAACCTTATCTGTTTATTCCGACTAGATAATTATTTAAACGTCAGGTGTTCAGTTAGGTAAAAAACACACGATAAGTAGGTCATATTTATTGTTATTCATTAAACCAGTCAGGTATAAAACATGAGAAGTAGGTCATATTTATTGTTATTCATTACACCAGACAGGTAAAAAAATCATGATAAGTAGGTCATATTTATTGTTATTCATTACACCAGACAGGTAAAAAAAAAACATGATAAGTAGGTCATATTTATTGTTTTTCAGTACACCAGTCAGGTACAAAATCATGATAAGTAGGTCATATTTATTGTTATTCATTACACCAGTCAGGTACAAAAACATGATAAGTAGGTCATATTTATTGTTATTCATTACACCAGACAGGTAAATAAAAACATGATAAGTAGGTCATATTTATTGTTTTTCATTAAACCAGTCAGGTATAAAACATGACAAGTAGGTCATATTTATTGTTATTCATTACACCAGACAGGTAAAAAAATCATGATAAGTAGGTCATATTTATTGTTATTCATTACACCAGACAGGTAAAAAAAAAACATGATAAGTAGGTCATATTTATTGTTTTTCAGTACACCAGTCAGGTACAAAATCATGATAAGTAGGTCATATTTATTGTTATTCATTACACCAGTCAGGTACAAAAACATGATAAGTAGGTCATATTTATTGTTATTCATTACACCAGACAGGTAAATAAAAACATGATAAGTAGGTCATATTTATTGTTTTTCATTAAACCAGTCAGGTATAAAACATGACAAGTAGGTCATATTTATTGTTATTCATTACACCAGACAGGTAAAAAAATCATGATAAGTAGGTCATATTTATTGTTATTCATTACACCAGACAGGTAAAAAATCACATGATAAGTAGGTCATATTTATTGTTATTCATTAAACCAGTCAGGTATAAAACATGACAAGTAGGTCATATTTATTGTTATTCATTACACCAGACAGGTAAAAAAAATCATGATAAGTAGATCATATTTATTGTTATTCATTACACCAGACAGGTAAAAAAAACCATGATAAGTAGGTCATATTTATTGTTATTCATTAAACCAGTCAGGTGTAAAACATGACAAGTAGGTCATATTTATTGTTATTCATTACACCAGACAGGAAAAAAAATCATGATAAGTAGGTCATATTTATTGTTATTCATTACACCAGACAGGTAAAAAAAAACCTTGATAAGTAGGTCATATTTATTGTTTTTCAGTACACCAGTCAGGTACAAAAACATGATAAGTAGGTCATATTTATTGTTTTACATTACACCAGTCAGGTACAAAAAACATGTTAAGTAGGTCATATTTATTGTTTTTCATTACACCAGTCAGGTACAAAAACATGTTAAGTAGGTCATATTTATTGTTATTCATTACACCAGTCAGGTACAAAAACATGATAAGTAGGTCATATTTATTGTCATAGGTTAAAACATGATAAGTAGGTCAATAACAAATGGACAGTACAACAGCAGGGTCAATGCATACTCGCACTTAACATAGGAAGGTAGACTCAGTTGATTAATGACCATTAAATTAAAACTCATACATCTCTGTCTCGTACTAAGAGCGAATCGTGTATTTAAATCACCACGCACAACAATCAGACGTATTGCTTTCCTTTATGTTTTGTATTATGATCCCTTAAATGATGAATATCCAAAACAATGTGTTGTGAGGTATACTGTGAGCTCTGTTCGCTCAAGGACAAGGCATCTGACAATAAATGATACACAAGATATGCTTGTCGTTAAGAGCATTTTAATAAAATGCCAATTCAACATAATATTTATAAACATATAGACTAGTATCAAATATATACAACATAATCTACGTCAAAAAGTCTAAAACAAATGACTAGCCAAACATCACATAAAAATATCAAAAAAATTGAGCGAAGGTGGGGCATACAAAGCGCCAATTTTAAAGTGAAGGTAATAAAATTTTAAAGCGTTAACTTGAAACAAAAAAGGAAAAATTCATTGATACAGGAGGGTGGAAGTGGTAAATTAATAAAAATCGTGAAAATTGCTTCGAACTAAAAAGTTGTGTTTACAATTTGAAGTTTATAGATGGCGATGCAAAAACACAATAGTGATATAATGATGTACAATCTAAAAATAGCAATCGTATAGATTGCCATGCAATCATAAAACTTCAGTGAAAAAGATTTCATAAAATTACAAAAAAATTAATTAGGTATCATAAATTTATTTATGTTCCATAAATCTACTTATGATCCCTTAAATGATGAATATCCAAAGCAATGTGTTGTGAGGCATAATTTGAGCTCTGTTCGCTCAAGGACAAGGTATCTGACAATAAATGATACACAAGATATGTATGTCGTTAAGAGCATTTTAATAAAATGCCAATTCAACATAATATTTATAAACAGACAGGCACAAATAATTGTATCAAACTTTATAAACTGTAATGTGCCACACCATACAGCCACAAATAATTGTATCGAAACTTTTAAAACTGTAATGTGTCACACAGGCACAAATAATTGTATCGAAACTTTTAAAACTGTAATGTGCCACACCATACAGCCACAAATAATTGTATCGAAACTCTTAAAACTGTAATGTGTCACACAGGCACAAATAATTGTATCGAAACTTTTAAAACTGTAATGTGCCACACCATACAGGCACAAATAATTCAAGCAGACTTATAAACTGTAGTGTTTCACTTAAATTGTAATGGGCCGCACCTTACAGGCACAAAATGTACATCTCCATGTACTATAGATAGTTATAATTAGCTAAGATCCAACCATCAAGCCCAAAAGGGGCTTATATTCATGCTCAATTCAACCATATGGAGCCTCTGTTCAAATTTGTCTATAGTCAATTTGCCATCACCTACCAAGAAAATGTGTAAGCAAAAACAAGCTCTATGTGCCTAACCATACAAGCATGTTTTTTGTTTTTTTGATAAATTCTGCATGGGTTACTTTTATAATGACTAAAAGTATAGTTAGAGGAAATTCAATGAATCGTCTTATGTTCATTTCAATAAACCAACAACTGCTGCTCGCACACTATTAAAATATTTTGGATACCCATATACCTCATTTAAATGCACCCCATCATCTGTATAAACCAATTCTTGATTTTGTGGGCTCCAAAAGCCGGAGTGTCTCCAAAATTGGACACCTTCCACTCTATCGTCTTTAAAATAATTTCTTAATAAGGTATTTAGTGTATCTACCCGAACGTTGAACCATGGTATATCAACCGGATACCGTATTCTTCGTCTAGGCCACTGCCGATGTAAAATCTGCAAAACTGCCACTCTTTGTACATTATAACAATATTTTAATGTTAAAACTAACCCTAGTAATTTTTGTTCTATCTCTTCAACTGACTTATCCAACTGACATATGTCATTTGAACCCACTTGCAGTAAGAAAAAATGTCGGCTGTAAGCTTCCAACCATATGCAAACATCTTTCTTTGATGTAATCTATATTGAACCGTAATGAGAGCGGGAGGTTTGGCGCCTTAAAATCTGATTCAACCCACCATTTCTTTAGAAATGCCTGTACCAAGTCAGGGTCATTACGGTTTTCACAGTTTTCCGGTTGTTGACTGATTTTGTCTGTTTATATAATTATGAGTTCGGAGTTCGGTAATTTTGTTATTACCTTTATTGACCCATTGGTAGCCTCTCAAGAAAACCTGCTCACTTTGTGGGTTTAAGCTTAAATTTAAATTGACATCAGCACGCACATTAAAACGGAGAAAATCATAAAAACGACTAATTAAAGAATGCCCAAGTATCAAAACTTTTGTTGCCATATTATTCAAAGTATTAAATGCAAAGATGCATCAAAACATGTTACACAACAACCCACGGCGATATCTACATGTAGGTCACGATCAAAAGAAGTAAAATTATCAAAGATTCTTTATACAACGTTGATATAAACCTCAAATCACAATAAATACTTACATCAATCCATATTATTACTGTAAATACACATGAAAAGACGAAAAAAGAACTTTAAATTAATAAAAATTTTGAAAATTGCTTCGAACTAAAAAGTTGTGTTTACAATTTGAAGTTTATAATTGGCGCTGCAAAAAATCAATAGTGATAGAATGATGTACAATCTAAAAATAGCAATCGTATAGATTGCCATGCAATCATAAAACTTCAGTTAAATTATACCACATGGTAGCCCCGGGATTCTTTATGATTCTACTGTGATATAAGCGACAGGTAGTCGCTAAACGGAGATTGTTCATCTATATACCGAACGATACGAGTCCAAAATCACGACGTGGTGATGCAGTCGTCTCTCTTTGGAAAATCCTCCTATTAAACCTGATGAATATGTTGTCGATACAAAATCCAGCATTTTGTCAATACTGTCAGTGTATTTGTGCCAAGGTTGTTTTTTAAATAAAGTTTTCCTACTCTTCTTCAAAAACTAAATAAAACAATTGCGCGTACAATATTTTCAGAAATAATAGGATTTATGTCTGTTCTTCTTCGATATACGGATTCTGATTGCCCCTTTGGTATCTTCAAACTCTTCTTATTCATAAATTCATTTATCCGGCGAAACCGGAATATTATTCTTTATTTTAGAATGACCCATTATTATGTATTATAGGGTAATCCTCACAGGTACTTGTGGACAGGACCCTATGTTGCTCCCTTTTTTTTTAAATTTTTTTAACGACATCTGCTGGTCATTTGAAATATTGACGATACGGTAAAACGCGAGAGTTCCGGGTAAAATTAAATTTTGCGCCAAAAAATTCCCGAACTTTTTACCCGGAACTCTCGCGTTTTACCGTATCGTCAATATTTCAAATGACCAGCAGATGTCGCTAATAAACACACTTCCGTAGCTTTAATTCGAGTTTTCAAAAATGTCGTCTGAAAATCGCAAAATGCTAGTGGAAAATGCTCCATGGAGAGTTGTCAGCTGCTGTAAATAAATATTGATGTGTGTTTTCAGGGAGAATAATATATACAGAGAAGGAATAAGCCAATTTCCAGACAGGTAGGCCTTTTTTATTCACTAAATTTAAGATGAATACACAACAAGTATCCCAATGTAAACAAAGAAGAGTGACTTACCTTCTAACTTATATCATGTCAGAAACCCGGCATTGATAGAAACTACTGCTTGATTGTATTTATTGTATATATGTCATACAGTGATACATAGAAAGTTGCAAAATGTTGTTTATATGAAAAAAAGTCGATGTTAAAAAAAAAAAGAAAAAAAAAGGGGGGGGGGGCAACATCTTAAAAAAAAAAGAAAAATAAATAAAGGGAGCAACATAGGGTCCTGTCCACAAGTACCTGTGGTAATCCTTTGTAATTTGTGCCGGAAGCAGACGACGTGGCTGTTTACAGATACAGAAACAATGTCCACCCTCCCAACCCATCTTTTATAGTTTGTTTATCGCATATATGTTCAATAATGCCGAAAGTTTTATAATGTTTTTCAGGTTCATTCATGGATCGATGTGATAGATGTCTAATGTAGGATGTGGAATGACGTTTCAAGTCTTCTATACCACCAAACGGAAAATATGGATGTACAGACCTCAGAGAACACTGAATTAATTCCGGGATTTATACTACTTTGTTGATGGCATTGGCATAATTCGCTGCGATAAAACAAACTTCAAGTCAAAAACAAGCGTCTCTGTTCCCATGGTGTCTTGGTTTTCAAACGGATAACATCAGTTACCTCTGTTTCCTAGGGTGACTTGTGATTTTCCTACAATTTCCATATGAATATTATCTATTTATATATCTAGTTGTTGCCATTTATAAAATTTGGCAACCGTTGAACATTTGAATGTACGAAGCTAGTTGTCTTCATTTAATCTAACTATATATATATCTATTTATTTATTTACTTATTTATTTATTTATGCATGTATTTATCTATCTATATATATGTACAATTGAATTAAAGCTGTGGCCAATAATCTCGTATACTATTTGTTTTTATTCTAAGGTTTTCTCAGGATAACTGATTTATATTAGTTTATTTAATCGGTACTTTAATCAAAATGTGTGATAGCAAAGTAGAGTGTTGAAAAATAAAACGTTGTATTCAAAATGAACACTTGTAATCTTTTTCAGTTGCTTTCAAGCCCGACTTTAAGTGGAAAAGGTTGTGGTTAGCACTGTAATGAACATGTAATATATTGTTTTTTGTGTGATGCTAAGTACAAGGAAGTCGACACTAAATGATTTAATAACTACGAAAGCCCAGAAGGATCATTCGAAATTCGAGATTCAATATCTGACATTCGAGATTCGAAATTCAATATTCCGATTAAGCAATGAGTGGAAGGACAACAAACTGATGTTCTTTCTGGGCAATTAAATGTCGTTTAACAAATTACTGCACGAGTAATATATATAATTATGTATTCCTTCCAAGCTGTAGCCGAAAATTCATCTTTTCAAAATTTATGGTTATAAACTCTCATCACACGCTGACAGATCCGAAGTAGAAGAGAAGGAGTGCCTCATATTATTTTGCCAAAATTTATAATTTTAATTGTGTGGATCAAATAAGAGTTTACCTCCTTTCATTTTTAACATTGATTAGTGTATATTCTTTTTCACAAGAATACAAGCACGATAATGTAAAGAAAACCCATGGAGAATGTAAAAGAGAAGATGTTATGTGCTGTCATCGTTTTATCTTTATTATCTATCATTTGACATAAATTTCCTAAAGAAGTGCATGGAGCTTAAGAATCATCTGTCATTCTAAATATCTCCATAATCATCTGACACCTCATGGAATTTAAAAACAGAATTTTATTTCATCAATGTTATCATCAAACTACATAGATAAAGCTAAGTTGATTAACAACGAACTTTGATGACTATATATTATATAATATATGCACTACATATCATAGAATATTTTCACTGACTAGTCTGGTTTAATCATTTTATATCTGTTTCATCAACATATTTTGACATTAATTACTATAACTATCAGCTGGGCATTATCTGCCAAAATCGTAATTTTGTGTTACCCATACAAATTATCAGATATGATTGATGCCTTAATAAAACGTGTTTCTGTAACTTATAAATGTTATGAAATGTACGCGCATCTGGGGAAAAAGGTGCAACTGCTAGTGTTTTGAGATCGATCAAGAAATGGACGCCATCTTATTAATTATCGGCATTGCTTACGGAGTTTGCCGAATCGTTATTAAATCAGTACAACCATGCACTTATTTCTTATTCTCTGTGAATCTGCTTTTAATCGGCGTTAATTACGGACAAAGAACCATGCAAGTTTGCAGTTAATAAGCGACAAAATACAAATTATTCGTTTTTACCTGTCACTAGTAAGGTCAGTTGCATACGGAGAAAGCGAGGTCAAATTAATTGCTTGCAAGGAAATAATAAATCGATGGTAATTTTCTTTCTCAAAAGGCGAAAAGTGGTACGATAAGCTGTTTAATGTGAAATATTTACCTTTATTTCATCATTTTAAAGCTATTTACCAATTTCTAATAGCTAATGCCTCTTTAAACAGATAAGCTACTTTTGACATAATGCTCTTATCTAAGACTATTTCTAGAAAATTTTCATTTATAGAGATAAAATGTTTAATATATATTTAATGTATTTCATAGATTAAATATATATTAATGTAATCAATATAATTTTCTGAGAACAAAGTTGTTGCATATTTCCAATAGTTCTATTAGTTTCAGAGGAGGATTTCCGACTTATTTTTAGTCGAAATCAGCCCAATTTGCATATTTTCTGCCATAATCAACAAAATCAGAGACATCCAATATACACAATATTGATAAAGTTAAATGTGTATAAAACTAGCATTTAGATTACATGTATTAGTAAAATCCAGATCGATGCAATCAGCATCCAGAATCACTGTCAAAAATCCGGACCCGGAATCAGTACATAAAATATGGAACCGACCAACAAGATAAAATACTGACCCTGGACAGGAGAGAGGTGCATGGATAACGTGATACTATGTCCTCTCTCGTAGCATCTTCATACAAACACATGTTTTAGCTGAGTAGTTAATTTTGTGAAATATTGTAGTAGGTACATGTAGATAAAATAATATTTTATTTTATTACCTAATTGTAAATTTTTTGTTGTTTATTAAGTAACTACATATTTAAAGATATTTTTGCGTTTTTTGCTCCCCTGTGATCTATTGACCCGTCAATAGTCTTCAAGAGACTATTGCACGACAGACTATTGAACTGACCTTTGAACCTTTTTTTCATTGGACAATTTCAAAACTTCAAAAATTTCAAAATATTTCAAAATTTCTAAAATTTTCAAAATTCTAAAATAAAAAAAAAATAAAAAAATTCAAGGTTCAAAATTTTCAAAAAATGTGAAAACTTCAAAATATTAAAAAAATTCAAATTTCCAAAAAATTTCAAACATTTCAGTTTTCATAAAATTTCAAAATTTTAATATTTAAATATTAATATTGAAAACCATGTAATAAAAATTTAGGACTTTTTACTCTGTATTCCACTTGTTTATTGTTATCTAATTCAACAAATAAATCATTTTCATCAGTTTTTCTACAATATATGGATGAATATATTTAAGTCATGTCCGCTACCTTGCTTCTGTTTAATTAGGAAATAAAACAGTTATTTAATGGGTGTGGATGCAATAGACCAAACTATTTGTCCTTCGGTGCTGGGAATGACCAAGTGTTCTATTGCATTCGGCCGTTGGCCTCATGCAATATAACACTTGGTCATTCCCAGCACCTCAGGACAAATAGATTGGTCTATTGCATCCACACCCATTAAATAACTGTATAATACTTGTAGTTGAATCTTGAAATATCTTCAGAAGGTAAAACAATTTAACACTACGTTTATCTAGCCATTAATAGGAGAACAATATCATCCATATATGGAAAGTTATCAATTAATAGGAGAACAATATCATCCATATATGGAAAGTTATCAATTAATAGGAGAACAATATCATCCATATATGGAAAGTTATCAAGTTATTAAGAGGGTAAATCATTCAAACATTGTAGTAAAAAATGCACTTAAAAGGTTTTTTTTTTTTTAAAGAAATCTTTATTGAAACGTAGAATTTGTTCCAAACTGTTGCAGGAAACATTTGCAAATAATTAAACTTAACAAGCAGTGAAATTAAAAGAATCTCGAGTCATCATATCAATAATTATTATCAAACAATTGGTATATTCTAAGCAACTCTTTTTTTTTTAACTAAGGACGACTACTGCTTCGACGTGCACATTCATTTGAATGAAGTTTCAAACATAAATAAATATCTCAAGGCCATTTTATTGTCGCTATCCTAACGACCAAACTGATATACTCTATTGACAAAGTCATACCTATTAATTGTGTACTTTGTAGAAGTAAATCAACTTTCCTATATAAGTTGGTCTTATGAGGAGGGGGTAACACGTGTTTTGTTCTTCCCCTCACTACAATTCCCTAACTGGATAAAAAAAATGATCCCTTATGGCAGTTCTATCAGATGGACGAACATTTTATTGGGGAAACAGGTAAAAGATGAATGGTGATAATAAACAATCGATCATATCAGTCACGTTTTTCTGCAATAGATTATATATTTATTTGCATACCTCTACGAAATTCGTCTTACTTCTAAGACTATGTTTAATATTTGAACTAGGTTTGGTTTATGGCGTTTAACGCCACTTTCAACAACATTTCAGTTATATCGTGGTGGTCAGTTTTATTGGTGGAGGAAACTGGAGTACTTGGGGAAAACCACCGACCTGTCGCAAGTCGCTAACAAACTTTATCACATAATGTTGTATCGAGTACACCTCGCCATGAACGGGGATTCAACTCACAACTTTAGTGGTGATAGACACTAATTGCACAGGTAGTTGTAAATCCAACCACCATACGATCAAGACGGCCTCAATATTGGAACTAAGAAATTGGCATTTGCTTAGTGAGTTATAAATTCACATACTTTTAATTACGGGTTTTGTTACCATTGGATATGGACAATCAAATTAAACACACCCTACATAGAGTGAACAAAAGTATATGTACGATTCCAATTTCCTCAGTATATTTCACACAAAACTACATTTTTTCTCTCAAAATATTAGTCTGAAGTAAATCGATGTCCGATTTTAACAATATTTTTATCAACAAGATCAGAAAATGATGTAGTTTATAGCAGTAATTTTTAAATAATTGAATAATTGATAGGATCATGTTTTTGAAATCCACATGATTACCTCAATTCACGAAATAATTCAAGTAGTATGTACACTTAGGGATCGTTTCACGGACATTTGCCCGACATTCAGTGAAAGTGAAATGTTCATTGACAGTGGATACAATTCTTGATTTTATAATTAGGCATCTCTTGGACACCGATGCAACGAAAACCTGTTTCCAAATAATAATCACTAGTTTTTAAATGAATTGTGATTGCTTAACAATCCATTTATTCCTTGTGGAGGAAATGTGGATCACAGGACTTAACCCTATAATAATGTTATTTGAAGAACTAGGATGCCCCATCCTACAGACTCTCCATGCAATACATAATATATAACAGAGAAATACCTTACACACAGTTGACATGATATAATTTTGGGTTAAATACATTAGTAGATGCGGATTACAGGGCGTTAATTTCTCATATCACTCCTTTGGACCCCCAAAATAAATAACCATTTGAGAAAGCATAATGCACAACTACATTGCACACATCATATGTTGTGCCAGTTTCACTTCAATCCGTTTATTGGCTATTAATGAGTTGTGAATTGATGGGTATAATAAACCTATTCTAATTAATGACATAAATGTTCCAATTCATACATACAAGCAATCTCGACTGCTATTAACTAGTGCAGTTTCTAAACAAACAAACCTACCTGTTGTTCTCAAGCATTTATTATTAATTTTAGTTTGTTTGTTCTTTTATTTCAATATATGAATGAACTTATTTCATATAATTAAAAAGGTTGTGTTTGCTTTTTTTCTTTTAGTTTGTTCTGTATGAAATTATGTTAAAAGACATTTCAGATGGCCATCAGCAATTTTTAATTTAAAAGCTTTATCTGGATTGGTTGCTTTAGATATTGAATTTCGAATTTCATATATTGAATCTTGAATTTCGAATCTTAAATCTCGAATGATCCTTCTGTGCTTTCGTAAATAACAGACTTGTAACTATTGTCTAGAATTTCGTCATTAGAGGGGGCTGTAAATGTACAAGATTACAAGGTGTTGAAATATAATTTGTACATTTTAATAAAACCGCGCGTTTTTGCAATATATACGATAGTATTTCAAATATATATAAGTGAACGCTAGCCATAATTAATGTGATGCTCAGAAGACTTAATCGATAACTACATCAAAATTACATTATGACACGATTAGGTTTGAAATAGTAATTGCATAAACAATATTTGCATTTTACATTTTTTTATTTGATTAAAGTATGGACATTAATTGATGTAACATCTTAAGATGTTGTGATTTATATATCCTAAAAATAGACATTAAAGATCCGCTGAAAGCTGCTAATTGCGTCTTGCATTGGCGCTAAATGTGAAGAACTGCATTTCCTTTTGATATTTCGATTTTTTTGTACCGATTGATCGTGAATAAATCAGTTATTTTCATAACAAATGAGAAACACAAATGTTCAAATCAAATAAAACATTGCAAACGTTTGAAAACTTACTGTTTTAATAATCTTTAAATATTCTGAACTGGATGCACATCGTGCATCGCTTGATCTGTAAATAACTAGATATAATAGCTGACAGAAAAGCTACTCAAACAAAGCTACGTTGCTCATATCTTCAAGTCATCGCTACAAAAAGGCTACAGTCGTCACCACGAACTGATTGATCGCTACGAAATATCCATTTCTCAAGTGGCAATGAATATTTAGTGTTTTATGTAGATTTCTGCTCTCCTCGATAACCGACTAAGCTTTTACCTGACTATATAAGTATTTAGTTTGCTTTGTTATTTGCCTTTTACCCCATGTCATCTGTGTCTCTGGATTATCCCTTCTGTTTTCTCTAACACTTAATATATACATTCTACAACGTTATTAAACAATAATACGAGCCAAGTTCAACAGCTTAAATGTCAGATAGAAATGTAAAATGAACTGATTTTACAATTTCTTCTGACCAGTCTAGTCAATCATTAGAGAAAGTTATTATTCTTAATATTTGTAGGGGGTCGTGATCGTATGATAGTTAGATTAACAACTACCTAGGTATTCAGTGGCTATCACCACTAACGTTGTGAGTTCAAATCCTGTTCAGAGCGAGGTGTGCTCGATATAAAATTATGTGATAAAGATAGTCAGCGACTTGTGACAGGTCGGTTGTTTTATCCGGTTTCCTCCACCAATAAAACTGACCGCCACGATATAACTGAAATATCCTAATCCTAACCCTGTTTCATTTTGAAACATAGTTTATTGTCAAATTGTACGGGCCATATTGTGTCGTCCTTTCCCGCGTAACATTTTTTCCGGGTCGTTTTTTGTTGTTGGTCCAATTACAATTTACTGATTTTGTTTATGACAAGTATGACCTTTTGTTGGAATAACATCTATTAAACAAATTTATTGAGTCTCGTAATACAATTATCATTTATATTGTTTGTCTTGTTTAAAATATACCGATGAATCAATGATTAAACACTGAAATCTTTAGAATTAAACAACAAATATTTTATGTCAATTACTACTTGACTTTAAACATTCTTTGATTTTCTTTAAACTATATTTGGAATGATTATTAATTGATAGAAAAGAAAATATCTATTTCCTGAAGAGTTTACAATTGAAAGTTTTACAAAGGGAAAACTACAAAGAGTTTCGAACTGAACAAATATCAGATCTTTCAATATACTCGTCTAGACACGGCTAACGCTTTGTTCTATTCTTTTTTAATAAAATATTACAGCGAGCATACTTTCTTGTATTAACTGCCTAAACGTCAGCAGTGGGTTTAATGACTGAAGTTCAAAGTAGGAATATAATACAAGTTTTATTTTACTCGGTGTTTGTGTTTTCAATTGTAATATTAATTATCAAACAGATCATGCGTCCATTAATATTGTTTATTTAAGATACATTTATGAAACATACCATCGTTTCATACAAAGAATTATATATTGTACATGTGATGAAGGTTCATGTAACTTTGATAATTATTTCAATTCTAAAGTGCTATAGAACTTGGGAATTAGAGGATCGTTGTACTCGCTTAGTTTGTAGGAAATAATATTAATGTAAATGAGAATGAATTGTATCCAACAATTACAATTGGAACATAACTTTTATTGATGTTCTACACCTACAGTTACGTGTATTAGATTGATCCAAACCCTTGCAAAGAATGTGCTGCAATTGCTCGAATAATACAATTCATTTCCTTACTACTGTTTATTCTAAATTGTAATTATTAATATCCGGTCAAAATCGGAAGGAACAAGTAGTCTTGACCAGATGCCGTGTAGGTCATGGTATAATTACTCATAGTTATTTGCAAAGTAATGAGGAACGACCCGAAAGTATTCCGTGTAATTCCATTTATTCATGGAAACATGTTTTAATCGACTGAGTAGATGTTGCTGTCGTTCGTCAAACATTCGACAATGTCAACAATTTGTATGATTTATTTACAAATGTCGCAGGCGACACAATTTTCAAATTTTCAAAAGAAATTAATTTATATACCAAAATATAGTTAGATAACATACGTTCTAAATATATGGTTTTATCTTTTTAATGTTTCTTTTATTTGTACATATAATATGTTTGTTTTATAGACACGTATGTTTTATTTCTAACAGACTTATATGAATAGGTGTCTTAAGTTGATAATAAAATTTGATCACAGCACGATATAGCTGAAATATTGCTCAAGTTGGCCTTACATACATATCAATCAATCAACTAATTGTCATCCGGAGTGTTTGTATGTGATGTTTGACGACTGGTTAAAAGTTTTAAGATCATCAAACCTTAAAAAATAAAGTAATTTTACATCATTGTATCAGTAAGGGTATTTCGTAACAGCATCATAAAATTACATGTAATATCTAATGAATTGATCGACAATTACGGAATATGTCCCTTTCACTGCATTCTTTGACCCTAGAACTAAACATCGACTTCAAATGGGCAAAACAGATCTTCACGGGAAAAAACCGAGATAGGGTCGGAAAATTGTGCATTGCACCTTATTACCAACGACCACTTCTAACAAGCGTTTGCTCATTGCTGTAAGTTTTCTGTTGCGTGACAGGAGAGCGGCATTCCCAAAGCATGTTGTACTCATTTACGTTCCTTTGTAAGGGCGAGTTGCACAATTGAATCATACCCACTGGACGCCAATTTTGGATGGGATTTACCTTTAGAAGAATCCAAGTCATATTTCAACACACTATCATGATCCATGATAAGTTTTCTCGTTCTGGAAAAACGTAAAACCAGTTTGTCTTTGATGGAAGTTTTTAACATTGCATTAAAATGCAGTCTTCAGACTTTAAGAACTTTTAAATGCATCTATTGTGCGTATGTGTAAGGCATAACAATCAATAACGAGTATATCCACCGCGTTTATTGTGAAGTTCTGTAACACGCCTCGTCATGCTTCGCACAAGACACCTAAGCCGTTCTTGTGGGTAACTGTTGCCACTCCTGTAAGATAGCAGTTCTTAATTCGTCAATATTTTGACATTTTGGATTGAGTTGGTTAATTTTTCGGCCAATAAAGTGCCATTAATGCTCTAAAAAATGTTGTACAATTCGGGCTCTATGTGGCCTAGCGTTGTCGTCCATGAACATTGGCCTGTCAGCCAACGCATGATTGTCGAAATGGGGGACTACGCGTGGAGCGAGCACATTGTCACGGTATTTTTGGCCTGTCAGATTACCATCAAGAACGTACAAGTCTAACTTACAGTCAAAGGAAAAACAACGCCAAACAGTTACACCCCCACCCCCAAAAGCAGTTGTGTCCAAAATGTGGTTGTCCTGAAATGAAGTGTTTCGTTGGCGCCAAACCCTTGCACGACCGTCGGTAGAGCGTAACAAAAAAACGACTTTCATCAGACCAGTGGACCCGTCTCCATGTGCGAATAGTCCACCCCAAATGATCACGTGACCAGTCAAATCGAGCATGGCGATGATGTAATGTCAACTGTGGACGTTTTATGGGTCGTCGCGCTCGCATTCCCTGATGGTGGAGGCGTCTGATTACAGTGCGTGTGCTAATCTGGCCTCCAAACGCTAAAGTACCACGAAGTGCACCAGCTGTTCTGAACGGCCGTTGCCGCGCCCGTCTGGATATGAGCCGGTCCTCTCTCGGTGTCGTTTTGCGAGGTCTACCTGCACGTGGACGGTCAGTAACATTCGCCGTTTGACGAAAACGCTGCATCAGTCGTACAATGATGGAATGGTTAACCCTGAAGTGGTCTGCCACCATTCTATGGCTAAAACCACCGTTATGCATGCCAACAGCTTGCCACCTTTCTGGTATGGTTAATTTTCGCCGCACCATACCAAATCAATAGAAAATGAAACTTAAAACTCTACACAAAAAAAAATCAGCTTTCGTTCGCAAACACAAATGTTGAAAAGTACACGTGGCACTTTACACACCCTGTCATATACACATAAATAAAAATCTATCAATAACCTGTTTCACAGGTAAGTAAGTATGTGTGAAGCAGGTAACGAAAACAGCAAACCGATTTGAAATAAGTTCATTATTAGAAAAGATATTATTGAAACAATGCAGGTGGTGCTTAACTTTTGTCGGACTGTATATAACATCTTGACATTCACAATATTAGTAGGCACAAGATATCCATTAAATCAACAATCTTCTCACGGGTGCCACACGCGGAGCAGGAACAGCTTACCCTTGTATTCACGGGTGCCATACGCGGAGCAGGAACTGCTTACCCTTGTAGTGAACCATCGGGTTCATGTTGCTTGATCTTTAATTTTCTGTGTATTTTTGTGTAGATTGATATTTGTCATTTTTTCTTTTGGTCACTGCATTGTCTGTCCTTCGATTTACGACTTCAGATTACTCCTTTGGTATCTTCAAACTTTTCTTGTTTTTATACATACTGTTTTAATTGAATATTATGGTACAGGTGGCATAACACTTGATGCACTATTTAATCTGTTTAGATTTGATGTAATTAGTACTGAATTTCAATGATATTGAATTTCAATGATATCGTCCTTGAATCGCTCAGTGGAGCCATTGGGGATTGTGAAAGCCGATTACAGTATGTCGTGGTGCTTCAGTATTCTTATCTTTATTGTGTCGTGTGTGGGGATTAAAGTTTACAAATGATGATGGATTTATTGTGTTAAAGGTGGGAGTATATCTAATATATTATTAGATTTTCCTTACAGAATGACAAGACAGAAGCAAAATACTAATTTTGATAGGCAACAAAATGACAAAAATCAGTCAATTCTGATCCTCGACCTCGAGATTACAGCAGTATATTGGGACAATATGTCAAGATAAGATAAACAGGTTTGTCTGGTGATGGTAAACATGTCTTCTTGGGATGAACCGTCGATCATATCAGCAATCCTATCTTTCTTATGATGGACCATCAATAGCATCAAATAAATAAAAAGGACCGGTCTTCTATGGATAAAACAAAATTGTCTACAGATTGTTCTAAGATATCATTTTCATGAACAATATTGTTTCAAATTCCAGGCACACGGTTTGTAACGTTACCTACGTAAATATAACATTTGATAATACATTGCTCTGGCAATGGATAAAATGTCAAATAACAATAAAAAAAAGTATAATTATAGATAAAGCTACATGGTATTACTTCCTTACTCCTTAAAGCTGCGTGCTGAGCGGAGAAGCAGCACATACCAATTTTATTTTCTTTCTTTTTAACTCGACCGGAATCCGAACCCATGATCTATCGCAATCGAGGCGAGCACGCTAAGATTTCACCACCGATACGATCTAAAACACGTGGAAGTAAAGACGATCCGAACACCGTTTTAAGCGGAAATCGTAGCGTAGATCACAAAACCGAACTAATAAAAAGTAAAGATATTTATAACTGAACGATACTAAAAACTCGGTTAGTTAATGTGCAAGGAGCCCGGCACTCAGGTTGTCTAAAATAAACAGTCAACACACCTACACACCACATAGGGATGCACTGGTACATATAGTTTAATAAACGATAAAACCGCTGTATTATGATCAATCAATAATAAGATATTTAATTCACATATCCGAAAAAAATGTATATTTTGTTGGAACCATTGTTTATCACTGATAATTTTTATTTACAAAACTCGTCTGAACCAAATATTACTATTAGACTGGTTCTCTCACAATGTTAATTATACACCAGCACGACAAACTTCCAGTCGATTAAAATCAACGTCATATGACTGTTTGCATACATAAGAGTTTTTCATGGTTACCAACAATGCAATTATGTCTGGCGGTGTGCATGATATCAATGCTTCCACTATGGAATCCATGGATTGCTCGGGCCAAAGATCTTTGGGAGCACCAACAAATCTTACGGAGACTTCTGATGTCTCCCAGAATTTTCTAATCAAAGAGGGAATGACAAAATCTAAGGGTGGAAGTGGCCATATTACATATTTCATAAGGACCCCAAACATCCCAGAATTTGGCTGAAAATGATCCGTACCCGGTAGGGATCATTGGGAGCCTAAAAGTCACGATCGGATTTATATATATGAAGGTTGTATATCAATTTTAGAATTATTAACCCCAATGAATGTAAATCATGTTATGAAAACTAAAAAATCGGCATAAAGTGCAAATAAGATAACTAACCAAGATTTCTCATGTCATTGTCAGTCATGACTCGTGGTGTTACACACGTACATGTACCCTTGTGGTATGGTTTTACAATTTATCATATTATATTCTCTTGAAAGGCATGGGTTAGGTATATATACAAGGGATTAACTCAATTATTGTAAAGACGTAGGATATCTGAATTGTCGGTTGGCCAATACATAATAAAACAAAACATCAGTAAAATTAAATATTTTACTAGAAAAAAACTAAGTGAAAAAAAATGAACATAAAACAATCATAATTCTTGACACAAAAAAATAAACAAAATTAATACAAACAAAAATACAAAACATGCACAAAATGAAATAAAATTCAGACAAAAATAATAATAAAAATCAACAATCAATGTCAAATTTGCATACCTTCAGTTCAGCTCACTGTCAAAAAGAAAAATATTCAAATGAAACCAAATTATTTTCAAACATTAAATTTAATGTTCTTGGTAGCTGAGCAGATAATAAAATAAATAACGATATACTTGCAATGTTATACACTTCAAGTTAAGTTCTCATTCAACAAAAATTAAAATTAAGAACTCTCACTTCCGATACTCAACTGTTGACTTTCGGTATACAACTTCCATAACATCCGGTTCACAACCACGGACTATAACTTCCGGTTTACGAATTCGGTTTTCAACTTCCGGTTCACTATATCTGCTTTCCAACTACGGAATAACTTCCGATTTCAACACCTTGCTCACAATATCCGGTTTCCAACCACGGAATAACTTCCGGTTTACTATATCTGAACTATGTACCTGATTCGCTGCTTGTGACAACTCTTTCAATCTCTGTCTTTCTCATTTCTCTCTCTGCTGCTCTTTCTTCTCTCTCTGTCGCCTGCATCTCTTTATATAAACTTAAACAGGCTGATACAGACTCTCCCTTATATATCAATTCTGATACCCATTCTGGCAAACCTACTAAAGACATTTTCAATATAAAATTTTAAACAACAAAAATACAATACTACAAATATATATTTATTAGATATTGACGAGGGACAATCCCACCGCTGCCACCATCAATTTATCAAAACTCAGGGACTTGGACAGACTGGATTTACCTGTTTACACACACAAAATCAGGAACAAACTTCTGGTAAAATATACGTATGGAGACTGAAACAGAAAAAGGAAATTATGTATTCATAAAAGAATATTTTCCTGAAATCAGAGAAAAAGTAAATGAACTGGAGCACTTACAAAATTTAAATGAAAGCCAGCAAGTGTTAGCAAGGGATACAATGATATATAACATAAAGGTAAACATGTCTCTTAGCAAACATCTGCACAAACCAAAGTATAGCTTGTCTACTGATGTAGAATATTATTAAATTAAGAATTAAATTATCTCTTAAGTTACAAAAAAATATCAACACTATTGCAACAACATAAAAGATGCATGTATTATGTATTCTTAAATAATAAAAAATACAATGCCAATGTACTTATCTAGGGACATCAGAAAAAAAGAACAACCAAGAAAAAAGAAGTTACTTAAAGAATCATAGTCAAGTTTCTGAAACTCAAGTTGGTCGTCCTTTAGATATTAAACCTTGTGTATCAGTAACACCTCACATAAACAATCATGATTATGCTGGGCGTCCTTTAGATATTAAACCTTGTGTATCAGTAACACCTCACATAACCAATCATGAGTATGTTGGTCGTCCTTTAGATATTAAACCTTGTGTATCAGTAACACCTCACATAAACAATCATGATTATGTTGGACGTCCTTTAGATATTAAACCATGTGTATCAGTAACACCTCACAGAAACAATCATGATTATGCTAGACGTCCTTTAGATATTAAACCTTGTGTATCAGTAACACCTCACATAAACAATCATGATTATGTTGGACGTCCTTTAGATATTAAACCATGTGTATCAGTAACACCTCACAGAAACAATCATGATTATGCTGGACGTCCTTTAGATATTAAACCTTGTGTATCAGTAACACCTCACAGAAACAATCATGATTATGTTGGACGTCCTTTAGATATTAAACCATCTGTATCAGTAACACCTCACAGAAACAATCATGATTATGTTGGTCGTCCTTTAGATATTAAACCATGTGTATCAGTAACACCTCACATAAACAATCATGATTATGTTGGACGTCCTTTAGATATTAAACCTTGTGTATCAGTAACACCTCACATAAACAATCATGATTATGTTGGACGTCCTTTAGATATTAAACCTTGTGTATCAGTAACACCTCACATAAACAATCATGATTATGTTGGTCGTCCTTTAGATATTAAACCATGTGTATCAGTAACACCTCACATAAACAATCATGATTATGTTGGTCGTTCTTTAGATATTAAACCTTGTGTATCAGTAACACCTCACATAAACAATCATGATTATGTTGGTCGTCCTTTAGATATTAAACCATGTGTATCAGTAACACCTCACATAAACAATCATGATTATGTTGGACGTCCTTTAGATATTAAAACTTGTGTATCAGTAACACCTCACATAAACAATCATGATTATGTTGGTCGTCCTTTAGATATTAAACCTTGTGTATCAGTAACACCTCACATAAACAATCATGATTATGTTGGTCGGCCTTTAGATATTAAACCTTGTGTATCAGTAACACCTCACATAGACAATCATGATTATGTTGGTCGTCCTTTAGATATTAAACTATGTGTATCAGTAACACCTCACATAAACAATCATGATTATATGGAGACTGAAAACAGAAAAAGGAAATTATGCATTCATGAAAGAGTATTTGGCTGAAATCAGAGAAAAAGTAAATGAACTGGAGCGCTTCCAAAAGTTAAATGAAAGCCAAGCCAAACAAATATTAAGTTTAGAAAACATTAAAGATATTCCCAAAATGATCACTTTTGGACAGGTCTCCTGAACTATGAGGTCGCATTTAACGCACTTTATTAGTTTTTTTTTAGCAAAAAGCTAAACATTTGCGGTATTGGAAAGGGGATATAGGTATGCCACAAAGGTTCAGTGAGAAGAAAAGAGGTGCAGAACGAAAGTTATCATTAATTGAAAAATTCTTTCTTCAATTAAGCTGGTGTTAACTATTTTCAGGGCCCAAGTCTAGCTCCATTCTAGTGAAATAATTCGGTCAAGCAAGTGTTTTCTACCAATCTTTACATATAACTAAAGAACAATCGCTGCTCCGTCCTAATCTTGAACTTTATACATAATATATTTAATCTTCGTGATGCACAAAAGAGAACCGATGGCTCTAACCATCATTTCAAGATAAGTACATAAGGTCACGGGAAGACATAACAAGACCTCAACAGATCTATTCCTAGAAAAACGATAATGATGTCCACTTACATTCTACGACAAGAAAGCCGTAATATTATTACAGTACCACATAGATGTTCTATATCAAAATGAGGATCTTTTCAAATGCATTAAGATGGTGTAAATTTTAGCTTCCTATCTTAAATAATACAAAAGTTACGAATCCTCAAAATTCATGAAAACTCCCTCCTTTCTGCCGAAAATGAAATCTTTTGAAAAATTCAATAAAAATGTTCAAAACATAACATGTTATATATCAAAATGAAGATCTTTTCAAATACAATAAGATGGTGCAAATTTTATCCTCCTATCTTAAATAATAAATCCTCAAAATTCAATATACCTCCCCCCTTTTCTGCCGAAAATGAAAATATTTTAAAAATTCAATATTTCATGCAGTAAGACCAATTAAGTGAAATTAAATACAGAAAATGAAACAAAAGGAACAATATAATAATGAAACTCATAAATTTATGACATGATTGAGCAATTTTATCATACATCAAAGAATTATTGCATCCCAAATTTTTGAATCGATGCAATATGTCAAATCAAAGATGCAACTGTCAACATATCTTGCATTTGATTAGATGTTAAAGAGAAACAGTTTCTTAAAAGTTGAATTATAACATGCCTTAAACTTTTATAATAAGGTCTCCAGCCAGTTCTCGTATTTCACTTTGTACCACTGTGAGAATCCAGGCACCTAAACACAGATAACAATTACATACATAATTAGTCATATAAATTAGCAAGGAACCAGTAAAATGTCACAATATCAAGCATATACTAAAATCATCACAGTTTACACTTATATATTTATGTTTTTACATTTTGTAAATCAAATTATACGCATTCTTTGGCCTATTAATGTTCATACTCAATACTAAATTTGTTTAGATTAATAATGAAAAATAAATTTGCTTTCAAATGTAATTACTTAAGTGTCTATTCAATAATTAACAATAACATTGTGAACATGATAAAGAGATGAATATATAAATACTCAAAACTGTATTGACCGAATCAGATCAATTAAGAATGAACATGTAGTAGTATATTGTGCCTAGCCTATTTTTAACTGATTTTTACCCCTACAATCTTAAAAATGCATTAACAATATAAACAAAAACAGGGAAAAATACATATTCTTCCTCGATATACAAAGTTATGGGCCCATTCTGTCAGATCATCAAAGATAAACATTAGCGCTATGGACATTGTGCGCTAAAGTTAAGTCGCAAAGGCCGATGCTTGTATTTTCCCCTATAAACACCTTACCAAATAAGGGTAATAACAAAATTACCGAACTCCGAACAATCTAACAAAGGGAAAGTCAAAACTCATAAGTATATAAACAGACAAAATCAGTCAACAACCGGAAAACTGTGAAAACCGTAATGACCCTGACTTGGTACAGGCATTTCTAAAGAAATGGTGGGTTGAATCAGATTTTAAAGCGCCAAACCCCCCCTTTCATTACGGCTCAAAGTTTCCGGCTGTCACTATAACAGTATTTATAACAATACTTGAACAAAACAGGTAAAACAGTTCTCAAAGCAGCACCAAACTCAGTGAAGTAAATGTCAGACACTTTTACGTCACACATTGATAAACAAATATTTTGACATTTTTGTTGAAACCTTATCTTTATACATTTTCACTATATGAAAATCCATCGTTTATAATCTTTTATGCAGTGTTCTTTCCAGAGCCTTATTGCACCATTGTACTATATTTTATATCCTGGTGCTATGTTGGATGATTATATAATAGAATTTATTGTATAGCAATATAATATTTGCTTTCTGTGGCGACCAAAAGTTAGCGTGCGATAAATTTCCATATTGCACTAGTGCAAATATAGCTTCAAATGCATGACGTCATCCATACGGAAAAGGCATTTAAACCTTAATTTCAGCTTTGCTATGCAATAAAAGGGTTATTGCATCAATATTGTGGAATATTATCTCTTGTAGAATATATAAAATTCTACTCGTGACAATATTCCCAATATTCATACAATTAACCTATAGTATGGGCACCAACGTGAAACCTGTGCTACATTATTTTCAGTGATATTTTGACCATTGAGGAGAACAGTGCAAAGATAGTTTTAAGTTTAATAAAAATTTGCAACACATGCAGAACATAAAACAATAACACAACTTCTGAACCTGTGCTACCTGCAGTATAAAATCTTATGCATATTATTAATAAGCCAGTCTTCACAGCTAATTGTTCAGTACACAGGCCCAAAATACATTTTTCAGACATTTCTATATAGTCACTGTTGGTCTGTTGTTGCTTTTTTCACAGGCCCACCAGCATTTTCACTAGCCTTGGGCCTTGGACTACTGCTTAACCGTGAAGAATGTAAGCATATTTAATGATAAGGTCACATCAATTTGATTTGTGGACCTTCATCCACCACCCACACAAGAAAACATGGAGTGGGAGGTAGATATTGAAAATTTTATCAGCCTAAAAAAGTTACTGATGATAAACTTCTTGCTTTATCATTATCATTCATTCAACAATTTCTTTAATAGCATATATTAAGAATGAGCTGCAGTTAACACTGAATACAATCAGGGTTTTCTCAGTCATCTTGCAGAGGGTTATATTGAAAGGATGACAATTGAAATGACTATTCACATAGCTCTTGCAATCTTTACATAAATGTCAAGAAGTTTGTACTCCATGTCAAACAGTCTGGCTGGGATAGCAATGTCAATAAGAATGTAGACTTGAAAAGTCCCTCTGTTATAGATGTTAACATAACAGCGCCATGATATAAAAAAAACTTACAGAAAACCCTGTTTGTTGTATCTGTACTATCTGTACAAGTAACAATTGCAACAACTGGGGTGTAAACTGGGGTTTTAATACATAAGAGACGACATGGCCATCATACCAATCATCTTTTTCACCCTTTCCAAACTTATGCCTAATGTTTTTGCCAACAAGGGAAACTTTCACTGTGTCATTCGACTGACCCTCTTCGGCAAAGTAAATGATTCTTTATAATTTTTTTAATATTATCGCTCATCTCCTTCCATGATAATTCCTTCCTCTTGTTGTTAACAGTTTTTGAAAAATTAAAAATCTTTTTATCATCCGCTGACTGATGTAGAATGTTTTTGCGAAATCTGATTTGAGATTTTAGTGCCTCGAGCTTTTCTTTATCGTTCATTGTATTCAACATGGTGTCCACTTGCTCGACAGACTGCCATAGTCCCAGAAAAGGATGTCGTTCGTCTGTAGAAGATTTTCTGCTGCTTTCCGTTGTCTAGCCTCTTGAGCTTTTCGTAAAGTTTCTTGCAGATTAGCATGTTTCTGTCGTGTGATTTCGTCCTTGCGCTCTTTGTACATAGCTCTCTAGTCTTGTTTTTTTCCACATTCTTGTACGCATTTTTCAAAAGTTTATTCATTTCCTCAGTATTTTTACTTTCTAACCATGCACTTGCTTTGTTGAGGGAAAACATGACATTTGCCTCGGCAGAAATATTTTTTATGTGAGGTTTGTATCTCATGAGTCCATCAAAATAAGCAAACACACTTTCGCTAAACTTGCAACACTTTTTGTAACCTCAATCTGCTGTTCACTCAGATTTTCAAACGTACCTCCTGGAAGGTGATCACGAAAGTTATTTTGGGCTAGCTTAGCAATCGCTGGTAGGACAATGCTTAATATAGTGCAGGTGTTACCGTCATGCTCTGATTGTGAAATAAGTTTTTCAAATACCTTGCCCCTTTTTATGTAAGTGTTCTCACCAAATGGTAACATTCGTCCAGAAATGAAACCATCAAGGTCTTGTGATGCATCATTTAGAAATGTGGTCAATTCTAAATAATGTTTGTTCATATCCATGATATGTATGTCCTTTCTTTCTATTAAATTCCACAGAGGAGTAGTAATAAGTTTGCATATAAGACCAAGTGCCTTACACCCAGCGATAAAAACTTAGATTTTAAAGTCATGTAAAACCCACTGGTTTGAACCATGGTCTTGAAGAAAAGTTTAATTTTTTCATGAAAGAAATAAACAATTCCGGCGTTGTGAAACAAGATGTTGAAACGGTTCCCTTTAAAATTAGTGAGAGGAAAGCTGTGCATTCCATTTTCTTTGAAATAGTCTTTGATAAAAGTCATGAAAGGAACATGGCATCCCGACTTGGCATCACCGTTAAAAGAAAATGCCTTGCATGATGTTCTAATCAATCGCAGTACTCCAGATTCTGATTTTTTTATGAAAACTTTTGCTAAGTATTGGTACTTCTCCATCAAAATGGGTGTGCTCTACTTCAAGCAGACTTTTGTTTGCCATCTCTGCAATGTGCACTAGGGAGTGTAGTCCACAAATAAAATCGTTTAATCGTGAAATTACTTTTTGGTCCTCTTCATGTATATCATTCCAATCTCCAACAATATGTGGTAGAACTTCCTCCCTATAAGATTCTAATAATTCGTTGAATTTAATTTCTGTCGCAGCTCTATCCGACATTGTATTTCTAATGTTATTTTATATATTCTGAGAAGCTAAATTGTTAGCTGTGTAATATCTTTGATCCAAGTCGAAAAGAATTTCCTTGAAAACTTGCAGTGTCTTTCCCAGATTTTGTAACGAGTTCTCTTAACCTTAATACGTATGGATTTCCTTCGGAATCCCGAACAGCATACACTCCAAATTGAGTGCCAAATTTTGACGTTTCATCAGTTTCTATGGTAGTATTTTCTTTTTGAGAAATTGATTCAGCTAACTGATTCTGTGCTAAAACTAATATTTGGATATTCATGTTGTTTATCGTTGTAGCACTGGGTAATCGGTCTGGTATTTTACCCACCAGTTTCAAGCATGCTTCTATGACTGGTCCTACTATTGTGGTACTAACATGATTATTCAACAAGGAATGAACACAGATCTGTACTTCTGGTTTATATTTTTGAGTAATTTCATCGAACAGATGAATAGTATTATCCTAATACAAATATAAAACCTCTTGGTGAACTTTTCTTTCATATTCCATGGTCATCATTTGTCTTTTTAACTCGAAAGTTTTCTTTTTTTAAACATTCGATTTCGATTTCCATTGTTCTATCATTATCATCAGGGGTTTTTATTTTATTTTCCAGCCTCTGAACTTTGGAACGGTGGTATGTCTCCCTCGTTTTAGTCCTTTTTAGTTCTACAGTTTTCCACATTTCTTTAAGTAACTCGCTTTCAGTTAATTACTTTTGTTTTTTCTTCAACTTCCGTCTGTAAAATTTTGCAATTAAACTTTTCTGCATTTAACTCTTGTGCTAAACTGTTAATAACAAATGAAGATGCAGCTTGGTCTGGTTGTAGTTGATGAAGTTTTTTTTTCAGTTTGAGTGGGTTCAGGCAGTTGCGATAGACATGGCAAATTAAACTCTTTATTCAGGAATGAGTTGGAAAAATCTGAATTCCTTGATTTTGTGACTTTAGCATAAGCTTCAGAAAGTCTTTTTACTTTTCTGTAGTAAGTGTTAAATTTCAATGAGGTAGAATCTCCTGACTGCTTCCCTCTTTCCATCAGTTCCTTTGACACATCTCCAATAGATTTACTTTCCAGCATTGTTAAAACATCTTGATTGTTTAATGATATTTTGAAAAATTTTGTTGGGTTCTCAAAGCTGCCGCAAAGGTTATTATTGTTTGCGTTTTCTTGTACGTGTCTCTGGAATCTACTAGAAGGTCAGTAAATATATCAGATGAAAACATTTGTAAACTATCTCTTACTTCTGTCTGTTAGGCTGTATTTATGTTACTGTGTTCTGTGGGTTGATCACTGATTTCTGTGGTGGAAAAGAATGAAAGTTAATTAATTACATTATAAATTCGCGACCGACACGACGGGTGTGTTGCAACAGGCAGGAACTGCCTACTCTTCCGGAGCACCTGGGTTCACACTCATTCGATCGAGAGTTCGTGTCGGTCGCGTTTGTGTGTTCTTTTCGTTGTTCGTATGTTTCCCGGGTTTGTATAATGTCCTTAGATGTTGAGTTTGGATTGCTCCTTTGGTATTTCTTTACTTCTTTATTAAGTTTGTCTAAATTTGAATCAACATCCAAGTGTATTCATCAACAATCATACGTACCACATTTCTTTATATCATACAATTTTTTTTACTAGCGGTAGTTTCTAAAGAAGATATATGTTTGAATTTATTACCAATTGCAGAAGCATTATGACACTTTGAGAGTATTGCATGCATGTGCAAAACATTGTCCAATATTAGACTGGCCAGAATTATAGTTCCACAAGAATGTAAAAAAAGAAATAAAAGTGAAACTCATTTGACACTGCAATGTTAATGAAAGTCAAATAATAATAAAGTGAAAGGGTTGTATAATGTGTGACAAACAGACAGAGAGACAAACAGTCAGGGCTCTAGAATTCCTATTTGCCATTGCCCGCGACATGTGAAATTAAGACCAGGGAAAGTTGTATTTGACAGTTTTGTACATTCATTTTAATTGTGGGGAAAGTGATTTTTTATGCCAAAATGTCCCATTGAAAGTGAAAATGTTACAAAACTCTAGAGCACTGCAGTGTGGCAGACATACTGTAAACCTTAAGGTAGAGACTGACACTAGTCACATAACTTTTAAGAATATTGAATAAAATGTGGTAACGATTATTAATTATGTTTGCAGTATTTCTTACGAGGTATTTTGCTTTTTGAATTTTCTACATATGATTTGTGCAAGTTCTCAAATTAAACTGAAATACAAATTTAATACAGTAATTTCTTGGTAATAATACATTATATGTGTAAAATGCTATGTGAAGCATTTCGTCAAGGGAAGTAATCATGTCTCAAATGATATTAGAATATGATGAGTTTTGCATGTTTTTGTTAAATATTGAAGTTTTTAATATTATGACCCCAGACTTTCCTTACACTTCTGAAAATGAAACAAAATGCACCATATTATATCAAACATTTAGAAATTTTGTATGACAGGATTTTTCGCTATTCAAGAATTTTGAGGAGAATTTATACATTTCACATACAATGCATTATAAAAGTTGAAGATTTAAATGCTTTATATCTTGAAAATTAGTCTGGTGACCTATATTTTTTAATTAAATTCCTTAAAGTCTGCCACAAAAGCAATAAATCTGGCCAGTTTTAAGGAAATTCAATGACAAATTATTTTAGTATGAAATGTGGGTCTCTACGTTAAAGAGTGCAAAATTAGCTCTAAAAATGTACTTTTCCTGCCCTGGAAGAATTGTAGACAGCTTAATTTGCTAACTATATCACCTAGAAAGGAAAGTTTTCCCTTACAAACATTATCTTTGCCTGTTTTATTTTCATTTATTCAACGTCTTATTAAAAATATGTGGACATTTTTCATGAAATTGACAAAAAGGGTATATGTCAGGGTGTCTTTCTAAACCCTTAACTTTTTTTTTGCCTGGAAACATATCTTTATTTTTAATGATATGTAGCATGGATACAAGTAATGTGATATCACTTTTTAAAAAAAAAATTGATTGACACAATTTTTTTCTATTCCACTTTAAAATCAAATTTTGTTAGATTTCACCAATGCCAGTTACCGGCTATATTGCCAAGAAAAAGGGTAGCCATTTTGAAAAAAAAATGAAAAAATTATAAAAATTTATGTCTTAGATATTCCAAAATATTGATCTTTCATAATATACTCAGATAATTAAAAAAAAATTATATGCTATTTTTTTTTTGTACCTTAATGACACAGAGAAGTGAAAAAAATGGCATTTTTTTTACTTCAGAGGGGGGTAAATCTTTCAGGGAATATTTTTTAAATAAACCTGGAAACCTATTCTCCAATTTTGATATTTTGTTAGGTACATCCCAAAGAACAATATATATGAAATTCAAAAAAAATCATTGACTAGTTTTGTTTTGCCCATAGTGTCCTTCTCTACCTTAAGTCCCCATTCAGCTTTGTCGGAAAGGGACTAACTAATATTTATAAATACACACTTTTAAATAATACTTCAACTTGTACCTATCAACCGTTTCTTTTTTCTCCTCTGAAAAACTGGGCTTGGTGGGCGAGATAAAGATGTATCAGGCGTATTGCTGGTAGGTGAATCAATGTATGACTGTGACAGACACGTCTCAGACCCACTACTACTTGACTTATTCTCTTTGGGGCTGAAAAAGAAAGATCATAATATGCATGAAAACACAGAGAATAAGCTTGCCAATGCTACTGAATTTTTTGCTGGGCCCCTAACGTTTTGCCAAAAAATTCCCATATGGTTAATAGAAACATTTTAATTTTTGCATAGTTGGGCCCCTGTACTGAAAATGTTAAGCATATTCCCTGCAAACATTACAATATTTATGAAAAAAAGAAGTATGATACCTTTTTTAGCTCACCTGGCCATAGGCCACGTGAGCTTTTGTCATGGGTAAGCGTCCGTCGTCCGTTAGCTTTTCACATTTAAATCTTCTTCTCTGAAACCGCTGAACAGAAATCAGCCAAACTTGCCAGAAATGTACACTGGATGGTCCTCTACCAGATTTGTGTTTTTGGTGCTGATTTGAAATCCAACATGGCTGCCAGGGTCCATAATGTGTTCTCATTGGCTGAAATTTTAAAAATCTTCTTGTCAGAAACCACTAAGTCAATTGAATTGTGACTTTGCAGGAATGATCATTGGGTGGTCCTGTACTAAAATTTTGAATCGTTTGCTGATCGGAATTTCAAGATGGCCGCCATGACTCGACTTAATTTTAACATAGGACCCTATGGAAAAAATGTTTAAAAGTCTTCTCCTCTGAAACCAGTAAGTCAGTTTAAAGCAAACATGGGATGAATGGTCCTTAGGTGGTCAACTTTCAAAATTATGTCCTGTGACCCCGACCTCCATCCAAGATGGCAACCATCAGCGAACATAGTTTTAACATAGGACCCTATGGGAAATATATTTAAAAATCTTCTTCTCTGAAACCAGTAAGCCAATTTAAAGCAAACATGGCATGGATGGTCCTTAAGTGGTCAATTTTCAAAATTGTGTCCAGTGACCCTGACCTCCATCCAAGATGGCCACCTTCAGCAGACATACAGTAGTTTTAACATAGGACCCTATGGGAAAAATGTTTTAGAATCTTCTCCTCTGAAACTAATAAGCCAATATAGCAAACATGTCATCGATGGTCCTTAGGTGGTCAACTTCCAAAATTGTGTTCAGTGATCCCGATCTCGGTTCAAAATGGCTGCCGTCAGCAGACATAGTTTTAACATAGGACCCTATGGGAAAATTGTTTAAAAGTCTTCTCTTCTGAAACCAGTCAGCCAATTTAAAGCAAACATGGCATGGATGGTCCTTGGGTAGTATACTTTCAAAATTATGTCCGGTGACCACGACCTCCATCCAAGATGGCTGCCATGAGCAGACATAGTTTTAACATAGAACCCTATGGCAGTATGGGATTTGAATAGTAACTTAGATGTATTCAGCATGCAGACATTCTTAAGAGGTCTTATTTATGTCAGGTTAGCGATACAGGCTCACCTGAGCCTCTAGTTTTCTTTCATTGCTGTCAAAAACGGTTTACAGAAATGTGTAAATGTGAAACCATTGCCCCCGCTCTCCTATGTTATAAAGCCCTCATCCGATATAACCCTAAAAAACAAATTTAAACTGTATTCAGCGGTCATAAACAACATATCCAAATTTCAAATCAAATATGGTTGAGGCTTACTAAAGTTATCAAACGGAAAACAATTCTCAATCTGGACGTACCCGACGGAGTAGGGACATTTGCCAAAATTTGGTAAAACTTAACTTAATAAAAAGTAAGACAAAAATCTGAATCATTCTTTAATAACTATGATAAAACTGTACAAAGAATTATTATCTTCTTCCATTTAAAACTTAAACACTTACCTATTTATATCATCATAATCATACCAAGATGAAATGTCTTCCCTACAGTAGCCTCGTAATCTCGACATGAACTTGATGAAGTTGAACGATGAATCAATGGATGGATAACACAATATAATTAAATTTTACTGAAAAAAGAGAGAGAGAGATACTGTGAGAACTGCTAACATTACCCCTGTTCCCATTGACACAAACTATGAATATTTCAAAAGTGAAAAAAATAGGACCCCCTTTTTTTTTTGGCTAATAAAAAATTATAAAATAAGTCCCTTAGTGACACAAACAGAACTTTTAGCTTACACCTCACATACATCGTGGTGCTCCAATGAAGGAGGAATAAACGCAAACATGAGTATTTTCATGGCGAATTTTAACTTTTGCCAAACATTCACTTGACAGCTTTGTGCACGTTTGCGCTATGTCCAACAGGAATAATGCTTTCTGTTTTGTAAAGGAAAATGGTCAATGATTCATAATTTCAATGTCAAGACAGTGTCATAGGGGTTAAATAAGGAATTATTACTGATTTTGTCGGTATCTTGTCAAAAACCGCCTTTTTTCTTCCAGAAAAAAAGATTGAGAAAGTTCTTATTGCGTTTGGAAATTGGCTTATCGTCCCCTTAAACTAAAACGCATAGAAGATTCTGATTGTCATGTGATTTGAATGGTTTTTAATAGCTTTTTCTCAACCACATGACCAACAAAATGGCGGACAGTTTGACAAATGTTGCGTATGAAGGCTTGTGAAGGAAAGGTTTTTAACCACAGAAAAATACGACAAAGCCTAAAGCTGAATAAGTTACAATGAGAAAATAGATAACTAGTGATAATTAAATAGTTCAAAGTGAAAGGAAATCAGTTTGTCTTGAAAAACATGATTCCAGGTGACACAATTTTACATTGAGCAGAATGGTAAATTACCTTAAATCGCGCATGCTTGTTTTTGCTATTCAAGGATTTATACCACAGACACTTGTTTCTGTAAAAAATAGATACCATATACCGGTACCTTATATCATACCAAGGTACTTAAGTTTCAATTTTGATTGCCAATACCACCGCGACAATTTCGCTATTTTTCGCCTCAACGGACGACAGGATGGCAGTGAGCGTATAATCACCTTATTCTACAATAATTGATCTACAAAATGATGTATAACATGACTGCCTTTGCTGAATCTCATTAGTGTACAGTGTAATAGAGCATAACACCTACGTCTTGTCCAGACATCAGGGAAAATCAACGTGAAATTGGAATTATCAGCACAAATTATTTCATTTTTTTTTTATAGAAACCCCATAGTCATCATTTTTTGCAAAGTTCAAAACATGTTGCTAATGGCATTGTACTGTAAAGAGGGTACTATTGACATCGGTCAATCAGAATTAAGAATCCCCTATGGCAGTCATGCTTTGCGTCAATAGGCAAGAAATGAGGTATTTTATCATGGACAGTCGATATACATTTCAAAATGCAAAGTTTTTTTAGCCGTTTTAGAGAATTACGATAAAATAAGTTAGATTACAGTCTTCCAAAATGGTTCAGTGACAAAATATGTGCGCCATACACGTTACTTCCATGTTAACCAACCTATACGAATGAGACGAGAAATCTTGTAAAAGATCTCCAATGATTTACACAAAGTTCCAAAACATTAGGCATAACATAAAGTCCGAATGAATATTTTCTTAGAACTTGGTGGCAAAATAAAGGGGGAAAATGTCACTTGCAGCAAACATTACCAATCTAATGGTATGAGAAGAAAATTTATTTTATGGTATTACATGTACACCAACAAAGTTTGACCAGCATTGTCCTTGTTTAACCGAATCCCCGGTTCAACCCTATGTGCCGCCGTCATGTTGGTCTCTCAATCAGCGTAATTTGAGGTTCATAAGAACACCATGTAATACAAACGTAGATATCAAATTTAGTGCACACGACGCGTTTCTGGAAAACCTTCCATCGGATACGATCAAATCGAAAGATTGGAAAGCCAATTAAAAATGCAGGTGAACATTTAAAACGGTGATTTATTCTTGACTGATGATCGTCCATTTGAAAAACAAAATTAAAATTGACTATTCTGGATAATATAAAGGAAACTGAACACATAAAAGAACGTCTTTGTTTTAGTAGCCGAGGCCATATTTTTAGGAGAATATTAATATGTGAACAACGAATAGAAGACGGATACGTTGGTGTGACAGGAATTCGTATGAACTAGTATTTCTACTCGAATGGAATTACAATATGTATTAATTTGGATAACCGTTTAAACATTGAAAATTTACCTGGTCAAGAATCAAGTCATTGTCGACTTTGGATCACAAATACTGCTCAGCAACATGGCAATCAACAGATTACCCAGAATTTACTCACTGATCTAGTCAGATATATTTTCTATTAATTAAAATAAAAAGCTTTAACTGTTTCTTTACTTCAGCATTATTTCTACTAAAATAAAAATGAAAAACATCAACACCACACCTAGTCCGAGATTCCTCTGTCGTTTAACGGCATTGATAATCTTGCTGTAGCCGTTCAACGACAGAGGGTGATACATACGGAAAACAGCGGATTTGCTTCTCCAACTCTGGGTCAGCACATTTCCACGTTTCGTGGCTATCGGATTTTATTTTCTATCATAAACCTTATATAAATCGCTTCACCAATCATTTTTCTATTCATTCATAAACATCTTACCCTCAGAAAGTGGTGTTACACTCCATTACAGCACGATTTTGCCTTAGAACCTATGATTTCGACATTTGTCTTCCATTTTTCAAACATTTGTCACGTGACTACGAGAAAACTACGATTACCGCAATGTATCATGGGAGATAATTTGCATATAAACAAACAAACAAATATTTTTATTGCCAATCATAGGCGCCTGTTAAGGCAGAACAATTAACATAAAATTTAATACAGTTGATTATATTGATTGGTAATGATTTTAACAGCAAATTTAGTGAATTACAGATAACCATAAGAAAAAAAAAATGTAGTACCTTGTCCAAAAACAAAAAGGGGGAACGTAGCACATGCTCTTTCCGAAGCCCGTTGGTAACACTCTGCCATTGAATCTTTTCTTTCCAACACATTCTGTATAATTTCCTTCTGCTCTTCTTTGATCTGTAGATGGACTGTTTGTCCGGCAGAATACGCTTAAATGTATCGTCTTCCATGTGATTTGAATGTTGTTTACGTATGCAAATAATGCTCCAAATAATTTGGCACGCTGCATTAATTAGCTCCCATCATGCAATGCGTTGCTGTCATCATTCAGTTAGTATCGCGAGATCACGTGTGTAGATTCGAAAATGGAAGTCAAATGGCGAATAATAGGATCTAAGGCAAAATCGTGCTGTAATGGAGTGTAACACCACTTTCTGAGGGTAAGATGGTTATGAATGAATAGAAACATGATTGGTGAAGCGATTTATATAAGGTTTACGATAGAAAATAAAATCCGATAGCCACGAAACGTGGAAATGTGCCGATACTATGGCTGTGAGGCAAATTTGATGGTTTCCGTATGTATCACCCTCTGTCGTTGAACGGCTACACCAAGATTATCAATGCCGTTAAACGACAGAGGAATCTCGGACTACACCACACCATCAAAACAGTTCAAGAATATATAATGAAACAGTAAAATTGATACCCCTAGGTCACATGACTGTTCACGCTATTGGCATGGTACAGACATTAAAAAAAGTGATGGGTTAAGGTAGTTGAATGTACCCAAACACCCGCATTTAGTGAAATTATGTTATCATGCAAGTGTTTTCCACATACAAATGATATGCCATCGCTCGGATATAACTGGGGGAACAACATTATTGTTAAGCATTACGTGTCATAATCTTTATACATAATATATTTTTTCTGCCAGTCATATAATTTGACACGTGTAAAACTAGTGTTATAAAAGAGCGCCAATTTATATGTTGGGTACGTCACAGAGCAAATTATTGTCAAATGTAAGGCAACAATACTTTTCTATAAGGTGTTAACCTCTTCCAGAAAACATTTTGAAAGATAATCCACGAGACTTAAGGTAGAGAAGGACGCTATGGGCAAAACAAAACTAGTCAATGAATGTTTTTGAATTGCATATATATTGTTCTTTGGGATGTACCTAACAAAATATAAAAATTTGAGAATAGGTTTCCAGGCTTATTTTAAAAATATTCCCTGAAAGAGTTACCCCCCTCTGAAGTCCAACAAAATGTCATTTTTTTTCACTTCTCCGTGTCATTAAGGTACCCCCCAAAAAATAGCATATAATTTATTTTTAATTATCTGAGTATAAGATGATAAATGAATATTTTGGAATATCAAAGACATAAATTTTTATAATTTTTTCATTTTTTTTTCTCAAAATGGCTACCCTTTTTTGGCAATATAGCCTGTAACTGGCATTGGTGAAATCCAACAAAATTTGATTTTAAAGTGGAATAGAAACAAATTGTGTCAATGAATTAAAAAAAATAAATATTGTAGGATTAAACGCACTTTTTCTAGAGTTTATTGATGTATAACCTGGACCAATTCACTCACAAACAAATAAAAGTCCGAAGTTCGGACTGTTATGCAAGTTTGTTCGGACAATTATGTTAGTTTGTGAGTGACTTGGTCCAGGTTATACATCAATAAACTCCGGAAAAAATGCGTTTAATCCTTATAATTCTGTAACTAAGTTTTTTTTTTTCATTTGTTTTGAAAATTTACCTTTGGGGATCCCCAGTACGCACACATACATTCCATTGATGTGTGTCGGCCATGAATAACAAAATGAACTACACAATGTAACCTTGTTTTCCTACTTTAAACTAGACGGTGATGTAATTAAGTTACTGATATTTTCCAATTTGATGGCATTTTGCATTTAGCTACTCAAACAAGTAAAATGCCCACAAAATCGTAAAATAAATCAGTAACCAGCTTGTGTCAATCAGCGTCACTTGTAAACAACGTCACAGGATGACGATATATTACAAAAGTGAAAGTCGATAGACGGTTGTCTTAAGTATTTTTTCCGGAATTTTTTTTTTATGTCATATCTAACAATAATTGTCGATTATTAACAATAAACATTGTTTCTTTTATCTTTATTTATTATCGGGAATCCAAGCCGCCATTTTGTTTACATTACGAAAAAAGTAGTCCGGTGAACATCGTCTATCAAAAAATAAACTGACAAAACCCCGCCTCCATAAGCGCTTAGACCCAATCAGAGTATAGGATTTCTAATTATGTAAATCATATAAGAATTATATCAAATTACGTATATCCATGCTACATATCATTAAAAAATAAAGATATGTTTCCAGGCAAAAAAAAAGTTAGGGGTTTAGAAAGATACCCTGACATATACCCTTTTTTGTCAATTTCATGAAAAATGTCCACATGTTTCACTTTTTTTAATAAGACATTGAATAAATGAAAATAAAACAGGCAAAGATAATGTGTGTAAGGGAAAGTCTACAATTCTCCCAGGACAGGAAAAGTACAGTTTTAGAGCTAATTTTGCACACATTTCATACTAAAATAATTTGTCATTGAATTTCCTTAAAACTGGTCAGATTTATTGCTTTTGTGGCAGACTTAAGAAATTAATTAAAAAATATAGGTCACCAGACTAATTTTCAAGATATAAAGCATTTAAATCTTACTTTTATAATGCATTGTATGCACGGCTGGTAATCGGCACAAGCAGAACAGTCGGTTCTGCAAAGAAATTCGTGAGGATAACTTCCGGGTTTGGTGGAGGAGAGTTCACGAAGACGCTTCGCAAGGTATGTACATGTCAAAAATTGAAATTTGCTTTTTTACTGCTCGAATATTGCAAAATCAGAGAATGCTATGCTGTGGCGAATGCTTTCACGATTAGAAACATGTATAGTCTATTGTTGTATATGAACTGTAACTCTCGCAAAATCAATCGTCCCACGAAAAACATGACGAAAATTATGACACTCTTACATTTCTAAGTTGTTCTTGACAAAGATGCAAGATAAATTTTCAATATTTTTTCATCGTGGGAGTCTAAATGTAATCGGGGATAAATTCCGATACGTCAGAAGTAAAAAAGCTGTCAATTTTCTCGTTTTCCTGCTTGAGGAGATCGGTTCTGATAGAGCACATTGCGAATGCATGAGGAGATTTGCTAGTTTTGTTAATCGTTTTCTGCAAAATTGATAACTTGACACTTTTAAACATAAAACTGATAAATACTCTGTCCACTTTCAGGAGATGCCAGGATTCAAAGGAAAGAGGAAATGGGGACTGATATTGACTCTTTACAAAAAACCATTTCGATATAGATTGCCTGTATCACCGCCAAGGAAACGAGCAAAAACAAATAGCAGTACACCAAATTTAAAATCCCCATCAATCAGGACACCAAGTTTATTAAAAAAAATCTCTTTCAATTTCAAAATATTTATATCCTTTCAAACGGGTTTCCACACCTATTCGGCGTTGAAGATCCTGTTAAAATGTCACTTTCATGTTTTGGGCCAGACATCAACCGAATGAAGCGACCACCAAATAACTTTCTCCCTAACCAAAAAAATTGGAGAATTGATGGCGAATTTCTCATTTGACGTGATTCATCTTTGTCAAACCATTCTACAATGTCCAAAAACAACTCAAATGCAATGTTATTCAAAGGGAATTTTCCATCTTGTACTAATTTAAAGAATGTCAATAGCTTGTCCTTTTTCCCAACATCAGAAAGTTTGTCAAGAACATCTTGAAAAACTTCAACTACTGAAGCTTCTTCCTTCGGGTCAACTTCTATCTTGCCTATACGTTCATCAAGACTCATAAAGGAAACATTTTGTAGATCTGCGGTGAAGTTTCCGTCATCTTTAGTAAAAAGGTTGCGCCGAATAGGTGTGGAAACCCGTTTGAAAGGATATAAATATTTTGAAATTGAAAGAGATTTTTTTTAATAAACTTGGTGTCCTGGTTGATGGGGATTTTAAATTTGGTGTACTGCTACTTGTTTTTGTTCGTTTCCTTGGCGGTGATACAGGGAATCTATATCGAAATGGTTTTTTGTAAAAAGTCAATGTCAGTCCCCTTTTCCTCTTTCCCTTGAATCCTGGCATCTCCTGAAAGTGGACAGAGAATAGTTTATTTTGATTAGAGTATTTATCAGTTTTATGTTTAAAAGTGTCAATTTATCAATTTTGCAGAAAACAATTAACAAAACTAGCAAATCTCCTCATGCATTCGCAATGTGCTCTATCAGAACCGATCTCCTCAAGCAGGAAAACGAGGAAATTGACAGTTTGTAGATTTATCTAGACTTCAATTTACTTCTGACGAATCGGAATTTATCCCCGATTACATTTAGACTCCCACGATGAAAAAATATTGAAAATTTAACTTGCATCTTTGTCAAGAACAACTTAGAAATGTAAGAGTGTCACAATTTTCGTCATGTTTTTCGTGGGACGATTGATTTTGCGAGAGTTACAGTTCACATACAACAATAAACTATACATGTTTCTAATCGTGAAAGCATTCGCCACAGCATAGCATTCTCTGATTTTGCAATATTCGAGCAGTAAAAAAGCAAATTTCAATTTTTGACATGTACATACCTTGCGAAGCGTCTTCGTGAACTCTCCTCCACCAAAACCGGAAGTTATCCTCGCGAATTTCTTTGCAGAACCTACTGTTCTGCTTGTGCCGATTACCAGCGTGTATGTGAAATGTATAAATTCTCCTTAAAATTCTTGAATAGCGAAAAATCCTGTCATTTAAAATGTCTAAATTTTTGATATAATATGGTGCGTTTTGTTTCATTTTCAGAAGTGTAAGGAAGTCTGGGGTCATAATATTAAAAACTTCAATATTTAACAAAAACATGCAAAACTCATCATATTCTAATATCATTTGAGACATGATTACCTCCCTTGACGAAATGCTTCATATAGCATTTTACACATATAATGTATTATTGCCAAGAAATTACTGTATTAAATTTGTATTTCAATTTAATTTGAGAACTTGCACAAATCATATGTAGAAAATTCAAAAAGCAAAATACCTCGTAAGAAATACTGCAAACATAATTAATAATTATTACCACATTTTATTCAATATTCTTAAAAGTCATGTGACTAGTGTCAGTCTCTACCTTAATGGTGAATTACTCGGAAAACGGTGACGTTGTATAATCAGGTCACGTGACGTTATCGTGTAATCAATGGCGTAATACTGCTTTTCATTTGTATGTTGTCTTTATGCATTTTTAAAGGTTTATTCGTATGTCAATAAATTATTTTTTGTTATACACAATTAAAAAAGGTTTATATCTCGTTGATTTTAATTTTCTGGAAGTTCCCGTGTCTAGTTTTTGATCGACGGCTATTTGAAGTTTACATTGTTTTACGGAATTGATTTTCGTGTTTCACGGAAAACGGTCTACATTTTATACTAATATTTAAATGCATTGCGTGTTTTGATTAGCTATCCACTTGGCGCCTTAAGGAATTCGTCTTCGAAAGGCCAATCAGTGGAAAGCTTATATCCTGAGCTTTCCATAGATATTTGCCCTTTTAAAATTGAAGAACGCTGGACTGAGAAATATAAAGAGAAGCCAGAAATTGAAGATTTACGATGGTAAGTTGATATTTTTTATTTAAAGGGCACTCATAATCGAATTCACTGACATTTTTTACATAAGAATGGTGATTTTGATTATTATTTTAGTTGAAAATAGCGTGTGGAAATGTTTTTTTAAGCAACTCTTTTCAGAGTTTTTTGTGTTTTTTTTCAGGAAGAGATAAACACGGACGTGACGGAGTCGTCAGAGATGACAGAGCAAAACACAGCTAATGACGTTATTTCAGGTAAATATTTATTATTTTATCTGTTATTTTCAATTTAATGTATCAACCCAAATGCAATAAAGGTTTGACAAACGGCAGTAGTCTAGTTGTGCAGTGTCAACAGGCTATATAAAAAAAAAGGGGGGGGGGGTGAAACAATTTGATTTTTATTTTATTTTATACAAACGAGATCTGTTTTCCCTGACCTGAGGCTGAAGGCTGAACATATATTTTGTTAAGTCTTAGGTCTCTTCATTCGTATTGGAACACACAGCTGACTAGATAAAATTGTTTTTGCTTTAAGGGGAAAAAGGGGGGTAGAGGAATTTGATTTCCAGGTGGTCCAGTCCAAAATTAATTAATAATACTTTTCAAAAATATATTATTTAATTAACATATTTAACATTAATTCATTTTTACATCTTTTCCCACATTTCATCAAAATACTGAGTTCCTGTGATTGTAAAGTAACACATTTTTTCTGCTCCATGAATGGCTTTTGATTAGATTTTTGGTGTTTAACACCACTTTCAGCAATATTTCAGCTATATCACGACAACCAGTTTTAGTGGTGGAAGAAGCCAGAGTATCCGGAGAGAACTACCGATCATGGGCAAGCAACTGGTAAACTTTATCACTGGCGGCTGCGAGTCGAATACACATTTTTGTTACTTAAAAACACGGGCGCGAACCCACGTCTTATTGGTGATTAATGCCACTTTCAGCAATATTTCAGCTATATTACAGATACCAGTTTTAGTGGTGGAAGAAATCAGAGTACCCGGAGAGAGAACCACCGATCTCTGGGAAAGCAACTGTTGAACTTTATCACTTGCAGCTGTGAGTCGAATGCACCTTTTTTGCAACACACAAAGCCGGGCACGAACCCACACCGTATTGGTGATAGGCTTGTATGAGTTGTTAGGTAATCCAACTACATAACTCATTGAGCCACCCGGGCCCTCAATAAACAGCATAAATAAATCAGTGAATTGTATGAATAAATAAAAAAAAGATTTTTACTCTAAAGCTTGATATGTTGCCAACACAGGTCAGGGTCGTGGCTACAAATGAGAAAAATGACACATTGCAATACAATTTAAAAATATTTACATATACGGTACATAGAAAATACTAATGAAAATAATCACACGTGTTTTTCTATGTATATATGATTGATTATTATTTAGCGTATTAAAGCAGGGGCGGATCCAGAGACTGTTGACGGGGGGGCTCAGTTAAGGAGCAATGTTTTCAATAATTGATGGAACCAACTGTAGTCCCAGAGCGTTGAAAAGCGTATGTTAAAATATGTGCTTGACTTATTCGACGGGGGGGGGGGGGGGGGGAGCTATAGCTCCCAAAGCCCCCCCCCCCCCCCCCCTTGAATCCGCCACTGTAAAGAGCAGTATTTCAGCTATATTCAGGACGAGAACAAGTTTTTGTATGTACATATATATAATAAGGCTGCTAAGTGTAATTAGAATATTGTCTACCATGTTTTTTATTTAAATGAAAACGTCGGGTATCGATTTCAATCGAAATGAAAATTTTAATTGACTGGTCCAAATCAAATTCTTGATTTTATTTGCAGGTGTTTTAACACCACTTTCAGCGATATCATGACAACCAGTTTTGGTGGTGGAAGAAGCCAGAGTACCCGGAGAGAACCACTGGGCAAGCAACTGGTAAACTTTATCACTTGCGGGTGCGAGTCGAGTGCACCCTTTTTTGTTCTTAAATTTATTATATATATATATATATCTGAATAAAAACTGAAAAATTTACTGGGCTGCGCAAAGTTGTACTGGTCTTGGGCAGGAGGACGGCAAGCCCCTTGGGAAATGAACTGGGAAAATGCAACAGGATGTATTATTCAATCTTTGTTTATAGAAGAGTTGAAAATTCTACCCAGGCGCACTCAGCTTGTAATTTCTGTGTGAAAAACAATACTAGTACACAATACTAGTTTAAACTCCAATGTTTTTGGACGAGGTCTCCTCCAACATTAATCAAATACATTGTCATCACTTTGTGTCCATCTATCGTTTGTAAACTTTTCACATTTCAATCTTATTATAATCAAAACATAATCTTCTCATCTGAAACTACTGAACCAAATTAAATCAAATTCAGGTGGTCCCCTTTCAAATTAATGTCTGCCAGTCCCACCCTCTGGCTCCATTCAAGATGACTGCTGTTACTAAATACATGTACATAAAAAGTTATTATAAATTAAAATGAGCTCAAATTTTAACTGCAGCTTCATGGCAATGAGTAGTTTAACATATATATCGCTGTTCCTGGATTTCTCCTCTGAATCTGTTGAACCAAATTAAACAAAGTTTGGCTGTAATGGAAATCATGATCCTTGGATATCAAAATGAGCTCAAATTTTAACTGTGACTACATGGTATTGATTAGTTCAACATATTTTTTTTTTAGCAAATTTAAATTGATTAGGCATAGGCATTGACCTTTCACAATTATTTGTGTCGCTCTCATTTTCTATAAACTTTAGAAGTCAAATTTAAAACCAGGTGGGCGATTACAGGCTCTTGGGAGCCTCTAGTTTGATGCATTATTAAATAAAATTTTGCTATTTTATTTCTAAAAGCCTAAAGGCACCCACATATTGAATATTTCCAAAATACAGTTTCCAGTGTATCTTTTTTTAAGCTGACAGCTTACATGTCTTTTTGTATGAATAATACTGTGTATTTTTTCTTATTCTTTTTTCAGTTTGGGACTGCTGGACAGTTCATGAGACTTGAAATAAAAAAAATATTGATGGAACACCAGTACTATTGGATATGATGCTGCTGGAGAGTATCAAGATGGGAAACCTGGCCTACTCCTTTAATGTGTTACAGTATTGAGAATACTTAACTTGCTATATGACATTCAATGGTGGAATTTGGTCAGATTGTCAAGAACATTATACATTAAAAATGCAATGTATAAGGATAAAAAGAAAGATTTGTGATATAACTGAAAACTTCATACAATGAACAGGATGATGCTGCTGGACAGTATCAAGATTAAATAACACTTAGATTTATTCATACAGTGGAATTGGGTTCAAAATTTAAAAAAAATGAAGAATTGACAGAAACTAATGAACATTATTTTTTTGGTTTATATTATACAACATAAATTATGTAAAAAATAAATGAAAAATATATCTTTACATATGTTTCTGGAATTTTGTTATTCTTTAATTTTAGGCTTAAGCCAAACAAAAGAAACAGTTACCAAAGGTGATATACTGAATGCTTCAACTGGTGTTAATTTTAAAGAAAGTTTGAAGAAATTACAAGATTTATTTCCACATTTTGACTGGGAAAATAGTAGTTTTGATACCATTAGATAAAAAATTTCGAGAATAAACAATCGTGTTAATGAACTTAAGAGAAAGAGAAACACAGGAAAATTAGAGTCTTTCTTGATTGAACCATTTGAGCTTCCAAAACCGCAAGTGGAAACTAATCAAACTGTTGCTATACATAAGGTCATTCTTGAGAGAAATCGAGACTTACACAAACAGTTAGAACATGAAACAGAAACACAAGAAAACTTCACAACACTTTGAAACAAAATCAAATGTTCTGTTAAACTTACTAGATTTAACTGTTGAAAAACAAAAAGTGTTGTATACAAGAGTAAAATCGCAGAACACTGATAACAACGCTTTACAAAAAGAATGTGATCAATGGAGTGAGAAATATGACAAGCTTTCCAAAATATTAGATAACACAAAGATAAGTTAAGGAGTCTTGCCATTAGAAATACAAACAAAAATATCAAAAGAAGGGATGAGAAAATTGAAGAACAAACAATTATGTTGTCAGAACAAAAAGAAGCTATTCAAGAAATTGGAAGTGAATTAGATAAGGTTAAGCAGGGGTGTGAGAAAAAAAGGAAGTCATTAATAAATTAAGAAAGGACAAGCAAAGTTTGCTAGTTAAGGTGTGTAGATTAAGTCAGAAACACAACAATCTGGAAAGCAATATAGAAAATATAACTCTACAAAATGATCTTCAAATAATACAATTAAAAGATGAAATAAAATTCAAAGAACATCAAATTGCTGAGCTAGAAGATATAAATGAACTTCTTCTTCAGTCAGAAATAGAGTGCTATTTTGATGGCAAATACAATGATGAGATCCGAGAAACAATTATGGCACTTGTTACACAATTTGGAGTTAGCTTGAACAAAGTAAATGGTGTTATTCAAACTGTCGTCCAAAAGATCACAGGAAAAACTCTGTCGCGTCTACCTAGTGCTGGCGTAAGGTCCAGGTTATTGGTTGAAGCTAAGAGAGTTGCACAATGTCAGGTTGCAACTGCTATGATAGATAATGGTCCAAGTTCTGAGCTTCAATATGGTAATTGTCTCCATCAAGATGGCACATCCAAGTTCCATCGCCACTTTCAGTCTTTTCAGGTAATAACAGCTGAAAAAAGAACTTACTCTATTGGTCTGACTGAAGTAGGTGCTAGGGATACTGTCACCCTGATGGAAGCATTTAAAACACAAGTTGAAGAACTTGGATCTTCTCTAAAAAGTTATGAGACAAATGTTGCCAAGATTGCTAGATCAGGGGTCAGTCAATCCTGTTCTTAATCAACAAATCTTAGAGTTAAAACAGACATTACTTCCAAACATAAGTGATAACTGGGATGACTTGTCTCATGAGGACTAAAACTGAAATTTCAAAAATTGCTAATTTTTTGGGTAAAATGCATATTTTTGTTAATATGGCAACTCAGGTCGATTAATGTTTACAGGTTTTTTAAGAAAATGTACGTAATGGGAACAATCCTTATGCATTTGAGCGCGCAGAGAGTGGGGGTCCCGTTTAACAAGAACTGTAAGTAAAGGTTTTACAAGTCATGGGTGCGAGAAAGCAGGGGTTGCCTCTCACTTTGCCACATTTTTGAAGGAGAGGGATGCAAAAAACACTCATTACATTTAGAGGACATCGGTTCAACCATTTGTTCTATGCTACCGGTGCCACTTATCACCATCTTCGCGATATCAAAAGTTTCTTGGATAATTGGGCTGATCCCAATGAACTTTTGAAAAGTGTTGCTTTTGATATGACTGAGATGGTCTACAAGAGTAGTGTTAGGGCACTTGGCATCATAAACAAAATGATAACTGGACCTTTCTGGAGGTTGATAGAAAAGGTTGGTAATGTGTTGGATTTAAACCCACATTTAGTGGCACTACAGGTAAAATTTAAAGAACTTGCAAGTGATGCATCACCTCTCCTCAGAGGGGAAACTATCTTCTTTGTGGATATAGATCTCCACAAAGATGAAATATTTGACAGTTTGTTCAACAATGAAACAAATGAACCAATTTTAGAACTATACACACAGATGGTACTAGAAATGAGCTGTGGAGGTATGTTGTTGATTCTGGAGAGGCAAGCAAAAGATCAGCTTCCAGGAGGAAGATATTATGAGCCTTCTGTTACTGATCAAATGCGTGCTTCTACAGTGCCAACTACCAACACTTGCTCAGAAAGGGACTTTGCCCAACTGGATGTTCCGATGAGGTTAAAGCCTTCTGCATTAAACATTGCTTATAAGGCTATTATAATGTGGTCTAACAATAAGACCTCAGAATGGCTCAATGATATGCCTTCTCTCAAGAAAAGTGAAATTCTTGAAGATGCAAGAAGAAGTGCACCTCAGATGATGGAAGCATTCAAAACGGGATAAAAAGGTTGCACAAGAAAATAAGCAATACACAAGCAAAGTAAAACTAACAGCAAAATTACATGACATAGGTGGCTTGTGGTTATCACAAGAAGACATTGAAATATACAAAACAAAGGTTGACAACAAAGAAAATTACATCAAAGACGCCATAATAACACAGTTGAATTTCAGACGGAGTGTCCTTGGTAGTAAAGGCCAGAAAGAACTTTTCCAACAATCTACAAAAGGAACACAGTACACATTAGAACAATTAGAGAGCAACCTTATGCAAATTATCTACACCAATTTAGACCAGGAAGTCACTGACAACACTGAAAAGCAAACATTGCACTACAAACCAATAACAGAAGCTCAAGAAAACATATCAAAATCTAAACAATCGTTTGCAGCAAAGCTATCAGAAAACAGGGAAAAAATCGCAATACAACAGCAGTTAACACTACTCCCATCATTCATTGCTAAACCTGAAACACTTGTAAGTAAGACAATTAATCACAAATTCAAAGACATTGCATCTAATGAAATTTCATGGTACAAAGGTAAAGTTCTCTCTGTAAAAAAACTTAAGTGGAAGACATACAAAATATGAGGGTGAAGATGTCGCATGTATATTCCCTCTTTTAATAGATATGGAAAAAAGTGATTTGATGCTTTTAGATGCATAATTGTATATCATATGTTGTATTTTGGTTTTGGTTTTTTTAATATAACATAATACTTTATTGTTTGACTCTTAACAAAACACCTTAGACGCCTAGGTAAGCAAAAATAATTTAAGGTTCCCTGTTTTACAATAGATCTCTTACCCAGAGTTAATAACATATTACTTAGAGTTCACATATACTCATTTCAAAAATACCACTAAATATATCAATTTTAAAACCAACAAGTTTCCATTTCAAAAATAAAACTAACTTTATTTTTAATTTAATTTTAAAACCAACATATAGGTCAATCTATATAGGCATTTTATGATAGCTTCAACACATACCATTTACAAACATGCATTGTACTCGTATATTATACATGCAATTAACTATTAGTGAAGGATAGTGAAGGATATAATTGTCAAGATTTTGGTTTTATCTACTGTATCATTACAATAGGTCATTATCAAAATTTTTAGTTCAGATAATAAAGACTGTTTCCATATATTATAAAGTAAAGTTTGATTGATATGAATTATGTCATATTTAACTTTGTTTCTTGCCTTCTAAATAGACCACTTAAGATATGAAAATTAATGCATTTAAAAGAGATTCATCTTTACCAACCCCATCCCCGCCCTTATTGAACCCAAACATCATATTTTTCTCAGTTTCAATTTTTAAAGGGTTTATTAAAATTGTGATGTTTGATATGGAGCAGTTTGTTATACTGCATTAAATAAACAAGTGTTGGAGTTGAATACAGGACAAAATTTAACATAGGACATTATTATTAACATTGGATGTACTGTCTGTTTTAACTCTGATTACCATTAGTAATATAATTTAAAATTATTCTGGTTGAGGGTATGGTAATGGCATTTAACGCCACTTTCAACTATATTTCAGTTATATTGTGGCAGTCAGTTTTATTGGTGCTCATGATGAGTGATCCATAAGAGACCTGTTGCACTGGCAAACTTATCCGTCCCTACCCATCATCTTTCCTTGTTTCGAGTCCCGTGGCGTTTAAATATTTAAATGTTCTCGTCCTGAATATAGCTGAAAAATTGCTCGCTGGACGTTAAACAACAATCAATCAATCAATCAATCAATCATATTGGTGAAGGAAACCAGAGAATAACACCACTTTCAACGATATTTCAGTTATATTGTGGCAGTCAGTTTTATTGATGGAGGAAACCAGACAAAACTAACGACCTGTCTCAAGTCACTGACAAACTTTATCACATAATGTTGTATTGAGTACACTTCGCCTGAGCAGGCACTGGTCACATAGGTAGTTGTAAATTCCTAAAGGTTCAGTGACAATTGTTTGCATCAAGCAGAAATCCAAGATGACAGCCACTACACTACAGAGTCTAGTTTTAATACAGGACCCTATGTGAAAATGAAAAAGAAAATAATTATAATTTTGATTGAATCCAAATTGTACATCAATAATTATTGGATGATCCTTTCAACACCATCGGAAATCCAACCATAGGACAAATTTAACACATGACCCTATGGATAAATGTTTTAAAACTATTTTCTTGTCTGAAAAAGTTTTAGAAAGCATTTGACAGCAAACTTCAATTGGATGTTCCTTGCATCATGCATGGTTATTTACAAAATGTTTTTTTTGTCAATTTAAATTCAAAGACTACGTCCACCGCAGGACATTATTTTATTATAGGGCCAAATGGGAAAATGGAAAAATCTTCTCAGAAACTAGATAAAAAGATTGCCACCAGCACAGAATATATTTAACAATTTAATACGGGTGACCTTTCACACAATGTCATGACGATCAGAAATTCAAGACTTCTGCCACCATATGGGAAAATAGTGGTTTTTTTTATGTGGATCAGAAATTTATGGTAGTTTACCTCACGTGACATAGTTTAATTATAGGAATATGAATAAAAACCCCAACCTTGCTTGAACACATATGTGCATTAATTGCAGGGTGAGCCTGTATAGTTGGACATAGGTTTGTATGCCATAACATATATTGTATTTGTATAATGTTTATTCGTTTTGCAATTCAAATACTTGAATTTTAAATCGAAATAAAGTATTGAAACTATATTTGATTTGATATATTACATGAAACTCTTGCAACTTTTTGGAGTGAGTGAATGATTGTTGTTTAAAGCCAATTCATCAATTGTTCAGCTATAATATGGCGAGAACAAGTTAATTTTCAATGAGATGATGATGATGACGGGGTTCGCTTTGTTCTGGACCAACATGCTGAGTTGGATTTTTATGGTGCTAGCTCACTGAAACAACAGTCCGCGGGTAGACATGTCGCTCCACTCGGACACATAATTCTGATTCCAATCCAACCAGTCTTTGCTCTTTCTCCTTAATGCTGCGTGCTTAGCAGGGAAGCATCACATACCAATGTTATAGTCTTTGGGTTGACCTAACCGGGACTCGAACCCACGATCTACTGCACTCGAGGCGATCACGATAACCATTACGCCACCTATGCGGTTCATACAGAATGGCAGCCATATTGAATTAATCCCCATACTTTTCCAAATAATCCTGAGTGTTATAGTTTATTACTAATAAAAATAGATCAATTTGATTACCATTGAAAATATCTACAAATTGATATATTACAAGCTATACTTTCTGAATATTTAGTTTTTTCACAATTCAAGATGGCCGTCAAAATGTCTGCTATCTTTAATTTTAAGTCTCCTCTATTTCAAACAAACAGTGTACATGTACTTACATTAATTATACTTTTAAAGAATATTGTTGGTTTTTATTATCAAATAGTTATAATTCCCAGTTTTTACGAAGGAACAACCTCCGTGATTCTCAAGGAACATCCAATTTTATTTTTTTTTATGAAATTCAGTATCTTTTACTTTTTTCTTGTATATACATTAGCTGGTCTTTGTATTTGTATAGATCCAGTGAAATTGTCAAACTACTATATTAATGAATAGTATCAGTAGCATAAATTCATGTTTTCAATATGGTAATAAAACTATTGTTGTTCAATGGTTGGTACCCACACTGTTATTGGCTCTGGCGAAAAGGGTGGTGTCATGGGGAACACCTCCGATGTCTCCACGGGTGCTGTAATTGGAATTTGGTGAGAATCACGGAGGTTGTTCTCTAACATGTGTCTCCCCCATGCACTGTTGTAGTTGATTCGAGTTTTCCAACAGTACCATGTATATTTTACTACTGATTTTGGCGCTATGCTAGTTCCAGAATTTATAGTACATTACTCTGCCATTTTTAATACTTGTTTAGGTACCTTCCCAAGAATTGAGGTTGGGAATGACTCACTCTTGAGTTCAGTGCTTTTTTCATGGATCTTTAGACACACTGCAACATATCCCTACCAATTACTTAGACGTGTGTATTGCGCATAATATATAAAAACTTGTCCACCATTTCCAGGTGCAGTGTTAGATTTTAATATTAGAAGCTCACCGTCTCCAGTTTATTACTGTAATTTTTGGTATGGTTCGTATTTCTTCCAAAAAAGGTACCTTTTTAAAAATCATATTTTTTGTATTTTACATTATGTGTCTTTGTTTTTAATTTCCCTACTAATTCCTTTTCATTTTTAATTGAATTTTCTGCGTCAGACTTGGATACGTAGCAAAAACCTAAGCACTCTCTTTCAAACTGACTAAGACTGACCCGTAGACAATAAAATGATAGCGTCAGTGTCATTGTCTTCCTTTGACTTTGTCATAATTTGTGTGGTTTGTCTCTTTGTGGACTGAATTTTGTAGCATCGCATATTCTAAATGATGAATGTTGCGTGGATGACAGTTTTCAAGCTTATGTTCATGTTTTTGTCTATTGCTCAATTCTAACCAATTTTGCGGAGACATGATTGACAAATCTTTATGTTTCCCATTCTATAATAGTTTATACATATATAAACATTGGTCTGTACATGAAGGTCTCTCTGACAAAATAACATGTAAAAATTTATCTGCATCTTTAGATATTTTTTGCATAAATGTAGTATAAATTTCATAAACTGATAATGAGTGCCACTGTGTTATTATATTGTGTCTTTACTCTGTCCTTGTCAAATGATGATTTAAAATGATTACTATGTAAGCCTTGTCTTTTGCAAAAATGTAGTAATTAATTCTGATTTCTGAACTCTGGTGTAGAAATAAAAGCTCATGGCGAATTTATGGTATGACAATGAAAATTAATGAGCATTCTAGGACTTCAACATATATATATATATATTACCCCCAAACTATTCTTTAATTTAATACATCACACTATATGCATAATGACAATGAAATTAAATACAATCATTGAACATATACCTAATATAAGAGGATAGTCCATAGAGTTTGCTTGCCCTTTTGGTACCTCCAATATTTTTTGTATAAAATGCTTGTTGGTGCTAGTAACATTGTAATCCAATTAAAACCAGTGAATAACACGTGTACTGCCTCGGTCGCAAAAACAAAATAAATAATTGAGTAGCAATTCACTTATATTCATCCCCAGAAGAATTTAGGAAATATATTGAGGTAAAAGCATTGAGATCGGAATGCTTTCTGGACAAAATGGATAGAATAATCTTGCCCGTGCAACATTATTGCAAGAATGCCGCCACCAGTCGTCTGTCACGTACAAGGAGCTCCACAATATGAGGTCTTTAAGACGCATTCTGTATTTGAACCAGCAGACACATGTCGACGGTGTTGTATCACACAGCAAGCGCATTTGTAATTTAGACAATATTTCTAAGCCAACGCAGAGATAATGACGATGATATTCTGATTAGATTTACATTGCATGCTAATTTAATCATATGATCACGATTTGTGTAAATTGATTCCCGGTTCTTTCATGAAAACATATAACTTTTTTAAACGATACACTGTTACACACAAAATTTGGCTTCCAATTATCACGAAGTCAATTAAAGTTAAAATATTTAATCCGTGGTAAAACTGTGTAACATTTGTAACATACAATATGGATGTCTGCAAGACACTCAAAACTTAACTAACTAGTGTGGGAAGTCACTAACTCTTTATATCTATTCTAAAACATAAACGTGTCAAGCAACTTTCACTGTTTATATAAATTATATTTATTGTCCATGTCCAATTGGAAATAGAAACTGCCACACTGCAGAATCAAAGTCTTTAATTATTGTTATCAGCTGGTACTGTCCTTAAAGTTCACATAAAGTTCACATGGTATGAGTGTTCGATAAGTGATTGAAAACAGAATATTATGGAAGAATAAAATAATCAAACATATCACTTTAACACCTTCCCACACAAGATAAAAATATAACTTCTTAAAGTTGAAATTTTAACCAGTTTATGAAATAATCTGTAATAAAAGATAACATATAATTATGATTAATCCACGGGATAAATTTGCACTTTTATAAATTTCACAATTCACAGAGGTGGCCATTATTATGGGCCATATCACTATGATTCACAAACATTATAATATTTCACTATTTTCGCAATCAATAATGGTCATTATTATGGACCATTTCACTATTTTCACTAACATTATGGTCATTATTATGGACCATTACACAATATCACAATTAACAGAATCTTGATAATCCATCTGCATTTCCATTCTGTGAACCTTTGCGATATTTCACTTCAAAAGTATAAGTTTGCAAGGCTAATGCCCATCTCAGTAAACGTTGATTCTTATCTTTCATTTTGTTGAGCCAAGTAAGTGGATTGTAATCAGTTTCGATAATGAATTTACGGCCATCTAAATAGTATGATAACGATCCAACTGCCCAAACGATGGCTAAAAGTTCCTTTTCTATCGTTGAATAGTTCTGTTCTCTCGGAAGTAGCCTTTTACTTAGATACGCAACTGGATGTTCTCCATCGGCCATTTGTTGACTTAACACAGCTCCTATAGCGTTGTTACTGGCATCCGTCTGTAAGATGAACGGTCTTGTAAAGTCCGGATTGATCAATATTGGTGAAGTAACTAAGACATCTTTATGCTTCTGAAATGAGGCTGTTTCAGCAGGACCCCACACGATTTGATTTGGTTTGTCCTTCTTTAACAATTCAGTAAGGGGCGCTGTTATATGTGTATAGTCCTTTATGTACTGTCTATTAATAACCAGTGACCCCTAAAAAGGAACGCATATCTTTCTTTGTAAGCGGCAGTGGGAATTTCTTCATTGCAGAGATTTTTCTAGGATCCGGTTTTAGTTTTCCTGAGCCAATAATATGTCCAAGACAAACAACTTCGCTTGCACCAAGCTTACATTTAGATGGTCGAATGGTTAGTCCAGCACTTTTCAATTTGTCCAACACTGCTTTGACATGATGTAAATGTTCTTCCCATGTGTCACTATAGACGATAATGTCATCAAAATAAGCTACCACGTTTGAACATCCATCCAGTACTTTGTCCACGAGTCTAATGAACGTGGCTGGTGAAGTCTTCATACCGAATGGCATGACATTAAATTCATAGAGTCCAAAAGGAGTTACAAATGCAGACTTCTCTTTTGTATCATCCGACAAAGGGACCTGATAATAACCTTTTGTAAGGTCAAATCGACTTAGATATTGTGCATTCCCTATTTGTTCAAACACTTCACTTATACGTGGGACAGGATATCCATCAGACAATGAAATCAAGTTCAACTTTCTGTAATCAATGCATATCCTTATTGAACCATCAGGTTTGTTAACTAGAACCACTGGTGAACTCCATGCACTTTTAGAAGGCCTAATTATCCCTTGATCAGACATATCATTGATTTGTCGTTTAACTGCATCTCGTTTTGCGACAGGTATTCGATATGGTTTTTGTGATATAGGTATGTCACTAGTTGTACGTATACTGTGTTTTACAAGAGTAAATTTTCCTTGTTTTGTTGTAAAAACGTCGTCAAAACTGGCGCATAAGTGTTTCAGTTGATTTCTTTGTTTTTGATTTAATGATTGATCGAAAACTAAGTCTGCCAATGTCTCTGTTTGATCATTTGGGAAAATTTGCTCTAGTCTTATTGGAGTTTCATTTTGTTCACTGCAAACCATCATTGCTGTACGATGATACTTCTTCAGAAGATTAATGTGGTAAGTAACAATACCACGGCGACCACCAACGTTGATTCTATAATTAACATCGTTGACACGCTCAACAACACGGAAAGGTCCTTTCCACTGAGCTAACATTTTGTGAGTATCTGAAGGCAAAAGTACTAGTACCTCATCCCCGGCACTAAACTTTCTCATTACTGCCTTCTTGTCATACCACAAGTTCACCTTTTCTTTTCTGTTTTCAAGGTTACGTTTTACCATGCTAGTAAATTCCACTAACCTGTTTCTCATATTAACTACATGTTCAACTACAGATTGATTTATTTCACGATCTCCTGTCATGTAGTCCTTCAAGATCTGTGTAGGCCCACGAACCGGCCATCCATAAAGTAGTTCAAATGGAGAATATCCTGTTTCTTCATGCGGTACTTCTCTGTACGCAAACAAAACATATGGTAACATAACATCCCATTCCACATCTCGCTCTGAACATAATTTCTTTAGCATTGATTTCAAAGTTCCATTAAATCGTTCTGTTTTTCCATTAGCTTCTGGATGATATGGAGAAGTCGTTATACCCCTGATTTTAAGAAAGTCATATAACTGTTTTAGGAGCTGACTAGTAAAATTGGTACCTTGGTCAGTTAATATGGTCCTTGGCACGCCCACTCGGCTAAACATGTCCATCAGAGCATTAGCAACATTCTCTGCGTCACAACTTTTCAACGCATAAGCTTCTGGAAATCGAGTTGCGTCATCAACGATAGTTAAAATAAACTTATTTCCTGCTTTTGTTCTGCTGAGTGGTCCAACAATATCCATTGAGATCTTTGCAAACAGTTCACTGATTACTGGTGTTTTAATCATTGGTACTTTAATGTTACTACGCTTGGCAATTTTCTGTCAAGTGTCACACGTACTATAATGTTCACTTACATTTCTGAAAATTCCTGGCCAGTAGAATGATCTCAAGATTCTTTCTTTCGCTTTGTCTACACCTAGGTGACCTGCTAGGGGTTGATCATGGGCCAAAGAAATAATAGTTCTTCTTAATCTTTCAGGAACAACTATTTGATACCATACTTTCCCATTGCTTGCGGATGTCCACTTTCTCTTGAGAATATCATTCTCCCAATAAAATGCTTTTGGCATTGTTTCTACATTTTCTAGATGTGAAAATGCCTTTTCACGACAGTTCTTTAATGAAGCATCCTCTCGTTGCATCTGTGATAAAACTTCTGCATTAACCATGCTCACATTATCTAAACCGATAACAGTTTCATCATCTATATCTGGAATTTCTTCATTATCATCCACAGTTTCAATGTCACGGACCGGATTATCCTCTGGCTTAATGTTACTTTCATCTTCATTAAACCAATTCTGAGGTATCACTTCACAGTCCTCCATTTTCAATTGCGATTCCTCTTGACGCAATTTCTCTGCTCTAGACTGAGCTCTCGTCACAACATTCACTTGTTTACGATTCATAACATCCATGCCTAACAAGGCATCGGCCATAAGATCAGGGACTAATCCGACTTGTGCGTGTCCTTTAAAATATGGTGTATCCAGATTCACTACGGCTAACTTAGCCTCGAACGGCTGACCAATAGCTGTATACATTGTTTTCTGTCCATCAAGAACACAACTCGAATCTACCAAATTTTCACGCAACAAAGTCATTGATGCACCCGTGTCCTTAACAAGCGACACTTCCTGTTGGTTGACTTTCCCCGGAATATGAAGTAATCCATAGTTCCTGTTCCTATTAACGAGGCTTGAGGCCAAATTAATTCTGCCTGGGCATTTGTTCGCAAAGTGCCCTAATTTGCCACACTTATAGCAGTTGATGTTTTGCAATTTTGACTCCTTTGACTCATTTCTTTTGTTTCCCGAATTATGAGATGGCTTTCCTTTTGTATCCTGATAACTTGATTTCGGAGGTGTAATGTAATCTTCTGCTGCTTCAACTACAGTTGAAGTTCCCTTATTTCTCCGTATCCATTGGGCCTCAGATGAAGATAAGGCTTTAAGAAAATATTCCTCTTGAAAGAATTTTAACACGTCTTTTCCTTTGACACATCTGTCTAAACACTGGACGATTCTTGCCATTAAACCTCTATAAGTTTCATTATGTTCCTTCTTGATGTTACACAAGTCCAAGAAATACTCATGCGGACGTTTTCCATATCGGTCAATTAGCGCTCTGTTTAGTTGATCATATGATGTTGAAGCTTGTGACGAGACTTGTCTGGCTTCACCGGTGAATAATGTTCGTAGTTGTAATATTTTTATTTCATCGGTCCATTTTGCTTGGTTTCCTACTGCATCAAATTCAGATAGAAATGTTAATATGTCATCAAAATTTGGGTTAAACGGTTGTAACTTGACTTTGAACGGTAAAGAATTATTTTGTTCACTAGAATTTAATTGTCTTGAAATTTGAATTCTTTCTCTTTCTACGGCTAATGTTTCCAATTCAACTCTGAGTCTTTCTCTTTCCAGTGCAATCTTTTCTCTTTCTAATTCCAGTTCGATTTTTAATGTCTCTGTATTCTTTTTTCTAGTTACTCGCCTAGGTGGATTTTTAGGCTTAACAAAAGTTTCTTCCGGATCTGATTGTTCTTCATATTGTTGTTCTTCATCTTCCGTAATGTTAATCAGTTTTTCTGCAATCCCTATTTTAGGCTTGTGTCTTGCAATAGAGTCTTCTTGCATTTCTGACGCTTCCATATTATCAACAACCACGGACATAAGTATATATATGTAAATCCCACACCGCTGCCACCAGAAATGTTACACACAAAATTTGGCTTCCAATTATCACAAAGTCAATTAAAGTTAAAATATTTAATCCGTGGTAAAACTGTGTAACATTTGTAACATACAATATGGATGTCTGCAAGACACTCAAAACTTAACTAACTAGTGTGGGAAGTCACTAACTCTTTATATCTATTCTAAAACATAAACGTGTCAAGCAACTTTCACTGTTTATATAAATTATATTTATTGTCCATGTCCAATTGGAAATAGAAACTGCCACACTGCAGAATCAAAGTCTTTAATTATTGTTATCAGCTGGTACTGTCCTTAAAGTTCACATAAAGTTCACATGGTATGAGTGTTCGATAAGTGATTGAAAACAGAATATTATGGAAGAATAAAATAATCAAAAATATCACTTTAACATACACAAATATGAAACAGATATGAAGGGATCTCCTACGTTTCTTAATTTCTTAGTAAATATGGGATAGAAGAAAAATAAATGGGGTGTGTTTAAAAAGATCATGATAGATATAACGAATATTATGATGGTAGCAGCAAGATCTTGTATGTACGATATTAACCAAATTACATTTCAAATGAAGTTTCAAACTAATTTCACATGTTGTGGGGTGACGTTTGCGTTTACTACCAGATAACAAGAGCATTCCCTTCTTTTTTAAGTTCAGCCATCTTATTTCAATATTTCGTACAACAAATATGTATATTTAAGCACCGTCCGAAGTTGATTCCACATTTATATACTGTTTCTCGTAGTTAAGGAGGAACTTGAAGTTAATATCATCGAAACGTCTCCAATTTCAGGACCGAAATATACATGCCCAAAGGAAATTAACCATGTTGTAGAAAAATTATTTTGAGAACTAAACGATATCAAATTATTCAATCGACAAACGCAATTATACATGTTTTACTCTACTTGGATTCGAGAATTCCTCAAGTTTACAACCGGGTGAATGATATCTGTAGCTCTACGGTACAAAAAGGAAAACCAATAACAAATACAATTTCACAGCTATTTCTTTTCACTATTATTCTCTTTGGGTTTTACCTGTGAAATATTACACAAACCGATGCAGTACATAAATAATATAAGAACAATAATTTGTACAAGAACGTTGATATCTTTGGTATCTTCAAACTTTTCTTATTATGATGAATTGATTTCACCGATATGTATGAATAATTTTAATTGTCTATACTGTGACTTCTCAATCAATTGGCACATTGTTCATCATTATAAACAGTGAACTGGCGGCGACTTACCGCATAATTGTTTTATAATTATTATAGAATGTACAAATTGCAATTTAATTTAATTTATGGAATTCCATGCGTTTGATTAAGTAATGTGTAGGCTGTAAACAATTGTATGTTAAAGTATGCTTTTTGTTATACTTACACAGTGTTTCATTTACTTCAGTGAGGTGAAGGCATCAATCATACATTGAGGTAAGCTTAATTTTACAATTTATGATAATTATATTACTTCCGTTTTTCATTGAAATGTTACAATATGAAGTGGTCACATGATTATAAAAGTGATGTTTTACATCCCAATAAAACTCAAACTTGCACGTGCCTCCATGACGACGTCAGATGTAAACAATCAATGGCGTAGTAATTTCCAACAGCAAATAATCTAACAGAAATAAATTTCACAACGAAAAATTCAACTATATTAAATGTTGGTGTGATTTAAATGTAATTATAAGAATCGAATGCATTTTTTTGTAGTTTTATTGGCGTGTAAAAGCGTGGACCGAAGCACATTTTGTATGAAGCGCGCTGCATTCAATTCTTAATTAAAAATAGTTTGTTTCATGACAAACCTAATGAAATTATAATACACCAACAAGAGTTATTATAAATGTTTTTAATCTACGAGTTATCGAACAACGCTTTTATCTTTCGATATTTAGCAGGCAATGACAAGCTTTATCGGTTATTTCAATATATAAAGGATCGGTCTTAATAAGATTGATGTGTTGGGGATAATGTATAGGATCGGAAATATGGCCTTGCAAAGAACCCTCAAGGATAATCCTAACAAGCTTTGTAGCTGCCGCTACCTGTCAATTACATGTATGTACTACAATCGCTGCAACTATATGAACACGACGGATGCCACTAGTGGAGCAGGAACTGCTTACCCTTCCGGGGCACCTGAGTTCACCCCCGGTTTTTAGTAGGGTTCGCGTTACTCGATCTGTAGTTTCATGTGTATGTTTTGTAGATCGTTGTTTGTCCTTTTGTCTTTTTTCTTTTAGCCATTGTGTTGTCTGTTCTTCGAATTACGGATTCTGATTACCCCTTTGGTATGTTCAAATACGTTTTGTATTCTCGACACATTAGGAACTGTGCCAATACCCGCCCTTGTCATTAGGTTGCGCAATTGTAGGTATTTTTCCAGGCAGCGGAGATACTATGTTCTTATTAATTAACCATAATTGATTGTTTGTTGATTAATGTCAATTGTGTAGAATTTCAGCGATGTTCAATACGAGAACACGTTTAGAAACAAAGACGCAAGGAAATAAGAGCTTATTTTTTCAATTTGAATAGCTATCCAATAATATCCATTTGGAAACACATCTTCCTGCATATAAAGTTTCAAATTTAGTTGATGAAAATGTACGGAAAACTTGACTGGACATTTCTTAATGTATTTTGAGGAGTGTCTCGTGGTATGGAGGCACACCAGTTTGTATGTTTCCGATGACTATTTCCTATGAGTAAGTCAATAAACACATCAGTCACTACTCAAGATTGAGCTTCAGTGCAACAAACGAAAGGAGTTTTGAAACTTTAATTAATAAGAATAAATTTCAACAGTAAATAGAAACATATTTACAAGAAGAGTTTGAAGATACCAAAGGGTAATCAGAATCCGTAAATCGAAGAACAGACAAGACAATGACCAACAGAAAAAGTACAAAAGGACAAACAACGATTTTATGTTATTTATGGCATATTTTTATTTCTGAAGACAAACATAATTTTTGCCAATGTACCTTTATTATTCATCATATGTCCTCGGTGTCCAATCGTGGTTGATTTTGAGGTCTCTTCCTTATTACATTTCAAAGTCATGTGCCCACTTTGATATTATTGTTAAGTAAACTATACATATATGTTTATGGTGTTGGTACAGTGTAGTCAATTCTAGCGAATGCAACTTTCCAAGTTGTTTATTGTAACATCAAATATGTAATGGCGTGGTGATCATCATGGCTAAATAGAGAGGTGATTGAACAAGACCTCTCTTTTGTAGAGTAGTTGTACCAATATTACAGTTGATGCATTTAGAATCAATACATTGTTCAAAATATCGTACTTTGTTAATAATGGGAACACATTCAGTAGAAAATAAAAAGTATTAAAATAAGGTCGATCACATATAATTATTTAATGAAGGCGAGTAGATTATTAAACTGCTCATTTATTAACACTGCATTAAGTAAACACACAACGTCGACCTCTTTTCTGAATACAGTGCCTACACAATATTCGCGCTGTATAGATTGTGGAGAAACACAATTGATAAATGTTAATTTGCGGATATCTTGTCAAAATGAAATAACATTCTAACATGCATAATGATTAAATTGTTGTTTAATGCTAAACGACCAGATTTTCAACTATAGTCATGACTAACAAAATACGATTTGAAGCAATAGACCATGCAGGTACACAGGTGGGCAATGGGTGGTTAGCACCAAGTGGAGAGTGTTGAAAATTTTGCCTTGTAACAGGGCACCAACGACCACCCCTAACAAACTGTTGTACGTTTAATAATGTATGGCAAGACAAAATATCTACACTCATATTTCTAATTTTTTTCAAAACAGCTGCGTCTTCAAATCACACTGAATTGGCGTTAAACAACAATCACTCACTCAAATCACACTGACAATATAATTATGTAAATTTGCAATTGAATGTTACTTTAGTAATAATACATTGTTTTAACATTACAATTGTTTATCGTTGTGCATTACCGGTAACCTTGGATTTCGATAACCGTTTAGATGAGCGTTACTGGTACAAAGAGATGAATGCCTACGGTCAACTTTGAGTTTGAAAGTGGTGACAATTAAAAACAACTTTAGATGAACGATTATGCTTCAAAGAGTTGAACAATTTCGGTTAAAGTATGAGTGAGATTTTTTTTTAAATTGTTCGGTTAAAATACCAGTGAGATTTCTATTAAGTTATCAGTTCACCAGACATGTACATAATTATGTAGACACGGCACTCTTGTGGCATGAATATATGATATTTATAACCGTGAACTGTGTCCCTAAGAAACTAGTGTCGAAGTGTGCAAAGTATATTTGTTGATTTAGAAGATATATAGGCAGTTGACGTACGTATATATTTGGATAAAACTGTTAACGAAGAAAAAAGACAGTGTGTTTTTGTTTTTCGTACTTTACTATTAACTCCACCAACAAAACAGACCGCCGCGATATAACTGAAATATTGTTGAAAGTGGCGTTAAACACCATAAACCTAAACCTACCTTTACTATTAAAATCGCGAAATATTAATATCGTGCGCAACAATTAATATTTACCTTTTATTTACATTTGTCGGTGTGACCAATTTGTATGAAGTGCAAGCTATTATAGTCGACACCAATTTGTGTTTCCATAGTAAAAATGCACAGAAGAAGTTTGTATTGACACGATGTCATACAAGTCGTGTTAACACTACACGTACTCAGTTATTCAGGAATGAACACCAGCGGGATGCATTGTTTAGGCCTTTTAACAATATTAGATTTACAATATTCTATAAATCATTTTATACTGTCAATGTCTTAAATAATTTATTGACAGATGTCGCAGCCGAAACCATTTTACGACTTTTTTCAAGGCGTTAATTGATCACTGGAACAGTTGAAAAACCGTAGAAAACAGTCAAAATCAATACCCGTATCCAACACGTATAATAAAGTATGGTTTATAATATATTGTTTATGATGTTATGACTTTATTGCCTTTGTTTAATATTTTTCATTTGTTTATTAAGGGTGTAGACCTGGGTAACCCAAAAATTTTCCCATCGATCATTTTTAAAAAAAAAATTGCATCATTGAATAGTTATGTCTCAATACATTATCTTCCAAAGTTTCAAGAAATTTCACCGTGCCGTTTTCTCCATAGCACATCCTAAATATAGCAATTTTGGGAGTATTCTTGACGCCAGATGGTTATACTAGTTTCGGAAGCTTCTAGTAGATATACACATTTATTTCTGGTTGAAAGGCAATATTTTGGCTTTAATACACCTGAAAGTGTTATTGTTGAATAATTATGAATTATCTAGCATATATGAATATCTTTTTTGGAGATAATCATGTGCAAAGCAGTTGAAAATGGAAAAAGGGGGGATGTCCTAAGATACCACCCTGGTATTAAAAATCTGACTAAAACAAATCCTGTCCATTAATTTCTACCCAAAAATGTCACAGTAAAGACCATACATATAGACATCATTGCACCAAATTTTACAAACATTTACCGTCGTATTTTTAAGATATTTAAAATTATGTTTTTCATGGATGGCACTCAGAAAAAATGAAATTGTCGAGGAAAGTTATTACACACTCATCTTTTGCTGTTTCTTTATTTGTGAGAAGAGACAGGATCAGTATTACAAAAAAAATCTCCGAACATAGCTTTCCATTTTTTTTTACTATCATAAAATTAATTTACACCTTGGTATTTCAATCTTTGTACAGTAATGTTTTCTCTGTTTTCTGAAATATAAATCTTTCTCAAACTGTCAGCAATAATATCATAGGAATATAGGTTATTTTGAGAGAATTTATAAATGTGAGAATTTGACATTTCATCTGCAAACTGAAAAAGATGTAAAATTTGTGAGTGAAATGGTGTGTTGACACAATGCATAAATTCCTTGAAAATAGCCATTATTATATATAGATGTATAAAAAAATCAGCTGGTATGGTGTTGACCAACGAAATTGAGCATTATATGCAACAGTGGAATTATATTAAAATAATTTATTTCCATGTTCTGTAGTGAGTATGAGTGTCACTAATAGTCATAATATCATAAACTGCTAAAAAAGAATACAGAATTCAACAAAATATAACAATGTATAAAATGACCACAATGTATACATATCTTGTTTACCCTCTTGACATTTTCGGGTCACCTAATAATTATGTGAAGGTCAAAATGGTACAAACAGGTTCATGGGGCAATAACAATATTTTTCATGAAACATACATCACACAGTTTCAATATCACTTCTAAAAACACTACATTTATTCCAACATGACACTTTCTTTTCAATATATTGATATTGGTCATACCAATATCATGAATATATTTTAGTATTAAGTTTTTCAATGTGACCAATTCATTTTTATAAATCATCACCAGGGGCAAGTAATTTCCTGACAAATAAAGCAATTGTACTATAGTTTCATAATATATAATGGCATTTTTAACAACATATTTCGATGGCAATTTTTTCTGGAAAGAGATATTTCAATGATATTTTGTGGACACAAGCATATAATAATAACACACTTTTATTAGCAGCAATAAGATATACAATGACAAGGAGCAAAGTTATAGAAAAGTAAAAGGAAAACGAGTCATTGTTTTTAAACTGCCCATATCTAATGTAAACAATCTGTTTTGCCAAGCTTTGAATTGAGGGGGAATTTTCAAACGCACAGATGACCATATATTTGAGAGGACAATGAACATAGAGTTGTCTCCCATTCCCCAGGCCTACACCCTTAAACAACAGAGAACTTGAGAAGTCTTTGTCTCGGATTTAATTATATATACATATTTAAGGTATATTTATGAATACTATAAATACAGACTGCATTTTGTTCCAGCTGAGCACATTCTGTTTCAGCGGAAACTTTATTGAAATTGCGGTGGTAGTATAAATATATGTTATATCGTATTTGAACCAACTGTTAATACACTGCAGCCGATATTCACTCAGCATGACAACTGTTTACTTATGATTAAGCATGTGGCTATGTAACATGCACATACATTGTTGCCTTTATTAATTTGGAAGCTTGGTATATTACTTAGCATTTTGAATTATATACTCCATAAAATGGTTTATCATATGATACGGTCACATAAAAGTACAATCGTCTCTGAATGTTTGTTGTGTTTTTGTTTTTCTTGCTGGAATTTGAACTCGCACCGTTGGCACATTACAGCACGTATTCGCTGAGTATGATGATGCAGTTTTAACAGAGATGATGCCTCATACACAAATTTGATGTGTTGACCGAAATGGAAGATATCATATGTCGATAAAATACTCAAACATTACCGCCAATATTCCACGAACGACATTCATGCAGCACACCGGGGATATGTTTCAAGGGATGCATGGCATCGTATATATAATATATAGATTTATTACCCCCAAAAGATATGTTTGTATATCAGAATCTGATTCAATCAAGGTTACACTTGTTGCATTACCTCTGACAGTAACTGTAGCCATTTGACTGATTGTAGAATGATTGCGGACGAATTGAGATACGATCGGGGACTGATTAGTGACGAATTAAGGAATAACTGTATTGTACTTAAAGAGTTGCAGGCGTCAATTGGGAATTTGACGTTTTTCTTTAGAACAGTACGTGTTGCTCTGTGTAATGTGTTGTAGATCGTTGTTGGTTTTATTTTGGTCATTGTGTTGTCTGTCCGTCTTAGATTTACGACTTCTGATTACCCCTTTGGGATCTTCAAACTTTTCTGCAGACAAAACAATGATGATTCCAATGTATCGTAGCTTTTCTATTTATTTACACCACGAGCTTAACCCTTTTTCATAGATATTTACCTAAAAAATACAGAAAGCATTTTCATAAAGTAAAAAAAGAGAAAATCATACAATAAAACTAGAGGATCGAGGATCACCTGATTATTCATGCATAGTTTGTGTTCAATCAAGTCTGCATGTATTTTAATTGTCTTTAAAGATGATTTTCACATACGGCCCCATGTTAATAAATATCATATGGTTGCGTCGGTCTTGGATTTCTGATCCATGCGAAACATTACTACCGTGTAAAGTACCATCTAATGAATATCCGTGTACAGTTTTTATTAAAACAAATATCTAATTTTTGAAAAATATTAATTCTGCATTTTCACAATGTCCTGTGGTGATGGCCATCTTGGATTGCCGATAAACACAACAATATACATTCTGTTGAGGGCCAACCACAAAATATTATATCCAGGTGTGAATTCAAATGGCTCAGTGGTTTTCAACAATACAAGTTTTTCGGAAATTGGTTTTAAATTATCAATCTTAAAGTTATTCCCCTTTGATCATCTATAAAAATAAATTGTATGTATAAATTTATTGTAACTACTTATATTGTTGCCTATTGTCTTGCATTAAGTGAAAGTATTATAGGTTAGTCGAGGTATCCTAAATACTTTTCCTCAGAGGAGAAGATGTTTGCATCATATTTGATTAAAATGGAGCTAATTTCCATATTTGACCAAAAATATCATCCAAATCACTTAATTCCCACTAAAGCTTGAAATACATTAAATTACTCCATAGTATAAATCAGACTAATTTCCATATTTTCGTTAAAATAGGGCAAAACGCAGAATATTTAAGAAAAACCACTATCATATGTCATACTTTACTCACTGGGGTAAAGCTGATGACCGTAAGTGTAATTACGGTCATCCCAAGATGGCGGACGTGGAATCGGGTAAGAATCTTTTTTGTCAATTAAATTGTTTCTATAATGTATTTTAAATGGCACATGCATTGGTACGATAGTAATATATGAACTTATCACAAGGAAATCACAAATTACGACTGAAAAATGTATATGAAAGAGAAAATCCGATTTCAAAAAATCGCTAAGGTGACCGTAACTGAAAACTGAGATGACCGTAATCGCCGAATTATGATCAGTTACGGTCATCTTGGCGATTTTTTAGAATCGGATTTTCTCTTTCATATACATTTTTCAGTCGTAATTTGTGATTTCCTTGTGAAAAGTTCATAGATTACTATCGTACTACTACTGCATGTGTCATTTAAAATACATTATAAAAACAATTTAATCGACAAAAAAAATTCTTACCTAATTTCATGTCCGCCATCTTCGGATGATCGTAGTTACAGTTACGGTCATCAGCTTTACTACTGTTCAAATTTCTGTTCATTTGATAGAAAATGCGGCTTTATGATGTTTTAAAGGATGATCTTTTTTTAGTTACAACAACCATGTCGGATGATTAGCAGGCAATTTTGAAAGTAGACACCCTTAGAATGATTCAGACCAACCTTTTTTTAAATTGGCTCAGGGATTTCAGAGAAAATTTTCTAAATAGTCCCCACCAGACGGACAATTGATGACAATAGCTCACTTAACTCTTTGGTACATGTAAGCTAGTGTGTGAACATTTTAGAACTTAAATATCAAACAATATTATATAATATCTATTTCAACAATTTCCTTGTATGTAGATCAGGAGATTTTTAGATAGAATAAAATATTTCTTCGCAGAAAGAAAATACAATTATATATAAATTCTCTATACAAACACGACGTAGTAATCGATCAGCCATGACTGATATCACCAATCAGTCGTCCGTCAAAAAAATCAAGTACGTAGTGCGGTCAATCAGACGTTACTGATATCACGGAGGAGTCGCCCGTCGAAAACGTCAAGTACGTAGTGCGGTCAATCAAGACGTTACTGATATCACCAAGGAGTCGCCCGTCAAAAAAGTCAAGTACGTAGTGCGGTCAATCAGACGTTACTGATATCACCAAGGAGTCGCCCGTCAAAAAAGTCAAGTACGTAGTGCGGTCAATCAGACGTTACTGATATCACCAAGGAGTCGCCCGTCAAAAACGTCAAGTACGTAGTGCGGTCAACCAAGACGTTACTGATATCACCAAGGAGTCGCCCGTGAAAAACGTCAAGTACGTAGTGCGGTCAACCAAGACGTTACTGATATCACCAAGGAGTCGCCCGTGAAAAACGTCAAGTACATAGTGCGGTCAACCAAGACGTTACTGATATCACGGAGGAGTCGCCCGTGAAAAACGTCAAGTACGTAGTGCGGTCAACCAAGACGTTACTGATATCACGGAGGAGTCGCCGGTCGAAAACGTCAAGTACGTAGTGCGGTCAATCAAGACGTTACTGATATCACCAAGGAGTCGCCCGTCAAAAAAGTCAAGTACGTAGTGCGGTCAACCAAGACGTTACTGATATCACCAAGGTGTCGCCCGTCGAAAACGTAGTGCGGTCAATCAATTCAGATTGCATATGTAGATGTATGGTCAACTATGCGATCGAAGGCACGATGACCTCTGATCTACGTATGCAAACCACTGAAATATTTATAATATTAATTAATTAATATTATATTCCACCTGTCTACTATTTCTATGTTATATGATGAAGTTTGTCAGTTTCTTTTGACAAGTCGTAGATTTCCCACATGTTTATTTTCATCTTAACAATTAGATGGACATATCATACTATTAGCCATTCTTTAACTAGTTGTGGTAAATATATTTGTATTGACTACTGGTCTTCAAATACCTGAAGTACTTAAAATGGAAATAATCCCCATTGATCTGATTATAGGACATACATAATTTGAGTAAAGAACACAACCACAAGTACACTGTATGTCGTGAAATCAACTGTAAGCTCATTTATATCAGATTAATTGAGCAACCATTATTTAAATGCCCGTAAGATTAAATGTCAATTGACATTTTTCAAAGACAATATTTCAGTCATCAATGTATCGTGTAGTCGAGAGATTTTATTATGATGGTAGAACGTTTTTCATATGAAAGGATATTACGTCGGCGGTATCGTGTAGTACAGACATATACTGTTTGTAAGGAAGAAAGGGGACCGACATTTTATACTGTTCTACTGCTTTCAGACGATAATTATTGTTAACGACTGGATGTTTTAGACGTTATGTGAGCATTATTTGTCATTATTAACCAACTTACTACAATATGAATAGAAATGACCATCCTTTATGAACCGGAAATTTCTACAGCCGATCATTATGAAATCACAGCCAGTCATTACGAATTTAAAAACGGGGCATCATTACGGGGCCATTATGGACAGAATCAAAATGGCGTACATTTCTAACAATAAGTGACCATTTTTTAAAAGGTTGTGTGTGTTGACAATCGATCTGCACTTACACTTACTTTATTGCAAATGCACACTTCACTTTGCACTGAAAGCGCCACCTATAATTTGTATGAGCAGACGAAAGATGGACGGCGATGGACTTCCATGGAGCAGTCTGAAGCGAAAATCGGACAAATACGCTAAAAACGGAGAGGAAATGATGGACATTCTTGTTGATGACATTGACAGATACGAACAATTGAGTAATCGGGAGGAACTATTGGCATTAGCCAGTGCTCTGGCCGGAAATGGAGCAGTACTTGAGGTGGTGCCCACGCTTGATCGCATTGATCCTGTTGATGTCACAGGCACACCGGTAGCTCAAACACAAAACTCTGTTGATCCGGATAATGTAGATACATCGAATGATGATGGTGTGCGACAGGATAGACATAAAGTCGTAACATTGGAGGACACAGAACATTTTATGAAGGACAATAGGAATAAAAACACCTGTACCAAAACAAAATCAGACTTGAAAATGTTCTATGAGTGGGCCTTATCTAATGGGGGGGGGGGGGGGGGGGGATGAGAATGATTGAAGACATACCATTTCCAGAGTTAGACGGACTGTTGGCAAGATTTTATCTTGGTATGTTTGAACAAAATTTCATCTGATTTCATTATTTTCAGCTCCTCTTCATATTCCCTTACATTGTACCTTCAATGACCTGTCTCGCTGAGATAATTATTTTTACATCTCAATTCGATCATTTTCACTGACACTAAAAAAATGACATGGAATGCATATATAAAGTACACCAAAACATGGATTTGTCATTATGTTCAAATGACATTCGTTAATCCGCAACTCCTTCAAACAATATACAGAATGTAATACTCTATAACTCCACACTTCACACTTGCGCATTGCAACATTACATCACTCATCACATTACCTTACAAAAGTCTCACTTGCATTTGCTATGTTGTTTATGTTAAGTTGTTATATTATCACATTTTATGAAAAAATACAAATATGATTATCCTCAACCAAATGTTCATACTGTAGATCCATAATAGTAAATTGGGAAAAAAAAAACATCATGACATACCTACACTGTATTCTCTGTTAAAGTTGTTTATAAAAGTATCAATGTATGACCTTTTTCATATTGGCCCTGTTACATGCCCTTGGTATTAATACTTCGGGTATGTAACAGGGCCAATATGAAAAAGGCCATACATTAATACTATAGTATGCATACCTGTAATAGCAGCGCTAATATATATTAAATGATTTCGAATCTAAAATACTTTAAAAAATAAATAAAATTAACAGAAGAAATATATTGTAACAAACTGCTCCCGTAGGCCGAATGTGTAGGGAGGGTCTGTTTACGAGTAATGTTGTCTTGGTCAGGATTGTTATACTAGGGCAAAATACTAAAGTTTCGGGTCTATTTCTCCAAACATAAAACTCAACATATCAGTTTAGAACAAATATTTAGTTGTGTTCCATTCTTTCTTGGTCCTGTCATTTTCAGTATATATATTAAATATACAATACGCAGTACCGCTATTTTGGAGTCCATTCTTAAGATGTTGATAATATAGGTTTGGGGGCACCCTGCTTCCCGGGTATTCTGTCCATCGCTACAATTTCTGTTGGATCGATTTTTAAACCCACTTTGTCCTTTGTCTCTTTTAACAACGTAGCTGGTAACCTCTCCCCCTTCTTTCGTCAGTTATTAATCTTAATGCACAATACAACGTCGGACTATATTATTGAAGGCCAATAAAGAAAAGGTCATACGTGGGCTTGGTCTACTTTAGGTCGCTCAGTGTGGTGGGGAATAACTACCGCCAAGTATATAATAATAGGTATAAATGCTACTCTTTATCTTATAATAACCTGTTGTATCTATTCAGCTTACTTCTGTTAATCTCTGGCACTGGTTTTATCTAAGAATATCTATTAAGGTAGGTATGGTATGCTTCTAGCAAATTTGCGGCTTGATCTAGCTGGGTGCTCAGACTAGCAAGTTATTCACAATGGAACTGAACGCCTTCCCTTTTATTACTTCTGGTTTCCCCTAAGGACCAAAGGGATTTTGGGAATTTCTCTCGGCAAGCCTGTCGCCCAATGAGAGCAATGCAATATGCTGGAACCTTTCAGAAAAATGTAGTAATACCAACATGATTCCTGTCATTATAATATAAAGAGACGAAGGCTAAACAATGCCTGTGATATAAAAATATAATTAAATTTAATTTATTTAACAAAACAAATGTAAATTTCTCTAAACTAGCACATTTTCCATTTATAGGCGGGGCGCAAGTATTGCAGACTACGCGCATTATTAACATTCTGTGTAAAATGGATAAGATAAAGTCTCTCTCTGAACATATTTAAATCTTTTGTCACTACTTATTGAATATGACTGAGAAGCTTATCTTGTTTCCTTTGAATAAATTTTCCGTATTTCTCATAAGAAATTACTTTATTGGACACAACTGACAAACAACTGTAATGGTCATGTGACCCAAAAATGGCGGACTACGTAGTGAAAGCATGTTTTGCTACAGACGAAAAGGTTCGATTTTCTCTAATCTGTTGTGAAATAGAAGTTGTATCGCATTAACTGAGTAAATAAAGGTAATAACAAAATTACCGAACTCCGAACAATCTTATAAAGGGAAAGTCAAAACTCATAATTATATAAACAGACAAAATCAGTCAACAACCGGAAAACTGTGAAAACCGTAATGACCCTGACTTGGTACAGGCATTTCTAAAGAAATGGTGGGTTGAATCAGATTTTAAGGCGCCAAACCTCCCGCTCTCATTACGGTTCAAAGGTTCCGGCTGTCACTGTATCAGTATTTAAATACAGGAACAAAATAGGTAAAATAGTTGTCAAAGCAGTACCATATTCGGTGACGTAAATGTCAAAAATATTTTTACGTCACACATTGACAAAAAAATTCTTGACATTTTGGACTTCTTTATCTTTATACATTTTCACTATATGAAAATGCATCGCTTATAATTATTTCTGCAGAGACGGAATATATTTCGACAAGATATTGGTATCGGAATATAAACTTTTTAAGAGATCGAATAAGGCGAATCTTTTTATAGCCCTGGTCCAGTAGCCTGTTTCTCAGATGAAGATGACGTTTCAGGAAATCAGAATAATTGCTACTGGCCCTTGCATAGCGAATCAATTGCGAGATGTAAACACCATATACAGGAGAAGCTGGTATATTGCTGCACATGTTTGGAAAATTTATGATTTTAAAATTGAAGTCGTCCCGCTTATCATAAATATTAGTACTGAGTTGACCACTGTCGTCAAATTCGAGGTATAAGTCCAAAAACGATGCGGGCGAAGCTGTATCGGTGGTCTCTTTAACTTCCAGCTCTGGAGGATATATCAATGGAAGAAATTCTGCAAATCTAGAATTATTGATAGATAAAACGTCATCAATATACCTGTATGTGAAATTAAGGGCTCTAGCCTCATGAATCTTCTTATCTTTTACAAGCTTTTGAAGAAACTCCGACTCGTATGAGTATAAAAATAAATCGGCTAGAAGAGGGGCACAATTCGTACCCATTGGTATGCCGACGACCTGCTGAAACAGTGTCCCTCCAAAGGAGACAAATATGTTATCGATGAGGAACTCCAGCATACTGATCACTTGTTCCTCGGAGTAGCATGTTTTACCTTTATGAATTTTGTTTGAAAAATATGTGGAATTGTAGCCTAACACAACAAATTTTGAGCCATAGTTTCTATGACTAAAAGCTTTATGAATTGTTTTTTTTAAGCGGGTTTTTAATTTGTCATGCGGTAGGGTGGTATATAGAGTTGAAAAATCAAAAGTTTTGATGGAGGATACCTGAGAGAAAGATCTTGATTTCAGGTTATCCAAAAGATCTTTAGAGTTTTTTCAAAATCCACATGTGATTTATGCCACTACGCGAGTAAACAGTTTCACAATATTTCTGTTGTCCCTCTTTTAGTGTAGACAGAATCTTTGTCAGGTGAATAGACAATTCTTTCGTCGAACAAGTTGATGATCCCGCTATGTACCTTTCTTTGTATGGTGTCTTATGGAGTTTAGGTATCCAATATAAATAGGGTAAATCCTCAGACTCTTTACCAGAGGGAATGTTTAAAGAGGTCATGAATGATCTGTGGCTAGCTAGGATTTCATCTTTGTCGAACGAAGTTGGTTTGTATGTGGTATTACTAGAGGTGTTGCTATGTATGCCTAATTCCTTGATTAGACATTCGAAGTAATATGATTTACATACAAACACAATATTGTTGGAAGCCTTGTCCGCAGGAACGACAACCAAGTAGACCTGTTAAGATATAAACCACTTAGAAAGACGAGGAGTGTTTAAACTACACATATGGACTTGGTAAACATGGTTTAGGACCACACAAATATATCAAATGGTGTGAAGCAAATTACATGATAAAAGTATTATAATGTCACTAAAATGTCCAGTCGCAATAATCGTGAATAATATGATCTTCTTGCAATACACGACAATAGTGAACAATAAATGATATTGTCTCCGCATGATCGAGTTATTTGTTTACGTTGAAAGTTTTCGTAAGTTGTCCTTTTACACATGGTTGAAACTAAGTTAGTTTATCAAGAGTTACTATATGTGATCATCTTATTACTATATCAGGGGCGGATCCAGGGGGGTGCACCCGGCGCGCTCCCCCCCCTAAAATTGGAAAAAATATGATTTTTTGGCTTAAAATCGTGATTTTTCACACGAAATACCAAAAAAATTTCGCGCCCCCCTCCGCTCGGCGCAATTTTTTCAACTTGAAATCCTGGATCCACCCCTGAATATGTATATGCTTAAATGAAATTGAAGTTGTAGCCGATATACATTTGTAGCTGTAACCTCCTTGGTCCAAAAATTCGCTATTGTAGCTAATCTGTGTTTTATTAAAAATGTATTGTACTACCGTGAAGTTAGATATCCTATTTCTACCAAAGGCAATTCATCTTTTATCAACCTTGAAACCGTTTATCGAGCTCCTGTTGGAATGAAAAAAAAAATTGTATTTGGCTTTCGGAATATCGAACGTTCGGACTATGGAATCTTCGGAATATCGGACCGTCGCCGACAATAACAAACTTAGAGGCAATAAATCATGCAAATCACATTTAAAAAATAACACCTATCATGGGCCTAATGGTGGATGTTTTGATTGCCATAGGAAAAGGGGGATACAATGGATAGCGTCGCGAAATTTTGCCTTGCAACGAGTAATAAACGACCACTCCTGAAGGACATAGTAGGTACCCTACCTGTGTTTGAAGAATATAAGGACCCTTGCACTTTAGAGAACGACTTAAAAGGTGTTAGCGAACCGTATCTGCTGTAAAGGGCTAAATGGTTAGTTCCTGCCTAACACTCCATACTTTCTAGTGATCCCTTTCATCCCTCATGTCTGCATAATGTTTATATATGGTTCCTAAATATGCATTCTATGTGTGTTGCTCGTAGCAACCACCAATCAGTTGAAACTATCTGAATATACTTATGTAATGTACTTCAACGTATATTAATTGTGCTGCTTTAAACTAGCTTGCTCTAGTAACATTTGTGTATGTTTAATACATCCAAATGATTACAATACGGTTCTAAACATTGTGAATTGATTCATATAATGTTCCTTTACATCACTTGTCTTTCCACGGAATGTTCTAGAAGAATGTCTACAGTTTATGTTAATATCGTATTTTTGTATTTCGTAGCATAAATAAAATCACAATTAATTCTCATCCATCGCCTTTTCAATCTGTAATGAGTCGTGATTTAATAAGACATTTCAGCATTTTATGGTTTCTAAAGGGTAGTATGCTGATATTCTCAATGTAGGTTAATGACTGTCATAGAAATGGGACATGTATATATTGCACTTTTCATACGATAATGGAAGACAGGACCAAATATTTACAATCCTTGGAAATGATGACAATTTTGACTTTGGAACTTGTAATGCAAATAAGTCATTTTCACATGTCTACCGACAACTCAAGTTTGCTTTGACCAATTTTCTCAAAATATTTGTACAGCTTTAGGATTGATGACAGTGCGATACCTTTCAATTGTGACGATTTTCACTTTTGCTGTTCGCAGAGTTATGCGACTTTGCTGGTAGAACAAGCTTGCATGGTCTTGCATGTCTGACCATTACTCAAATGTGCCATGACCAAACTTCGTAAATATTAGTACCATATTAGAATGTCCTACAAAATACGACTATGCATAATCTCATAATATTCACATTTAAAAAAAGACACGTTATTTTGGGAATTATAATGAACTGGTTTTAAAATTTCGGAATTTATTTCTCAAAGATTATTTCCGGCGAAACGAAGTTTATGACATAAGATAAATGTTTTATTTGCAAATCAAAAGCACACAATAAGGACAGAACAATCAATAACAATCATTAAAGAAGCATAATAAAATACTCATCGTAACCTAAAAATACAGTAAAACGAATTTTCTTGGTTTGAGTGATTTTTATTACAAACATTTAACAAAACATTTTATGAAAAAAAACAAGCCCTCCAATTATACATTATAAACAGTCTACATTTTTGTACATTCGCAGAATCATTAATATATATAGTGTACCAACGATGTGGGTTGGAATTTCGTTGAGGAAATACAAATAATGTCAGCGAAAACTCGAACTCTGTCACTGTTGGGTTGAATGCTCAGACGTTTATATAGTAATATTTTATACAACCTTGTATCGTTCTTGACCCACTGAGGTATATATATTGTATGGTTGTTGCTTGGTTGGAACGATTGTAATATGTATGTCCTCAGACTGTAACGCAAAATGATCATATAAATGTATAATTGAAAATGCCGTATTAGATTTCTGTCAAATTATTAAAGATACATGTGAATACATTATCGCCACACACTTAAACATTTGTATAATAATGGCCTTTAGTATAATATTACGTGACAATGTTTCACCGTGTTTAATGAAACGATAATTGTAGAGTGCATTTGGCCGAGGGGTCTAGATGGTGCGTCATTATGCTAGACTAACAGGTGCTGCAGTGTACCAATGGCGTGCGTCCGAATCCCGCTGAGGGAAGAAGAAGGGGGAAAAACATTGTCAACTACATTCGAACTCAACACTGTGGGGTCGAATGTGCAGACGTTGTTTATAGATATAATTATGTATAACTGCATCAATGGTATAATGGTTACTGCGATAGATTATGGTTGGGTGAATCCTATACAATTGGTATTTGTTGCTTCTTCGCTAAACATGCAATATTAAGGAGTAGGAGCAAAGACTTGTTGAATCGGAATCAGAATATTGTGAGTGGAGTAATATGTCTAGCCGCGAACTGTTGTTTCATTGGGCTAGCACTATGAAAATCCACCACAGTATGTTGTTCTAGTACAAAGCGGACATCATCATGTCTTTTAGGTACAAGGATGGCAACATATTAATATGATCATATATTTGATTCGTTGCGGACACCCATCCGAAGGGTGGTACCATTATGTTTGTGATATGCACATGAGAAACGAGGTCATATTTCTATATCTGGAGAGTTCATGGCGAGAAGTTTACAAATAATAAATCATGTACCAAGCTAGGAAAGTAAGCAGTCATGTATTTGGGTTAGGAGCCTGTACCAAGCCAGGAAAGTAAGCAGTCATGTATTTGTGTTAGGGGCCTTTACCAAGCCAGGAAAGTTAGCAGTTGTTAGGGGCCTGTACCAAGCCAGGAAAGTAAGCAGTCATGTATTTGTGTTAGGGACCTGTACCAAGCCAGGAAAGTAAGTAGTCATGTATTTGTGTTAGGGGCCTGTACCAAGCCAGGAAAGTAAGCAGTCATGTATTTGTGTTAGGGGCCTGTACCAAGCCAGGAAAGTAAGCAGTCGTGTATTTGTGCTATGAGCCTGTACCAAGCCAGGAAAGTAAGCAGTCGTGTTTTTGTGTTAGGGGCCTGTACCAAGCCAGGAAAGTAAGCAGTCATGTATTTGTGTTAGGGGCCTGTACCAAGCCAGGAAAGTAAGCAGTCATGTATTTGTGTTAGGGGCCTGTACCAAGCCAGGAAAGTAAGCAGTCATGTATTTGTGTTAGGGGCCTGTACCAAGCCAGGAAAGTAAGCAGTCATATATTTGTGTTAGGGGCCTGTACCAAGCAAGGATAGTAAGCAGTCATGTATTTGTGTTAGGGGCCTGTACCAAGCCAGGAAAGGAAGCAGTCATGTATTTGTGTTAGGAGCCTGTACCAAGCCAGGAAAGTAAGCAGTCATGTATTTGTGATAGGGGCCTGTACCAAGCCAGGAAAGTAAGTAGTCGTGTATTTGTGTTAGGAGCCTGTACCAAGCCAGGAAAGTAAGCAGTCGTGTATTTGTGTTAGGGGCCTGTACCAAGCCAGGAAAGTAAGCTGTCATGTATTTGTGTTAGGGGCCTGTACCAAGCCAGGAAAGTAAGCAGTCGTGTATTTGTGTTAGGGGCCTGTACCAAGCCAGGAAAGTAAGCAGTCATGTATTTGTGTTAGGGGCCTGTACCAAGCCAGGAAAGTAAGCAGTCATGTATTTGTGGTAGGGGCCTGTACCAAGCCAGGAAAGTAAGCAGTCATGTATTTGTGTTAGGGGCCTGTACCAAGCCAGGAAAGTAAGCAGTCATGTATTTGTGTTAGGGGCCTGTACCAAGCCAGGAAAGTAAGCAGTCATGTATTTGTGTTAGGGGCCTGTACCAAGCCAGGAAAGGAAGCAGTCATGTATTTGTGTTAGGGGCCTGTACCAAGCCAGGCAAGTAAGCAGTCATGTATTTGTGTTAGGGGCCTGTACCAAGCCAGGAAAGTAAGCAGTCATGTATTTGTGTTAGGGGCCTGTACCAAGCCAGGAAAGTAAGCAGTCATGTATTTGTGTTAGGGACCTGTACCAAGCCAGGAAAGTAAGCAGTCATGTATTTGTGTTAGGAGTCTGTACCAAGCCAGGAAAGTAGGCAGTCATGTATTTGTGTTAGGGGCCTGTACCAAGCCAGAAAAGTAAGCAGTCATGTATTTGTGTTAGGGGTCTGTACCAAGCCAGGAAAGGAAGCAGTCATGTATTTGTGTTAGGGGCCTGTACCAAGCCAGGAAAGTAAGTAGTCGTGTATTTGTGTTAAGGGCCTGTACCAAGCCAGGATAGTAAGTAGTCATGTATTCATGTTAGGGGTCTGTACCAAGCCAGGAAAGTAAGAAGTCATGTATTTGTGTTAGTGGCCTGTACCAAGCCAGGAAAGTAAGTAGTCATGTATTCATGTTAGGGGTCTGTACCAAGCCAGGAAAGTAAGTAGTCATGTATTTGTGTTAGTGGCCTGTACCAAGCCAGGAAAGTAAGTAGTCATGTATTCATGTTAGGGGTCTGTACCAAGCCAGGAAAGTAATCAGTCATGTATTTGTGTTAGGGGCCTGTACCAAGCCAGGAAAGGAAGCAGTCATGTATTTGTGTTAGGGGTCTGTACCAAGCCAGGAAAGGAAGCAGTCATGTATTTGTGTTAGGGGTCTGTACCAAGCCTGGAAAGGAAGCAGTCATGTATTTGTGTTAGGGGCCTGTACCAAGCCAGGAAAGGAAGCAGTCATGTATTTGTGTTAGGGGTCTGTACCAAGCCCGGAAAGGAAGCAGTCATGTATTTGTGTTAGGGGTCTGTACCAAGCCAGGAAAGGAAGCAGTCATGTATTTGTGCTAGGGGTCTGTACCAAGCCAGGTAAGGAAGCAGTCATGTATTTGTGTTAGGGGTCTGTACCAAGCCAGGAAAGGAAGCAGTCATGTATTTGTGTTAGGGGTCTGTACCAAGCCAGGAAAGGAAGCAGTCACGTATTTGTGTTAGGGGTCTGTACCAAGCCAGGAAAGGAAGCAGTCATGTATTTGTGTAGGGGTCTGTACCAAGCCAGGAAAGGAAGCAGTCATGTATTTGTGTTAGGGGCCTGTACCAAGCCAGGAAAGTAAGTAGTCATGTATTTGTGTTAGGGGTCTGTACCAAGCCAGGAAAGGAAGCAGTCATGTATTTGTGTTAGAGGTCTGTACCAAGCCAGGAAAGGAAGCAGTCATGTATTTGTGTTAGGGGCCTGTACCAAGCCAGGAAAGTAAGTAGTCATGTATTTGTGTTAGGGGTCTGTACCAAGCCAGGAAAGGAAGCAGTCATGTATTTGTGTTAGGGGCCTGTACCAAGCCAGGAAAGTAAGTAGTCATGTATTTGTGTTAGGGGTCTGTACCAAGCCAGGAAAGGAAGCAGTCATGTATTTGTGTTAGGGGTCTGTACCAAGCCAGGAAAGGAAGCAGTCATGTATTTGTGTTAGGGGTCTGTACCAAGCCAGGAAAGGAAGCAGTCATGTATTTGTGTTAGGGGCCTGTACCAAGCCAGGAAAGTAAGTAGTCATGTATTTGTGTTAGGGATCTGTACCAAGCCAGGAAAGGAAGCAGTCATGTATTTGTGTTAGGGGCCTGTACCAAGCCAGGAAAGTAAGTAGTCATGTATTTGTGTTAGGGGCCTGTACCAAGCCAGGAAAGTAAGTAGTCCTGTATTTGTGTTAGGGGCCTGTACCAAGCCAGGAAAGTAAGTAGTCATGTATTTGTGTTAGGGGCCTGTACCAAGCCGGGAAAGTAAGTAGTCATGTATTTGTGTTAGTGGTCTGTACCAAGCCAGGAAAGGAAGCAGTCATGTATTTGTGTTAGGGGTCTGTACCAAGCCAGGAAAGGAAGCAGTCATGTATTTGTGTTAGGGGCCTGTACCAAGCCAGGAAAGTAAGTAGTCATGTATTTGTGTTAGGGGTCTGTACCAAGCCAGGAAAGGAAGCAGTCATGTATTTGTGTTAGGGGTCTGTACCAAGCCAGGAAAGGAAGCAGTCATGTATTTGTGTTAGGGGCCTGTACCAAGCCAGGAAAGTAAGTAGTCATGTATTTGTGTTAGGGGTCTGTACCAAGCCAGGAAAGGAAGCAGTCATGTATTTGTGTTAGGGGCCTGTACCAAGCCAGGAAAGTAAGTAGTCATGTATTTGTGTTAGGGGCCTGTACCAAGCCAGGAAAGTAAGTAGTCCTGTATTTGTGTTAGGGGCCTGTACCAAGCCAGGAAAGTAAGTAGTCATGTATTTGTGTTAGGGGCCTGTACCAAGACAGGAAAGTAAGTAGTCATGTATTTGTGTTAGTGGCCTGTACCAAGCCAGGAAAGGAAGCAGTCATGTATTTGTGTTAGTGGCCTGTACCAAGCCAGGAAAGGAAGCAGTCATGTATTTGTGTTAGGGGTCTGTACCAAGCCAGGAAAGTAAGTAGTCATGTATTTGTGTTAGTGGTCTGTACCAAGCCAGGAAAGGAAGCAGTCATGTATTTGTGTTAGGGGTCTGTACCAAGGCAGGAAAGGAAGCAGTCATGTATTTGTGTTAGGGGCCTGTACCAAGCCAGGAAAGGAAGCAGTCATGTATTTGTGTTAGGGGCCTGTACCAAGCCAGGAAAGTAAGCAGTCATGTATTTGTGTTAGGGGCCTGTACCAAGCCAGGAAAGTAAGCAGTCATGTATTTGTGTTAGGGGCCTGTACCAAGCCAGGAAAGTAAGCAGTCATGTATTTGTGTTAGGGACCTGTACCAAGCCAGGAAAGTAAGCAGTCATGTATTTGTGTTAGGAGTCTGTACCAAGCCAGGAAAGTAGGCAGTCATGTATTTGTGTTAGGGGCCTGTACCAAGCCAGAAAAGTAAGCAGTCATGTATTTGTGTTAGGGGTCTGTACCAAGCCAGGAAAGGAAGCAGTCATGTATTTGTGTTAGGGGCCTGTACCAAGCCAGGAAAGTAAGTAGTCGTGTATTTGTGTTAAGGGCCTGTACCAAGCCAGGATAGTAAGTAGTCATGTATTCATGTTAGGGGTCTGTACCAAGCCAGGAAAGTAAGAAGTCATGTATTTGTGTTAGTGGCCTGTACCAAGCCAGGAAAGTAAGTAGTCATGTATTCATGTTAGGGGTCTGTACCAAGCCAGGAAAGTAAGTAGTCATGTATTTGTGTTAGTGGCCTGTACCAAGCCAGGAAAGTAAGTAGTCATGTATTCATGTTAGGGGTCTGTACCAAGCCAGGAAAGTAATCAGTCATGTATTTGTGTTAGGGGCCTGTACCAAGCCAGGAAAGGAAGCAGTCATGTATTTGTGTTAGGGGTCTGTACCAAGCCAGGAAAGGAAGCAGTCATGTATTTGTGTTAGGGGTCTGTACCAAGCCTGGAAAGGAAGCAGTCATGTATTTGTGTTAGGGGCCTGTACCAAGCCAGGAAAGGAAGCAGTCATGTATTTGTGTTAGGGGTCTGTACCAAGCCCGGAAAGGAAGCAGTCATGTATTTGTGTTAGGGGTCTGTACCAAGCCAGGAAAGGAAGCAGTCATGTATTTGTGCTAGGGGTCTGTACCAAGCCAGGTAAGGAAGCAGTCATGTATTTGTGTTAGGGGTCTGTACCAAGCCAGGAAAGGAAGCAGTCATGTATTTGTGTTAGGGGTCTGTACCAAGCCAGGAAAGGAAGCAGTCACGTATTTGTGTTAGGGGTCTGTACCAAGCCAGGAAAGGAAGCAGTCATGTATTTGTGTAGGGGTCTGTACCAAGCCAGGAAAGGAAGCAGTCATGTATTTGTGTTAGGGGCCTGTACCAAGCCAGGAAAGTAAGTAGTCATGTATTTGTGTTAGGGGTCTGTACCAAGCCAGGAAAGGAAGCAGTCATGTATTTGTGTTAGAGGTCTGTACCAAGCCAGGAAAGGAAGCAGTCATGTATTTGTGTTAGGGGCCTGTACCAAGCCAGGAAAGTAAGTAGTCATGTATTTGTGTTAGGGGTCTGTACCAAGCCAGGAAAGGAAGCAGTCATGTATTTGTGTTAGGGGCCTGTACCAAGCCAGGAAAGTAAGTAGTCATGTATTTGTGTTAGGGGTCTGTACCAAGCCAGGAAAGGAAGCAGTCATGTATTTGTGTTAGGGGTCTGTACCAAGCCAGGAAAGGAAGCAGTCATGTATTTGTGTTAGGGGTCTGTACCAAGCCAGGAAAGGAAGCAGTCATGTATTTGTGTTAGGGGCCTGTACCAAGCCAGGAAAGTAAGTAGTCATGTATTTGTGTTAGGGATCTGTACCAAGCCAGGAAAGGAAGCAGTCATGTATTTGTGTTAGGGGCCTGTACCAAGCCAGGAAAGTAAGTAGTCATGTATTTGTGTTAGGGGCCTGTACCAAGCCAGGAAAGTAAGTAGTCCTGTATTTGTGTTAGGGGCCTGTACCAAGCCAGGAAAGTAAGTAGTCATGTATTTGTGTTAGGGGCCTGTACCAAGCCGGGAAAGTAAGTAGTCATGTATTTGTGTTAGTGGTCTGTACCAAGCCAGGAAAGGAAGCAGTCATGTATTTGTGTTAGGGGTCTGTACCAAGCCAGGAAAGGAAGCAGTCATGTATTTGTGTTAGGGGCCTGTACCAAGCCAGGAAAGTAAGTAGTCATGTATTTGTGTTAGGGGTCTGTACCAAGCCAGGAAAGGAAGCAGTCATGTATTTGTGTTAGGGGTCTGTACCAAGCCAGGAAAGGAAGCAGTCATGTATTTGTGTTAGGGGCCTGTACCAAGCCAGGAAAGTAAGTAGTCATGTATTTGTGTTAGGGGTCTGTACCAAGCCAGGAAAGGAAGCAGTCATGTATTTGTGTTAGGGGCCTGTACCAAGCCAGGAAAGTAAGTAGTCATGTATTTGTGTTAGGGGCCTGTACCAAGCCAGGAAAGTAAGTAGTCCTGTATTTGTGTTAGGGGCCTGTACCAAGCCAGGAAAGTAAGTAGTCATGTATTTGTGTTAGGGGCCTGTACCAAGACAGGAAAGTAAGTAGTCATGTATTTGTGTTAGTGGCCTGTACCAAGCCAGGAAAGGAAGCAGTCATGTATTTGTGTTAGTGGCCTGTACCAAGCCAGGAAAGGAAGCAGTCATGTATTTGTGTTAGGGGTCTGTACCAAGCCAGGAAAGTAAGTAGTCATGTATTTGTGTTAGTGGTCTGTACCAAGCCAGGAAAGGAAGCAGTCATGTATTTGTGTTAGGGGTCTGTACCAAGGCAGGAAAGGAAGCAGTCATGTATTTGTGTTAGGGGCCTGTACCAAGCCAGGAAAGGAAGCAGTCATGTATTTGTGTTAGGGGCCTGTACCAAGCCAGGAAAGTAAGTAGTCATGTATTTGTGTTAGTGGTCTGTACCAAGCCAGGAAAGGAAGCAGTCATGTATTTGTGTTAGGGGTCTGTACCAAGCCAGGAAAGTAAGTAGTCATGTATTTGTGTTAGTGGTCTGTACCAAGCCAGGAAAGGAAGCAGTCATGTATTTGTGTTAGGGGTCTGTACCAAGCCAGGAAAGGAAGCAGTCATGTATTTGTGTTAGGGGCCTGTACCAAGCCAGGAAAGTAAGTAGTCATGTATTTGTGTTAGTGGTCTGTACCAAGCCAGGAAAGGAAGCAGTCATGTATTTGTGTTAGTGGCCTGTACCAAGCCAGGAAAGTAAGTAGTCATGTATTTGTGTTAGGGGCCTGTACCAAGCCAGGAAGGTAAGTAGTCATGTATTTGTGTTAGAGGTCTGTACCAAGCCAGGAAAGTAAGTAGTCATGTATTTGTGTTAGGGGTCTGTACCAAACCAGGAAAGTAAGTAGTCATGTATTTGTGTTAGAGGTCTGTACCAAGCCAGGAAAGTAAGTAGTCATGTATTTGTGTTAGGGGTCTGTACCAAGCCAGGAAAGTAAGTAGTCATGTATTTGTGTTAGGGGTCTGTACCAAACCAGGAAAGTAAGTAGTCATGTATTTGTGTTAGGGGTCTGTACCAAGCCAGGAAAGTAAGTAGTCATGTATTTGTGTTAGGGGTCTGTACCAAGCCAGGAAAGTAAGTAGTCATGTATTTGTGTTAGGGGTCTGTACCAAGCCAGGAAAGTAAGTAGTCCTGTATTTGTGTTCGTGGTATCCCTTTTGTCTCTTTCTAAGATTTTTCTATTGGATTTTTAGGTCTTTTCCGACAGTGTGATATTCTATTTTTTAAATTTAAGCTAACAGTTGGTTTTTGGGCAGACCAAAAGTTGCATTTCTACAAGTACAATGGGTTTATCAACAGAAAAACAATATTGCTAATTGTGTGCTATTTTCCAGTTGCTTTTATATGTAGGGCTCATGCCATTCTCTGAACACGAGTTAACCATTTATGTTTGATCCTATGGTCCGAATTATGTATTTTATTCACACCGTACATAAACCAGAATGTGAGCTATATCTGGGATGTATTCTATACTTTTATCACCATAATTTCGATGAATGATGACATTCTAATAATAATGTTATCAAATTGCCAATTCCAATTTCCATTTTCAGTGATTCTTTATTCCTAACTGATTATGCACTTAAACTAGGACAGTGTGGGGGTGTTTTTAATAACGACGAGCACAAATGGAGATAATAGGCAAAGGTTGTAATGTTTTACCTTGGAACTGTTCATCAACGATCACCTCCAAGGTGTATTTGATTCATTCGACACAAACTTTAGACATCCTTTTGTAGTGGTTGTAAGCCACAGTGTAGAAACTATTGTTTTGGTAGGATATTATGTATATTGTAAACGGATTATGCAGTTAAGAAATAGTTGTATTGTAATTGGGGAGTTGCCGGCGTCATTTGGGGATTTTACGGTGACAAATCGAGGTTTAATTATCCACACTTATTCTACTTCTACTTCCTACGATGTTCCATCACTCGTGATGATTATACATCGGCGCGAACAGACAAGATTAAAAATTCCGAATTGATAAAATAACAACATGTATGTACACTGTACATAATAATTTGTAACCCCGGATCAGAGTTTTGAACTGATCCAGAGACTGACCTGATACGACCATACTGTTTGGTAAGGAGTTCCAGATGCATACTGTTTGTGGAAAGAAGCTGTATTTGAAATAATCTGTAGTGGGACTATAGGTTTGGAACTGGTATGGATGAGCCGATCGTGTAGTTCTTTCTTGCTTTATTAGATACGACAGGGTTAAAGTGAACCAATCATGCATTTCTCAATACGTCATGCATATACATGTATTTTTACTTTATAAATCGTAGATTCCGTTATGTTAATTATAAGAAGAGTGAAGGTACCAAAGGGGCAATCAGAATCCGTATATCGAAGAACAGAAAACACAATTGCCAAAAGAAAAAGTACAAAAGGACAAACAACGATCGACAAAACATACATATAAAACTAAGGATCGAGTAACACGAACCCCACTAAAAACCGGGGGTGAACTCAGGTGATCCGGAAGAGTAAGCAGTTCAGGGGTGTTTTCCGACTATAGTAAGAAAATAATGTCTTGATCCAAGAAGATGTTTGATCCCTTGAAGCAATTAATTATTCATATCCATAGCATTAGTGTTACCTATTGAACATGGCCGAGGTGTCTAGTTTTATTGACACATAATAAACTAACATTGAACGGACGCATTATATAACAAAAAAAAACCTTTGATTTATGTAATGGTAAACAGCCGCCACTGTAAAGGAATTATTACCATTTAAATAACATGTATAAATGGAGTATATAGCAATGACGCAACAATACTAACGGCTGCTAATGTATGGGCTATTAAATAAACATTTCAATTAACTTGAAAGGTTGTTATTATTTGATCATGATCGACTAGTCCTGAAATTAATATGTGTTATTTTGTATTTTATAAATTAATGTGAAGTGTATCATAATATAAACATACTGCCTTTAGTTGAGGGTGTTATGGTAGATTACCACACGAGGGAAAAATATCACACTCTGGAAAAAGAATATCACCCTCGACTTCGTCTCGGGTGATATTCTTTTTCCAGAGAGTGGTCATCTAACATAACATCCTCAACAAAAGCAGTATGTTTTTTTTTTATTATACTGAATGCCAGTAATAAAGAAGACTGAATTTTTATTGGAGTCAGTTAACCAATGGGACGCACTATGTACATATCACTACCTAAATAAAGCAACAACTACTATCATTTCAAACAAGTAATATTTTCATAATGGTAACCTATAATTGTTTTATCATTTTTCAATATTATTATTTAAATATTAAAATTTTGAGGTTTTATGAAATTTTAGAAAAAAATTTAAAATTTTGAATTTTTTTTTTTAATTTTGAAATTTTATGCAATTTTTGAAATTTACATTGTAAACTTACCAGAAATGACTAATCGGTAAAACTCGGGTGTTATTTTCTGGTTCGGCAAAGTTCGGCTCGGGAGTGTGTTATAACGGCAGATGGTGTTATTACGATCTGATTCCTACACCAAGAAAAGCTATTGTGGAATGTCAAATTCCTATTATCCAATGAAATTAACAAATTTTTGCATGAAGTATGATAAATTATATTATTACATAGTGATCTTATTTAAACAATTGTATTGGCTCTCATGCTGTCACCCGACATTCCGTAAAATTTGATATTGTTTGAATAAAACTCGTATTGACTTGGTTTCACTTTAGTTTTCTAACGAAATCTATCAAAAGAATCACGTGAATTCTATTTCTATTCGACCAATGAACATAAAGGTAATGTGAAATTTCGTCCAATCAGAATCGTCGTATTAGCGTTACTTTAGAATGAACAAGTCATCATCATGTCCGACGCAGGCGATGGGCTTGCAGAAGTCAATCGGAGATTTGCAGAAATCTCGGAGACTTGGTTTCACTTTCACTTTTCATTTTAATGTAATAAAACAATTAGTCTTTTGTATCGGTCAATACGAGTTTCTATGGACCTTAGAAATCAATATTCACCTCAGCCTAAAGGCTTCGGTGAATATCGTTTTTAAGGTCCATAAAAACTCGCATTGACCTCAACAAAAGACTATAATTGTATATAATTTAACGATCTAAACATGATTTATGTCTATCGGAGAATAATTTGATTTCAAAAGAACATGATAAATTAATCACGTGACATCGAATTAAGTCGAAATCACTAATGTTGTCATGTTGCGGAATAATAAACACAAATGGGAAATTTGTTAATTTCTTCCTGCACATCCAGGTAATCTACTACATGTACACGTGTGTACACAGAGTAGATGTTTAGGTGTAAAAACCATATTTCTTTGAACGTACCATTTTGAAATAAGTCGTATTTCATTATTATTCAAAATCCAAGATTGCTAGCAGATTGAAAAGAGCTATTCTGTACTAAAACGCTTCGTTCTTTTTTCTAGAACATATAAGCATATTTGTGCATTATTATTTGTATGAATAGAGGTGAACAGCTACATATGTATCATATTCTATATGTATTGTAAATATGATACACATGCATGGAATGCGTGTATGTAGTAAAGCGTTTAAATGCAAATGGCTTCATCATGGGAGATCGTTATTTAAGCTTTCTGACCTTTAAACATTTAATGATTGATTTAGAATGAATTAAGTTTATTTGGTTATCACAGCATCAAGTCTCTTTGGAACTCCTGGGGAGTATATAGATTCCATTAATTATTTAACGGAATCTATTTAGAACTAAAGAACTAACAAGGTAACTAAATTATTAAATAGAGATAAAATAAAACCCAAATCTCACCTTGGAGCATTTTGTAAATCAATGGTGTGGCATGCTTGCTACTTAATGTTTTGTGATTTGAGGTGTCTTATATTTGTAAATCTCATACAATTAAATAGGTTGTCTGCGAACATCAAATTGGAACAGGTAATATAAAGGTATTGATATATCATTTTATAGTTAATGATCATGTGTGTACATATGCCCCTGAAATAACTACAAACACTATTAGACGCTCCTGGTAAAACAATATCGATTTGCACAGTAAAATATATGTGGATCTTTTTTCTTCTTTTGGCCATTGTAGTTTCTGTCCTTCGATTTACACCTTCTGATTACCACTATTGTATAATCGTAATCTCAGATACATTCAAAGAATGAAAATGATTAGTGACACTTGAAGATCTTCGTGCCTTACAACCTGCATTGCTAGAAATCAAGAAATAAACGGAATGTATTTGAGTTATGTTGCAAGGGATCTTAGTTTTACATAGAAGTAATTGAGATACCCTTCATTTTAAAAGAACCAGTTATGGAAATACAATGTTACTTGTGTGTTGTTTTGGGTTTAACACAAAAACATGTATGCGGCTCAAATATCTTAGACTGAAATAAAGTCAGAAAGTACCAAAACGTTATCAGCCATAAATCAATATCAATCGATAAAAGCGCGATGAGAACTAAACAAAGACATGGACAAACACAAGTCACAAATACGCATACGGAACACAGCTGAAAACTAAAATAAAAGCATCATGTACACCATTTGATACCCACCGTGTTTCCACAGATAGCGAACGACTGGTAAATAGTCACAAGCTAGTACAAGTGCTGAGATAGGAATATATGTTTGGTCATCTGTGATAATTCATGATTGCAACCATAACATTTTCGCAGACCTGAAATCTCTGGTTATGATGCTTGCTACTAAGCTGCATCTAAGAAATCTAGATAGAAAACATTTTGATCCAAAGTATCTTATCAGCATATACATAAGAAGAGTTTGAAGATACCAAAGGGGTAATCAGAATCCGTATATCGAAGAATAACGATCTACAAATCGTACACATAAAACTAAAAATCGAGTAACACGAACCCCTCTAAAAACCGGTGGTGAACTCATAAACTGCATATTATTGCACTGCTGACATGATGCTTCATATGAAACGGAAAGTTTCAAATGAAAAATTTACATCCTTTCGCTTGTTGTGTAATTTGTTTGTCGGTCGTCACTCATTGTCTAATTTGTTTGTCGGTCGTCACTCACTGTATGACTTCGCTTGTGTAATTTGTCTGTCGGTCGTCACTCGCTGTACAATTTCGCTTGTTGTGTAATTGTCGGTCGTCACTCGCTGTGCGATTTCGCTTGTGTAATTTGTTTGTCGGTCGTCACTCACTGTCGATTTCTAAAATAAGGACAAGATATGAACCTGCGTGTGGACAGACGAGTGTTCCCTAGTTGACTGACATGCTATCATGTAACAGTGAATTGCTCAACGAAAAAAAAATCATGATCTATGTAACGCAAAGTGAAATAAAACGATTGGACTAGCTTTATTATCCTTTAGGAGCCCATGGATAAATAAATTAATAATTTACATGTGATCAATAGAACAATAAGGTACCCATTGGAAAACTAAAGGATAACCATCTTTTACTGCCAATGGGAAAAAAAAAGAGAGTGAGAAATATCATTCGTTCAATGGGCGTGGCACTTTCCAAACACGGCATCCACTGTGGTCATCAGCCAAACCCGTATCTAGAGTATACCCCCTATACACAAAAACATACGTGCATGACAGTGTGAGTAAGAGATTGTTATATAAAGCATAGAAAAGTCAAATGTAGTACTATTACATATAGAGATGGACTTGTATATTCTAGCAGATCCTTTTTCAGCATTCATATAACTAATATTGCAGTATGATTAAATATATGTCAATGATTTAGAAAGAGGTTTGATGGAAGACCTGGTTGACCCAGATATGTAACGCTGTTTATATAGGTATTTGTGTAAATGTGGCATCAAATAGAGGAACGGAAGATGTATGACCGATCTATGATTGTCAATGATGTCCTCTTTGCTAAGCGTTGCTGGTGTATACATTGTATTACCAAGTGTGCTGTCAATATATTTATTAAACTTTCTCTGTAATCGTGTTTACAAATACGATTATTATTTAATACGTAGAGCATGTAGAGGTCGGGAAAAATGTTTTTCAACAACTGTGTCTTTGAACACAGATATAATGTGAAAGCTCTTTCACACATATGTACCTGAATTAACAACATCAATGCCCTATCTTTTCGGCACAATCCTCAAAATAATGCATAAGAAATTTAAAGTTATACTTCCAAGGATTTCGTCTCACGATATTTCGATCACTTGGTTAAGACCTATAAAAAATTATACTATGTTGGTGTCTCCAGCTAAGACGTGATCGAGGATTATATAAGAAGAATGACGAAGTTCTGCAGGCGGAATCGGGACGATTAAACTGATCTCGTCAATGTCAACGTTGCACAATACCTATTTGATGTTTCCACAAATGACAAATACTATTCCAATTTATATGTGTCTGAGCCCAAATGAAACCAAATTGTAAATAGTTTATCTGTTGGGAATATGTTTTTTTTATATAACCCAGCGTTATATATCTATATTAAACATAAGCTTCTTATATAAGGATAGTTAAGCAGTGGCGAATGCCAACTACATTATCGAATAACGCCAGTAGTCTTTAGACAAAAATAACTACATCCGTTCCTTATTAATGAGGCTTTATTCGACAATACGGGGGAAATATTTCAATATATTGTTTGGTAGATCCTACTATTGCGGTTAGTCTGTTCTTAATCTTGAGATCTTGAGTGTGTAGGCAGACAAGTAATGATACAAATTTAATAATCTTTGGTCTGGCCCTTTTTAAAATAATTCTTAACCATTTCCGATTGGTCAAATCATACACCCCTTATTGAAATGGTCAGATATAGTTCTTTAAACGTTTTTATTTATGATAAGATCATACATGTAAATAAGAACAAATATGTTTTTAATGAAAGCGTAGATATCAAATGTAATGCACACAAAGGTCCTAAACAGGATAGCCAAAATCGACTAATGTCACCAGCCATACTAATATAGACTGCTTTAAAATGACAACCCAAACAATAAATATAGCAAACCAAGCACTTCACAATTAAATAATGTCAAAGGACAAAGATGGAAAACACAATACAGAAAGATATCCAAAAAGTACTATATAAATACATGGATACAGTTTCAACAATATTAAATGCATAACCAACATGTCTCCAGAAAGAGTGTTGACCATAACTGCAGGCTTCAACTGCATGTCCGTTGCCATGATCACACTGCATGGTTAAAGAGATTGGTTGTAGATATTCTGCTGGTGGTGTATTGATAACAACATTTAATCCAGATGACTTGGACGGTGATGGCTTGCTTACGCTGGTAAGAGGATTTTTTGCCCTTGGCCACAAATATGGCTGTATTCACAGTAGCAGACCTTCATTGCTTACGTTGATAAGATGATATTTTGCCCTTGGGACACAAATATTGCTGTATTGGCAGTAGCAGACCTTCATGGTGGGTATATTGGATCAAGACGAAGGGAGGATATCCATCGCTTGTCTTCCTGTTGAGGCGTTTTGTCACCTTTCTACATCGTTGTTGGTATTTGACCCCGTTTCACTTAATTGCTTATAATAAAAGCTTTGATCTATATTGTTACAGATATAACGAACACATTTTTCTATGCTTTATTTGTATTCAATTTGAAAAGATTATGTGTGGAATTTTAACAAGGGGTGCGAATTGAGAAAATGGAAGTGGTTGAAATGGTCGGGTTGTCAAAGACGAGTGTCGTGCTTGGAATTAGTTCGTAGCTGTTTTCAGCATCATCACTAGGGGTTAGGCTTTAAAAGGATTAAAATGAATAGTATAGAAAGTTCCTACAATACTCCCGTATATTCAAATGGTTACACGAAATAGGAAACATATGCTGTTTGTAATATTTTTTTTTCTTCAAATCAGTTGTTTGCAAGTGCAATTTCATTAGTTTTCTATTCAAATTACAGGAATTATCATTTACGTGAAGACATATCTTTATAGACAGTTGGTAGTTAGTGTATTCTACATCTAAGATGTTCTTATGAAATTGTAAAAACTGGGAAAAAAAATCCCGACAAGTTCTTAGAAGACGGACATTAATCGCTTTCGTGATAGATCCCAAACTCATTTGACATTCACAAGACAATATAACACAATCCAATTTATATGTGACCTTTTCAAATACAATATAATATGTTTTCATTGTACATAGAAGATATAGTAAGTTGTCCTGCTTATAAGCAAGCTATATAATATAACAATAATGTGTATTAGGAAGAGTTTGAAGATATAAACTGGGTAATCAGAATACGTAAATCGAAGGACAGCCACGCAATGACGAAAAGAAAGAACAACGATTTGCAAACATTACACATGAAACTAAAGATCGAGGAACACGAACCCCACTAAAATAGCTTGAATAACAACTGTTGGGAGCTTGGTCCGAAGCAGGAGTTTTGCTGTTCAACTTAAAATGAACATCACTATCATATTATGTAACATATGAAAGAACAGAAAGAAAACAAAGCCAACGAATAAACACAAACTAAATGGAAATAATCATTAAACACTAGAAGTAGCAAAGTTAAAGTTAGATATTGATCTACGAGAAAAGACCGCTTAAAACACAAAAAGGCATGTACCTAAATGGTATATAGCACAGATGCTAGTTAATACACAGCTGCGGCTGATATTGTGGTTCTGATACTCATTCGAAAGAGGTATCCATTATTTGTGTAGGACGAGACGAATCCAATGCTCAAATCGCCCTTAGGTCGAGGCGTAAGTAAATGATTCGTGTTTCGAGAATACTAAGCTCCTTGCAGAATCAAACAAACTTTGCAGTAGCTCCTAATTTAACAGATCGGCATGAAAAAACCATTTACAGACACAATTTCCTCACTCTATCCAGTATAACAGAAAGTTCTCCTGGTAATCGTAACATAAATCTGCATTACCGTCCCAGTACAAGTCCACAACTTTAATTGATTTATTGTAGGCCAAATAAATCAATTAAAACGGTTTGGCATTGTTATAATTGATTTTTCTTATGGCATTCAACTTTCGATAACCACCAGATAATAACATTGAAGTGTGCTTATTACGCATTCAGTTATGGTAATTCAAAACGTGAAACAAACCATTCTCACATACAGATCTGAAGGAAAGACGAAACATGTAGGTGCTACTTTTAATTATAATTCTTTCTTGGAATTGAATAGTATTAACCAAATTACTTTAAATACAGTATTAAGTAGAATTAATTAAGTTGAAACGAAATTGCTATAATCACATCACGAAACTATTTAATCAACCATCAAAGGAAAAGATAGTTGTTGTAGCATGCGTTTTTATCCCCAGGTGGAATGGTTTATCAAGCAAGATTTGTGTTACCTTTTCAATAGTCAGCTTAAATGCTTCATGCACGATACTTACCTACAACGTTTCACCGACCAAATTGTTTGCAGATTGAATTTCAACAATAGGTTCTCCTGTATATCCCTTGTTTTGACGAAATTCGAGCCAATGACATCTTTATTGAGATTTGACCTTGTTTGTTTTGGCTTTGTTCGCAGTTGTGTGACTAAGGGAAGGTCGTATTAGTTTGATATAATCGGTAGTTTATGAAAATGTCTGACAACTGAAATTACGACATCATGTATTGCTCATGATCGTTATGGGCTTCTGCAAATAGTCCTTTACGTCAAACGACCTTGAGATAGTCCCTAGACGTAAAAAATGATAAGTACTAAATGTTATCTTTTAATTGAAAATTGAATTGTTTAACAAAATGAGATTACATACTTGCAGTCTTGTCTTAAGTTTGTTTTTAGCAACAATACGTCCAAGCACACACATTCATCTTATAGTGCACACGGTCATTGGCTTCCGGTATATGATCAGTTGGCGTTTGTATGTGTAAGCAAAATTTAATTCTGATTCTTGGGAATATGTGTGTTTAACAGTAACATTATTGGACAAACTGTCATACGCGGTGTGACTTTGACCTATTTTGATGTATCAACGACTTCTTTACCAATTGCATTACAAGGTAATTATGAATGATTGGATCAGACATAATTGGTTATTGGTAATTGGTTATATATTATCATGACATTCATATATCAGTTTCCCCTATTTTATCCTAACATTAACTTTATTATATGTCGCAGGAGCTGTTGAATTCTGTCAATTTGTTTAATTTGTTGCTTACTGTCAAGTAATCGGTGAATTAGATATATCTATGACGGGAGTAAGTTTATAACCAATAAATAGTGTAAGTAAACAGTTTGATACTGGGTTATATGGAACAATGTTTGACAATTTAGAATGTCACAAGTAGTAGGGGGTAATACATAGAGGATATATAGGGTCGCACACTGCCTCTTAAATTTAGACAGACACAGGATCAAATACGCAAATCTTCATTAAGTGAGTGTATCGTGTTAAAGCAAGATCACACTGCCATACAAATTGTTTCGATTCTAATTTCTAATGTGTTGATGGAATAAACATTTTTTTTTCACCTTCATCAAATTTCAGCTATCGTATGACTGTTATTTATCTGGTATGCTATTACGACACAAGTCGTGAACCCTAGGGTGAGCTGGTACAGAACAAACTTCCGTAAATACATGTGGAAAGTCCTACCGGCGTTGTACTGATTCACATTTCGTCGATTTGTCAGCGTGTGACAGATGGTAATAATAGCGATGATTAATGAATATGATGTAAAACTTTTACGATTTAAATGCATTTTTAATAAAAAAAATAATGGTTGTTTTTTTAACTGCCTGGTTTTTAGCAATAATCAGGAACACATAGTCTGTCCTTGAAGTAAAACACAACCCGATTGGTCAGATCGATTTTTATTTTAAATGTCACCTGAACGGGATCCAGAATGGAATGTTGTTAGATAACCCACACAGAGACAAATTAAAAGAGGTAGCAAGCGACGTGATATAATGTTAATTGCACTGGAGAAGGAGAGTGGTTTTGATATATTATTTAATGTATTAATAACTATACCACGTTTCCGTTGGCCTTTACATAAGCATCACATTAAAAGTTCAACCTTTATTAATAATAGAACTACTTTAGATCCATCCAAGAGTTAATTTGAACAATCACGCACATTTCCTAGATAACTAAATTACATAGGTTTTAATGATAATATCGACTGCATGGCCGTCATCATGTTTATACGGGGATCGCAAAGATTATGTATATATTTGCTATGATTTGTCACAATTTGATTAAATTAGATGAATATATGGTTTTCAAAATTAAACCACAATAAACTATAATATTAGAAAAGTCGTCGTTGATTTGTAAATCGTTTACGGTTACTCTCAAATCTCCGTTTTAGTCCACCGTACAATGTGTCGTCTAACTTCAATAAATTTTCCAGAAGACATTACAAAATATAATTGTTTAATACAAATAGCCTCGAAAATTCAAAGCAACAACGCTGAAATGTAAAATTTACATCTGATGATCTTTATAACACTAGTTGATCTTTACCTAACAACTGTTATTGTGATTGCAATTGGTACTGACGGTACTTCACTCATAGGGAATTTATCATACTAAATATTCATCTAAATTTCAAAATACAACTTTAGCTTGCTTTATGTCGTTGTTATGCATTATTTTCCCTAGATTACAATTGTATATAGAGTCCTACTTTCCACAACTGTTCAATATTACTACCATTTTAAGCATCTAATATAGAAACTATAATGAACATATTTATGTTCCATTTCGTCAAACTCAACCGAACATAAAATATTTATTAACCAGTCGAAAACCTATTTATATCAAAACCAACCGAGAGGTAATGGTTCATATTCATTTAACCCATATATCTATATCATATTAATTCATAAATGAAATAAACAACACTTTTATAGGAACAGCTCACCAGTGTGCAGCAAGTTTATTAATGAAAGAAATGTAAAGTCTTTAACATACACGCTATGGCCGCCAACTTGTACAGACAGTCTACAAAATAGAAATATATATATAAGAATCAAAAACATATAACTATTTATAAAATCTATGAATCTGTAATCTTAAAAGAATTTTTATTTTGGTACAAACGGGTGGGGGGAGGGGGGGTCCGAACCTTGCTGCAGAACGTCCGAGCTTCGTATAACTTACTTACGTTACTACATTTATAACGAAACCTTTTCGCGCTTTCAAAAATCGTGCTGTTAGCATATTAATATACATAGTAAATACCCGCATTGCGACATTTAAATGACCAATAGAAAATATACGTATCGAACTATAACATTTATTTTTATCCAATCAACATACTATATGTTTGATATACAAACACGTGCCCTACTGTTAGTAAATATAAACACGTGTTCAATCAGCATTGATAAATACATTTATGTTCTATTTCGTCAAACTCAACCGAACATACAATATTTATCAACCAGTCGAAAACCTATTTATATCAAAACCAACCGAGAGGTAATGGCTCATATTCATTTAACCCATATATCTATATCATATTAATTCATAAATGAAATAAACAACACTTTTATAGGAACAGCTCACCAGTGTGCAGCAAGTTCGACAAAACAAAGAAAGGAGCTTAAAGACCAATATTTTGAGTAACTGACAGTCTTTCCGAAATGTTTTCTTTGACGTACCCGTCTTTAGCTTTGTCGGTTCTCCAGCGACCGTGTTTTTTAAATAATCTGTCCTCGACTTTTGCTGCTGCAGCAGTTGTAGCTCCTCCTGATCTAAGACTGTGTAGTCCAAAATACTTTTTGTTAAGGCCTAAAGTTTCTAAGGCTGACAATAGAATCTCCCTAGCTGTAGTGTAAGAAAGTTTACCTGATCTAAGTTTGTAAGAGTTCACAGATTTACAAAAACAAAACGGACGAAAAATATAGTCCGTACTGTCTGCAGGAATCTCTGCTAAATAAAAATATCTAAGTAACATATTTACAGGACAGGTGGGTGTATTTGTCTTAGAAATAAACACATCCCTACCTTCACGGTAAACATCCGTTTTGCTAGATTCTAAAAACAATTTAACATGATTATCATAAATAAATACATGATGACGTCTCAGATTTGCTAACTCAGCAAATCTTAGAAACCCTGCGTAGCACAGAAGACACATACATACAACTCTAATGTTTTTAAGATCTGTATTATGAAAACCATATACATTCACCAACTGTCTTAAGATTTCAGGAGTAATAGGCTTCTTTTTAACGACACGACGCCCTACTGATCTAATAGAGCCTTCTCTTATAGTTTTAACTAGGTCTGATTTACAAGGATCTGCCAAATCAGCTAATCTATGTGCCCAGCTAATGGCATACAAAGCCTCATTAATAGTACTTGCAGATTTACCGGCATTAGTCAAATGAATCAAATATACAGATACAGAAGTATCTGAAGCAGGTAATGTTAGATTAATGTTAAAAGATAAACAAAACTTACAAAAAAGGTTAAATGCATTTTTGTACTGACGCTGAGTATTGCTAGCTTTGGAGGCCAAACAAAATGAAGGCATCTGGTCCAGGAGATGCTGAAGCCCAGGAGAAGGAAAAATACTGTCTGCCAAATTGATCCATCTACCTGTTTTAAATATTCCTGTAAAATGTATACGTAAATGGGAAAATAAGCACAGGTGTAACTAATGAACTCAAAAAACAAAAATAAGGTACATAAAAAATAAATAAATAAATAACAGATTTAGTTACGCTATATTCAATGTATACATCAATATTTCCCCATGTAAACTACAATATCATAAATATGATACTAGGACCATGCGACATAACTAATCACGTGACCCTGTCGACTACAATATCATATTCCTATATGATACTAGGACCATGTCACAATATATAAAATATATTAAATTAAAAAGACACTATGTCCAAAATTTATCTTTGATTTTGAAAAGGATAAACATAACCCTGTCGACTACAATATCATACTTCTATATATGATACTAGGACCATGTCACAAATATATAATATATTAATATAAAAAGACACAATATCCAAAAATATATTCCTGCACTAGAAAAAATGAGTGACAAAAGTACTATAATGCTACAATATACAGGCGTACTGCATCTGGTTCCGTTAATAAATCACCTTGCATCTAGCCTCACTGCTAAAACAGGTGAAACAAATTTTTCTGTACCAAAAATACAATAAGGACTGCTCCCTTTAACATATATTCTATCACATTCAGTAAATTCTAAAACATCTGTCACATAGTTCTGATACTGCATGTGTTTCTTAAAAATGAGAGACCAGTAAGGAGCTGAAACCCATCTAGGGATAATCAAAGTACCTATTGCTTTACTATAAACTAGGTGCTTAATAGCTCGAACAACAGAATATATTGGGGGTACTAGGAAATATTTTCTCCTGACCAGTTTTGTGTAAACGCATCGACTGCTTCAGAGCTTGGATTCCAAAATAAGGAATTAAATCTACTAATCTTCTTGTTAACAACGCTATCAAATCTATCTACAGAGTGAGGTCCCCATAGATTGTCTTATAAACTCAAAAAAGTTATCTGTGACTCCCCAATCCTCATGATCTACCATTTTACTAATATAGTCTGCTTTAGTATTCTCCTTTCGAGGAATCCATTGTATATCTATAGATATTGAGTGTTTTGTACAAATCGAAAAAATAGAATAAGCCAGATTTTGTAAGGGTTCCTTCATGCTACCAGCTTGAACTATACGCAAGCAGTTTTGATTTTCTGTATACCACTTCAATGACATACCTGAGAACTGTAGCTTGAAAGACGATAAGGCCTGTTCAATTGCCCTCATCTCTCTCCAAGTAGAGCTTTGAATACTCTCAAAATCATTAAACATTTTGTGAAAAACTTTGCTTTCTATCTCAACTGAGTAAGCTTCACAAGCTATATTGCTCGCATCAGAATACATAACTACTGATGATGGACGATAAGACACTAATTTTTTACAATTAACACTCTTAACATTATCTCTCCAGAAATAAAGTTCTCTCAAAATTTCAGAAGGATAAACTAAAAATAAATTTGTATCCCAACAAGACCTTGTTTCAATTGACATATAACAATGCCGTGTCATCAATCTAGTGAGATTCCCTACTACAGGTGACAATGAAATGACCTTGCCCGTTACCTGAGCCAATTCTCGAGCGGTAAACACTGGGAAAAAATCAATTATGTGTGTGACCGAGCATAAAAGATCAGAGATGTGCCTATCTGGTATTGAAAGAGAAAATTGTTGGCTGTCCCATAGAATACCTAACCATTCAAGCTTTTGAGTTGGAACCAAAATCGATTTCTCTTCATTTATCAAAAATCCGGCATCTATCAAAGATTGCTTAACAAACAAAGAATCTTTTTTACATTCCCCAAAACTATCTGACATACCAAAACCGTCGTCAAAATATAAAACTATTTTGATGGCGTTTTTTCTCCAATATTTGACCATTTCACGTAAGCATTTAGTAAATAAATAAGGACTTGACGAAAGGCCAAAAACTAGAACTGTGAAACAAAAATATTTCTCATTCCAGGAAAAGCCTAGATATGTCTGTTGTTGTGGGCAGATGTCGAAATGATGATAACCCGACCTGAGATCGAACTTATATAGGTAAGAATCTTCTTTAAAAAGTTTAATTGCTAATTTCCAATCTTCAAATTTGAATTTTTGTTTTTTAACTAATTTATTCAAGACACTCAAATCTAAAATAAGCCTTTTCTTACCCGATTTATTTGTAGCTACAGATAGTGGGTTTACCACATAAGGAATAAAAGGGACTTCATGTACACAGCCAGAATCTACTAGTTCTGAAACGGCTTGATCTACAAATTCCGGGTTGTCTAAGGCAGACTTATTATTTTTGAAATACATACTAACAGGTGGATTAACAAAAGGAATGGTGTCCAAAACAAAATCGCTAGCCCCAATATTCATCCAAAATTCTATGTGTTTAGCCAATCTACCCTTTACTCCTTTAAAATCTTTACTGCAAGAAATATCTAACTTTTCTAAAAAATGAACTTGGGACAGAAAATTTTCAAATTCATAGCTACTGCTAAATTCATAGCTGTCTGAACAGACTAAATAATCAAAGTACTTATCATTTACACATGTCGCCTCACTATTTTGCTGCTGAACTGGTTTGCTGATTACTGCTGTTGGTTGAAGTCTTGAAGTTGTTGTTGAGTGGACAGTTGGCCTTCCAGTGTCCGGGTTGCTTGCAGATGTAGCAGACGTCCCACATGCACGGCGTGACGGCTCACGCCGTGCGGCGCTGCTCCGAAAGGGCGGCGGTGGATAACGGAGAGAGTTGTAAGCAGGATTAGGAGCAGTCTGAACTGCTGGAGCGACTGGTGTCCTGACTGGAATTTGACGGTACGGCTGCGTACGGACTTTCCTATCCTTAATTGAACGTAGGGCCCTATTTTCTGCCTGTCTGATGCGTTTTTCGTCTTCCTCATTGTCGGCATACCCTGAACTTTCGTACTCTCGTACAGTTGCCCAGCTCCCAGCGGAATTGTCTGCAATACGAATTAATTTATTGCGTTTTCTTAATTTGGTAATTAAATCAATTGCGACGTAAGCGGACTTGTCAGTAGACGGAATTAGCTTATGTAGCTTGTGAAGACCGTCCAAAATCTCCTCGTTGAATCTAAACTGGATACGGTTACCCTCGGATTTAAATTTAATATTGGATTCTTCCCGGAACTTTTTAGTTAGGGTGTCTTGTTCAGATTAAATGTCCGATTTAAAGTCTACAAACTTATGGTCTAAATAAGTTTTGAATAACTGAAATGTGTCAAATAAATCTTGACGTCCTTGACTATCTGAAGGATTGCGTTCAAATGAGAAAATGTGTGCGCTGGGCGCGAAGGGGGCTGAGACTCACTGTTAGTATTGGCGATGTGTGCAACTTCAGGATGTTGTTGTCGATCCAACTCCAGTTCTTGGTCATCCAGTACTAGTAACGGCTCTGTCATAGCGGAGAACGAACCTTGCTGCAGAACGTCCGAGCTTCGAATAACTTACTTACGTTACTACATTTATAACGAAACCTTTTCGCGCTTTCAAAAATCGTGCTATTAGCATATTAATATACATAGTAAATACCCGCATTGCGGCATTCAAATGACCAATAGAAAATATACGTATCGAACTATAACCTTTATTTTTATCCAATCAACATACTATATGTTTGATATACAAACACGTGCTCTACTGTTAGTAAATATAAACACGTGTTCAATCAGCATTGATAAATACATTTTAATATTCCAATCATTATCCTTGTGAGATAACAGATAAAAAACAAGGATTAAGCCGATTTATGTACAACTATTAATATAATCTCACTTAGATAAAAACGAATGTCTCATCTGAGTGTCATCTATAAAACAATATAATATATGTCTCGCACCTCTAGCTTGATAAATCCTTCAAAACTCCTAATCCTGATGGCTATGTATGCATTATTATATATTTCTTAGTATATGTAGATCATTTTAAATCCTTCAAAACTCCTAATCATGATGGCTATGTATGTATTATTATATATTTCTTAGTATATGTAGATCATTTGAAGAGTTCGAATGTCAGCCTCACTTTCATATTATATTTTTACAATCGCTTTAGTTTTCTGTGTTGTGTTTTGTTGACCATTATTTGTTGTTGTTCCTTTTTTTTCCATTGTCTGTCGTTCTTCGAATTACGGCTTTTGATTATCCCTTATACATCTTTCAATTTGTCTTGTCACTTTACCGGTAGAGTCATGCGAGGTATTGTCATGACTTTGAGTACGTCTTGGTCTGTCATAAACATTTCACACTTCAGTATTCTTCTTTGGAATCATTTGAACCTAATAGTACCCGCTTCGGAAAGAATGTTTATAAGGGTTACTGTACAAAGGTTGATTTGTTGTGCTAGTGGTAGTCATTTTACAGTAACTGGCCACTTCTAACCCCATTTGTTTACAATAGCGACTCCCAACAAGTGTGAGTCGCCAATCCAGTCAGGCAGAACACTTCACTTGATGTGTACTGTTTAGAAGTGATGATATGTACTAAGATAGTGGTATGTAATTAAGTGTGTACAAAGTGGGGCTATGCTCTAGTGCCATTGTTAACATTAAGGGGGGATTAACTGTGTTTTTGTATTCATTTGATATATATATATAGTCATGTCCGCTAATATCTACATTAAAGTCATTTCAGTTATATGCATTGATTTAATTTCTTTCAATAAATATTAATACACTTTTTTTTTATTTTAAATGATTTCATCTACGCTTCAAGTTGTCAGATCATCAGAGCGTAAATTTAAATGTTCTTCTTGGATATTATCACTGAACACGTCCCTGTGCTTTTTGCTCCTCCTTGACCAACGCCTGTTCCTCTCTTTCCTCTATTTAACAGTAAGTGTGACATGTTTGTATGCAGTATGCAACGAAATTGAAGGCTTATCCTTCCAATTATACATATGACTGTGTTTTTAATCCTTTATATCCCAAAGTATTCCAAGATATCATTTCAGTTAGCTTAGCTAACACTCAGGTTCAAATTGGTGCAATTTCTTTCAGATCAAAGATTGTTTTATTCTGTATATCAGCTCTTAATATGCATTGGAACGTAAGTTTTGTATTGTATTCAGTGGATACATTTAGTAACTAATTATATAACGTTCTATTATAGCAAATCATAAAAGCATAGTGTTGTTAAATAAATATGTACGTTCACACCTCATCGGTGATGCTTCCTTGTTCAAATGTGAATGGTTCGTCATGTCATTATAATTAAAAATAATGTGAACACTAATCACCAAACCGAGTTTTAACTCATGAAAACTTCATACCAAAGTATAACACATTATATATGATCACAGAACAATATGCAAATATGTTATCAATTACATTGTAGTTCTGTTTAAAAACGTTTATTTTGAATTTTGTAATGTTTGTAAAAAGTTACTTAAGGATTGATCAAAGTGAGTTCGTGTGTAACAGTAATGTAAAGTATAATCATAAATATAATGATAACTAGACATGCTCTTATTAGCAGTTATTATCAATGGATAGACGTTACAGTGTGATAGTGATCGCTTAAAAAGATATATACAACCACGGCAGGCATGAACACATAACGATAACTAGATACGTTTAAAGAGGTGGTATTAAAAATATATAGAATAATGTGTTCAAATATATAAATGTGATTAATAATTCGGTGAAGTCTTCAAATTAAATGTACCCTTACTAAATAAAGAATGGATACATAGACAATATACATACATGTACATTGTCGGCAAATAAAATTAATGTGTACAAGCTTTAGAAACAAGAAGAAAAGCGAGCCTCTGGTAGGCTTTTCTATATTGTTTCGCTGCGATGATTTGTAAACCGAAGACCAGATATTTTAACGTAATGTTAACTTTTGAACTTGAAATTAAAATGTTTCATTTGTAAACTCTCCTTACGGAGGCAATACATGTATATATTTATATTAAAGTACGTATGTAGCTGAGAACGATAGAGCTGCTGACGGCTCTACCATCCTCGTCCAAGATAATATTATAAACAGTCCGATATTAAAACCTGTCTGTAGGCAGTAGCTGTCCGAATATCTTAAGATAAAATAATTACATTGTGTTCTGGAGGCGAATATTTACTGATGGCTCGAACACTTCTTTATTTCCAGGAAATTATTCTTGTACTGCTATCGATCTTACTTTTTTATCCTCATATTGTATTTGAATGCTCATAAAGTGTACACGATGGCTTGTACGGAAATGATAATTTTCTCTATTATTATTCATCAAATAATGAAAAACCCACACAATACAATTTTCTTTGAAACATAAACTAATTGGCCTCTGTATGAACGCTTATGCAGAGAAGAAGTTGAAGCAAAAATATTTAAAAAACAACAACCTTATCATCTGTAGCTGAAAAACGAAAGATTCATAAAACCACGATAATTCGTAGACACCCAAGCTAACCATAGTTTAATAATGACTGCGATGAAACTATAAACAGTGACAATATAAAGTTGAATGACTGTTCAATAAACATTCAATATCCGATAATCATGGAAATTTCGCATGTTCAGAGCGAAAACACCAACGGCACTGAAATACAATACACTCATTTCATGAACAAATGCACATTGTTACACACAATAAATAAAGTTTGGAATATGATACAAAAATCAAAAGTAAAAATAGTAAAGCCATAATTAACATGGGGTTTGTTGCTTATTTTGATTATAACCAAAAGAGGGAAAGGCGGCTCCAAGGACAAACCTCAGATGTTAATGATATTTACCACAAAATATCTTCATAAAGTATTCTTTTCATAAATAAAAAAGTCATACAATTCTGATTACCCTTCCGGAGCACATGGATGCATCCCCCGGTTGTAGGTGGGCTCGTAATTTATTTAGTTTAGTTTTATGTGTGGTATTTTGTAGATCATTATTTATTGCTTTGTCTTTTTTATTTTGGTCATTGTATTGTCTGTCTTTCTTCTATTACCCCTACGATATCTTCAAACCTTGGTTTAAATGTGTATTCATGACACCATCATACCTACCAGACACAATACACACAAACTTAAATCATTTTTAGTTCGCTACGCACCTCTGCCTTCACCTGGGTACTCATGCGGAAAAAGAAACCCTCTATATACAATACGGGATGCTTCTTTTGTTTCATTGGTACTGTACATTAGGCATGTCACATTCTTCTAGAGTTAAAACTCGACATTACAACGATGGATAGTGGATAAAATATGTTGGATTAGGTGGGCTACGAATGCTGGGACCATCTGTTGGTTCTACTAGCATTTAGCTGTATCTATTGAGTCTTAATCTTGTACTTCCGATGATATTGAAATACAGTGAGTGTAATATACTGTATTGTTGCTATACATACACCTAGAAATAGTAACACTGACAAAATATATGTAATTTATCAAAACTAAGTTTAATCTCCCTCAAATATAGGTAACCTTAACATATTTATACTATTCAAGTTCAGACGTTTGGTTTTGTGTCTACCAAAGGGTTAAATTATTGGATTTCCAATTATACCCGATGAATGATATTTGAAAAGCGGCGTGCGTACTAAGTTATACATATATATATATATATATATATACGTTGTATGTTGACACTTTGCACCCTGCAAGTTGGTCACTTTTTTTATATAAAGTACATGCTTTTTTTTAAGTTTAACTTTTATACAATGCATACTGTTTTATTTTTGAAGTCATTTCATTTTACATCCGTTAGATGAATTTAGATAGCTGGTCTTCTCCATCAAACGTAGGATGTAATATGCATTTTTGCAGAAATTACTACAATACAAGTTGAATCGAATTTCTAAACGACATCTATTAAATGGTAATACATGCTTTGACATTTAATTTATTTTTGGTATTACATTGTATTCTCAATACCACAATACATAAATATAGGATACCACAGTCTACTATTGTTATTTTAAAAGGATTTTGCGTAGACGTACGATTATATTATGGTCAAAAGAGAAATCCAATTATACTGGAAGGAAATAAACACCGTACGATATGGTAACACGAAAGCATTCAGATATTCCCTTTCAACTATTGTCTTAAGCGTACTCTTGGAGCACTGTACCCGATGAATGACTGGTTGAATTGTCTGTATTTTATATTATGATTCATATTATTTATGTATACACTATATATGTATACTATATCAGTAAAAGAGGGATAGAACAATATACTGTATAAAATATTAATAATGTTTACTCCTCCATGTTCTATTATATAGCTCATAAATGTGAAGGTAATCATCAATTGTCTATGAAATCGTACATATCTAATTTAGTGCGCACCACGCTTTTCTGGATCAATCTTGACCAGGTAAAACCAAAGTCAATAGGTTTGAAAGCCAAGTCTTTTTGAGCAAGAAAACCAAATATCATAAACAGAAGAGCCCATATCGGGTAAGGTCACCTATGTATGAGGGAGGAGAACCTTAGTTTTAATTAAGAATTGAATGCATTTTGTTGTAGTTTTATTGGCGTGTAAAAGCGCTGGCGCTTCATACAAAATGTGTTTCGTTCCACGCTTTTACACGCCAATAAAACTACACAAAATGCATTCAATTCTTATAATTACATTTAAATCACACCAAAATTTAATCTAGTTGAATTTTTCGTTGTGAATTTTATTTGTGTTAGATTATTTGCTGTTGGAAATTACTACGCCATTGATTGTTTACATCTGACGTCGTCATGGAGGCGCGTTCAAGTTCGGGTTTTAGTTTTATTAGGATGTAAAACATCTCTTTTATAATCATGTGGCCACTTCATAACCAATCATATTGTAACATTTCAATGAAAAACGGAAGTAATGTAATTATTAATAATTAAATAATATAGGCAATAACAAGATCACAGACTATTGATCTGGGAACATATAACTCCAACAAACATAATCGGCAGATGAAAATCTGTTTCAGAAAAGAACTGTCCGATGGTTGTACGAGACGTATGAAAAAATAAACTGGTCTATAAGAGAGGGAGAGGTTATAACTATATACATTGCTCCGTGCATGTAAAAGACAACATGCAGTAGCTACATGACGTGGAACTCAAAACAACGTTATATGACCCCATCACGACCATTTGTATCTACTTGAATCATATGTTCTGAACTATTCATCGTGGATATACATAGCCAATGCTCGTTTGATTACTAGTTTACAAACAATACATTTTGAAGATACAAAGTGGTACAGGAATAAACGTATGGGTGAACGTTTTGATTAAAACAAAATACAATTGGGTCGGGAAATTGTACATTGCAACGATAACCCCAGTGCAAGCAACCCAATGGGTCAAAACAGGTAATGTTGCAGTATGTGTTGTACGAGCAATAATACTCTATACAATAGGTAATACTTCATATTTTGTCCTTAGGGAGAGATCCTCCGTGTCGTAAAGCACAACCAGCTGACATCCATTTCCGTGATAATGTACCTGGTAGTCAAAATATAAAAGGTCCCATTTCTATACTCCGGTGGTATCCACTTTACGTCACAATACCGATCAATACATGGAAGAAAAAAAACAACCTTCGCATGTTACTTGTCACCAGATGGAACCCCATGCGTATGCATGTTTAAAATATACATACTCATATATGTGTTAGTTATAGGTTTCAGAAAATATGTTTTTTGACGCAGTTAAACTATAGCATTACAATTTCGTTGTATTTCAAGTCATGGTATGAGAGAAAGATACAAATATGCATTACATTTAAAGACAGAAAGCATCAATCATGTCTAAGAAAATTGTGTTGTATTTTCCAGCTCACAAACAAGTGATGATTTGCAAGTAAATTACACCCGGAATCGATGTTCATTTAATACAATTATTCTGCTTGAAAGAGTAAACTAAAGCCAATTGTCTTGTATTGATATTCTACAGTAAACTCAAGTTTATCTTGCCTTTAATATCAGTGCAGACATCATCATTTTAATTTCTTTCGATAGATATTCCTATACAAGTCTATTGTTTAGGCTGATGCATATTCGAATTTTGAGTGGATGTAGATATCGTATAATCTCCATAAATGTCTTGCGTATCCTTACTACAAAGGAATAATAATTGCTATGTCAATGGCAATTAATAATTCTGTCATATTTATTGTCATTACATAGTTATGGTTGAAGATGAAAATCTCATTTTTTTATTCTTATGTTCATACAGATGGGTTGCATTTGTTTTCAAAGCACGATAGAATGTCACATTTTTAACTACATGATTACAAAGAAAGTCTAAAATGATGCATTGCTTGTAAACATGTTCCCGATATGAATACAGCTTGCGTACTGCTTACTCGTCATCAAACAATAGTCAATGAAGCAGATAATAGAAATTAAAGATAATTGAATATATTTAACTATGATTTAGCAGGTTCATGTTTATTAATCGGTTGTACACATATTAAATAACATCATTTCTCCTGCACTTGTTTGATTTGAGCAGTCAAATTGCATTGACTGGATATTGTGTTTGCTATATACGGCCACCGACCAAGATATAGATTTTCGGATACATGATTTGTGTGGGGTTACGGTAACAGTACAAGTGCGGACTTCACAGAAGACACCATAAAAAAAACTATTAGAATGACAATTTGGCAGTTGTTTAGGACTTTTTGAAATCGCAGAATAAACACAATATAAGAACATTGTTGGAAAATATAAAATTCATTTACTCTCGCTGCGAAACAGGACAGAAAACCTCCCTTACATGTTTCTAAAGCTCGAATAAATACATTGTATATTTCCCGACAATTTACTTATATTGTCTATTTATATACAAGTCGTAATCACTAGTTGACAAACGTCTGAAAAAGTAGCCAACGTGTTAACGATTCTGTACAAACAAACAAAAAAGTTAAATAAACGTCGAAAATGCAGCACAACAACATAAAAAAGGATGTTAAAATATAACAAAAATAACTATAAGTCTACAAAAAGACTATAATTATAATCAAATTGACGGATATTTCGCTTGACCGACAAGCTTCATCAGCCTAACTTTTAGATATATATAGAAGTCTAGAAGATTGTGCAACGATACCGATAAAGATGTTACAAAAAATATATTAACAACATTTTCGATCAACAAATGACCTTCCTCAGTGTCTATCAAAGTTAGACTGAGTTTGTAAAGATTAAATGGTATAATAAATAATCAGGTGACAAAGTGTGACGTATTAAAAATCTTTAACTCCCTCATTTCACTAAAGATAGGATGGTATAATTACCACTCACTAAATAGTCATGTGATAAAGTGTGACGTATTAAAAATCTTGAACTCCCTCATTTCACTGTAAATATATGATGGTATAATTGTCACCTAGTAAAGTGTGACGCATTTGAGAATGCTAAGGATAATCGTTAATAAAAGGTGGTGAGCACAAATCCCTAACTTTGTGACAGTAGTAAAATATTCGTTAACTATAAAAACTGTGAAAGAAAATATACATAAAAACCTAATGTTTTCTGTTAATACCGTCCGGATGTAAAACACGGAGTTCTTTAATCCAAAATATTTCCCGATATATATATATATACGTCTGCAAAAGTAGCCAACGTATGAACCTACGGGATGCCGGATCGGAAACAAGTGTTAACGATTCTGTGCAAACAAACAAAATGATAAATAAACGTCTAAAATGTAGCGCAAACACCAACAAAAAAGATAATTATAATCAAGCTGACGGATATTTCGCTTGACCGACAAGCTTCATCAGCGTCTGTAATCAAAAATAGTCGCATGACCATCAGTTATCGTGACGTAAATCATAATCTTGAACTTTATATTATTCAAATATATATGTACACTAATTTATAAACAATATGAAAAGAATGAGAAAAGAATGAGAAAGTTATAGAGAGTGGGTGTTCAAAGGCTAGCGAAAATGACAGAAATGACCCCCTGGAGTACAAAGAAAAAAAGATCAACAAACGGGTTCCCCTTGTTCTCACTTACCATCCCTCTTTAGAGAAAATGTCAGGCATTGTCCGTCATCATTGGAAAGAAATTCAAAAAAGTGAAACGCTGACCAAATTGTTCCCTGAACCACCCGTTATAGCGTTCCGGCGACCTAAAAGCATTAAGGATACACTGGTCAGAGCTGCGGTATCTAGACCTTCATCGACGGTCGGCCAGTGTAAACCATGTGGTGACAAGCGTTGCAAGTGTTGTATCCAATTGCCACACGCACAAGTGTTCCATAGCAAGACGACAGGAAAGGAGTACAAGATCTATTGCAATGTCAATTACAAAACGCCTAATGTGGTTTACCTCCTTGACTGTCACGTCTGCGGGTCGCAATACATAGGAGAAATTGTCCAACCATTCAACAAAAGAATGAATGGACACATAAGTGACTTTACAAACAAACTGCAGTAGAGCTGCGAGAGGAGTCGATTAAAAAAACATTTGTTTGCAGCCCCAAATTTCCTGCAGTAAAGACAACTCCTGGAATTTGCTCAAAAGACGAGCAAAGTAGGCAAAATTATATAAATGGGAATAACAAACATTGCTGTTCACCAATATATATATAGGGTCGGGGTTAAAGGTATCACATAAACATAAACTGAAAAGGATACAAATAGGTGAACTTTTATAACAGAACACATAACTGACCTGGTAGAAGCATATCTTTTTTCTTTTAAGTTATCAGCTGATTCTGAAAACATAATATTTGTCATATATAAGCATTAATATAAACACAAATAAATTATTGTTCTGTCTTCAAAATTATTAACATATTATGAAGATTAATTGTGAAATTCCATAGTCTACAAATAAATGTAAATAGTCAGTATACATATTATTACCTTTGTCCCCAATTGGTCCAAACTGCAAATTTGACTTGTGCAGACATCTTGAAAATTTTAGAATTACTTTATTTCAAGTACGTACTCATGTTTTTGTTTGCTTTAAAATATGAAACAGAAAACCTTAAAAAATAAAGTTCACCCTAACTATAAAATGCACTGATAATGTGACCTGTTCTTAATGAAAGCAAATATGAATATGATGAAAAAAAATGGTAGTTTAGCAATACCAATATATATACAACATGAAGCTTTTTAGTGCATATCCCCTTACACAAAAGCAATTGAAAATATATTTTAATCACCAAGTAGTGAAATGCAAGCCACCAACTCTGTGTTATTTTCATTATTATACAACTTTTAAATCTCAGAAGAAAGATTTACAATGATAACAGGAAAAACCTCAAAAATATACCGAAATACTAGTACACTCAAATATTTACAGAAATACTTGTACACTCAGTATATGACATTTTGTTATTGAAAACATCTTTCTTAATATGAGTTGTGTGCATAACAACACATTTTCTCTCAAAATAACAACCAAATGAAAATCTAGTTTACTCACCAAGTAGCGAAACGCAAGTCACCAAATCAGTGTCATTTTCATTATATGTACAACCTTTAAATTTCAGAAGAAAGATTTACAATGATAACTAACAGGAAAAAACTTCAAAACACATAACATGTACTGAAATACTAGTACAATGTATTATGTATCTACAAAAATACTAGTACACTCAATTATGTATGTACAAAAATACTATTACACTCAATGTACAAGAATACTTGTACACTCGGTATGCCATTTTTTATTGGAACCATCTTTCTTAATATGAATCATGTGCATAACAACTCAATTTCTGTCAAAATAACAACCAAATGAAAAACTTCAAAACACATAAGATGTACTGAAATACTAGTACAATCTATTATGTATCTACAATAATACTAGTATACTCAATTATGTATGCACAAAAATACCAAGAAACCACAGTTATGTATGTACAGAAATACCAGTACACTCAATTATGTACAAAAATACTTGTATGTCTCCCAGTATGACATTTTTATTGGAAACATTTTTCATATTAAATATGAATCATGTGCATAACAACATATTTTCTCTCAAAATAACAACCAAATGATTGGAAGCATTTTTACAATATATTACAAAAATACATGTATAAATTTGATTTTCTCACTCTTCAAAGCCCGTCCATCTGATTTAAACATCACAAACGTATACAATGCACTATTCTTCAAGAACATTTTCATTTTCATTCAGATTTTCATGACTATTCTTAATCTTTGTTCTCAGTCTTCTCATTTCCTATTCTACTTCAGGGCTACAATGAATAGCACCTACATCTAAAGATAATAATGCTAGTCCATTTAAAGACTACCCTGCTAAGTGCAACATAGGACATACCAGGACTAAACACATCATTACCTATATCAATAACTGCATTTGATAATGTCAAACCTTGCACTTTATGGATAGTTGCAGCCCAAGATAAACTTAATGGAAGCTGTGTTCTAACTAAAACTGATCCATATTTGCCATGAAATTCTGCCGTTACAGCACATATAGGTATATATGTGCAATTAGTTTCTGCCTTTGCTAATTGTCCAACTTTGCTATCAAAGCAACTAATGATAATTTTTTCAGGCAAATAACCATCCAAAGGATTAATTGGAGCAATGCCATTTTTCCATTCAAAACCAACAATCGATCCCCTCACACCATTTGCCAGCCCATCAGCTGTGTATATGTTTCTTCTTAGCATTACAACAGCACCAACACATAAATGTAATTGATTGAGTAAACCAGCACATTCTCGATCATCTGCAGGAATCAAGTTAATTATGAAGCTCTAATCAGATGCGTTCTTTTTGGGGTTTTCCTGAAATCTACTATACTATGGTGTGCTTTGATACAATACATGGCTGTGAATTTTGCCAACTGGCTAAGTTTGAACATATTGTGGTCTTCACATTTCTTTACACTTGGAAACAGATGTAAAGCACTTGAGTTCTAGATTACATTCTATTGACGATTTTATCCTACTCCTTAGTATGCTTGAATCATCATTTGTATGAGTTGATGTTCTTATACGCAGTATAAGGTTGCCATACTGAATGTCGTCTTTCTGTCTCATATTTTGCTCAAGTTCCAGCATGGTAAATAAATCTTTCCACAGATGGGTATTCAGTTGCGATTTTCCAGAGAAGACAAAAATGGCCTGGAGGAACTGGTGGAAGTTGGTATAGATCACCCAGTGCAATAACATTTAATCATCCAAAGAAAGAATCACAGCTTACATTTTATATACTAGTACCAGAATCCTTAGTAATGGATATAGAATCGTTAAATACAATGGTTCACAGAGGTGTCGAGAACCATTTTGCACAGTGCAACTATATACTAGCAAAATCGTATCGTTATGCTCAAAATTGCTATTTTCGGTGCCTTCGTTTGCACTTCTTTGGCATTGAAGATTTTCTTGAGAAGATAAGGAGAAGGGTTGTCCAATTTATAATTGATAACATAGATTCCTTTAGAGATGACATTCAGTTGAATTTAAACTCATTGACAGTTCATGACCAGTACCTGTTGAATATGTTACAGACAGATGGATCCAGATCATCATGGGCAACAGATATAGAGCTAGAAGCCACACCAACTATGCTGCAGATCCCTGTTTATATTCTTAGTGAATGGGCACATAGTATGAAGTGGCAAAGATTCACTCCAAAATTTCCACTTCCTATACCTTTTTTCTCAAGAAGCCCATATATTACTATTTTGAATACTGGAGCACATTATATGCTAGTCCGAAATGTTAATTTCAACTGTAATTATTTTTCACCACCACCTGCATTGGAGATTAACAACACTATTGACATTCCAGAAGTTATTATCTGCAAAGATGAGAAATTCAGTCCAATAAAAAAAGGAAAATTTATTTTCATTTAAATGGTATAACAAGACACGCAATATTCGAAATTCCAAAAGACACCCGGAAGCCAGCAACAAATAAAAAGTTATCAGCTTCTGATAAATTTTATGAGGCAATATATGAAGGTCCAACTCTTTCATGTACGAGCTGTAACAAATTGTACTATTCTACAACTATTAAAACTTATGATATTCAAGATTCATGGAAGTCAATTTTATCTACTTTAATTTCACCACAAAATACTGCAGGTTTGTTTTGTGACAGGTGCATCAAATGCCTGAAACAAAACAAAAAGGCCACCTCTATGTTTGCTAAATAACTTGCAAGTTGTGAAAATACCAGATGTTCTGAAAAAGCTCAACATTGCTGAACAGAATATGATATCTATGGCCCATGCGTACATGAAAGTTGTGATTTTTCCATAAGGGCAGAAAGCTACTAATGGACAAATCATTAATTTTCCATATAATGTCCAGGAAGAAATAGGATTTTTTTTTCATCTGGGATTGGTTCTGGTTAGTGTTGCAGGACAAAAGGAAGGTGTAATACCAAAGGAATATATTGTGAACACAAATAACCTGATGGATGGCCTAGCCTGGTTGAAGGCAAATAAGCATCTGTATGCCGGAATCAAATTACCAGTTTTCCCATCAGAAGAAAGCACACCACCTGTCATTGAAATAAATTGTGATAGCAGAAAGTTAAGACATGACGAAAATATTAGAAATTATGGATGGTTACCAGAAACATCAGTTACTGAAAATGATTCAGTTTTACCTCAGGTTGATTTTAGGAAGTATATTGAGGATAAGAATACCATGCCTGTATATGATATTCAGAGAAATAAGAATAGTCCAATCAACATGTTTTCTGATGATTATGTGGAACAGATGGCTTTTCCAACACTTTTTCATAAGGGGATCAATAGACTACGGACTCCCCGAAAACAAAACGAAACTGTTCTACAATATTTCCAATCCAGACTTTTGTTCTGTGATAATCGCTGGCAATCCAATCGCTCATATCTATTTTGGGCAACAAACTTAACGGAAAAACAAAAACTTTCAGAAGGAATCGACATTGCTGCAAGAATTAGATCCTCAAAAACAACCAGGAGACAAACATCTCTCACAGCTGGACAGGTTCGCCAAAGTTTTAAGAACAATCCAGACTACCGTGAATTCATTTAATTTCGTTGGTACCAATTTTCGTGGATTGGGAAAAAAGGCATTTCGTGGGATAGTTAAATTCGTGGATTGCCGATTACAAAAAATAAAATAAAAGTTTTGAAATACTTAAATTCGTGGATTTTCACTTCAAATTCGTAGATTTTGCGTGTTGCGATTCTACGGTAAAGTGTTCATTTTAAGTAAATTTACAAGTACGCCAAACAAATATGGATAATTGTTGTACATTATCAGTTTGTTAGAATTTTGATAATTATTTGATCGCATAATTAATACTTCTTTGAAGAAGCCCACAAATTCAATCAATAACATCCAATCAGAAATAATTTGTAATCATCGGAAGATGATCAAAAGATAAGAAGCGGGCATACAATGTTTGCATCCCAAGCCGTGAATCTACTCATTGAGCAATTTGTCAAAAATACCGGGAAAAAATGGTTTCTCTCATAACACAATGTCTCTACAACAGTGGTTAAAGTCTGGTAGCGTTAAGGTGAAAGCTCCCGTTACGCCGGGACTACCTGATCCGTCAAAAAGGTATGTTTTTGCTAAACTTCACACTAGGAGTCAAAACTTAAATTATAATTCGTTGTACTCTACCGGGAACATGACATGCCTTAAATGATACATATAAAAAAAGTTGCATTAAACGGTAAAGAAAAAAGGTGTGATATTTTATGTCACAGCAGTTAAACATCACGTGTCAACAAATTAAAATCCTGACCTCCGGGCGTATGTGATACCAGTATACCGACCTTTAATCCGATTATTATCACAAATAAACTATGACTCAATCAAAATGTTTACACAACAATTATAAAAGGCGACAATAATGTTAGTATTATCGATTGAAATTTTACCAAAAATGTTTTGTATTTATTTGTATTGATGTTATATGTACAAGCAATTTTTTTTTTTTTTACTAATTTATCCTTTATTAATCAACACTTCAATAAACAATACAAAAATACCGGAAGTTATTACCGCAATTTTTTTCCATAAATCTCACAATAATAAACAATTTATTCCAAGAGTTTACATGTTTATCAATCACAAAATGACACACAGGTACATTTAATTAAGATTCACAAGACATGCATTACAATTACATCATGTAACAATGTTGAATTACCTACATGGCTACAAACGTTTGTGTTGTCAAAACCTTGCTTACCGCCAAACGGAAATCAAATGGTCATTTTTCGTCGAACATTTAAATTCATGGTTTGCTGGCACCCACGAAAGCCACGAAAATTGGTATACCACGAATAAAAATGAATTCACAGTATATTATAGAATTTGGCAGCATCTTGCGGATTACAATTGCAAGTTACTTCTTCACTGTTTAAAGATGATGGTACAAAATTTGAAGTAATCTGTTTTTCTGATGTATATAGTGGTATTTTTGAATTGTCACATGACTAATTTACTAACAATGTTATATGCATATAGGAATGGTCATCACTTATGGTATACTCATCTGATTGATATATAACCTGTGAAGTAAGATCATAATCTTGGTTAATACTAGACTGTTCTATACTCTTTGTCATACTGACAATATGTATGGTCAAATAAAATATCCTTGCTGAAAGAAAAATTATTGTCACTAGCATATGTATGATCAAATTATGTTATTACACGTGGCATCTTATTTTGAATGTCATAAACATTGCTATCATAGTTATGGTCCATTGAAACACTATACTGTGTTTCCTTAATTGTATCAAATACATAATTATGATCATTATGTGCGCTACTGGCAAAATATCCTCTATGATTTACTGCAATGTATTCCACATTATATCTAGCACATATTAACACAAATCACTGAATTATTTTTCAAGGGAGACTATATCAACTTACTTGGTAGTAAACATGTGAGCGAAACACAAGCCACTCACAAAGTGTACACCTATTCGTAATCTAGTTGACAAAATCTATATATGGTGTAGAAGATAAACGTTAAAGTGTAAAACTTTCTTCAGCAATACTTCAGGTAAATGTATACTCTCGAGTTTGGGCAGAAAATACCATTTAATAACAGCTAGGAAACTACTTAAACAACAACAGTTTTTCAAAATAAGACCAAAACTTAGTCTTAATAACTAAGTGAAACTGGAATTACCAAATTTATAATTTGATGTCAGACTGAATTTATGAACCAAACAAATAAATCAAGGTCAATATACAATTATATACTGGTTAGCGATACACAGGTCACCAACTCAGTATATCATTTAAAATTATTCACCTTTTTAGTGCTTTACACGTTTCCAATCCCTATATATTACACTTTCCAGATCTGAGTCAGAACTTGAATCAATGTTGGAAGGAAACATAAAATCACTCTCAGATTCTTCTGATGTTATGTCCTCATATACAAGAGATGATGAATTTTCCCTAGTGGTAAATAATATTTCTGCACGGAAAGCAGATACAACTTGATTAAACCAAATGCGTTTTATTTCTGATGTTGCAAGTAATCCATCATACAAATTTTTCCAAAGAAATTTTGTGCAATGTTTAGGTTTTGCGTGTTTTCGTGATCTTTTCGTATGTTTTTTCTGTACTGATAAGTGCCAAGACACAGTCCAGCAACAAGGGCAATGTCCAGTTTGTGTTGAAGAGTTGATCGATCTGATATTTCGGTTTATGGTATCAAGTTTATTATTTAATTCTGCTTCTTGAACACAAAGAGATTGTGTACTACAGTGAAGCTCAAACAAATTTGCAGAGGGAATGGTCACAAAACACACAAGTGCTGATGGAACTATTTGTTTTATAACATTTTTAAAATGTAACAACTTGTCAATAAATTGTTGAGGACTTTTATCTGACAATACATTTTCTCTATGCAATAAATTATTAATTCCCGCAGATAATTTAACTAATATTACTTGATAATTATCAATATTTGTTTCATGACTATAAAGAAAAGAACATGTCAAATCAGTTAAAATATCAACAGTGGCTCCTCTTTGAATTATGTAATGAATATTATGGTCCTGAGGTTGTGAATATGTGTCAACATTATTAGCCCTGCTGTCTCCAACAAACACACACAAATTAGGTAAATATGAGGACATTTAGCTGTGATTTCCCAAACACATTTCATCGTCGTCTGATAAATAGTAAACAGCAGCGCCCCCTCCCCCCACCATTTCAAATATAATTTAACCATTTATTTTATTTACAAAGCATTATTTGGACGAATAATTGGATGAAGGATGTTCAAATAGCTATGACTATCATAAAGATATATATAATTATTCCATCTTTGTGTTCATTAAAGTATATTTTACCAATTTCCCCCGATTTTCTTTACTTTCATTTTTCCAGCGTTCTTGACCTTTTCCGATTCGGGCATTTCCGATGCGGTAGAATGTTTACTTAACACAGGCACAAAACAAATTAAAACATAAATTAAATCAAAGTATCCAATATCTCATTTTATTTAACTAAAGATTTTTCCTCGTATTTCAAGATTCGATGGGATAATTCCATCAAGCAGAACAATTTTGTTTGACGGAAAGGCCCGAAAAAGTCCGATTGCCAAAACATAATTATTATTACATTTTAATATTGATAGCATATTTAGTGCCTTCGGCACGAATGCCGATCACTATGACATGACGAATTTTTGGTACGAGTTTGCTTGGTAAATACCTGTTACAATTAACTTCCGGCAATGTGTTGCCATGGGACCCATTCCGACTATACTGTTTTCGCGCCTTCGGCATGAAGACTTTTGAAATTTTGTTCGTATTGGTCGTAGGCACGACTAGTAAATTAATTTTATCATATAAGATATGCCTTCGGAACGAAAACTTAATGTTTCTTGTCTATGAAAATAATGGGCGAATCAACTTCCGTCAAGGTGTTGCCAATGGGACACATTTGCAACTTTTAATGTGGCCGTGCTGATTCATTTGTTGTTCATATCGGGTGTGCCTTCGGCACGACCATTTTATTTCTTTATTCGTAGTGTTCGTGCCTTCGGCACGACACAAAGTTTATTATTTATTTCATTTACGAAACCTTCAATGACAACTCTGCCTTCTTCAAGTTCGAAAGTAAAACCCTGTTTTCTAATTGAATGATATAGTCGTGCCTTTGGCACGAAACGTAAGTTTTAATTCTCAATACAATTTTAAAGTCATTACTTTATTTTATTTGTTTCGTGTTGGTCGTACCTTCGGCGCGACAAAGATGTTCAATTACTAAAACAGGCAAATGGCTCACACTTCCGCTTCCGAATTAAAAGTGTTTACAAGTATCAACCATGTTCGCTTCGCTCACAGCTGGGTTGATAAAAAAGACGCTCTTGCCCGTGAGTCAACACTTTGTGTCGCCAGTAGTACAATTTAAGCAAACTGGACATAGAAGATCGAATGTTTTTCTTCGTTTTCACTTGTACTACCAAACATTTTGAGACGTCGACAGGATTCGAAGCTGTGTGGGGTAGACTCCAATAGATTTTTAAGATTATAACACTCTGCAAGTACACCTCTTTTTTACAATTACACACACTATTGCAGATACAGCATCCAAAGTAAAGACAGTATCAAAAATAAATCACCGGTACCAAAACATTTTTGGAGGCGTTGAAAGGATTCGAACATGTGTGGGGAAACCCAAATATATTTCTAGTCTAACGCCTTAACCACTCGGCCACGTCGACTTACTACTAAAAAAACAAAACTTATGCTTTTATACTTGATTTTTTTTGTATCTGTGAATGACACATTACTATTATTACACAAATGAAAAGAAAAACCAAACTGTCCCCAAAATTATCGACATCCAATGGAATAAAGGTAGAAATAAGGTAGGGAGACTACAATTCGTGCATGACGTCACGTTATTTTGCCATTCATTCAACGTTGCTCACATTCCAATGATATGACGTCATGACTACCCAAGTAGTTGGACGAAGAACGTCTCGTGCAAAGTTGTGCCAGTCTTTTATCAACACAGTGTGGTGATACCACATCTTGTATAAGACAGACTACTTTCTTTAAATTTAAAGGAAAACATACAAAATGTTAGATAAAAACCAATATCTTGTATAATCATTTTAAAGAGTTCATCAGTGCAGGAAACCGAAGGACCCAGAGATAACCACCGACCTGTCACAAGTCACTGACAAACATAATGTTTAATTGTTATGCACCAATTTGCAGTTCTTTTTTAAATATTTGTATGGCCCTTAAAAGGGATGTTGGACGATGGTTGGCTTCAGCAAGAAATCCAACCATCATCCCCTTCTGGCTGTGGGATTCTCGGTCGTGGAGTACAGGGGTATGATGTGACGACTAGTTGTTTCCAACAGTCGTACACGATCAACACCCTCGTACACTCTTTCCTATCAGGACCTCTGGTCAATCCTACTAGAGAGTTCATGGGCATCTCTAGTAGGATTCATCTCTGTTCTGTGTTGTAGGTTTGTCCGCCTAACCTACACAATTATTTGTTGTTGTCGACGAACAAACCTACAATCTCCTAGATGACATCCCACAGCCAGTCCACGCCACCACCTTCTTCCGTGTAAAATATCCCCCCGGATCATCTTCTATGTTGAAAAAATGCCGGGCCAGTATGTGCGTTTTTCTAATCTTCATGCTTTTGGAATGGTGGTAATGACGGTCGGGTTTACATAGGAAAAGTCAATTATTAAGATGACTGTAATTGGTTGTTCATTTTTGGAATGAGGGATCTGGCTGGTTCTTTTTCCTTTTTTCTGGTTGGTTGTGGGATACTGGATTCTGTCATCTCATTAGTTCAATTTCCAGTGATGTGATTGGTTGGTGCTATGCAACATTTCAATCTTCTTTTGGGTATGAGAACAAAAGAAGAAGCGGCAATGCCTTTGATATATATATTACAGAACGACACTATCATTGAACTTTCGACGTCATGTTTACTGTGACGTCATCGATGAATGCGGCTTTACACAAAGCTTATAAATAGGACGTTGGCACTCGAGTGGTGGTTTGAAAAGCCTAACAATAGGCTCTTTGGAAACATTTTGGCTTTTTGGACATGTAAAGGTTAAATAAGTAATTCATTAATATATACATGTCACAATACAAGTATTTCAAATCTGGTATAATTTAATTAAAATAGATCCTCACAATACCAAAACAAAAAACAAAAAAACTGACCGAAAGTAATTACAAATCGACCATGGAATTTATCGTTTTTTTGTTTGTTAATTGTTGTCTTATTTGTTTTTCTAAACATTAAAAGTGTAAAAATAAAAAAAAATAAACAAAAACTGACCGCAAGTAATTACAAATCAGCCATGGAATTTATCGTTTTATTTTTGTTAATTGTTGTCTTATTTGTTTTTCTAAACATCAAAAGTGTAAAAATATAAAAAAAAACATTTTTGGAGATGGAAATTTTCAAATGTACTCTTAGCATTTGTTTTTCTAAACATTAAAAGTGTAAAAATATAAAAAATAAAAAAAAATAACCGCAATTACAAATCAACCATGGAATTTATCGTTTTATTTTTGTTAATTGTTGACTTGTTTGTTTTCCTAAACATTAAAAGTGTAAAAATACAAAAACAAATGTCAGTTTTATTGATGGAGGAAACCGGAGTGCCAGGAGAAAACCACCGACCTGCAGCCTCCTCCGCCGCCCTCCTCCTGCTCCCTCTATACATGTATATACATTGTTTTTCAGAATTGAGAAGAATCATCCTGAAATAGTTTTTTCGCTAGAGACTGCAAGTAGGGATCAAATTTACCATTTCATTCATTTGACTCTTACAAATACCATCCTTGGAAATACTACACAACCTATACATATATAACCATGCTAAATATAGGACGCGGACGTCGTAGAGAACACCCCAACCAACATTTTGTACTACTACTAAGAAAAAAACGCGGGGAAAAACCTGCCATGCGCAGAGCATACTTCTGGTCAGGGCCACTATCGGCGAAAAGGCCGCACTAGGGCGGATATTGCGCAACTTTCGGTTGCGCATGCGCAGAATATACTTCCGGACAGGACTCTGGTCACTGAGCTGTGCCCATATACTACTGTCGCCGGGGCACTTATTGGATGACTTTGCCAGATCCAAAATTTATATCATTGACCGCAATCCAAGTTGGAAAGAGAATCAAAGACATAAAAGACGGCATAAACAAAAAGGCCTAAATCTTTTGTTTTTTAACTTTTTAACCAGTACCCGGTCCTTAGCTAGTTGGTAAATTTCATCATTACATTTTCTCATTCTTTTCATATTGTTTATTAATTAGTGTACATATATATTTGAATAATATAAAGTATAAAGTTCAAGATTATGATTTACGTCACGATAACTGATGGTTACGTGACTATTTTTTAAATCAGATTACTGACGCTGATGAAGCTTGTCGGTCAAGCGAAATATCCGTCAACTTGATTATGATTATAGTCTTTTTGTAGACTTATAGTTATTTTTGTTATATTTTAACATTTTATTTTGTGTTGTGCTACATTTTAGACTTTATATATATATATATAGTAAATGTTTTTGTTGTTGTAATTTTCAATTTTTACAGACAGTGCAATATATTGACACAGTAAATCATTAAACACACTATATAGACATTTTCCGTCATAAGGTCTCTACTTATTGGTTGGTTTTTATATACAAGTAGTGATCACAGGTATATATTTTAGGAATCATAAATTTAGATGTTGTTTGCTGTCAAATTATAAAAACAAGTTTTGATCATCCCTACAATAATGTTGGATAGTGTATATCGCCTTAATAAGCATCTCACCAGATATATGTAAGACAAAAATATAGAAACACATATATACATGTTATTGAATGTTGTATTGTATTTTGGTCATTTCGTCTGTATAGAGTATTTCAATTGTCACGTGATCACATGATAATACATTCTGTGTTAATGTAATCATTAGCGGGACCCATGTGTTCATCTCCGGTATTTCCTTTGTTAAGAAGATTTCGGCTTTTGCTTTGCATTCATTATTACTCTACGGAATAAATTTATGTGCATATTGAAACAGTCGAATGATTTAAATAGCTATAGCGCTACGCCAATGACGTTTGTTTGTTTTAGAAGAGTGCATTCTTGATTAACGTTCTTGAATCGTGATTACAATTGCACAATAATTCATCGTCTGATAACAATTTGCTATCAAACACGACAGGTTTTTTTAATACAATGTGATGAATTTCTTAGTTGAATTGGCAATTGTTTGACACGATGAAACAATTTCTCAGTACAAAGTCATCTGCGGGTTTGAAGTATTAACATGTATGGATCATATTTAATGCAAACGGCGAGTTCATGTGATGACATTCATCTAGAACACTCAAAGGCATACAATTGGAACGCCAAATAATTCAAAAGTATTTGGGAGGATGAAAACTGAAGGGTCTAAACAGCATAGCCAAACTTGGTTAATGTTAGGTTTGTCTGAGGAATATTTAACAGTAAATATATTTCGTGCATGTATGAATTATGTCAGTGACGAAACATCGATTACACTACTACACGAGTGATACGACCACGGAATACACATCGGGATAGTGATAAAGCGGTAGATATATTATGTAGTCTGGACAACACGTTTTTAACTAAGCTTATCCAGTATGAAAACAGGTTTGAAGATAACAAAAAGGTAATCAGAAGCCGTAGATTGAAGAACAGACATGCACTAATCGAGGACTCTAAAGGTAGAGCACCAATAACGCCACTTAAAGCCAGGATGAAATTCAGTTTCCACAGAAGGGTAAGCAGCTCCTGCTCAACTAGTGGCATCCGTCGTGTTACCATTGTTAAACATTCAGTGATTAGTCATAAAATGAGCTTATGATTGAGAATTATAGTTCAACAAAATAACATTTTCTTTACCGTAGACTATATACTTCAAGTAAGCATGGCGGTTTCGCAGTTTCTGCAGCATATCAGGTTGATTGTTATTATTTTCAAGTAGTTATGAAAGGCATTCTCCGATCATAAAATATTGAAATCTATGAAAAGTCACAGTCGTTAATTTTGTTTTAGAATACTTGAATCGAAAGCAATATTAAATATATAAAAAATAATCCAGTATGATTGAAAAGCCCTCGGGAAAGAAACGTTAAGTGAGCATTTTATAAGTGGTAATTAGGACAGGAACATGCTACAAGTGCTTCGGCACTAACATGATTTATTATTTATAAATTAGTATATGGCATTTTTCATATCACATGTCATCAACCCGAGACGCCCATATTATATATGGATCAAGGGTTGATATGGCATGTGATATGAAAAATGCCATAGCATAACCTATTTATCATATGCTTCAATGGGCCTTTCTTAATATTTGAGAGAGAGAACTGATCGTTTTCAGAAACAATAGTTTGACATGGAATATGATACAATAATGTCATAGTATATCTACGTTTGTATTGTGTGTATTTAGAGACATAATCCTTATACAGTTCCACTTATACAACAAGGCAAGATGATTTAATCTTTGGTTCATAAAGGAGTGTCACAATTCGTTGCATAACGAACATTATCCGTGTTTACCTCGTTATCCATTTTGGCTGTAGCAGACGACGGAAGTAAACAATGATACATTAACAACTAAAGCTGATCGGACCGGAAAAGACAAAATAATTGTGAAAAACTAAATACTCGATTTCATGCATAATTTCCGGCCGCCATTTTGAAAAATCCATATTACACTCCATGTAATACGGCACACATTATTACCTCGAATTTATCACATATGCAAAATTAAACATATCTTGAGCAAGTATATGATAAATATAATTATTACTGACATTACAGTTCCTAAACAATGCAATTATTAATAAAACTAAGGTTCTCTTCCCTGATGCATAGGTGACACTAGGTGATTTTTGCTATCTTGTTTAGGTCCTTTGGCTTAATTACTTCCAAAACTTTAAATTATGATTTTAAGCGTACCTGTTGAACGTTATTCCAGAAACGCGTTGTCCGCACCAGATTGGATATCTACGTTTTTATTAATATCACTGTGTCGATACCTCTGCTGGTGGAATATTAGTCTCCCAGGGTATCATTCGCCCAGTAGATAATGTTTCGCCACTGACATGGTTTATTAGATATATTTACATCTATTACTGAAATATACATTTCATAAATCATGTTATTATTTAAAAATATAAGGCTCTCATCCCTCGGGCATATGTGATCTTAATTGATGTTTGATATCCTGTGTAGGCCCTTTGGTTTTATTGCTCCCAAAACATTAAATTATTTGGCTTTCTAATCTTTCGATTGTTAGCATACTTGATGAAGGTTATTCCAGAAACGCGTCGTGCGCACTAAATTTGATATCTACGTTTTTATTATCAATTACAAATACTGTTTGTGAAAGATGGCGGTGTAATAGTGTGCATGATGCTTCATTTTGTGATGTGTGTCAGTGTTTATTAACTAGGAAATTCAGTTTTCCTCCACCAATTAGTCTAACCCGTACAATATGAAAACACTTCATTGAATGGAGTGTCCAAAGCCCTCAATACACTCTATTATATCAAGACAACCTTGTTTCCTGTTTTCTTTCTTTGCCTCGGGATGTTGTTTTTCTCATGTTCATGAGATTCGTGTGATTCTAGTCTAAAGTATATTCACAATTACAAACAGAGTTGTAAACCAACAGTATATGCACGCTTACATTACACGGTAATCTTGTGATTGTAAACACATTCCTTCTAAGACAGGAAACAAATAAAATCAAACACGAATTGCATAGTTATAATAAACATAGCTGAAATAAACAGCATGATGAACCAAACAGGTATTATGGTATTTAACTTCTGCCGTGTGACTCTTGCCACATTAGTCGAAAACTAAATACAAAACCATAAACGAATGCGATAATAATACTACAGTGGAACATATCTAATCCGACACACCAAGGTACCAGGGCAATGTTTCGGACTGTACATGATATCGGAATACTCAGGTTTTATTTTAGTTAACAGAAATATTTTGGGACCATAAATCTTTGTCTGATGTCATAGGATGTCGGAAAACTCAGGCACAAGTTCCACTGTATATGATTTTAGTTAGATGGTTGTGTTGCCTGGGAATGCACTACCATCGATTATACGATTACCTACATTTTTTGTTATTTAAGTTAGAATGCAATACATTAAAATACAAAATAAAATATAACGTCAACAACACGATCCTCTTAATCAATACGTGTATGGTGCTAAACAACAATCAACTTCTAGCGGTGAAATATTCTGCAAACATCGATGTTTATTTGTAGAACGAAGACAAGTACTTGTTTACAACTGATTTTATTTATATCTGTTTGTATAGATAATTTCAATTGCCCGGACCTCGACCGCTCAATCAGGGAGACATTGTTCGTTATTACATTTGTATCAATAGTGATATGATGGGCACCTCTGTATAACCGTCTTATAATTAGTCCAAAACGACGAATTGCGATAATTGTTGACCACAGAAATTCTTATATTCCATTGAATTATTAACAGATTGTATATAATTATATGTTAAAATTACGCTTATTCTATTGCCTATACAATGTTTCCTCTACTTCAAGGAGATGTTCGAATCAACAATACATGGAGGCACATTTTGTAAGCTTAATTATTACTGATGAAACTGAAAAACATCACGTACAACAATTGCTATACATGCCAATTTACAGAGAAATGTATATAGCTTTTGATTTGTTCAATCTAACATGTTGGATGAAACGCAATTTCTCACTAGTTCATGATTCTTTGATTGCACTGTTTCATACAGGTTGAGTCTGAACTTCATTGGCAAACTTTGTAAAATTACACAAATTACACTGTATTGTGTAAGATTAATGGGCTATTTGCCTCGCTGAAACTTATTTATGAAAAAGAAGGTTTATTTATATAAAAAAAGTGGCATATGCGGCTGTTCATGATACTCAATGAAATTCGTAATAAACCATCCAGCATGGCTGCCATTTCTAAATAAACTAAATAGAACATAGGGGCGGAAACACCTTCAGTCAGGAAAGCCAACGAAATGAGCTTAACTTGCAAAGGTATTTATATTTCAATGTGTAGTCTGACATATAAATTCATATTACGAGAGACTTTGGACAAATAGAATATGTCTCCTCTAAAACTACTTTGACAAATTAAATCAAACATTGCTATGATTGTCCCCTGGTGATCTTCATTCCAAATTGTTTGCGTTAGGCCCATCCGCAAGATGGCTAAATATAGTTATTTTAAATGGCAACAATTATTTTATTTTAAAATGCAATCAGCTGACCTTTGAACTGTAGCTTTATAATAATGAGATGTATAAAGACATACAGGCTGTCAGAATTGATTTTTTTTGTTTAGTTTAAAAAGTTGCCAATATTCGATGTTTTATACTAATAAAATGATATGAACAAGAAGCCAGGTTTACAAAATATGCTATAATGTAGTAATTAGTGAAAAGAATTCGAATGTCTGTTGGTAAAATCGCCATTAACACGACCTAGTTATAAGTCGGCTGCTTTTCCGAAGTTTTCCGAATACTGATAACTGCTATGAATAACCAGGAAGCATGTCGCATGTAAATTCGTTAGAATTAATATATATTAAGAAATATATATACGAAATTGGATCCGGGGGTAATCAGTTTATATTTATAATGGTATTTAGTAAGAATGACACTTAAAATCGGAAATATGTGATGAAATCAATAAAAACAAACCCAAACTCTCCAAAGGGGCCCGATAAAGGAAAAATTGTAAACAAGTTGTATTGCATATCATTGCCAACACTTGAGTTGTTCTGATTATATTTTTTGCGAAAAAAACAGACATGAAGTTCATTATTTTAGTCTCTAATTTAAAAGAGATATAACCTAGCGTTTTCTCCTGAAAAAAACAATATATAAAAAACTACGATGCAATTCTACTGTCAAAATATGATTCGGCCGAAAAAGATACTAAATTATGCTTACGTGTTGAAAAATGGAGTAGGTCGGTATAACAACTTTTTTTAATTTTTACACAAAGCTTGCCGAATCCTCCTTTTTGTGTCGTTTCGTATAGAATCCGTCAATGTTTTCGTTCTTCCACGATTCGATTTGTGCCATGTGGTTTCTTCATCAACAAACAATTTCGTACATGCGCAAACGCTTTCCCGAATAAGTTCACAGTTGGGTCGTATGAACATTGCGCGGGTAAACATTGGATTCTTTACTGGATTCAAGAAAATAAAACAGCGACGTATTTCCTTCGTTGTAGGCTATTGACGTATGATATTATAAAAAATTGCAACTGCAATTAGTATAAAACATCGAATATTGGCAACTGTTAATATTTAAACAAATCAATTCTGACAGCCTGTATGCCATTAACGTATATATTGGTTTTTCTATCAAATTAAGCATTTTGTTGATTATGCAAAGTAGGCTTAATTTTCACACAAATGCATTTATAAATCTATGAAGTTATCTAGTCAGAACAAATAAGTTGAAAAAACATATCATTCTATTAACTTTACCCTTCTGTTAAAAATTACTATTTATGGATATACAACATGTAGTATTAAGGATATGGACAATAGTGCATGTACATATATTGAGAAGAAGTAACCCGTGTGTTTAACATTCTGTGCTAATCAGATAAAAACTGAATTTTACAGGCAGCTAGTTATTTTCCTGTTTTACCATGCTGATTCCATCCCCTGATAGAAAGTTAAGGATGGATATTTAGAAAATCGTATCTTATCAATATATATAACTTCGAGGACCTCCGAATGCAACTATCAACAACTCCTTATATTACGATTTATTGAGTGTTCATTAATGTCAATGGAGCAGCATAGTGTAGGAATATTACGAGTTATGAGTGTTCCAAACGTATACTGCTGACAGTTTACTGCTCATTATCAGCCAATACAATGTGAGTAAATGTAAGGTAAATGACAATCTCCATATTCGGAGCAATACTCCTTTGTATTCCGTTTTAATTTAGAATTGTGTATTTTATTCGCCCTGTATAACGCTGTGCCTCACATCTGAGAAACTATGTCGTGTTCCTTTTACACAGGAGTTCATTAAAAATAAATATGTTCTTTGTCTTAATATAATGTCTTGAATTGACATATTTGCTCTAAATCTCTCGGGAAAAACTATCACTCACTTTCGACGTTCACCTCATATGAATGTAATAACTGTATATTGACCAATATTTTAGTAATGATTAGGATTGACTAAGGTTAATGACGTCTTCACGAGAACTAAATGATTGTACTCTTATCAATAGAACTATCTGGTCAGCAAGTAGCTCTCGCCAACTTTCTCATTTAGCGCGAGCGCACGCGAATTTTCGTCCGATTTTTTCACCATCATTGAATTTCATTGTGAAATATCGTTAAAATCGGGTATAAATCCTACTGCACCCCACATTCTGTCATAACATCAACAGGGGGTCACGTGTGTCGGTACTCTTAAAATAGCAAAAACACATGGTATGATCATCGGAAAATCTAATGACACCATATTTCCAATATATCTCTACAAATCTTTAAGATCTTTCTGAAAAGTATCACATTTTGCCTTATTACTCATCCCCACAATCCAAAATACTCACGATTGCAGAATAAAAGATTCCATGTGAATGCAAATGGCTCCCTGCGCATGCACTGTTTACGTCATCAATTACTTTGACCGCTAATTTATACATGGATCCTTTATTATCACATTGGGCATAAAACATGGACAAAATATTTAAATTAATTCTAGAAAAACTGGAATTATTACTTTTCATCAAGAAAATGAAAATTATCAGGTAAACCACTGTTGAAAAGGAATGGGGGGAGCGGCGTGGGGATGGCATGACAGCCATTAAATTATCGATGAATAATTATCAGAGTTGTCTACAAACTAACACAATAACCGGTACGTTTTAAGAAAGGGTTTTAATTTTCTAAAATGTCGTTTTTCTTTCCTTATGCTTTAGCTTCACCAAAAACAATATTTCTGAAAGTTGGCGAGATTTTTTTTTTGCTTCTGCTGAGGCCATTTTCTGTTAATATATGCAGCATCGTAATAATGAATGCCCGATCAGCGTGCGCTCTCTCTTATGAAAATTCATTTCGTAGGTAAATCGTTATGGGTCATGCAAAATAATAATGGGGTGAAACAAAGGTTTCTCGCCTGCTTCCTAAAAATATTGGATAAAAAACGTAAAAAATGGCGATAACTACTCGCTGACCAGTAAATGAAACATATAACAGTTGTAAATAAGGTTATATAATATTTTTAAATTTACGTCAATACTATATATTCAGAATTAATATAAAAAATGGAGAGATAAAATAATAGATTTTGTTACAATTTCACACTGTTAAATTTTCATCACATTATTAAAATAACATTACTGACATCATATTGAAATGTCTTGAAATTAGTCATACCAATACGTATACGCATTGGATGACAATTGAACATTTATTAGTCGATCAGTAACATCATTATCACGTTGCGATCTACAGTAGTAAAGATTCAGGCTCTATACTTGTACGGCTTAATGACGTTGTTAAGACTTATGTCGTTCACTGATATCACCAGTAATAGCATCATTGAATAATCCGTACTGGCAACAGCACACACGATATTGATTAGGAGTGACTTAGATAAGAGAATTCTGTCATTATAAATATAAGAGGACTTTTATTTACTACTAATGTTGAAAGTATATTGTAGTGAGAGGTAGTGAGAATTTAATTGTAATTATTTAATAGTTATTTATATATTGGTTCTTTAAGTAAGATATCGTATAACTATTTGGCTACACATATATGGATTTAAAATATTTGGAAAACATTTACGGGTAAGTACTTAAATTATCTTTAGATAGCTATTTATTATTTTGTATTTGAATATGCTTAAGGGTGTATTAAAGCAATATTTCTGTGAATATCGACCTATTTACGACAAATGATAGTAATTTTACTTTTATGGGTTATGATGCAGTTATGGTAATTACTCTTTGGTGGTGTGCTCCTTAAATAGTAGTAAACGATTATATTGCCCGTCTAGATTGACAACCGTAAATATTTAGTTTTCAGATCGTTTACCATTTTATCTGTATTATACAGTATTTGATGGATATTCTAGACATGATATCAAATATATGTCTTATTGATGGTCTTGTGTTGAGCAATTATGTGATTAATGACCAGACCGATAAATACAGATATGTTGATGATAAACATATTTACCGTCTATTATTCAAATTCTCAACAGGCTACTGGACCAGGGCTATAAAAAGATTCGCCTTATTCGATCTCTTAAAAAGTTTATATCCCGATATCAAGATCTTGTCGAAATATATTCCGTCACTTCAGATTCGATAAAAACGTCAAAAATATTTTTTTATCAATGTGAGACGTAAAAGTGTTTTTGACATTTACTTTCGTAGTTAAAATACTTCAGGTGACTCGGGGTTGCTGATGGAGATGGTTCACGGTAGATGTTTCACCCTCCTCACTGAATTTGGTACTGCTTTGACAACTATTTTACCCATTTGTTCCAGTATTGTTATAAATACTGTTATAATGACAGCCGAAACCTTTGAGCCGTAATGAAAGCGGCAGGTTTGGCGCTTTAAAATCTGATTCAACCCCCCCATTTCTTTATAAATGCTTGTACCAAGTCAGGATCATTACGGTTTTCACAGTTTTCCGGTTGTTGACTGATTTTGTCTGTTTATATACTTTGGAAGATTGTTCGGAGTTCGGTAATTTTGTTATTACCCTTATACAATGCATATAGCGTTAACACGAAGGGTGTCACTAGTTGAGCAGTAACTGCGTGCCCGTCCGGAGCACCTGATGTCACCTCTGGTTGTTGTAGGGTTCGGGTTGTTCAGTTTTTAATTTTCTGTTTGGTGTGTTGTGGAATAACACAGTAGATATCAAATTTAGTGCACACGGCGCGTTTTTGGAATAACCCTCAAGTACGCGCAAAGCCAAACAGGTCTTTGGGAGCAAGAAAACCGAAGGGCCTAAACAGAATACACATTTCATTTGGCCATTACATTGTCTGTTCTTAAAGTGCCTAAACAGCATACACATTTCGATTGGCCATTGCATTTTCTGTTCTTGTTAAAGGGCTTAAACAGGATACACATTTCGTTTGGCCATTGCGTTGTCTGTTCTTGTTAAAGGGCCTAAACAGGATACCCATTTTCTTTGGTCATCGCATTGTCTGTTCTGGTTAAAGGGCCTAAGCAGGATACAGATTTCCTTTGGCCATTGCATTGTCTGTTCTTGTTAAAGGGCCTAAACAGGATACACATTTCCTTTGGCCATTGCATTTTCTGTTCTTGTTAAAGGGCCTAAACAGAATAGACATTTCTGTTGGCCATTGCATTGTCCGTTCTTGGTAATGGGCCTAAACAGGATACACATTTCGTTTGGCCATTGCATTGTCTTCTCTTGTTAAAGGGCCTAAACAGAATACACATTCAATTGTCTGTTCTTGTTAAAGGGCCTAAACAGGATACACATTGCATTGTCTGTTCTGGTTAAAGGGCCTAAACAGGATACACATTGCATTGTCTGTTCTTGTTAAAGGGCCTAAACAGGATACACATTGCATTGTCTGTTCTTGTTAAAGGGCCTAAACAGGATACACATTTCGTTTGGCCATTGGATTGTCTGTTCTTATTAAAGGGCCTAAACAGGATACACACTTCCGTTGGCCATTGCATTGTCTGTTCTTGTTAAAGGGCCTAAACAGGATACACATTTCGTTTGACCATTGGATTGTCTGTTCTTATTAAAGGGCCTAAACAGGATACACACTTCCGTTGGCCATTGCATTGTCTGTTCTTGTTAAAGGGCCTAAACAGGATACACATTTCGCTTTGCCATTGCAGTGTCTGTTCTTGTTAAAGGGCCTAAACAGGATACACATATCGGTTGACCATTGCATTGTCTCTTGTTAAAGGGTCTAAGCAGGATACACATTTCGTTTGGCCATTGCATTGTCTGTTCTTGTTAAAGGGCCTAAACAGGATACACATTTCGTTTTGCCGTTGCATTGTCTGTTCTTGTTAAATTTGTGGATTGTGATTAATCTCATTTGTTATCTTTTCTTTTCTTCATATAATAGATATGAATACGGATTTGGCTTAGATAATTTAGAACTTCCCAATGTGATGATTTACGTGTTCGTGAAAAAACTACTTTTCAATTTGTATCACACAAACCCAACATGGTTGTAGGATAGAATGATCTATCCTTCCAATCCAATTTATGCGTGCTGTCTGTGGTATCCAATGTTTCCTTATTATGTCTTTGATTGTCTTGTTTACTATCTAACATTTGGGCCCATAAAACCAGTTTATCCCAACCACCTTTTATAGATGTGCTGCTGGTAGAATGAGCGGTCATGTATATATGTGTTAGGTGTATCACCTTTGTTTCTGTTTCTATGATTCTATGAGTATATATTGGAACCGTTTTATCCCTTCATAGTATTTTAGAACATCAGCCAATGACATGACAACATACATTGTTTTTGTATTGGTCTACGTCTAAGCTTAAAAAGCTGTTAAAAAAGGCATCTGCAGTGTCAATCAGGCATGTATATATTGTAGAAAATACCAAATGTATTTGTGCAAGCTTTAGGAACATATAGACAAACGAGCCTTCAGCAAACTTTTCTTGCCATTGCGGCAGCGAATGCAAATAAAATGTATTTTTTCCGACAACATGCGTTTATCTTTCCAGGTAAAATAATATAAAACGACTAAATTTCAGTGGAGAGAACAGACACAAAACTAACATTTACGACCTTTATCAACACAGGCACTTGTTATAAACAATCAAAATACAACAATCTTATCAAAGTTTAAATTTTATACAATATTAACTTTTCATCAATTGTACGCCATTAACATGTTATTTGAAAAGTTATCTGTTAATACAGTAGGTTCCTTAGGGTCATTTAAAAGCAAGTCAAATTCCACCAGATAGGGAGAAAAATGGACATTGACGACATTTGTAAACAAATAAATTGGCTACCAATCAAAATACAGCATTTTTAATATAAGGTTGAAATATACACAATAATCACTTTTCATCAATTGTACAGTGCGCGTTATTTGATGCAGTCCATTTCGGTGATTAACAAAATCACGCCCCCTTAGAAATGACCATGTAGTATGGAAACAATCTTACATTCATGAAGTTCATTGACAAATACACTTGCTATTAACCAATCAAAATACAAGAGTCTTATAAAAGGTGGATGTATATACATTTCATTAATTGTACGGTTTATGTTATTTGAAAACCTACAATTTCATACATTCTGTAACGGTCATAATACGTAGCGAATCAGACTGCTCTGATTGGACGATTGTAGAGTACTCGGAAGGGTTATGAGGCTTGATCTTGTATGGACAATTGTACTCCTAGATAATGGATATCATTGTTGTGGAAATGAGAATCATGTGTGTGTGTTCGTCATACAATATTGTATTACTTCTCATACCATTAACTAGTTTAATACTAAAATAAATATTAGTGTCAATGAATATCAGTTATTAACTGCAACTAATGTTTAGCACTTTATTTTCAGACACAGATGGACTATATACTGAGTGACTATATATTTTGATATGAATGACACTCTTAATGAAACAGTCTACAATGAATTTGTATCTACAATAAGCTTATTGACAATGCATCATTCGACATTATTGCAGCTTGAAAATGTGACTACATACAATCGTTCTGTGGAATTGTCAGCGGAACCATATGCTGTGTCAAAAGAAGGTGTTGACTATCATTTGAGGAAGTATTCCTTACCATTTCTATGCTTGATTGGATTTATAGGAAATACGCTATCTGCAACCATGTTTTTAGGCAAATCATTGAGGAGTTGTTCCTGTTGCATCTTTCTTGGTGTACGTTCAATGACTGATAACGGATTTCTAGCTACATTGCTAATTGTTTGGTTGGATTTTCTCGACATTCGAATATTCCACTCAACAGGTTTATGCCATATCGTTGTATTCCTGGCATATGTCTGTAGTTTTCTATCCGTTTGGTGTGTTGTTTGCGTTACTATAGAGAATTATGTACGCATTTGTCATCCAGTGTTTGCCAAACTTTATTGCACTTCAAGGACCGCTTTAATTAGCATATGTATCCTTACATTTGCCTCAATTTGTATTTATAATATGCCATTATGGAGTAACGAAATTGCTGAAATGTATGAATCGTATTATTGTGTAACAAAGAAAGAATATCAGAATCTCCAATTAGTTTTAACATACATTGATACAGCAATGACACTTATAATACCATTAATAATTATTTTATCATTGATGGCCGTCATAATGTACAGAGGAGTGGAAGCATCAAAGCGAAAGCTGAGGCTTGGTCATCATAGAAGTAAATACAGGTCAGCACCATCATATGGCCGGGTAGCGGGATTACTCTCTGCTGTTTCTATAACTTTTATATTTCTACACACACCGATTCATATTTTTAAATTGAAAGTCATCATCGAAACCCTGGCAGGACATTATGATTTCGCCAGTCGTACAGATCGCACAATTGGAAATATTTTTCAAGTGATGTACTATTTGAACTTTTCCATCAGTGTATTAGTGTATTATTGTTGCGGGACCAATTTCAGAAGAATATTTAAAGAAATATTGTGCAAGAAGTGCTTCTGCGCTTTCAGTGATTGCAGCGAAGAGGTAGAGGAGGACCGAGTGTCTGACGCAGGAACAACTGAACTCACAATCATTTTAGAAAAGACTGATAATGCCCCATAGAATTGAAATATGACATAATGAAAATAACATAAACGAATGAATAATATGCATTATATTGACACGTTCAGATAACAACGGATCACTTTTATATTTGGTATAGTGATTTTGGAGTTTTTATGTTTATAACCAAACTCATGTTGACTGTTGCAGTCGGTTACAAGTACAATACTATATAAAAATGTTTTCCATAAAACTATGTAATGTATTGAGATATATTGTCTTATTCATTTCTAAGTTTGAAAACATGTGTTAACGCTTTCATGGAACTATGGGCGGATGCTTAGTATGTTACATGTCACATTAGAAATGTGTGTTTGGGCCACATAGTATTGCTTTGCAATGGATCAACAACGATATTCTTTTGAATTTGAACCATATTCATGTACTTTTTTCATGTGCAAAGAACGGGTCATTCTCTAGAAAAGAGCTAACATTTACCTTCCCTGAAAACGTGTAAGAACATATCCGAGAGAATGTATTGTGCACCGCAGAAACGTTTCCTATTTCTTTACCCCGAACTTCCATCTGTTCTGATACTTCTAATATTTTATTTGAACGTATCTCTAAACAAATGTCAGGGCTTATGGTCATATTATTTCCGTCTATCTAACGAAGGATTGTTCAACTATATTTCCATTTGTTTTTTTTTGATTACCTTTCAATGTTGTAATTGAGACAACATTTATGTTATCTATATGTATAATTATTTCTGATCTGGTATGAATAACATGTAATTGTCGTAGACAATTGTTAGTTTGCTTATATATAAATAATATGATTTAAATTATCGTTAATTTGGCAGAGTTTCTTGTTATAAATAATGTTGCTTCAGCATTCTACTGTGGCATAAGTTTTGACATGTTATTGATAAAGTATGTTTTACCGCAATTTTTTCAAAAAGAAATAGGACCCGTGACATTTTCATTGTTATATGTACTAACATACCCTATTATGATACACCAGGCAATTGCAATCGCACCATATAAACACAGAGTTCTGCAACAAAAATGTAGATATATGGGATTGGTCTAAATACTCAACAGTTTATAAATTAACGAACGGTAAATATATGAACAAGTATGCAAATTCAATATTAAATAAGGGAAATGAAAGATATGCCTTGTGTTGGATTATTGTGAACTGAGGCGTCGCGACTATACACACATTAGTAAAAGGCAGTAATTATCTGCGTTCTGTGATAAATATATAGATTAATCAATTACTTCAGAGAATATAATAATAACATTGATATGCATAATAGTGATGTAAAAGTGTAATTTTGTAAATAAAAAGATATAAAGCACAAATAATTACTCGGATAACTTATTATAAGCATTCTGATCTAATTGACTTGTGTAGCTTATTCTATGCTTTTGTTAACTCGTTTCTTAACCTATTATAAAAGGTGCGGTATACTGTTATAGTGACAGCCGGAACCTTTGAGCCGTAATGAAAGCGGCAGGTTTGGCGCTTTAAAATCTGATTCAAGCCCCCATTTCTTTAGAAATGCTTGTACCAAGTCAGGGTCATTACGGTTTTCACAGTTTTCCGGTTGTTGACTGATTTTGTCTGTTTATATACTTTGGAAGATTGTTCGGAGTTCGGTAATTTTGTTATTACCCTTATACAATGCATATAGCGTTAACACGAAGGGTGTCACTAGTGGAGCAGTAACTGCGTGCCCGTCCGGAGCACCTGATGTCACCTCTGGTTGTTGTAGGGTTCGGGTTGTTCAATCTTTAATTTTCTGTTTGGTGTGTTGTGGAATAACACAGTAGATATCAAATTTAGTGCACACGGCGCGTTTTTGGAATAACCCTCATCAAGTACGCGCAAAGCCAAACAAGTCTTTGGGAGCAAGACAACCGAAGGGCCTAAACAGAATACACATTTGGTTTGGCCATTACATTGTCTGTTCTTAAAGTGCCTAAACAGCATACACATTTCGATTGGCCATTGCATTATCTGTTCTTGTTAAAGGGCCTAAACAGGATACACATTACATAGTCTGTTCTTGTTAAAGGGCCTAAACAGGATACACATTTCGTTAGGCCATTGCATTATCTGTTCTTGTTAAAGGGCCTAAACAGGATACACATTACATAGTCTGTTCTTGTTAAAGGGCCTAAACAGGATACACATTTCGTTAGGCCATTGCATTGTCTGTTCTTGTTAAAGGGCCTAAACAGGATACACATTTCCTTTGGCCATTGCATTGTCTGTTCTTGTTAAAGGGCCTAAACAGAATACACATTTTTGTTGGCCATTGCATTGTCCGTTCTTGTTAATGGGCCTAAACAGGATACACATTTCGTTTGGCCATTGCATTGTCTTCTCTTGTTAAAGGGCCTAAACAGGATACACATTGCATTGTCTGTTCTTGTTAAAGGGCCTAAACAGGATACACATTGCATTGTCTGTTCTGGTTAAAGGGCCTAAGCAGAATACATATTTCCTTTGGCCATTGCATTGTCTGTTCTTGTTAAAGGGCCTAAACAGGATACACATTTCCTTTGGCCATTGCATTGTCTGTTCTTGTTAAAGGGCCTAAACAGAATACACATTTCTGTTGGCCATTGCATTGTCCGTTCTTGTTAATGGGCCTAAACAGGATACACATTTCGTTTGACCATTGCATTGTCTTCTCTTGTTAAAGGGCCTAAACAGGATACACATTGCATTGTCTGTTCTTGTTAAAGGGCCTAAACAGGATACACATTGCATTGTCTGTTCTTGTTAAAGGGCCTAAACAGGATACACATTGCATTGTCTGTTCTTGTTAAAGGGCCTAAACAGGATACACATTGCATTGTCTGTTCTTGTTAAAGGGCCTAAACAGGATACACATTGCATTGTCTGTTCTTGTTAAAGGGCCTAAACAGGATACACATTACATTGTCTGTTCTTGTTAAAGGGCCTAAACAGGATACACATTTCGTTAGGCCATTGTATTGTCTGTTCTTGTTAAAGGGCCTAAACAGGATACCCATTTCCTTTGGTCATTGCATTGTCTGTTCTTGTTAAAGGGCCTAAACAGAATACACATTTCTGTTGGCCATTGCATTGTCCGTTCTTGTTAATGGGCCTAAACAGGATACACATTTCGTTTGGCCATTGCATTGTCTTCTCTTGTTAAAGGGCCTAAACAGGATACACATTGCATTGTCTGTTCTTGTTAAAGGGCCTAAACAGGATACACATTGTATTGTCTGTTCTGGTTAAAGGGCCTAAGCAGGATACAGATTTCCTTTGGCCATTGCATTGTCTGTTCTTATTAAAGGGCCTAAACAGGATACACATTTCCTTTGGCCATTGCATTGTCTGTTCTTGTTAAAGGGCCTAAATAGAATACACATTTCTGTTGGCCATTGCATTGTCCGTTCTTGTTAATGGGCCTAAACAGGATACACATTTCGTTTGACCATTGCATTGTCTTCTCTTGTTAAAGGGCCTAAACAGGATACACATTGCATTGTCTGTTCTTGTTAAAGGGCCTAAACAGGATACACATTGCATTGTCTGTTCTTGTTAAAGGGCCTAAACAGGATACACATTGCATTGTCTGTTCTTGTTAAAGGGCCTAAACAGGATACACATTACATTGTCTGTTCTTGTTAAAGGGCCTAAACAGGATACACATTTCGTTTGACCATTGGATTGTCTGTTCTTATTAAAGGGCCTAAACAGGATGCACACTTCCGTTGACCATTGCATTGTCTGTTCTTGTTAAAGGGCCTAAACAGGATACACATTTCGGTTGACCATTGCATTGTCTCTTGTTAAAGGGTCTAAGCAGGATACACATTTCGTTTGGCCATTGCATTGTCTGTTCTTGTTAAAGGGCCTAAACAGGATACACATTTCGTTTTGCCGTTGCATTGTCTGTTCTTGTTAAATTTGTGGATTGTGATTAATCTCATTTGTTATCTTTTCTTTTCTTCATATAATAGATATGAATACGGATTTGGCTTAGATAATTTAGAACTTCCCAATGTGATGATTTACGTGTTCGTGAAAAAACTACTTTTCAATTTGTATCACACAAATCCAACTTGGTTGTAGGATAGAATGATCTATCCTTCCAATCCACTTTATGCGTGCTGTCTGTGGTATCCAATGTTTCCTTATTATGTCTTTGATTGTCTTGTTTACTATCTAACATTTGGGCCCATAAAACCAGTTTATCCCAACCACCTTTTATAGATGTGCTGCTGGTAGAATAAGCGGTCATGTATATATGTGTTAGGTGTATCACCTTTGTTTCTGTTTCTATGATTCTATGAGTATATATTGGAACCGTTTTATCCCTTCATAGTATTTTAGAACATCAGCCAATGACATGACAACATACATTGTTTTTGTATTGGTCTACGTCTAAGCTTAAAAAGCTGTTAAAAAAGGCATCTGCAGTGTCAGTCAGGCATGTGTATATTGTAGAAAATACCAAATGTATTTGTGCAAGCTTTAGGAACATATAGACAAACGAGCCTTCAGCAAACTTTTCTTGCCATTGCGGCAGCGAATGCAAATAAAATGTATTTTTTCCGACAACATGCGTTTATCTTTCCAGGTAAAATAATATAAAACGACTAAATTTCAGTGGAGAGAACAGACACAAAACTAATATTTACGACCTTTATCAACAATATTAACTTTTCATCAATTGTACGCCATTAACATGTTATTTGAAAAGTTATCTGTTAATACAGTAGGTTCCTTAGGGTCATTGAAAAGCATGCCAAATTCCCCCAGATATGGAGAAAAATGGACATTGACGACATTTGTAAACAAATAAATTGGCCACCAATCAAAATACAGCATTTTTAATATAAGGTTGAAATATACACAATAATCACTTTTCATCAATTGTACAGTGCGCGTTATTTGATGCATTCCATGTCGGTGATTAACAAAATCACACCCCCTTAGAAATGACCACGTAGTATGGAAATAATCTTACATTCACGAAGTTCATTGACAAATACACTTGCTATTAACCAATCAAAATACAAGAGTCTTATAAAAGGTGGATGTATATACATTTCATTAATTGTACGGTTTATGTTATTTGAAAACCTACAATTTCATACATTCTGTAACGGTCATAATACGTAGCGAATCAGACTGCTCTGATTGGACGATTGTAGAGTACTCGGAAGGGTTATGAGGCTTGATCTTGTATGGACAATTGTACTCCTAGATAATGGATATCATTGTTGTGGAAATGAGAATCATGTGTGTGTGTTCGTCATACAATATTGTATTACTTCTCATACCATTAACTAGTTTAATACTAAGATAAATATTAGTGTCAATGAATATCAGTTATTAACTGCAACTAATGTTTAGCACTTTATTTTCAGACACAGATGGACTATATACTGAGTGACTATATATTTTGATATGAATGACACTCTCAATGAAACAGTCTACAATGAATTTGTAACTACAATAAGCTTATTGACAATGCATCATTCGACATTATTGCAGCTTGAAAATGTGACTACATACAATCGTTCTGTGGAATTGTCAGCGGAACCATATGCTGTGTCGAAAGAAGGTGTTGACTATCATTTGAGGAAGTATTCCTTACCATTTCTATGCTTGATTGGATTTATAGGAAATACGCTATCTGCAACCATGTTTTTAGGCAAATCATTGAGGAGTTCCTGTTGCATCTTTCTTGGTGTACGTTCAATGACTGATAACGGATTTCTAGCTACATTGCTAATTGTTTGGTTGGATTTTCTCGACATTCGAATATTCCACTCAACAGGTTTATGCCATATCGTTGTATTCCTGGCATATGTCTGTAGTTTTCTATCCGTTTGGTGTGTTGTTTGCGTTACTATAGAGAATTATGTACGCATTTGTCATCCAGTGTTTGCCAAACTTTATTGCACTTCAAGGACCGCTTTAATTAGCATATGTATCCTTACATTAGCCTCAATTTGTATTTATAATATGCCATTATGGAGTAACGAAATTGCTGAAATGTATGAATCGTATTATTGTGTAACAAAGAAAGAATATCAGAATCTCCAATTAGTTTTAACATACATTGATACAGCAATGACACTTATAATACCATTAATAATTATTTTATCATTGATGGCCGTCATAATGTACAGAGGAGTGGAAGCATCAAAGCGAAAGCTGAGGCTTGGTCATCATAGAAGTAAATGCAGGTCAGCACCATCATATGGCCGGGTAGCGGGATTACTCTCTGCTGTTTCTATAACTTTTATATTTCTACACACACCGATTCATATTTTTAAATTGAAAGTCATCATCGAAACCCTGGCAGGACATTATGATTTCGCCAGTCGTACAGATCGCACAATTGGAAATATTTTTCAAGTGATGTACTATTTGAACTTTTCCATCAGTTTATTAGTGTATTATTGTTGCGGGACCAATTTCAGAAGAATATTTAAAGAAATATTGTGCAAGAAGTGCTTCTGCGTTTTCAGTGATTGCAGCGAAGAGGTAGAGGAGGACCGAGTGTCTGACGCAGGAACAACTGAACTCACAATCATTTTAGAAAAGACTGCTAATGCCCCATAGCATTGAAATATGACATAATGAAAATAACATAAACGAATGAATAATATGCATAATATTGACACATTCAGATAACAACGGATCACTTTTATATTTTGTATAGTGATTTTGGAGTTTTTATGTTTATAACCAAACTCATGTTGACTGTTACAGTCGGTTACAAGTACAAAACTATATAAAAATGTTTTCCATAAAACTATGTAATGTATTGAGATATATTGTCTTATTCATTTCTAAGTTTGAAAAAATGTGTTAACGCTTCCATGGAACTATGGGCGGATGCTTAGTATGTTACATGTCACATTAGAAATGTTTGTTTGGGCCACATAGTATTGCTTTGCAATGGATCAACAACGATATTCTTTTGAACTTGAACCATATTCATGTGCAAAGAACGGGCCATTCTCTAGAAAAGAGCTAACATTTACCTTCCCTGAAAACGTGTAAGAACATATCCGCGAGAATGTATTGTGCACCGCAGAAACGTTTCCTATTTCTTTACCCCGAACTTCCATCTGTTCTGATACTTCTAATATTTTATTTGAACGTATCTCTAAACAAATGTCAGGGCTTATGGTCATATTATTTCCGTCTATCTAACGAAGGATTGTTCAACTATATTTCCATTTGTTTTTTTGTTTACCTTTCAATGTTGTAATTGAGACAACATTTATGTTATCTATATGTATAATTATTTCTGATCTGGTATGAATAACATGTAATTGTCGTAGACAATTGTTAGTTTGCTTATATATAAATAATATGATTTAAATTATCGTTAATTTGGCAGAGTTTCTTGTTATAAATAATGTTGCTTCAGCATTCCACTGTGGCATAAGTTTTGACATGTTATTGATAAAGTATGTAAATCATATTACTTCGAATGCCTAATCAAGGAATTAGGCATAAATAGCAACACCTCTAGTAATATCACATACAAACCAACTTCGTTCGACAAAGATGAAATCCTAGCTAACCACAGATCATTCATGACCTCTTTAAACATTCCCTCTGGTAAAGAGTCTGAGGATTTACCCTACTTATATTGGATACCTAAACTCCATAAGACACCATACAAAGAAAGGTACATAGCGGGATCATCAACTTGTTCGACGAAAGAATTGTCTATTCACCTGACAAAGATTCTGTCTGCAGTAAAAGAGGGACAACAGAAATATTGTGAAACTGTTTTCTCGCGTAGTGGCATAAATCACATGTGGATTTTGAAAAACTCTAAAGATCTTTTGGATAACCTGAAATCAAGATCTTTCTCTCAGGTATCCTCCATCAAAACATTTGATTTTTCAACTCTATATACCACCCTACCGCATGACAAATTAAAAACCCGCTTAAAAGAAACAATTCATAAAGCTTTTAGTCATAGAAACTATGGCTCAAAATTTGTTGTGTTAGGCTACAATTCCACATATTTTTCAAACAAAATTCATAAAGGTAAAACATGCTACTCCGAGGAACAAGTGATCAGTATGCTGGAGTTCCTCATTGATAACATATTTGTCTCCTTTAGAGGGACACTGTTTCAGCAGGTCGTCGGCATACCAATGGGTACGAATTGTGCCCCTCTTCTAGCCGATTTATTTTTATACTCATATGAGTCGGAGTTTCTTCAAAAGCTTGTAAAAGATAAGAAGATTCATGAGGCTAGAGCCTTTAATTTCACATACAGGTATATTGATGACGTTTTATCTATCAATAATTCTAGATTTGCAGAATTTCTTCCATTGATATATCCTCCAGAGCTGGAAGTTAAAGAGACCACCGATACAGCTTCGTCCGCATCATTTTTGGACTTATACCTCGAATTTGACGACAGTGGTCAACTCAGTACTAAAATTTATGATAAGCGGGACGACTTCAATTTTAAAATCATAAATTTTCCAAACATGTGCAGCAATATACCAGCTTCTCCTGCATATGGTGTTTACATCTCGCAATTGATTCGCTATGCAAGGGCCAGTAGCAATTATTCTGATTTCCTGAAACGTCATCTTCATCTGAGAAACAGGCTACTGGACCAGGGCTATAAAAAGATTCGCCTTATTCGATCTCTTAAAAAGTTTATATTCCGATACCAATATCTTGTCGAAATATACTCCGTCTCTGCAGAAAAAATTATAAGCGATGCATTTTCATATAGTGAAAATGTATAAAGATAAAGAAGTCGCAAATGTCAAGAATTTTTTTGTCAATGTGTGACGTAAAAGTATTTTTGACATTTACGTCACCGAATATGGTACTGCTTTGACAACTATTTTACCTATTTTGTTCCTGTATTTAAATACTGTTACAGTGACAGCCGGAACCTTTGAACCGTAATGAGAGCGGGAGGTTTGGCGCCTTAAAATCTGATTCAACCCACCATTTCTTTAGAAATGCCTGTACCAAGTCAGGGTCATTACGGTTTTCACAGTTTTCCGGTTGTTGACTGATTTTGTCTGTTTATATAATTATGAGTTTTGACTTTCCCTTTGTAAGATTGTTCGGAGTTCGGTAATTTTGTTATTACCTTTATTTACAGCAATTTTTTGAAAAAGAAATAGGACCCGTGACATTTTCATTGTTATATGTACTAACATACCCTATTATGATACACCAGGCAATTGCAATCGCACCATATAAACACAGAGTTCTGCAACAAAAATGTAGATATATGGGATTGGTCTAAATACTCAACAGTTTATAAATTAACGAACGGTAAATATATGAACATTTAGTATGCAAATTCAATATTAAATAAGGGAAATGAAAGAGATGCCTTGTGTTGGATTATTGTGAACTGAGGCGTCGTGACTATACACACATTAATATAAGGCAGTAATTATCTGCGTTCTGTGATAAATATATAGATTAATCAATTACTTCAGAGAAGATAATAATAGCATTGATATGCATAATAGTGATGTAAAAGTGTAATTTTGTAAATAAAAAGATATAAAGCACAAATAATTACTCGGATAACTTATTATAAGCATTCTGATCTAATTGACTTGTGTAGCTTATTCTATGCTTTTGTTAACTCGTTTCTTAACCTATTATAAAAGGTGCGGTATACTGTTATAGTGACAGCCGGAACCTTTGAGCCGTAATGAAAGCGGCAGGTTTGGCGCTTTAAAATCTGATTCAACCCCCCATTTCTTTAGAAATGCTTGTACCAAGTCAGGGTCATTACGGTTTTCACAGTTTTCCGGTTGTTGACTGATTTTGTCTGTTTATATAATTATGAGTTTTGACTTTCCCTTTGTAAGATTGTTCGGAGTTCGGTAATTTTGTTATTACCCTTATATACAAGGTTTAGAAATGTTTTTTAATTATTATTTTCAGTTGTATAAAAGCAGATGGAAGGCTTCAATATAAGTTGGTTCAACTGAAATATTATCAGCTCTTGTACGGTGCCCATTTGACCTGTTAACAACATTTTGGCAAGCGGAGTCTGTTATGGATATACAAATGTAGCTTATGGGAGGATAAACATCAGGGGTCTGTTGTTGAACTTGTGGTTAAACTAATCATATGATTAGCCCTAATTACCTGATTAATTGCTAATCACATGATTAGCTAATGCAATGATTAAATTCTGTTGCTGAACTTTTTTAATAAATGCATTAACTAATCATGATTATCTGTTAATCACTTGATTACCTGAAATGCAGTTGGGCAAAGATTCTTTCCTTCCTTGCTTCTGCTGTTAAAATGGAGTTTAATGAAGAGAATCAGAAAAAAGTGCCCAGGGAAAGAAAACCGAATTTCTCTATGTTGAAGGAATCCATACTTCAGAGAGAAGTGGAAAACAACTTTGATGTGTTAAGGGATAAACATTCGAACTCTGTGACAAATCTGGAGAAGACCAGAATATGGAAAGATGTTACGACTAAAATTAATGCTTTGGGTGTTGCACCCAGAAATGTGAAAGAAATAAAGGACAAATGGAGGAAATTAACATCAAAGGCCAAGTCCACTTTCACTGAATACAGGAGGGAAATAAATATGACAGGTGGAGGTCCTGCTCCGAAGAATAAGGGTAATAACAAAATTACCGAACTCCGAAGAAACCAACTTCCTCCGTGGAGAAAATAGTAAACATGATGCAGGACACAGCAAGTTTCGCTGGCATCGATGGGGGTCTTCAGACGACAGGCTTCATAAATGAAAACAAAAGTATTTTAAAAAATGCTTCACATATTATTATGCAGATATCAATTTATTCCTTTCAAAGTTGCAAGTGAAAAAAAACCCAAGCAAATAATAAATAATGTGAATATTGCTAAATCCGTCAGTATCTGCAGTATCTAAATTGATCGTCTGCTGTCTTTGTTTTTTATTACGCAGGGAATTCCCGGTTGTTAAAAATACTTTCATAATATATTCTCTCGTTACGGTCACAGGTGGATACAATGTCATTTGACCTCGTTTATCATAATCTGGGATGAACATCCATCTATTTTTCCAGCCATTAAATGCTAGAGTTGAAAGATTTCTTGTTAACAGTTATATATTTTAAGCTCAACCACATCTTATTTCAGGACGATCGATTTCATAAATTAAAAAAAAAACCTTCTTATTCTAGCGACTGGCACCTCCGCTAGGTGTCGCCCCATACATTGAATGAAAATTTTACAAAAGTTGACCCCGATTCAAGCATTATTTGTTTAGTAAATACCACATCATTTTAACATAAATTACAAGTTACTTCTATTATTTATTCACGTTTATTGCACAAAGTTAAATTACATAATGCAACTTCCGGTTTGAGAATCTTCTTTGATTGTTTACACTGGCATGGGAGCTACGTACCTTGCCAGTTAAGATAAGACAAGATAAGTTTTATTGATAATCGTCATGATAATTAATCTTAAAGGGTCAATATGATAGACTCAGATCGACGTCCACTGACGTCATTATCTCAAATCACGGTCCACTTTTAGGATATTCTCAAATCGACGTCCTTTCCAAACTCTCGCATCTATAGGCCCGTTTACACGATCAAAGTTTGCCATCGAAAATAATTGTTTTTCCAATAGGGGTAGACTCTAATTTGGCCGACCATGGAAGTCAGATATTGTAATAAACAAAGCGCATGACCCATAACCTTTCATTTTGTTACCATGCGGATATGACAACAAAAGGGTTAGGTTTAAGATTAGGGTTCGGGTTAGGGCTAGGGCTAGGGTTAAGGCTAAGGTTAGGGTTAGGGTTATTATTAAGGTTAGGGTTAGGGTCCGCTAATGTAGAAGTACTCCGGAATCTGGTCTTGTCCTTTCTCCATCATTGCTTCAAAAACTTTCCCTAACGGGTGTGACGTCATTTGAAGTATATTAATATATTACTTCATTAACAATATATGATATAAATATACAGGTATACGTATAACAAAACAAAAAGACAAATATTCAATGACTGGCAAAAAATAACAGACACACACTAGTCACTATACAAAAAAGATTGAGCAACACAAACACCGGACCGACATGAACTCAGATGCTCCGTATGAGTCTGCAGTTCGAGCTTCATTAATACCATTTCATGGGCGAAGGAGCGCTGTGGGCAATTGCCCTCCCCTCACTTTGAAAAGTTGAAAATAGCAAAACTAATTTGCCCCCCTCTTTTTGGCATTAAATTTAAGAAATAATGTTTATGCCCCCGCGACGAAGAGTCGGGGGGCATAGTAATTTACCCCTGTCCGTCCTTGTGTCTGTCCGGATATATATACATGGTTTCACCGGCTATCTCCTCCTACAGTTTTGGAGCTACAGCTTTAATATTTTGTAGGATGTTTATACACATAATGGAGGTGTGCATGTCCACCGGAATTTGATTTTCATAGAATATTCTCAAAAAGACAGGTAATTGGACTTAAGTCATTTTGTTCGTCCGTCCTGATATAGATACATGGTTTGTCCGGCTATCTCCTCCTACAGCTTTGGAGCTACAGCTTTAATATTTTGTAGGATGTTTATACACATAATGGAAGTGTGCATGTCCACAGGATTTTGATGGTCAGGCGAGGGCATCATTTGTGTCTTACAAACACACTTCATTTTTTAAAAATCACTTCTAGCAAAACAACTTTGTCCATAATTATCAGGTGCGGAGGCATACTTCTTTTCTAGTTTTTTACTATATTAGTATGAAAGCATATATTGTCCAGGTAGCCAATGGTATAAGGGTATGCTTTGAAACCATAGTGACAGTTTTGAAAATTTACCAGACAAATAAGGAATACATCTTTTGTACATGTTTCATAATGATGTAAACCGAATATAATCAGCATCCCTTTAAATTAATATAATTATTGAGGTTATTACACATGATTGTGTCTTTATATTTCAAAGATAAAAATAATATTGAAAATTGTGAAAAAAATGTATTGTTCATAAAAATACTATATTTAAAGCCCCATAATTTGTTTCTACTTTATGGTGATCATGATCTGTCTGATCTTGAGAAGTTACTTGTCCGACTGATTTTTGAGCTGGTACAGGACAAGCGACAATTGTTATTGTCCAGTTAGGGGCGGGGGTACTATAACTTTCATTTTTCGGGCAGTGATGTTTGTAGAATCTTTAGAATTTCATTGCAGCAAGCTCGTAATTCTCTTTTATGTTGTATAAATTCACATATTACCCCCAAAACCTGTCATGGAAATATTTACACAGGTCTTCTGATCCTGACACTTTATTACAGCAAAATTTGGATCCTCTCTAATACTTTTTCTTTAAATTTCTTGAACCCCTCCCCCAATGGCTGCTCCTTTATAAATAAAGTGCTTGAATAAGTTTATTTCTTGGGGCTCATTAAAGGTTCATGTTATTTAAGACTCCATAGTCGCAACTGTCATGTGAGCACTGTTCGATTATCACAGGAAATTAATGTAAGAAGAGTTTGAAGATCCCAAAGGGGCAATAAGAAACCGTATTTTGAAGAATAACAGACCACACAATGGCCAAAAGAAAAAGGACAAAATGACAATAAAACGATCGATAAAACATACATATAAAACTAAAGATCGAGTTGTGGGAACAACATATCTTACTTGTGGGACCAAACAAAATAGTATGTTGTGGGAACAAAGTATCTTTCTTGTGGGTACAAAATAATAAATTGTGGGAACAAGATATTATATTGAGGGAACAAAATATTTTGTTTCTTGTATGGCCTGTATCAGCCACCGTATTGCTTTTTTCAGACTAGATGAATAAAGAAAGAAACTAAGAAATATGTGCTTAAGTCACTATATGCCCATCCCGTGGTCCAAATAGACTAGTGAATCTGCTTGAGCTATCCTTGAATTATCCATTGATTAAAATCATTAAATATTGAAGCTATATCATATCTATTACATTACTAATTGATCTTTAAAAAAATTACCATGTCTGTGAAGTCTAGAATGTAGGTCATTGTGACCTAATACATAGTGAATCCTTTTGTATTGTCCAATATCTATCTACCGACAAACTATCATTGCTATGCAATGTATAGTATTCAAGATATAGACCTAAGCACAAAATATATGCTTCCTCCACTTTTGTAGTTGAGGCATAAGAAATCTAATACAAAATAGTTTCTTATCCTTCCAGTTTAGCTTTCTTTGGTGGTAGTTATGGTGTGTAATGTCACTTTCAACATTATTTCAGTTATATCGTAGCGGTCAATTTTATTGCTGTGAGAAACTGGAGTACTCAGAGTAACCCACCACCCTGCCACAAGTCACTGACAAACTCTATCTTAAAATGTTGCATCGAGTACACCTTGCCTGAACGGGATTCGAACTCATAACGTTAATGGTGATAGGCCCTGATTGCATACGACCACAACATACTTTCTTGGGTGGTGTAAACACCTGCAAGAATACAAAAAGGAAACATATGATAGGCTTTTATTTTACTGTTGTACTGTCCAATATCTATCAACTGACAATAAGAAAACAAATACATGTATCTACTGACTGCCATTGAATTTTTATTTTAGTGTGTATTTATTCATGATTTTACACGCATTTGCATAGACTGTTCATTTCACGAGAAAAAGTTTCTTGCAAAATATTCTCGGATTCTACGGCCATTCTGCTGTCCTTCATATTGTTCTGCTTGGGGTTGTATATCTTGCAATACATAATCTTCTGCTTCTTCAACAATGGGTTCTTTCCTAAGAATGGCAATATTATGGAGTACTGCACTTGCAACAATAAAACTGCATGCTCGATGTGGACTCATTCTTATCTGTGCATATATAAAAACGAAATAAAGTAAATAAGAGATATACAAATATTAAAACAATCAATAAAATCACGGAAGAAAGGAAATCTAAGTATCACAGTTGAAGTTTAATTTCAAGCAGACACATACTTTAAGAACTAAACAAAAAACAAAAAATACACCAACCATGGAGACGAAATCAGGAACAACAAGTAAATTTACTGGTTTCATTTTTAGTTCACCGTGCCAAATGCAATGTGAGCTTTTGCCTCCACTTGGCGTCTGTCGTCTGTTAGCTTTTCACATTGTAATCTTCCCCTCTGAAACCACTTGGCCAAATAAACTGAAACTTGGTAGGAAGCATCTATGGAAGGCCCTCTATTACAAATTGCTATGTAGTAACAAACATGGCCACCATAGGCAATTATTGTTTCTGATTGGTTGATTCCTAAAAAACCCTAAGCATCGTGTTTTTTACTGTAGCAAGTCTAAAACTATTCATGGAGGCACGCCAGTGCAAACTATCATGTATATAAGCATTACAAAGGGTTTGTGTACTTTAATTACACATATAGACTACTTTTTATAGCTTTATTTGATAATTTCAATCTCATTATTAGTATTTTTCATTGTTTATGTCCATCATTTTATCTATATCTGAGTAATCTATTACGTTAACCACAGAAACATATAGGTAAAAACAAGCAAAAATAATCGACCGATAATGACATGTTCTGGATTCAAGATATAATAAAACTATATGATCATAATACTTACATTTTGTCGTCGCCTGAATATCAAACATGCCTAATTGACTTGTAACGGAAGATGAGAGAACAATTCCGACCGGAGCTCTTTGACGACAGTGGTTATGTTGGTTAATATGTTTTCATAGTTTAATTTTTCCATCAACTTTGTCGGTCTAGAAAGTAACTAAAAATAGCACCAAAAATCCCAAATCGAGTTGAAATGAAACGTAAACAAACGGACGACATTTCTAAAAAATAGCAGACGAATTATTACAACTATGGTTTAATTATTGGACATTTTACAAAGCATGGTATCAGGGTAAAATAAAAATGTCCGCTATTTCTAAGGAAAAGATAAAAATACGTGTACTTACAAAAATTCAAGACATTTGGACAGAATGACCAGACGTTCCGATAAATGTGACTGTTGTGTTTATGAATATATAAATAGAAAAACCGACGGGTGGCGCTGCAGTGCATAGGAACAGACAAAATAAATACCGCGGTACCATAGGAAGGGAATAATACTATAATAAATTTATTAATAAAACATGATTTAACTATAAAAGAGTTATCATATCACCGAGGCCACAGTAGTCCACAACGCTGTTGAACAGATAAATGTAACTGTGTCCCAGATTTAATTCATGTATAACAAGTTGGACCCTCTCAGTATGTTATTAAAACCTGGTAATCTCAAAAGGAAAAGGTGATATTTTATTCATTGATTTTTTATATTTTCTGTGTCATTGTTTGAGAAAACTAGTCATTCTAGGTAAATTTGTTTTGCGGTAAATATTTCACTTGCTGGCAGAGTGTAGGCACTGTGACCTCATGATATCCCCTCAGTATTACTACAGCTTTAAACAGTCCAGATATTAGCACTTTACAATGTTTGAGAACTAGTTTAAATGTATTTCAGTATATTATTTACCATGAAACAAGTGAATTTTGTTCCTCCATCTTCTTTGGATTTTTTCCACCTGCGTTTTTATTGGCGGATTTGTATTCAGCGGCTAAATTAGTACGGGAAATTGGCTTTCGATGTGTATGGGAAGTTACCGTTATGTTCAGCGTAACGACCTGGAAGTTTCCGAAAGACAGGAGTTACTTCCCATTTCGTCGATAATGTAGAAAAACGACAGGCAGGTCAGTCACGTTGCTTTCGCCGGAAAATTAGATTTTTTCCGCATGAAAATCTAGGTGCTAACGATAATGATTTAATAACAACGTAAAAACGAAAAAACGGAAAAACACGTAAAATAATTTAAAAAAATATGTCCATTAACCGAGTCCCTGTGATCTACTTTACTCATAGTGAAAAAATAGAACGCTATTCAGAAATCTGAAAAGGCAATTACATCATAAAATAGTTCTGTAACAATCGTGTACAAAGAAAATAATTAATGTAAAATCGGTTAATGACATTTGTGTTTATATTTTATGTCTCAGCGTAAGATCAGTGATATTCCAGTTCTCTGCACGACATGTTGAGGGGGCAATCACTAGTGTAGGTAGAAGGTGGTGTAAAGATGAGGAGATTGACAGTAGTACCGATTGCCACGCAAGATACATGTTTTATTTTGACATGAAGCATCCGATTACCCCTTTCTTCACAATATTTGAATCACCTTTTACAGTATCTGATGGAGGCTACAATTGTTGGTATATAGATAATATCACAATGACATCCATATCTTTCTTATCATGTCATGTTTTCAGCTGATTCTGATATTCTTTTCTAATATTGGTTTTATTTTGATACATGTTCTGTCATGTTTCTAAAGTTTCTATACTTTTTTTGATAACACAGCAATCACATTTCACCTGTGTAAGTCGATCGTACAGTAGCATATACTGCCAATGACATGAACTGAATGCTAGACTTCACCATCGTTAAATAACATGGCCGTGTTAATATATCACCGCCTATGGTTCTCGTTTTCGGAATTACTGTGAGTAGTATATGGGGACAGCTCAGTTAGCATTTGAAGGGGTGCTAGCGGAAGTGATCGCGTGCGCAATCACAACCGGAAGTTACATCACCGGATATGACGTCACCGTAAATGAAAGGGAGATGTTTTTCCCGGTATTTCCCGCGGTTTTTTTCCAGAACTCCTCTAGATTCTAGGTACGAACAATGGAATTGTGAATCCAACCGGTATCGGGTCACTATAGACCTATTACCCCTATGTTAAACCATTTTTCCCTCCTGATTTGTGCAATCAGCCGTGATTAATTGACTCAGTGGTATGTGTATGCAATATATGACTGCATTTTCTATGTTCTTTTGTTTGTTTGTTTTTTTCGTAAATAAAATGTTATTCATCATACGGGGCTTTACATTATATCAAAACGCCAAGTACATTTTCTAAGCTTTATTAATAAGACGATGCACACAAGTCTTGACTAATTACGGCTCTCTCAATCGATAATGAAGTATTCCAAACCGAGTAAATTTACATAATTTTGTGTTGCTTAATTAAAGACCTCTCATTATTATTCTAAGTATTGTACCATTCATAGGGGTTTTAACACCGTGTTTTAATTACCAATAATAATGCATACTTTAATACAAACAATTACACACTGAATATATTACCATACCATAAAAATCAATCATGAACTTAAAAACGCATACTGTCTTTATAAGGTTATAAAAGTCCCCCCTCCCAATAATGGGTTGAAGGTCAATACACCTATGAAAAAAACCAGCTGTTCAATCTTCGTCTAAAACGACAAATTGTAGGATTTTATAAGATGTATTTTTTATTACGGTCTATTAGGCAACCCTTAAATTTTGTATTGGTTTTTCTAAAGAGGCCCCGCGTTTAATAATTCATACGCGTGCCAGTGAAGTGGGTATTCGATACGTGAAGTATTCAAAAAGAGATTAACCCCCAATGATCAGACAAGTTGAAACATGAATGTAGTTACTACGTATCCCCTCTGGTGAACTCTAGGTGAATTAAATATAAACATAATACACAAAAATCGATACCAAGTATTGCTAAATTGATTTCAGCCGTATCAGACTTCAATGTTAAAAAATGCAGATTATGTGGAAAAAAAACAACATATATATGTGTACCCGTGTGCTGTAACGGTCAATATTCTTTCGAAATCCAATAAGAATTATTCTTTTGAAGAATTTAATTAGCGTTATATTTTTGACAAACTTTTCGTCTGCTAAATCTATTGATTTTATGTTATCGGATAACCAAGATATTTAAAATGTCCTTTCGTAAAAGTCGCGTGGCGTCTGCTGCATTCCTTACACGTTTTAGCTATATTTACTCGGGTGAAACTAAATGACGTTTATTTTACAGGATTTGTCATTGTAAAACTGATAGCTCAGGATCCCTTTCACTGGTTATCTACCCCTTTCCCGCTATTTTTTATTTTCATGGGGAGCGCCATCAATAATTACACAACCATGGATTACTGTCTTCAAGGGGGCCTAACATGAACTTTTACTTATTTATTTTTGGGTGTTCTACCATCTAGAGCACACAGAACGACAACTTAGTTATTAGTAGTAGTTTTTATATTATAGTATTATTTTTCAAATCAGACATGTATATATTTGAAATGTTAAAAATTTGGACTATATTTACAACAAGGAAGCTACTATACCAAGAGTTGCCTATTGGTTGAGTTGAAGTTTTTCACTCGCCACCATGACTCGGTTAACCGTTACGGAATACCTGTGTCACAAATGACCACAGATATGTTCCACTTGTCGTAAGCACTTCCCGGTCCTCTCCTCATTAATGTGTATAACATTATTGTATAGAGCGGATATACTAAGTTGATATAACTTGTTTCTAATTGTACATTTATGACAATAAAATATGTTTAAACTAAATTAATGGCTTATTGCCGAGTTCGTAACTATGGTAACACGATGGGTGCCACTAGTGATGCAGAAACCGCTAACTCTTCCAGAGCACCCGAGTACACCCCCAGGTTTTATTTAGATTCGTGTTACTCGATCTTTAGTTTTCTGTTTATTCTTTTGTCAATCGCTGTTTGTCCATTTTTCTTTGCCCATTGTGTTGTCTGTCCTTCGATTTTGATTACCCCTTTGGTATCTTCAAACTCTTCCTGTAATAATCGGCCTTGATTGCAATGTTATATAGCTTTATATTGTCGCATCAAATGGTTATATCAAGATATAAATATATTTAATATTATTAACGTGTTTCGCTATTTAATGAATGTGTTCAAACAGGTGGTTGTATTATATACACATGGTTATTTCCTTTCAATAATTTAAATATCGTCTGTTAGCGAATGACTTATTTACCTATCAACAAACATCATAATGACCTTTTAATCGGATCATGTTTAAACGTGTCGAAACGCGTTGAGGCATGAACAATTACAGTTCGGATATGGATGTGATGTGTAAACTGGATCAATCCAATTGAAAAATCAATAACCCACCCCTTTTCAATGGACTATATTTAAAATGTTGTATTTAAATTGAATGAAATTCACGTTTTATTTACGTCATTTAATATTCACTTTTGTAAGATAAATAAAAACTGTATACATATTTAACGTACCCTACCCACATTCGCGTTTGTTTTTGTTTTTGTTTTTATTCCGGTTACATCAATCCATTCTCGATACAGCATTCTATCCTATTATCTCCCTAATGTTTTTACACTGTTATTTTCTGGTGAAACTTGATTCCAATTAGGTTTTTCCTTTTTTATCTGATATACAGTTGTATAGGAATTAATTTTTTTTTGTCATTTAGCTGGGATTCCCTTATTTCTTCTGGTTCCCAGTTTTTTCAAAATTTCAGAATTCATTAGATTAGGCTCAACTGAATGACTCTGCTTACTGCCAGTAGTTACCCTGACTTGTTCTAGGGTTGTAGCACATTCAGGTTCACTCTTCTCTTCTGTATTTCTCTCTTGATGACGTAAGCAAACTTTACAAGGTGTCCGTGATAATGCATCTGCATTGTTGTGTTGCATAACTGGAGATGTCAATACATCTTTTAACATAATAAAAGCCTGTTCACATTCATCATTCCACTGAAATATTGAGCCTTTTTCACACATCTTATGCAATGGTCTGGCTATGATTGCAAAGTTTTTTCACATATTTCCTGTAATAGGAGCAAAGACCAAGAAAGCCCCCTCATTTGCTTAGGTGTTTTTGGTCTGGGCCAGTCTTGAAAAGTTTTAACTTTATCAGGATCTGTACTAATTCCTTTTTCTGAGACCACACCATCCAAAAACAAAAACTTAACATTAGTTTGAAAAAAAAATTAACTAGATGAAGGGTTCAATCACCCCCAAGTCAAGCATTCTAAGTATGTTCTCCTTTTCTGTTTGTCTCTTACCATATGGTAAGCGTTTAAGTGATTGCCTTATTGGTACTACACTCCCTGTATTAATTTTATGTTGTACCAAATCTGTATGACCTAAATCACCTTTGGATTTTGAGAAAAAAAACATTTTGGTGTTTTGTTAATAATTTTGACGATGTGATTCGAGTTCTTTGTACATTTTTCATGTTATTTTTATTTATTTTTATATTCAATGTAGATTCAGTTCAATTCGTTATTAAATTTTATTGTCAATTTTCTTGTTTATTTTTAAATTTTCTTTTCTATTCTTAAATTTTCTTGTTTATTTTTTAATTAATTTGGAGAAAATCTATTCAGTTTCCGTGTTACTTATGTTTTGTTTGTTAAAAAGAAGTTAATTGTTCTAATATAGATTTGAATAAAATAAAAACATCACCACAGATTTACAGCAAAATAACAATTGGAATGAAATGACAATAGAGAATGTAATAAACAATAACAGACAACAGAGAACTGCTTCATTTAAAATGGTAAATATGGTTGCTTAACATTAAAATGGTACAGAAAATAAAGGACCATAAACAGACAAATTTACAGTTACTGATATTTTGGGAAAACGACAAAGTTCCTACCGAAGTCGGTGTCAGCTGGTCTTTGTCACAGTGGAAAGTCTTGTGCAGTGCTACGCAAGTGGTGGACGATTTGATCAGTCGAGCGAAAGATAGAGAATCCGTGGACTGGATATATCATCTGGGAGAAGACGTCTACGTTATCATCAAAGCCCCCTCAACTGACAATTCACATCAGGAAGCACTTCGTACCTCATGGAGAATGGACATTGCATCCTACGAAGATAGGAGTGACCCTGAGTCTTTACGAATAGAAATAACTGAAACAGATCATCCTATTGTTGGAAGACAGAGAGTCAGAACTAAGTACAATGGACAATAAAGTGACTGGAGAAGATTAAATGAAAGAGACTGAGAAACAGAACTTGAACTTAATGTAAAGTGAATAATAAAATATGAAACTTGATTTCTGTGTTAGTTATAATTACACACAAAGAGACCTCTTCCTCCCTCCCTCCACCACCACCCAGCAGAAGCAGCAGCAGCCGCCGCCGCCACTACCACCACCACAATAGCGCTGAAATTCCACCCAAAACACGTTACAAACAAAAACAAAACGAAATACAGTATGAAAATAGCACACATTTCATTCGTTTGCCTCTTAGTAAAGTAGAAACACCACCCTTGCAGTACTACACAACACATCAGAAAACACCGTAGGTGAAAACCATTATTGAAATATAATTATGAAAATAAAATGGCGGGAAGATAGCCAGAGCTAGAAAATGATAGACGCGGACGTCCTAGAGAACCCTCCTTAGAACCAAAGAATATTTGTCTTGCATTAAGGTCCAATCTTGGAAAATCCGTCTTTGTCAGGAGATTCGTACACCATATCCGACACATGATGACCCCAATACCACATCGCATATTGTGGTGTTATGGAGAATACCAGACTGTATACGGAACCTTAGATGGGGTGGACTTTCAACATGGATGGCCGGACTTGGACAAATACATATATCTATGTATAGAAATACCTATACAACATGTTCCTGACAAACACTGCCAAAAATAACAAACAATCATAAATGCAGTTCTACTTTTGGCACTATATTGCCATGTACTTTGTTACTGTATGCCCATTATCTAGTTCAAACAAGAAATGACAAATATTTAAAAGGTCCACTATCCCTTCTTCAAGTCAGAAGCTTAAAATAAATGTTGCTTTAATTCGGCTATTTATTATACAGTCGAACCTGTCTTTAAGGGCATCATCTCTGTATGACAAATAACTGTCTATAAAGAGCAACCTCGTTTTCCCTATTAATAAATAGTGTATATAATATTAACCTGTATATCAAGGAAAGTTGTTCATAAAGGACACCTTTTCAGGTTCCATTGAGAGACGTAAAATACAGATTTGCTGTATATCTTCCCGGCTAGTTTCCTTTCCGGTAATACTGTAGAAGAGAAAATGTTATTTTGGGGAATATTCCTGTAGTTTTACTGTGAAAAACCCTCCCTCCTCCTCCTCCAATGACAAAATCTCAGACAAAACGAAACACATTATGAAAATATCACACATTAACGTAAATATCTATGACAAAACTGTAACAAGTCAACAAAAATAGTGATTAAGATGTTGAATAAACACGAAATTTGGAGGAAGGAATCAAAAAAGTAAACTACAAAATCTCAGACAGAATGAAGCGCATTATGAAAATATCGAATACTAACGTAAACATCTATGACAAAACTCCAACAAGGCAACAAAATAGTAATTAAGATGTTGAATAAACACGAAAATCCGAGTGAAACCTCAAAAAGTAAACGTCAAAAGCAAAAAAAAACCAAATGTATGACGAAAATATTGAACACGGATGCACAAAAACACAATAAAAGGACAAAATAGTGATTACAAATTTAAATGAACATGAAAAATGTATAAAGAACTCGAATCACATCGTCAAAATTATTAACAAAACACCAAAATATTTTTTTCTCAAAATCCAAAGGTGATTTAGGTCATACAGATTTGGTACAACATAAAATTAATACAGGGAGTGCAGTACCAATAAGGCAATCACCATATGGTAAGAGACAAACAGAAAAGGAGAACATACTTAGAATGCTTGACTTGGGGGTGATTGAACCCTTCATCTAGTTAAAAAAAAAATTCAAACTAATGTTAAGTTTTTTTTTTTGGAGCGTGTGGTCTCAGAAGAAGGAATTAGTACAGATCCTGATAAAGTTAAAACTGTTCAAGACTGGTCCAGACCAAAAACACCTAAGCAAATGAGGGGGCTTTCTTGGTCTTTGCTCCTATTACAGGAAATATGTGAAAAAACTTTGCAATCATAGCCAGACCATTGCATAAGATGTGTGAAAAAGGCTCAATATTTCAGTGGAATGATGAATGTGAACAGGCTTTTATTAGGTTAAAAGATGTATTGACATCTCCAGTTATGCAACACAACAATGCAGATGCATTATCACGGACACCTTGTAAAGTTTGCTTACGTCATCAAGAGAGAAATACAGAAGAGAAGAGTGAACCTGAATGCGCTACAACCCTAGAACAAGTCAGGGTAACTACTGGCAGTAAGCAGAGTCATTCAGTTGAGCCTAATCTAATGAATTCTGAAATTTTGAAAAAACTGGGAACCAGAAGAAATAAGGGAATCCCAGCTAAATGAAAAAAAAAAAAATTAATTCCTATACAACTGTATATCAGATAAAAAAGGAAAAACCTAATTGGAATCAAGTTTCACCAGAAAATAACTGTAAAAACATTAGGGAGATAATAGGATAGTATGCTGTATCGAGAATGGATTGATATAAACGGAATAAAAAAAAAACGCGAATTATTGAAAGGAAATAACCATGTGTATATAATACAACCACCTGTTTGAACACATTCATTAAATAGCGAAACACGTTAATAACATTAGATATATTTATATCTTGATATAACCATTTGATGCGACAAGATAAAGCTAAATAACATTGCAATCAAGGCCGATTATTACAGGAAGAGTTTGAAGATACCAAAGGGGTAATCAAAATCGAAGGACAGACAACACAATGGGCAAAGAAAAATGGACAAACAGCGATTGACAAAAGAATAAACAGAAAACTAAAGATCGAGTAACACGAATCTAAATAAAACCTGGGGGTGTACTCGGGTGCTCTGGAAGAGTTAGCGGTTTCTGCACCACTAGTGGCACCCATCGTGTTACCATAGTTACGAACTCGGCGATAAGCCATTAATTTAGTTTAAACATATTTTATTGTCATAAATGTACAATTAGAAACAAGTTATATCAACTTAGTATATCCGCTCTATACAATAATGTTATACACATTAATGAGGAAAGGACCGGGAAGTGCTTACGACAAGTGGAACATATCTGTGGTCATTTGTGACACAGGTATTCTGTAACGGTTAACCGAGTCATGGTGGCGAGTGAAAAACTTCAACTCAACCAATAGGAAACTCTTGGTATAGTAGCTTCCTTGTTGTAAATATAGTCCAAATTCTTAACATTTCAAATATATACAAGTCTGATTTGAAAAATAATACTATAATATAAAAACTACTACTAATAACTAAGTTGTCGTTCAGTGTGCTCTAGATGGTAGAACACCCAAAAATAAATAAGTAAAAGTTCATGTTAGGCCCCCTTGAAGACAGTAATCCATGGTTGTGTAATTATTGATGGCGCTCCCCATGAAAATAAAAAATAGCGGGAAAGGAGTAGATAACCAGTGAAAGGGATCCTGAGCTATCAATTTTACAATGACAAATCCTGTAAAATAAACGTCATTTGGTTTCACCCGAGTAAATATAGCTAAACCGTGTAAGGAATGCAGCAGACGCCACGCGACTTTTACGAAAGGAAATTTTAAATATCTTGGTTATCCGATAACATAAAATCAATAGATTTAGCAGACGAAAAGTTTGTTAAAAATATAACGCTAATTAAATTCTTCAAAAGAAAAATTCTTATTGGATTTCGAAAGAATATTGACCGTTACAGCACACGGGTACACAAATATATGTTGGTTTTTTTTTTTCACATAATCTGCATTTTTTAACATTGAAGTCTGGTACGGTTGAAATCAATTTAGCAATACTTGGTATCGATTTTTGTGTATTATGTTTATATTTAATTCACCTAGAGTTCACCAGAGGGGATACGTAGTAACTACATTCATGTTTCAACTTGTCTGATCATTGGGGGTTAATCTCTTTTTGAATACTTCACGTATCGAATACCCACTTCACTGGCACGCGTATGAATTATTAAACCCGGGGCCTCTTTAGAAAAACCAATACAAAATTTAAGGGTTGCCTAATAGACCGTAATAAAAAATACATCTTATAAAATCCTACAATTTGTCGTTTTACACGAAGATTGAACAGCTGTTTTTTTTCATAGGTGTATTGACCTTCAACCCATTATTGGGAGGGGGGGGGGGGGCTTTTATAACCTTTCAAAGACAGTATGCGTTTTTAAGTTCATGATTGATTTTTATGGTATGGTAATATATTCAGTGTGTAATTGTTTGTATTAAACTATGCATGGTAATTAAAACACGGTGTTAAAACCCCTATGAATGGTACAATACTTAGAATAATAGATTAATAATGAGAGGTCTTTATTAAGCAACACAAAATTATGTAAATTTACTCGGTTTGGAATACTTCATTATCGATTGAGACAGGTGTTTCTGTGAAGAGCCGTAATTAGTCAAGACTTGTGTGCATCGTCTTATCAATAAAGATTAGAAAATGTACTTGGCGTTTGTTATAATGTAAAGCCCCGTATGATGAATAACATTTTATTTACGAAAAAACCGAACAAACAAAAGAACATAGAAAATGCAGTCATATATTGCATACACATACCACTGAGTCAATTAATCACGGCTGATTGCACAAATCAGGAGGGGAAAATGGTTTAACATAGGGGTAATAGGTCTATAGTGACCCGATACCGGTTGGATTCACAATTCCATTGTTCGTACCTAGAATCTAGAGGAGTTCTGAAAAAAAAACGCGGGGAAAAGCGCGGGAAATTATCTCCCTTTCATTTCCGGTGATGCAACTTCCGGTGATGTAACTTCCGGTGACGTCATATCCGGTGATGCAACTTCCTGTTGTGATTGCGCACGCGATCACTTCCAGTAGCACCCCCTCAAATGCTAACTGAGCTGTCCCCATATACTACTGTGGTTTATCATGGATACCATTTACGCTCTGATTAAACATAAGACTATATATTCAGCGTCATTGCTCATTACACATTAAAATGTAACAGCAAAGACTTGTTGGTTCAGGATAATGTGTCCGAATGTAACTAAATATATACCTTTAGACTTCAACTTCAGTAAGCTAGCATTATCAATATTCAGTTCAGAGTGTGGATTTTGCAAGCAAAAAACGGACATCATCATATCATCGTAATGATTTATCTGATAACAACTTGTTGTGTTTGTAGGTGTAATGAGTGTCAATATAACATGCACAGTGATAAGTTTAGCACAATTTTACATTTCATAGACTAATTTTATATACAAAGGCCAATCTTTGCAATTACAAATGTGCTTATCAAAGATTACCACCCCAAAATAGATAAAAGAGGAGTTTGAAGATACCAAAGGGATAATCAGAATCCGTATATCGAAGAAAATCAGACAACAAAATAGCCAAAAGAATACGTACAAAATGACAAGCAACGATCTACAAAAAAAAATAAAATAATAATCGAGTAACACGAACCCCACTAAACATGGCTTAGGCTACCCATCCACTACATCTATCGCTTGGATATATCAGACCATTGTCTAATACATATATTAACACGACGTTCTTCATTGGCTATATAAATAATACCGTGATAAAACTTCCGACATTATTTAATTCGCACATGCGTATTTATCAACAAATTATAAACATATATGTACAGGACCGTGGTGCATACAAACAAAATAATTCTCGAATTGGTTCTTGACATAAATTTGTTCAGGAACAAATACCTAAAACAACCATCTATCGACTTTGACGTTTATAATTTGTCGTCTTCCTGTGACGTTGTTTACAAGGAATGCTGGTGACATTGACACAGACTTGTTACTGATTTATTTTACTATTTTGTGAGCATTTGACTTCTTTAAGTAGCTCAATTCAAAATGCCATCACATTGGAAAATATCAGTAATTTCATTGGATCACCGTGTGGTTATCCATGTAGGAATAACAACAGTAAACATAATGGTTAGTGGATTTTGTTATTACATGTATTTCCATTACTGACTTCCACTTCAAAATATAAGTTAGTTTTTCCATCCTCGAATCGAAATAATTCATGGAAGCCATAGTTTTGGATAACGTTGTAACATAGGTAACATTATTTTTGTTGCATGTTATCCCTCGATATCGCTCTGGATAAAATACTTACGAAAATAATGTTCCCCATGTTAAAACTGGATACAAACTATGGCTAACATGAATTTGTTCTTAAATCAATTCGCAGATGTCATGTTTTAATAAAATTTACCCTGTAATTATATAACTTTTTTCATAATTTTTTAGCATCGCCTAAAACCACATCATGGAAATTAAAACTGCATCAGTTTTACTATGTATGAAGTAATGAAAAAGGGGAGGACACATACTCTTTCTATCAGGGGTTCCGGCAATAATGACATTTTGGAAAAGGTACATTTGAAATTTTGCAAAATTATTCTTCACTTAAAAGCTACAACTCCAAACTGTATGAAATATGGGGAACTTGGTCGTTATCCTTTAGATATAGACATTAAACTTAGAAATATCTTATACTGGTCGAAATTGATTACTGGGAAGGATATTAAGCTATCTATTATTTCTTACGGGTTATTATATCTATCGCAAAATAATAATTGTCAGTTTTCATGGCTAAATTATGTAGAGAGTATATTAAATGAATGTGGCCTTTCATATGTATGGTTGAACCAGTATTTCATAAGTGAACAATGGCTTAAAAACTCCGTTAAGACTTGTCTCCAAGATCAGTTTTACCAAACTTGGCATGCAAATATTGATACCGGATCGAAAACTTTAAATTATCGCCTTTTTAAAAATAAATTTGAATTCGAAAATTATCTTAATATCCTCGACGATAGGGATATATTTACTGTTTGTCGCTTTAGGCTGAATAACCATAAACTACCTGTTGAATACGGACGATGAAAAGCCATTATTTATTAAAATGTAATTATTTCAGTGAAAAAAGAAAGACTTGTTTAGATAAAAAATACTTTAAAAATTGTAATATTGTGAAATTTGGTAGTTTAATGAATCTGACAAAAAAAAACGAAAATAAACAAACTTTGCACCTTTATAAGATATATCAATGAAAATGTCTGCCCTCCTGAACAATGTAACTCTCTCTCTCTCTCTCATTTTGTAAATATTGTATATAACTGTTTTCTTATTATGTTTTGTATTGTACTTATTGTGTATTATGTATGTATTTAATTTGTTATCTGTATACCAATGTATCAACAAAGGTTACCAGAAATAAAGATGTATAGTAGGTGTGTCAAGAAATAACGAATTAAATTGTTTTAATTAATAAATTTTTCATCTCAAGATTTTCTCTTGGTGATTAATGACAGAAATTATTATCAGTTTTATTTCGTAGAACAAGGTCAACCGTCGTCTACTTGTCTCACATTTAGTCCAATCATAACTAGCTTTGCCAAAAAACAGTCTTTTTATTTAAGCAAAAAACAAACAACCAAACAAAAACACAGAAAAATAAAACAAGATTAGCAACACAGGCACTACCAAAACCTGGGGGGAAATCCAGTTGCTTGCACGCAGCGGAACCAGTTCTTGTTTCTTATTATAAGAGATGTACTATGCTACTCATAGTGAAGTCCTGTTAAAATCTTGTCGGTGATAGAGGAAAGAAGAAAACTATCTAAGATAGAAAAGATCCATCACCCAGTTCGTGAAGACGACCGTAGAATTTTGTTCTACCTCATTTAGTGATCGATACTGACTAATTCATTCTTTATCAAGTCTATTCTACGCTTTCAACTACCAGTTAGATAACTACAATCATGTTTTTGTACTGTCTATGTATTTAGTAATTTGTGTACGTGGTATGTTTGAGTGGATGTTGTCATTTGGTATATGCTTTTAATCGTTTGTTTATACCTGTATTGACCTTGGAGATCGATTTGTCAAGAGGGGATAATTGGGATCCTTATAACCATTAACCATGTAATATTTTCTCCCAAGACAGGACTTTCAATGGCGATTTCGATGGTAAATGTGGTGGTCTATTTTGTATGTAATGATTTGAGGTGAGAGCTGGTTCTTCGTTAGACACGTTGATACTGGTAGAATTGTTGATCATCACTGTTTAAAATTTCTTTGCATAATTTTAAAACGGTATTTAGTTATTCATTCAAGATGGATTGATTATTTGTTCTTTAACCCCAGATGATCACACTTTCCGATCATTTTACTCTTGCTATTATAGTTAAAAAAAAATTGAAAGCATGAAAAATTCAATATGCATGTAGTTTAATTTTGTTTGGACTCTATTCTTCAATTTATATAATCAAACATTTTTGTGGATTATTTTGAAATTCCTACAAAATAATAAGTCAATGACAGTTGCACAAATGTCATTTGAACCATAGTAGTGACAACTTAATATATATATTTAGATATAACTACAATTATTGCCTTGATATGATGTGAACATCGAAAGTTGTCAATCAAAATGTCTGATATAGAAAATACAATGACGGAACCGGACTTAAAATCGGATTTCCAACACACTTCCGGTTGTCAGGGGTTGTAGTCCGGGCGACAACCTATTGCTTCCCTCTATATATGTCTCCCTCGTGAGCAAATTTTCGGTAACACATTCAAATGATCTTATTACTTTTATATAGTAAAATATTATGTAGGGTACAATAATATTCATTGTTTGTCGTACAAACAACAGATACTCAGTTGTTTGTTTAAGTTACATTGTATATACATTTCTATGGATGTGTTACGTGCGTGTACTAAGAGTTAACGTGAGCTAGTCATAAAATTGCATTCTCAGTGTAACGCTCATGAGACTACTTGAAAGAACAATCTTACAACAGGACGGGAGAATATACAAGTGGGACCTTAGAGTATAATTCACCTGCTAAGGTTACACCTATACATGCAGATGAACTTTAACCAATGAAACAACAATTACAGTGAACTGTTTTGCAACATATGATTATTTTGTATATAGAAATGTACAGCAAACGCAACATATAAGGGTCCGTCAAGATACCGGCTTTTGGTGACTATATAGGACGTTAAAATGTATAACTATTCAACAATTTATTAACAATTAATGCATATGAACTCAGTGTATTAATTCTTTGTGGCACGTGCATCTGCATCACTACCATAGATAAGGAATGTGTATACAAACAGTCAAATACTGTTTCTGACACACAAATGACTCCGACATTGCCCAAGTGACACAAATCATATACCTAAGTCTCAAGTATTAACTGTACAAGTTCCTATATTATTTGAGCTTCTAATGCAGGTAGGGTATATTTCATCCCTTAACCAAAAATGTACTACTTTATGAACAAGTTATGAATAAAATTTATAACATTTGTTGGTCTTAAAATATTATGCTATTGCGAAGAAGTTACAGAATCATTACTTAACAAGAAATGATTTATTGACTGATTTATATTATCCAACAGCACCACTCCTAGCGATCTACAGCTAGTGTCAGTTATAAGCCGTCAAATGATCAAGGTGATTTATTTTAGATTTAACTACAACAATAAATCATGAATTACAAATTCATCTTTTACATAAAATTATGAAATAATTTCTAGAAGTTTATACCATTCAACAGTACCACTCCTTGCAATGATCTGCAGATCTATTGCTGAATATCCGCCTGTGGTCAAGGTGAACTATTGTGAAACTGGTAAACTAGAAATTCGCAATTAAATAAAAAAAAAATGCTTTTAAAAGAATTTAACCATTACTTTAATTGTTAAGAAAAATTAATATAACAATAAAAATATTCACTATACCTTTTCCAGCATGTTTTCTCCCAAAACTTGTACACGGGCCAGCTTCCTTTATCCAATTTACTGTTTTGAGCGATGTGGAGTCCTCTGCCGTAAGCCACGGACTACCAACTAAGCAATTCAGCAAGTTTTTATATTTACCGCGCCCATTTGTAATACCTCGGGCTTCATCGAAACCATGATTTGGCTTCCATAGAAACACCAATCAACATCACCTTGCCGCAAAGTTGTCAGCGAGTAAAGTCTACCCTCTATCGCTTGTATGATATCGTGCACATGAATGCACGCACTTTACCAATGGAAACAATAGCAATTTTGTAGGTAAACAACCAAGCAAACTATGTGTGAACTTTAGTTTTATTACCCAACTATTTCTGTGTGTAAAATTTGATGTGCCTTGACCATGACGTCATTCGCTATTCCACAAATATCGACTTTCATTTCATTGGAATGTAACCGGATATTGGATAAAAATGTAAACAAATAGCAGTCGTCTGCTGTCTACGTCTGTCTTCCAGCATGAATATTGAAATAAAATAGAATCTCTGTGGCATTTCCAGCATTACCTGCTTTGATAAAGTGAACCTGGAGTTCGTAGAGAACACGGAATTGAATCAATATCCGAGTACTGCCCATTTGACATTGTCACGAGCTCCCAAACAAGACAAGTTCATTTTAAACGGTATGGAGTTTTGCACATCGTGACAGATGTTTAAATAAGGGCAATGACAAAATTACCGAACTCCGAACAATCTTACAAAGGGAAAGTCAAAACTCATAAGTATATAAACAGACAAAATCAGTCAACAACCGGAAAACTGTGAAAACCGTAATGACCCTGACTTGGTACAGGCATTTCTAAAGAAATGGTGGGTTGAATCAAATTTTAAAGCGCCAAACCTCCCGCTTTCATTGCGACTCAAAGGTTCCGGCTGTCACTATAAAAGTATGTATAACAATACTGGAACACAATAGGTAAAATAGTTGTCAAAGCAGTACCAAATTCAGTGAAGTAAATGTCAAAAACACTTTTACGTCACACATTGATAAACAAAATATTTTGACATTTTTGTTGACTTCCTTATCTTTATACATTTTCACTATATGAAAATGCATCGTTTATTATCATCTCTGCAGAGACGGAATATAGTTCGACAAGATCTTGATATCGGAATATAAACTTTTTAAGAAATCGAATAAGGCGAATCTTTGAATAGCCCTGGTCCAGTAGCCTGTTTCTCAGATGAAGATGACGTTTCAGGAAATCAGAATAATTGCTACTGGCCCTTGCATAGCGAATCAATTGCGAGATGTAAACACCATATGCAGGATAAGCTGGTATATTGCTGCACATATGTTGTCAAATTCGAGGTATAAGTCCAAAAATGATGCGGACGAAGCTGTATATGTGGTCTCATTAACTTCCAACTCTGGAGGATATATCAATGGAAGAAATTAAAGTGTAACGGGAGCTTTTGTATGTGTAAGCTTCCACAATGTGTACTCTAAATATATTTCAGGATGTTCCGGCTTTCCCCCAATTTCACCTCAAAAGTTATCAGAAATACCTTTTGCAAAAGCCCAAGAACTTCCAAAAACGTTACGGTCAAGGCAATTTCTGTTCACATACAATACTCTCGCCGTGGAACGTTCGAGCACTGGCTCTGTATAAAGTGCGTCAATAAATACTAATATTGGAAACACACAATTTTATTCAGTGAAGTACATAGATATCTGAAAAATATAGATGCATATCGCTTACTCTGGCATAAAGCTTAGCCGCGAAAATGAAATAAACAACAACAAAAAATATATGCAACTGGAGGTGACTACGTATACCCTAGCAGTTTAACCTACAGGTAAGTTTTAAACGGAAAAACACCCTATCTCTGAAAATAGTCAATTTTAACAAAGCTTAAGTCTACATTTTATTAATGAAACGAAACGCTGGGAAAACCCGTCAGAAAGCTATGAACGTAGAATTCCACTAATAATACCAAAATTAAGTCTAAATTGTAAAGCCAAAATTCGCCATTTTACACGTGGTAAAACATATAGAGAAAGACAGAAGAATGAGAACAACAGACTGATGCAGTCTTACAGTTCAGAGTATGGTTATTAATCTCAGTGGCTCTCTAAAGGAAAGGCCAAGAGTCGCGCTCGAATACTCTCTTATATGCCGAATATTTGACTAATCAGAAGGAGACAACTCAACATGTTATTAAACCCGTGCAAGTAGTTGATTGATTCGCTTTCATTACTAACTCGTTTTTTTTATTACAATTGACCAAATGGAAAAATCTAGAGTTAAAGGTAAAACACCGACACTAAAATCTAAATATAGATTAGGCACCTTACGAATGTCTAAACCTGTACCGTAAATCTATATAAACCACAGGTAAAGTGCCAAAGGACCAAACTTATTTATAAATACGGATATTTAGATAATTTAAACTCGAATAAGCTCAACAAAAAGTCACCTCCGCTACAAAAGTTATTATTAAGCTAGCCCTGGGAAATATAATTGTTTTATTTGTTTTCTATGCGTTGTTTACAAGCCGTACATTATTTAAGTATATTACACTTTACGTTTTTATTTTCCCTATTTGTCTTTGTTAGCGCAGCCGGTCACTATTTTCGTGTATGGACCGGCCAGGTACCTGCATTATTTTAGATAAAAAGTATAATATAGCAAATAGTTCATGTCACTTCGGGTCATATGGCAGTATATGGACCGGTCCATCACCAAAAATATATTATATGGACCTCAGAAGCTCAGGTCCATATAATATTTTTTTGGTGACGGACCGGTCCATATACTGCCATATGACCCTCAGTGCCATGAACTATTTGTTATATATTCAGTAATGTATCAATGTACAAGATCCTCCAATGATATGTAACTATTGACTGGATAGGAGGGAAACAAAATGTTTGACATCAACGGAGACAACGACTTGTACTTCACCCGACAAAATCTTGCGCTTTCACCTTCATACCCGATATGTTAATACATGTATATTATTATTCTGAAAAACAACGACCGTATTTATGACAACAAGCTAGGTAATTATAAATATAATAACGTTGTTTAATTGGTACATTAATTGTACAGTAACAAATATTTCGTGCATATTCAGAATGAGCACATGTTCAACAATATATACAAATAAACGTTAGAGAAACCGAAGGGGCAATCAAGAATGAACAATCAAGAGAAACTGACAACATTCGGTACACAAGACGAAGGCAAACAAAAGAAAAACCACAACACAATACGTGTTGCACACCACCATACAAATCATACATGATGCATGGAGATTTGAGTAGGGGTCTTCAAGATTTAAGGGACGAAGAAAATACTAAATACGGCACCCAATATGGTCCACGGCCAGACGTTGGGTATATTAACATGAAAATACCTCATCGAGTTGAGAACACGGTGCCAATGCCAGTACCCATCATTAATAATCGTAGATGTCTAAATGATTTTATAATAGTATAGAAATCTAATTAATGATTATACGGTTAGAAGGAACAACATATTAAACAAGAGATTAAACATGTTTTATTGCCTTTAATGAAATATCCATAGAAATAATTTGGATTTTTCAATTTTTTTAGTTTTACTTCCAGTAAACATGTACGGTTCAATCAAGATCTTTCTCTCAGGTATCCTCCATCAAAACTTTTGATTTTTCAACTCTATATACCACCCTACCGCATGACAAATTAAAAACCCGCTTAAAAGAAACAATTCATAAAGCTTTTAGTCATAGAAACTATGGCTCAAAATTTGTTGTGTTAGGCTACAATTCCACATTTTTTTCAAACAAAATTCATAAAGGTAAAACATGCTACTCCGAGGAACAAGTGATCAGTATGCTGGAGTTCCTCATCGATAACATATTTGTTTCCTTTGGAGGGACACTGTTTCAGCAGGTCGTTGCTTCTAGCCGATTTATTTTTATACTCATATGAGTCGGAGTTTCTTCAAAAGCTTGTAAAAGATAAGAAGATTCATGAGGCTAGAGCCTTTAATTTCACATACAGGTATATTGATGACGTTTTATCTATCAATAATTCTAGATTTGCAGAATTTCTTCCATTGATATATCCTCCAGAGCTGGAAGTTAAAGAGACCACCGATACAGCTTCGTCCGCATCATTTTTGGACTTATACCTGGAATTTGACGACAGTGGTCAACTCAGTACTAAAATTTATGATAAGCGGGACGACATAAATTTTCCAAACATGTGCAGCAATATACCAGCTTCTCCTGCATATGGTGTTTACATCTCGCAATTGATTCGCTATGCAAGGGCCAGTAGCAATTATTCTGATTTCCTGAAACGTCATCTTCATCTGAGAAACAGGCTACTGGACCAGGGCTATAAAACGATTCGCCTTATTCGATCTCTTAAAAAGTTTATATTCCGATACCAATATCTTGTCGAAATATATTCCGTCTCTGCAGAAAAAATGATAAGCGATGCATTTTCATATAGTGAAAATGTATAAAGATAAAGAAGTTAACAATGTCAAGGATAATTTTTTTTGTCAATGTGTGACGTAAAAATATTTTTGACATTTACGTCACCGAATATGGTACTGCTTTGACAACTATTTTACCTATTTTGTTCCTGTATTTAAATACTGTTACAGTGACAGCCGGAACCTTTGAACCGTAATGAGAGCGGGAGGTTTGGCGCCTTAAAATCTGATTCAACCCACCATTTCTTTAGAAATGCCTGTACCAAGTCAGGGTCATTACGTTTTCACAGTTTTCCGGTTGTTGACTGATTTTGTCTGTTTATATAATTATGAGTTTTGACTTTCCCTTTGTAAGATTGTTCGGAGTTCGGTAATTTTGTTATTACCCTTATTTGTTAAAATTACTAATCGAAAATCCATGAGACCCCTTAAACCTAGGTATTGTAAACGCGTTTTATTAATTAGATGTTGGTGTATTTGTCACAATTTCCACATTACTTTCTGTAGGTAACCGATCTGTGCCATAATTACCTTTGTCATTAAGGACATTAGCAAGAGCAAAGTCATCAGATTAGATATCAGGTAATGCATATATTTAAGCAGAAATGCTGGTAACAAACAACAGCCAATGATTTGTTATTTCCTGATACCAGGGAATCCGTTGACACTGAGGTTAACTGCATGCATGCTAATTGCCGGAATGTACAAATGTACCATATCCAGAAATGACATTACATTTGCTAATTTGCATATCTAAGATAATTTTTATAACTACATGCATGTTAATTGCCGGAATTGAAAATGGGACTTTGAATTAAGCCAAATTAAATGAGATAAAAAGGAATGACAACCGTGAAATATTCGAGGTTCCTGGAGTGTATGAAAATCCGAGGCTGCAAAACCTTACACTGGCCTTAACAGTCTATGTAAAATGTTATATTTCTAGCTAGTACCATCAATTTCTGGATATGCCGTATAATTCGTTTGTGTTCTTTTTCAGTAAGTACATTTTTGTGTCTTTTCAAGCAGTGATTCAGCTAGCACTCGTCACTTTCGTCATTGATCAACGGATTATATAATTTTTGCTTTGATTGCGTAATCTTTGATCTCACCTGGCTTGAATTACCTGGTTAAAGATAATGATCCCGACAAAGAATTCAATCAACGATAAGATTTTTTTATAGCATGATCTAATATATTGGAACGATTCAACGACCGTGTCATTGGTGCCAACAAAACTTTCTACGAATTGCTGGATCTGCTCCATGATGAAACTACAAAGATTCCCATACAGGTCCGACTCGTTAGTGAGGGAAAATTGAAGAGATGTCAACGCAAAAAAGCAAGAGCAGTTCAAGGTCGCCTCTTCACACTCTGGGACAAATACACAACACAGACCATCACCACAGCGGAACTATTGAAACAGGCCAGCATACTGAATGGTCCGACACCCACACAGTAAACACTACACATACTATCATGAACTCTAGTGCTTTGAATATATATTAAGTGCTTTAAGCTAACGTAGTGCATAGATTTTTCAACAAAAATATGTATATAGTGCTTGACATTTCATCTTTTATATTGTGATGCTAAATGTTTTGATGTATATTTATAAACATGATTATTGTTTCAAAATAATTATGATTAATTAATTTCTTTTGATCTTTATATTATTATTATTTAATTAGGTGATCATGTTCTCTTTGAACTATAATTAAATTATCTAGCTAATGAGATAATTGGATTTTGAGTTAAAAATCATCTGTATATAGTGCTTGGCAATATGAATGACATTTCATCTTTTATATTGTGATGCTTAATGTTTTGATGTATATTTATAAACATGATTATTGTTTCAAAATAATTATGATTAATTGATTTCTTTTGATCTTTATATTATTATTTAATAAGGCAATATGAATGACATTTCATCTTTTATATTGTGATGCTTTATAATGTTTTGATGTATATTTATAAACATGATTATTGTGATGCTTAATTGTATGGTTATAAACATGATTATTTGCAATAAACAATAAAATAAAGTTGCCTTTTTCTTTATCCATATTATAATAATAGGCAATATAATAAACAGACTCAACAAGAAAAGGAAAAAAACAAACAAAAAAAAAACAACAAAAGAAAACATAATTTAATAACTTGACAAAAGAAAGAAGTTTCCAATGTTTGTGTCCGGAAACAATGTCTGATCCGTTCCGGTACGGTACATATTAAAGAATTTCAATTACCTTGCAAATCCGCGTTATTTATCTGGTTTAATTTATGAGACATGCAACATCACCAACATTTATGCTGAGGACATTTGAAATACTAATGTTCTACATAAGGACATGCCAAATTACACTTTATTTATAAAATTCCTTACTTAGTATCGTCTGACACAAAGGGATACGTTCAATATAATTACGATGCTGGTACGAGTTTACAGTGGTACGAGTTTACATTGGTACGAGTTCACTTCCTGTGGTATACGAGTTGACTGTGTTACGAGTTTGCAATGGTACGAGTTGACTATAAAACATGATACTATAGTAAAGCGATGATCCTGCAGCATGTGATATCGGTGCACACCGCTGTTGTAAAGTGGTACGACATTATTTGAATAGCATTTTGAGTACACCTTATTCACAAAGTTTTGCAATCATACCCTAATAATATTTTTCCCTAATCTTTGCTATCATATCCTCATAATATGCTTACCAACTGGAAAATGTTATCAGACGAGCGAGGAAATATTGACACTTGACTATTGAAATATACAGTATTTTCAGCGAGTTCAGTAATTTTGTTATTACCCTTATTCGAGTAAAAAAGTAACTAGGGAGTTCTCGTCTGCTTCATTACAATGAAGGGAAATGACATTAGTTTGGATTACTATTGCTAATTATTACTCTTCATGTAAGAATCTTTCATTATAATTGACATGATATTATCGAAGCATAATTTTACAAAGAATAAATAGCGTCGTTGTACTATGCACTCGCATAGTACTATTGTTGGAGTCATTACTATGCTGATGGGCGGAGCTTAGAACAATGCTACGTCATTTAAATAGGCGGGGTCTAAACGGGATCACCTGAGCGTTTTTAACAGTGTACAATTTACAATGTATTATACGTTTTTCTTTAACGTCGATGCTGTCGTTTGTCAAAGCAATGGCCAGTTCCAGGTTTGGGAATTAAATATTTGACAATTCATTGTTATTGCTGAAATTAAATATTTCTTGAATTTAAATGAATATTATTTGCCAATCTTTATACTATCAATACATTTTAGACAAATTTCATTTTTTTAAATCACGAAAGACATTCAGAGTACTACTAACAATAATATTGTGTTGTCCATGCTATATGCCGAAAAATGTCCCAAGCTTAGAAAGCATAATGCCTTCTAACATGGACCACACAATATTATTGTATAAGTATATATGTTTTATATGAATTATGTTATATAGTGAGCTTATTGGGAAATTTGTTTTATATACATTTCCTACATAAATAAATAAGATACAAAATAACAACTCAAAACAATTTCATGTATTAGTTAAAAGGATTACATAGTTGATGCTTATGACTCTCAGAAGAACAATATAAATAACATAAGGAACATTTATATATACATTACAATAATTATCTAATAAAAACAGAAATATGAAATTCAGTGCGCACAACGCGTTTCTGGAATAACCTTCATCATGTACGATAAAAGGTAAATAATTGAAATGTCTTTGAGAGCACAAAAACCAAAGGGACTAAACAGTATAGGCAAAATACGGTAATGTAATTGATGCCTGATGGATGAGAACCTCCTTAGTTTTAATAGTAATTAAATGATTTAGGAACTGTAAAATTAAAAAATAAATAAATTGATAAACCGTGTCAGTGCCGAAGCACTCGCTACTAAAAAGACGATACCCTCCGGGACTAACAAACAGAGATATCGACTCAGTGATATTAATAAAAACGTAGATATCTAATTCAGTGCGCACGAAGCGTTGCTGGAATAACCTCTTTGAAAGCCATTATCAAATGATTATTTTGTATTCCGTACTTGTGATGAATTAGGATTTCTTTAGAAAGATATAACATAAGAATTAAGATGACGTCAGTAATAGAAGAAAATACGTATTTCTGTAAAATAGAAATGGACCCCAAACAATCGCATGTTGATTGATGTACTGTCTAAATTAAAGTTCGGAAAGAAAATCATATTTCGAGTTCATTGATTATCGTTCCTGATGTGCAGTAACATGACGGAAATATTGTTCTAAATAAGATATATAATATTCGAAAGCAGGGTGTTGACATTTACTGAGCATGATTACCATTGATAATGATACATGTTGTAAGCCTAGACCTGACAGCGTTGTATATTTAATCATAATGATCCATTTTAATAGACAACGGTTGATATCGTCGACATATGAATTATTCTCAAATGTCTCATCGTCCTCAATATACATGAACTATGTGTCGCCTGATATCAAACAAAAACAACCAATCAATCAAATGTACCAAATGATGGGTGCTTATTTCACACGCGGACACTTACAATTAAGAAACTATGAAAGTATAGACATTTTAGATCTATTACAATCTGAAAATACAGCTTGTATAGAAAATATTGATTGATAGTTTAATGTTAAATGCCAAATTTAGCAACATTTCAGATTTATCTTGGCGTGGACTCTTTTATCAAATATATATATACAGTTCACAAGGAATTATGGGTAAAGACATTATTTTTTGTAAATCTGAAAAGTAATATCAACTAATAAAATGATTAATATAAAACAGAAGTATAACAATGTCAACCAAAACGGTAGAAATATAACACGAGTATATATTTTATTATACATTATATCCAATTCATGTACTCATAAAGTCTAAAGCCACACTATTATAAAGGCGACAGGTGGGAAATGAATCTGAAATGGTAAGATTATATCCCTGTGGAATTTGTTAACAGATCAGTTAGAGACTTGTCTGAATTTTTAACGGATATATCAAATGTCTGTAGTCAATTAAGCATATTATTTGTTATAATAAGAATTGAATGGAAACATTCTGGACATTATTCTTCATCTAAAATATAAGGTTATGTGTCGTCCTAGTATAACTTATAGTATACCATATTGTGTCAAAACTACCTTTACCACAGGGAAAATGAATTATGCCAATCAAAAATTCGTTGCAATTTGTTATTGTCTTACAGATCCCAATTATCCTTCCAAAGCTTGAAATCCATAGAAGGAAAGGCACCGTTATTATTTGGGTCATCCATGGCATCCTTCGACTCCTGGTCCTTAATTATGTTACAGTATATACCCGAATGTAGTTAATATCAGTTCCAACAGCGATTAGGTTTGTGCAACTTTAGATTAGATATAAAATAAATGTTTTGACATTTGTTATTTTCAACTGCTGTGTTACTCACAACGTGAATGGCCGCAACGACAGGAGACATTTTTTACAAAAACAAAAACAAAGCAAAGAGCAAACAGTACGGTTTCAACGACCGGTGACCGCAGACAAGTTAGTACATACTAGGAGCATACACATTCCTAATAAAAATACAAATGTATGAAAAACGCTTAATGGTGGAGTAATTTACCACGCTTCTAGGAGAGCATGTTGAAAGGACTATAGTTGAACTCATTGAAATATGTTCATTTGTGCATCCAGGAAGTGCAAACATCATTGCTAAATTAGGAATGACCAATCCCGAAACACATACGTATTGGATATATATATTTTCCGTATTTGTACTCATGTGAAGTCATTGGCGCTATGCACCTCGGTCTTCAGCTGAAAAAGAGTGAGTGTGTGAGTGTTGTTTAACGCCAATTCAGCAATTTTGCAGCTATATCATGGCGAGAACAAGTTAATATTCAATGAGATGAGATCCGCTTTGTACTAGACTAACACGCTGCGTTGGATTTTTATAGTGCTAGCTCACTGAAACAACAGTCCGCGGGTAGACATATCGCTCCACTCCGACACATTATTCTGACTTCGAGCCAACCATTGTTTGTCCTTTCCCCTTAATGATGCGTGCTTAGCGGAGGAGCAACAAGTACCAATGTCATAATCTTTGGTTTGACCCAACAGGGGCTCGAACCCACAATCTACAGCACTCGAGGCGAGAACGCCAACCATTATGCCACCGATGCGGTCCTGCTGAAAAAGAAACCCATTATATCCTAAAATAATGTGTCTCTGGATTGGCTATTCCTGATTTACTCTTTGCTCTTTGAAGTACGACATCAATATAATTTCATGTTTCGGTAAAAACACGAATTGACGGATATGAAAAGGATACAATTATTTTATTGTAATATCATATTAGTTAATGAATTATCTATGAATATGACAGTTGATTTTAAATTCGTTTTTTCCTATAAAATTCTGATGCGTGTTTGCTTTTCTCAAATATTTCAACGATTTCATACCATCTATGTTCATGTTAAATACTAAATATAACCAATTTGTCTCCCTTGCATTAAAATGCTTCAAATCTTCCAGTTAACAAAATGTCCACTCAATTTCCATCTCATTTTATATCAGATAATGTAGCCGGGTTTATTTGATTGCCTATATATTAGACAATACATGTATATATCGTTCAGGATGCGAATGTACAAACTTATGAAATTACAATAAATATACATAATCTACACGATCAAAAACATGGTAAACAATATGTCGTAGCGAAGATAGCAGTTCTTGTAAGCCTAACTAAGAGGCTGTCACACTGATTACTATTATTATTATACCTCAGTTATAATTTTCTATATAAAAATCAACTCGATAGTTTTACTATTTTTTCAGGCTGATGTCGAGAAGTTTACTTCACCGGTCAATAGTTTCCAACTATTTGACCGACACTTGCAAGCTTCAAAAGTACGTGATTTAAAACTTTTATGTCTGAGTCAATTGCGCGATTTAAAAGATCGGATAATCAAAGTCGGAATTTAAATTGAAAAATAATATCGGTGAAGGAATGAAAATGTTCCGGAAATTCCTGACTTTTTGTCTGATGACTTTGTTTTGGCAAATGTATTGAATGATATATCAAAATTTGAAACAGGTCAAATTTCAGTTCAAAATAATTCAGACTGTGGCTGTTACAAATACTCCAAATTGAAATACATTTAGAATTCCAGGAATTCAATCTACTTCTGGATTAACAATTAGCAGTATTACTAATTGCACAGTGAACTTTAACTTTCATCAATAATTTATCGTTTTAAGATTTATCTTCTTGATGTTCAAAAATGTTTATTCTATTTGCGGTTAATATTATTGTTATAACCAGTACTTGTCTTTTTTACTGCCACATCAATTATTTTACCTTCAGCCATCATTTTGCATCTGACGTCTCTTTCGGTATAATAAAACACTTGTTGACTAGATATTCGGGGAATAGTTGGTATCGAGGGGTCAATAAACTTACTATTCCCCTCATACCCAGTCAATAAGTATAAATTGACCAATATTGCCTTCTTTCTACTATTACGCATTTAAAGGGATATTGTCTACCAGCTGCGTAATTTTTTCATACCCAAAATTATTGTCGATTTCCGTACTGACCTTCATAAAATGAAGATTAAACACCGAATTATTGATGAATACGCTCCGAAACGTTGTTTTTTCGACTAAAAAAGCTGACCATCGTTACCGGAAGCTAATTAATTATGCACTGACCTGGGCGAGGCCAACTCTATTTATTTATCTATTTTTATGTCAGTAGCCCGGATGCTGCAGCATGGATATTGAGGCAAGTTTCTATAAAAGTTGAGGAAAAAAGCTATTTGCGAACCGATTGTATCTAGAATAAATAATTTCTGTATCAGGAATAAATTTTCTTTGATGAAAACTACATGCCTTAACAGATTCAGACGATATTTCCACGATAACCATTGAAAACATGCCAGGAGGCACCCCATGGGGACAAGCTCAACTACGTATTTTCAATCGGAAATTTTTGCCGGCGTTAAAAATAACTAAATTAGTTTTTTTCTTCTTATAAGTTATGAAGTTGTTCCCCGAGATTTTGATACACGTGTTAAATTAATTTATTTTAGCCAGTTTTACCGACAATATGAAAACAGAGACATACATGTAGAACACAGTGAAATACATGTCTGATGAAAACGAATGACGTAGCCAGTGTTGTTTTATTTGTTAATTGACTGGAATGTTTCAGAGAAATTTGGGCTGGATTAGAAACAAAAGAGACCTTCCTTCTAGTTCCACAAGACAGTTGCTGCAAAATAATATAGGACTGACCATTTACCTTGAAGGGGCTATGTCACGTTTTTTCGCCGTAGAAATGTTTTTTTCAGACGCCACAGAAATCATATTTTCTTATTTTCCGGCGAAGTGCCAATCTAATTAAAACAAGATGAACTGTGATCTAATGCTCACTTATGATACCCCTCCCATGAAGCTTGTGACCAAATACCAGATTTCTGCCATCAATAGTTGTTGAGAAAAATGTGCATATATGTTCAATGTGGATAAAAACCAACTAAGTCGGCAAACAGGAAGTAGGAATCTGATGGTTCCAAACACGCTTCCCACGATATGGCATACCTATGTGAAGCTTGTGACCAAATATCAGATTTCTGCCATCAATAGTTGCTGAGAAAAATGTGACGAAAAATATTTTGGAAGGACGGACGGACAGAGGTAAAACAGTATACCCCCCCTCCCCCTTCGGGGAGCGGGGGTATAATTAGATCTAAAATAGGGAGCAAGTGCGTAGATCTAATTTTAATTAGATTGGCGAAGTGCTGGAATAATTTTTTTTTCTTCAAAATTTTGTATACAATTGTACTGTGAAAATGGCAAGTATATGATTATACTGTGAAAATGTCAAGTCGGAATATATTTTTTTCTCCTGTCCAGCCAAATTTTTTTCTTCCAGATTCAGAATCAAAATAATTTTTTAGGAAAAAAAACATAAAATTAAAATTGAATAGCTTGAGGGGTAAATTGATAAAAAAAAATTGCAAGACCAAAATGGTTCTCCCATATACCAACAAAAAAACGAAATAAAACTGTGGTCATAAGAAAGTCCCACGAGAAAATCTTTCCTTCCAAAATAAGTCTTTTTTATTTCTATAAACTGAATTTGTGCAAACTATTTCACTTATAATGAATTATATTTCTTTTTTTAAATAGAGCTCATTTTTCTAGATGAATGTATAACCATCTGTCTTTACTCTGTTTTTATTAAAATAAAATCTCTTGTCTTTATTACAGGACTTTGATCGGATTGTCCTTGATGAGGCAGTGTTGGGGGTTGCTAGAATGTTTCGAGAGGAACTTGTAGTAATGCCCCATGACGAGGATTACAACAGATCCAATAGGTATGGAGCCTACCGCCAGTATACCATTGGGGCACATGGCCGACTTGGAGCTGGGGTCAGACGTGTGATCCCAAGCTGTTGTTCTTGGAAAATTAGGGACAAGTATCCTGATCTATATGGACAATACAAGGGTTTCATTCCTAGACGATTTAATTAAAACTTGTTCATGAAATATTTTGTATTTTATCCCATATACCCTAATGATAAAGTTTACCACTTGCTTCCCTATGGTCGGTGGTTGTCCGGGTACTCTGGCTTCCTCCACCACTAAAACTGGTCGCCATGATATAGCTGAAATATTGCTGAAAGTGGCGTTAAAACACCAAAAATAAAAAATAAAGCAACCCTAATGAGTTGTTAATTTCACAAGTTGGTCAGTTGGAATTGTAAATTTAATTTGAAAGTTTTGCCATCTTATTATTATTTTTTGTTCTATCAGCACTGACAACTTCTTCTAAAATGGACTGACAGTCTTTTATATAATTCAAAACCAAACTTGGCAGAGATGTTTTCTATGAGGTCCTACACAAGAGTTGTTACTTTTGTGCAGATTCGTAAAAAAACATGGCCACCATGTGACTTTGAAAATTCTGATTGGTCGATTTTCAAGAAACTTCTTCTCAAGAACCGCTAAAGGGATTGAATTGAAATCTGGTATATATGTTCCTATGAATGTCTTTAACATGTGTTGATACTGTTTGCGCCATTTGAAAATCCAAAATGGCCACCAGCGGAGGTCAAAGTTTACATTGAAACCCTATGGGAAACAACATGTTCATCTTCTTCTTGAGAACAGCCGAACAGAATTTAACCAAACTTGGCAGAGATGTTTCTTGTGAGGTCCTACAAAGTTGTCCTGGTTTGTACGAACTAGACCAACACACTGAGTGTTATCATTATTGTGCATTGGACAATTTGTCATGCCCATTATCCTGACTTGGGTACTTTTCTGCTCTAAATGTGCAGAACTTCTGTTAGACCAGGAAAAACAAAGAGTGACAATCTAAATTTATTTTATGCGACAATATAGTCAATTATTTTGTCTTGGTCTTCAAATCTGGATTTCTGAGATGTAACAATATTATCCCGAGTTGGAGGTTGTGGAATTGGTGCAAGATGGACCGAGATTCTTCTGGGATCATCTACTTCCAACTGCACACGTTAATTCATTCCTTCATTATCTTGCAGTCTCATACAAATGATGACCCTTAATAGTCTTGGAACAAAGGAATATGACTTGTCAGCTTTAACAGGCTGCACAGACCATCTAGCTGTCTTTTTGTTGTAACTTCTCTGCCACCTGAAGTAGAAAAATACATACAATGTAATTCACAAGAATAAAACAATAGAATTGAGATTATGATCTATGGAGCCCTAACTTTCAATTCAAGATGAATATCTCGAATGTATAGTGAATGAGCAACTAAACATATCATTACAAGTCCACTTTATGAAGGATTTGAGTGATTTGTAGACAGATTTTAGGTTGTGGTCATCCCTCAAGAAGTTCTACGGCAGGCATCACGAGCTGGTCAATGGTTACAGGGTGTCTGTTACCCAAATCAGAACTGATCTTCATTTGTTGTTGATGTCTTTCCCTTCATCGGATGGGACTTCTACTGGACTTGACCATGGACAACGCAGCGGGTTTGCGACTTTCGATTGACCCTTCTGAAGCCTACGATCAAATATCAGATTGCTGTCATAAATAATTACTGAGAAAAATGTTATGAACATCTTGGAACGAACGGACGGACAGAGGTAAAACAGTATACCCCCTCCTTCCAGTGGAGCGGGGGTATAATAAAGCTCCTATGACATATGATCATGCATGGTTCTGTTATTAGGACAAAATTTCAAGTATGTAAGTTACATATGAAATTAACATGACAAACCTTAGAGTGAAGTTGAGGCTAGGTTCAAAATCTCCATCGTCAGAATCATCACCAACATCACTGCCCTCTTCAGTAATATCTATTGAGAGACTGTAAGAATAAAAAATAATTGTTTATTACAGTGTATGTGTATAATATCGAAACAAATTTTGTTATATGGTTCTGATGTGCAGCTGTATAACGAAAAAGCTTTTCAAAATGATATTAAATCTATATACATGTATCCAGCACACATCTACACAACCCAATATAAAGAGACAAAATTACATCATTGTTCCAGGAAAACATTTGGTGCGCCAAGTAAGTAGCTAAGGAGGACTGGCCATTTCAGCTTGTGGATTGATGAACATGTAACGATGACGCAGAAGCCAACATGATCCCTATATAATATAGCTACTAGTAGTATCACTATGCAAGCCACAATAATTAATAGGAAACTGTTATACAAGTGACTGTGTTGAACAATATTGACAATGTTACCTTTAAACATAATGTAGAATATGTCTAATCTTTAACAAAATGAACATACTCAAATAGGTTCACAAATGAACTCGATTTCTCCAGTTTCATCCGTTTCGTTGAAATGTGATGACTGCTCATTTCTTCTACTCTAGAAATACCTTGGTCAGAATATCTAAATCAAAAGTACAAATATCAATCACTACAAAATCACATTTGTCTGAAATTACCAGTTTTTGTAGTAATTTGTCTAAAAAATTAAGATAATTTTACAAAAACATGCATGATTTTAACACAGACATGGGCCATCGGTCTATTGTTAAATTCACACACTGTGAAACATGCAAATTGCTATGGATCTTCACATTATTTCTTAAAAATCTTATTTATAAATCATACTTACAAGATCCAAACTAAACAAGGGCAAAGCGTGGCGTATCCCCTCGCCTAAAAATTTGACCCGGTGACCTTGACCTTTGACTTTGAAAATAAATAGGGTTCCAGATTCTCTTAAGGACTAAGTATGTACCAAGTTTGGTTAAAATCCATTGAAGGATGTTGATTCTAGAGTGTTCACAAGGATGTTACGCGGTAACATTTTGACCCGGTTATCTTGACCTTTGACCTATGAGGCTATGACCTTGAAAATCAATAGGGTTTCGGTTATCTTAAGGACTAAGTATGTACCAAGTTTTGTCAAAAATCCATTGAAGGATGTTGATTCTAGTGAGCCTGTGACCTTGATCTTTGACATACGACCTTGAAAATCAATAGGGTTCTAGATTCTCTTAAGGGCTAAGTATGTACATTTACCAAGTTTGGTCAAAATCCATTGAAGGATGTTATGCAGTAAAAATTTGACCCTGTGACCTTGACCTTTGACCTTGAAAATCAATAGGGTTTCAAATTCTCTTAAGGACTAAGTATGTACCAAGTTTGGTCAAAATCCATTGAAGGATGTTGATTCTAGAGTGTTCACAAGGATGTGACGGACGGACGGACGGTAGCGTTACTATATCCCTTCGCAACTTCGTTGGCGAGGGGATAAAAAGCAGTTCAAATGACAATTCTTTAAATAGAAAGCCTTTATATGAAAAATACATATTGATTTCCCTCTATCATATCTATGTTGATAATTCTAAGATAGTAAAGTATAATTTTGGCTCCCTGAACTAAAAATTATGTCCAAAATTGTTGAAATGTAGTAAAAAACTAGTTAATGTAATGTTTTTAGAATAGTCAAGAAATAAACTTGGTTTGCATAAGGAAATTGAAAACAATTTTCATTTAGTCATAGTCTAAAATATGCAGTTCAGGACATTTCAGTAAAATTTTATAGTCACATATATAGAAAAGTTTCTGAAACTTGCAAATTTCTATGGATCTTCATATTATTTTTTAAAAACCTTGTTTATGTATCATACTTACAGGATCCAAACTAAAAATGCTACTGAAATGACACTTATTTAAATGGAAAGCTTTTTATATAAAAGATACATACTGATTTTCCACTATGGTGATGATTCACAGACAGGAAGATATAATTTTGGCTCCCATAACAAAGTTTTATGTTCAAACTTGTTGAAAAGTACTTTTAACCTTATTTATGTAATGTATTTCCAGTACCCAAGATATAAACTTGTTTGCATAAAGGAATTGAAAATGATTTTCATTTAGCCATGGTCTAAAATATGCATTTTAGGACATTTCTAAAATTTTCAGTAAAATTTTGTAGTCGTATATAAAAAAAGTTCTGAAAATTTCAATGGATATTCATATCATTTCTTCAAAACCTTGTTTATAATTATATATTATACTTACAGGATCCAAACTAAAAGTGCAATTGAAATGAAGCTTCTTTAAATAGAAAGCTTTTATTTGAAAAATACATACTGATTTTCCATTATAGTGATAATTCGCAGAAAGTAAGGTATATACTTTTGGTTCCCAAAACTAAGATTCATGTCCAAGTTGTTGAAATTTGATAAAATTAAAAGCCTAATTATATGTTGCATATCAAAGAAATAAATTTGCTTGAATAAAAAGAACTTTATAGGGCTTTCATTATGCCATGTATAGTTTTAATTCTTGCATTAAAAATGAATTGATTCGATATTTTTTTTTAAATTGATAATAATAAACTGCATTGCCATTGATATCATTTTTGCACTCCCATTTCCCCTTTGCTGGCCTCTTAAAATTTGTGTTTGTTTACCTCGCAAATACGGCCGTTTTATGCTACTCATTGACAATAATTTGCTGTTGCCAGGTGCAAAATTACATATATTGATTAATATCTACCGAAAATGATCATAGGCATCATCATAACTTCATAAAATATGAAAAACGATTGAGAAAAGACGGCAACATGCTCGGCTTACCTATCAACAATAATCAAGCACTTCCTCGAGTTCGCTTCATCCAACGGCAACGGTCCAACTGATCCCATATATCCTGCATTTGTTCCATTTGGAAGATACTTCACTTCTATTCCTCTTTATCTCTGAATCCGTCAAAGTCCGCTTTCTTCCACGCGTTGACAGTTTCTCTTTTGCCCAAGAACCACATGTTATTTATTGTTTCTAAACAGTGCGCATGCTCAAGACGTGTTCCCATAGAAGGCCATATGAATAGATTTGAATATTGTCATCCAGACAATAATTCTGATAACGATAGTTTTGGGTCTTTTTTGTCAAAAAATCGTATCTTTTGCAACATAACTCGGTGTTAATCTTCCTTTTATGAAAGTCAGTACGGAAATCGACAATGATTTTGGGTATGAAAAAATTACGCAGCTGGTAAACAATATCCCTTTAATGATTCACGATCCTCGTATATTATTAAACATGCACAAGTTGACAGTTTTCATTTACGTTGTGGCAGCACATCGGTAGAAAATACTTTACGAGTTCTTGAACTTTCATGACTTTCCGAATTGTGTAATATTATACCAAGTGCAATATATTTCTGAGTATGAACTATATAAATAAATAAATATAAATTGACATGAAATCCTCCCACACATTACAATTTAATCTAAGGTAATTATTTCCTAAATTAGATGATGACATTGTTCTGTAAATGTAGGATGGTAAGAAGAGTTTGAAGATACCAAAGGGGTAATCAGAATCCGTATATCGAAGAAGAACAGACAACACAATGGCCAAAAGAAAACGTACAAAAGGAAAACAACGATATACAAAACATACATATAAAACTAGAGATCGAGTAACACGAACCCCACTAAAAACCGGGGGTGAACTCAGGTGCTCCGGAAGGGTGAGCAGTTATTTAGATTATGTATGATTCTTACATTGACCGATTGTTGTTTAACGTCCACTGGTCAGCAGTATTTCTGTTATATTTATGACAACAGGTTAATAAACATTCAATAAAGTAAGTAACAACGTCAATATGTTATGGGGTAGTGGATGGATGCTTTTAATGCCAAATATGAATTGCTGAAACAATGCATAGGCTAAGCCATTTTTGCTGTGCATCGGAATACCAACGACAACTCTAATAAACGATTATACAATGGTTTTGTTGCAAGTTGTCTTTCACGTGTAAGATGTTTTGTACTTTACATACAAAATTCCAGCACTGATATGTATTATGTCCCCTAGGAGGTTTCAGTATTTCTGTCGTCCTCCAGAGCCAGCGGAGGCACCTTTCAGAGGAGTCGCACAACAGAGATAAAACTAGATATTAATTATATATCTTAGTGCTGCATCTAGATGTCATTGTTTGTAGGCTTAGTGCAAACTCTTTTAGTAGGGATGGAACAACAATTCACAGAACACATTACGCATATCACATAAGCACATTCCAGGTCGACCCTTTACACACATGATTTAAACTCTTTCTCAACTTTAATGTAGTTCAAATAATGTTCATTCGACCATGAACAACAATCGATCATGTTCGTTTTAAATGGAAACAATGCTTTCAGTGGAAGGCATGAGATATCAAAGTTATATGATGGAACACACTATTGTTGTTCTTGTTGTAAGATGTCAAAATTATATGAAAATAATTAAGTAGTTTTGATTGTGTTTTATTATATGTATATCAACTAACGTGTTGCCAATCATGCAATATTATATATAAACTTTGATGAGATTGCATGGTGTCTTTACACCATACATACACTACAGTAGAGTTAGAGACATAGCGTGATAAATCACTGTGATAGACGTATCATAGGGATAGCAGTTGAAAATTTATGCTATATGAAATAATTCAACTTGGTCTTCCTAGTGGTAGTATGTAACAGTAGAAGTGGCATACACTTTACAAATATTATCTTTTTTTACACTAATTTAAACATTGAAAAAATATGCAGTTGTTTTGGCGGGAAAACCATTATTACCGATATCTGAAAAATAGGACATCTTTTGTTTCATAGTTCTGATAGAAAAAAAAATATGTACATCGACCCTTTTTTCCTATTATGCTTTCCTTTCAATATATTTCCAATAAATAACAAAATGAAGTTGGATATTCAATGCGTTTTTGGAAGGTTGAAGTCTAAAATTACCTAAATTGAGTGCAATTTTCCTTTTCGCCTGCTTTTAGACAACAGACATCGTCAATTGTACACCTTTTCCCCCAAGATTTTCTTACTTATGCTATTTAAAGCATGTTCTTTTTACTTTAGAAACATTCAAGACGTAATAAATAGAGAATATACCATAATACGAACAGTTCCGATCACTTAATTGTCAGAAATCACTGCTTTTTGGCCCTTAAATACGATTTTTATTCATTGAAAATCGCCATTTTCCTCCATTTTTCGTGTATATTTTTTAATTCTATTTCAGTTTAAGTATCAACCTTAAAAGCATTTGCATGATTAGAAATTAAAAAAAAGGAACACATAATTCCATGTTCTATTCAAAACACTGCTACATAGTACCAATTTTATGCTGAAGAAATGTGGTTTTCCTCACAAAATTCCCAATTTAAACCTGAAATATCTGTTCATTTTTACAACAACAAAAATGCATATGAGATACATACTTCTGTACTATTTTTGAACATAATTTGAACAATTATGAATAACAAAAACAAGAAAATTTCATTTTTTTTTCAATTTAAATTCCTTCAAACTGTACAAATATTCATCATATTAAATAATTATCCATAATCATTCCTCCGTTGGATTTTGGTTACGGGCAGACCTCTGAAAAGCAGACATATGTTCATCTTGTTTGTGCAGCACAAGCTGCTTCTGTTGCTCCTTTTGGATATTTAAAGTATCATCTATGTCTGTGAGGACACTGTTTGTGTGATTAACAATCTTCAGTAAATTTGGAATCAAAGTCTCACAAGATAACTTTTTCCATTCTTTGGAGAAGAAAAACAACTTATGGTCAATATCTGGCGGAGACATAACCCATTTAAAATAAGTAGCACTGTCTTGATCGTTCAACTGGAAAAATATTTATTTAGATTTCTATCCATTTTTCCTGATCCAACGGTTAGATTTTTTTCATATTCCTTCAGGGCTTTGTTTGCCATATCACCCATATTAGCCAACACATGGAGATGACAGAAATATTGGTGTATTTGAGAGTCCCTCATTTTCCGACAAATTACACCAGTTGGTATCACACTCTTCAAGAAGAAAAGTTCTCAATTTAGTTAAATCGTCGAGAAATATTTTGTTGACAATATGTTGATCGGATATTAAATTCTTAACACTAATCATAAAATTGGCGTGAATTTGACCTTTATTTTTCTCCGTAGAATTAGACGACATTACATCAGACAAGTCATTAAAAACTTGTTTCAATGTGTCAACTTGAGTTTGTGTATCACGACGAATGGTTTTAGATATAAATAATGATAGGTTTTGACCAGGAGTTGAAATTTGAAATCCTAGGAAATGTTTTTGAGCATCAGTAGTACCATCAAAATGTAAAGTATTTAATCCATGACTTAGCATTATTTCTCCGACCTGTAGTGTTGCCAATAAATTTGATTCTAGAATCATTCTTCTACTTGATGATTCACTTGGAACTTTAACACCTTCGATTCCTACTAAATGTTGAAGTACAGTTTGTATTGTCTGACCAATGTGTTTCACCCCAACTCCAAATGAATGTAGATCTTGAACAACCTGACGGACGGACGGAAGATATTCTCCGTCGGAAAAAGTTTCAACTGACATTGTGTCTTCAATGAGTTCATTAACTTGCGCTATTAGATTGTCTATATTTCTGTCTTTTCCCGACAAATCTCTCTGTAGTTGTAAAATTACTTGTTTTTGATTCTGATTGATTTCCCGATATTCAGAGTATTGTTTTTGAAAGTATGCCATGCTTTTATTTGCTTTACGTTTTTCTGATTCAACTCTTTCCAGTTTTTGTGTGTCTAGTGTCAGCTTCTTTATTGTACTTTTTGTTCACTAATGACTTTTTTATGATGGCTCTCCCGTTTTTGATACTTTCTAAATTCGTGATAGTTATACCGCTGCAATATTTGATAAAAAAATGCACTTTGGGTTTTATATTTCTTCTGAATTTGACTAGTTTAGAATTTAATGTCAGAATAGTGTGTTTTTGTTGACAGCATTCATCAACAAGTTCATCAATTTCACCCTGAAGATCGTAAATTTCGTCAAGAGCCAGTTCATACTGTATGTTTGTCTGTCTGTCTGTCTGTCTGTCTGTCTGTCTGTCTGTCTGTCTCTCTCTCTCTCAATATTTGTATATCGCCCGTCCCAGAGGGTGTGCCGGAGGTAGAATAGGCACCAGGTTTGTCCGCCCTAGTCCTCTAAAACGGGTCAACCCCGCGGGAATCCCGTGGTATTGAAATGGGACCGAGAGCTTCTTCGGCTTGAAGGGGCGTCCGTCGGTTGTGCGGGATGTATAAATTCACAACCAACCCGTCCTTCGGATGAGACGTAAATAAAACCGAGGTCTCGTGTTGAGAGATTGCCACTCTCTTCGCACGTTAAAGAACCCAATGTAACAGCTCACTATGAGCATTATGCTCATGATGAGTGGTCCATAGGATACCTGTTGCACTGGCTAAATTATCCGTCCCTACCCATCACCTTTCCTTGTTTCGAGTCCCGTGGCGTTTAAATTCTTAAATGTTTTCGTCCTGAATATAGCTGAAAAATTGCTCGCTGGACGTTAATCACCAATCAATCAATCAATCAATCAACTAATAATATCGTAATCTACGGGATCTCCTCTTTAATTTAACCTATCCTTGGCTGTCACTACTACCTGGTCACTCATCCCGGTTTTATAACTTTTCAAAGTAACATGAAAATCACGGCAACGTCGGCGGTCCAAAATGACGTCATTTTGGAGATATTTTGAATGTATACTCGTTTAGAATTAAAACCAAACAAATATATTTATTATAATTATGATATTTTTGGTACCATAACAATCGTTAGATTCTACTTTACCAATTGATACCAGATTTTACTTGGTACCTATCGTGGAAATGTAGAAATCACTATAAATAACAGCAGCCTGAAATTGAAAAATATGGCTAGGGAATTTTTCTATTGACTGCTATCCCTACATATCACTCTTCTTAGTGATACTGATATATCTGTTTAATCTATTTATTTATGTTCTTGTGCATTTTGGGTGATAGCAGGTAACACCCTAAATACAAAAGAAATTTTATAGATATATTAAACAGAACAAAAGATATATCAGTATCACTAAGATGAGTGATACGTCTATCACAGTGATTTATCATGGTATGTCTCTGGCTGTACTGTACTTAGTAGAGACTCTGTCTCCTTTTGACTGATCCAAATATCTATATATAATTGAATGGAAGATATTTGCCATTCTATCGGAAGCGCGTTCAAAGAAAAATTTACTAACGTATTTAGGACCATTAGTTTTAATGAACATTGTATATGAAAATATAAATCCAGTTGCAGTACTGAAGTCTACATAGATCGACTTTGACGACTGTCATGATAAAACAGGAACAGACGACTAATTATAGATAATACCGTTCGCCATGTATGTTGAAAAAAATCATCATTTTATTTTTATACATACATTTTATTTGTGGACAAATCAAATATGTTTTCAAACTCATCTGAGCTTTCTGAGAAAAATCTCGATAAAACCAGTGAGTAATTTTCCGAGAGTAACCAATGACTACTCCTAACGTGTTGTTGATCATTATCAGCTGATGCATGGTCATTTTGTACTTGCAATAAATTAGGAAGAAAGGATATGGATGTAAATGAACATGATATATTGTCCAGCACTTATACTTAGACACAAATTAAAGTAAAGGAACAGCGCTTGTATTGCTGGTATACTGTTCACGGTCACAGCGGGGTCTTCAAAAATGAGAATAATTCGCACCCTAAAATGAGTGTGAAACGGCCTTAGTTGAGCGGTTCTCTTTATTCCCGTCGAGAAACGCTACATATGGACATCCTTGTTGTACTGATGTTACTTGGTTTCTCTAAACACGTGACACTCATTTACGCCCGGAGGTTTGTCCCTGATAAACAGTCCCCTTGGGATGATAACTTATATAACTGAAAATAAATATTATTTTCTATTCACAATATGGCAATATAATGTTTTCATAAGGTTTATTACTTCAGAGATATACCTTCAATTTTACTTGTATCGTGACAACACAATGTACGTATCATATTATTAACACTCTGGGGTGTGCTTCACGGATTTTAGCCTACTTTTCTGCAATGTATTAGACAATTTGATATATCTGATCATGACAAATTTATTTTTTAGCTTAAACATATTTTTATTTGCTAAATATAACAAATAGGGATCGGATACAAGTTTTTCCAACTTACGAAGTCTTCTCCCAAATACAATGATTTACAATATGGATTAGCATGCGCAATGAAATGATATAATATGTATATAATAGCATAGAGTTAAATATACAAAGAATGATTATATACAAAAACAATACACGAAAAAAAAGAAAAAAGAAAAAAGAAGAGAATAAATACTTTTGGAGATGTGTGTTGATTCTTTAGATCATTTAGACAATTGCAAATCTTTTGGAGTTTTTAATATATTTAAAAGCATGTTTAAAAATAGTTATATTTTCTTGATATGTTAGGAGATGACCAATATGACTATATATTCCAATAAAATTGATAACAGAGAGATATAATTGCAGCTATTAAGATCGCCGAGCCGCAATTTATTTTTTGATATTAGAAATGTAATGGCGATTCTCACTGCGTTGCATAATAGTTCAATCTCGTCCTTAATTTAAGACTCGCGAGTTTGTATTCATCTGCAATGCATTATATAATGAGAGCATATAATACAAACGCTTAAAAGACATTTAATAGATAGTAATATTATAGGATTTGATATATTTGTACTTCACACGATAACATAGTACTGTGTGATCCTTCGTATCTTTTCATATTACTTAGCATATATACATTTATTCATCAATTATAATTCTTTCGTGAGTGGGTGATTGTTGTTTAGCGCAAACTGAACAATTTTTCAGCTATATCATGGCGAGAACAATTAATTTCAATGAAATGATGATGAGATCGCTTTGTACTAGACCAACACGCTGAGTTGGATTTTTATAGTGCTAGCTTGGTGAAACAACAGTCCACCTATAGGGGTGAGAAAAGTTCGATGACTCCGTGTTCTCTGGGTTTCTTCAATAAAATTGGTTGCTATGATATACATTGGAACTGAAGTATTATAAGTAGAGTTCAACACATTATTTCAATTTCAGATAACACCTGATTCATACGAATGCAAATCATTGTGTGTGCTGTTTCACGCCAAGACTTGGATGCCATGGTGATCTTTTTATGTTCAATGATTTAAGGTGAGAGGTGGTTGTTCATGTTTATATTGGTGGAATTATTACCACCCCTTATTTTTGATTATACAAGTTTATAGAATGATAAAATAAATGATATTAATGTTTATGATCTATATTTATCATGTAAACAGATATTCGTGTCTAGACAACTTATCATTCATTGAATATACAATTGTTTGACGTTTCCTTTCATAAGAATATAAAGGAAAGTCACAAATGTCCGCGATAACGTGATAATAAACGAGCAAATAAACCGATATAATAGGTATAATTATCTAATTAGACTTCTCTTCTTCAAATAAAATGTAAGGATAGGTTATTCAATACCTGGTCATAGCATATGAAAAAGAATGCCTCGAGGCGAAGCCATGGTGCATTCTTTTTCATATACTAATGACCAGGTATTGTATAATCAATTTAGCCCATTATTTCTTTGTCGAGTGTCATGATTACAAAATTATTACTAATTTAGGCAGTCTAAGCCAGATTAGTTTGAATTAGTATCAGCTTAAAAGCATTTCCTTCAACTACAACATATGTACTGTATAAGATGCCTGTGTTTTAACAAAAAGGTATATGTGTAGCCAGGTTTTATAATGTTTGACAATAACATTAACATATGTAAATTAAGTAATCATGATAACATTAAATATTGATTAAAGAAATTATAAGTAATTAAGATTTTTTTCTAATAAAAATAAATAAATAAAAAATACTATTTTTTCTATCATGTTCAATTATTGTCCCTGAATTTGGTGAGCTTCAACTCGCTCACTTCTTTCCTAATAAAATTAATGTCAGTTTATCATTTACCTCACCCACAAAGATTTTCTGCTAAGTTTTTTTCTATTGTAATCAGTTGTTGTCCCTGGGTTTAGTGAATAAAAGTCAGATTTTAATGTCCATCACCACCCTCCCCGTCCCTCCTCCCAAACACACACAGTTTGGAAATTATTTGGAGTTATCTCCCTTATAACAATAAAATCTAAGGTTTGGGATTGTTGAAACTTTTGTTTTGTTTTAGTTATTGTTATCGACTTGCTGATGTTTTTACAATATACCTCAGGTGGATGAATTAATTAACTTGGATTGTTTGGGTAAATTAGTGACTACATTCCCTATGCACAGTCTCCAGATTTTCACTACTCAACCCTACTCTGTATAACAAAACTTACACTACTGGAAAAAAAAGTTTAAAATTTTCGCTCAACTAAACAGAGGTACAAACATGCATGACAGTAAGTAAAGAATAAGGGATTCGTACAACTGTTATGTATGTTTAACATATGAATGAAAGGGGGAGGGTGGGAGTTCATAATCTTTAAATTGTTACAACATAGCAAACTGTGCAGCATTTACTGATATATATGTATATATTGCCTCACGGGATTTTCCTTACTCCACCTTTACAATGTTTACAAACACATTCATCTAATTAAATCAACACAAATATGCACTGATACCAACGGGCATTAAAAACTGTGGTATATGACAAATATTCAATAACACAAGACAAAGAAAGTATGGGCTAAATAAACGTTAGCGAATACAGAAGGGTCAATGAGAAATGGACAATCTGCAGAGAAACTGACAACACAGGGTATGTAAGTTGATCATAATATTAAAGGAAATCAATAGAACTGCAGGTCAGTTTTATACATACCATTTCCTACAGCTGATTGTCAGGCTCATGTTTACATTATACGAATTTAATGCGACAACAATCAATTAGAACTTTGGGTTTAATAGCATGTACGTACCGTTTAATACGACGAATGTCATTAGTTGGGGAGGAACTGTTTATTCATCCGGAGTGTTTGCGTTCACCCCCTTTTTTAATGGGATTGACGTTGCTCAATCTTAAGTTTTTAATGTAATGTGTTCTAGATCAATATTTGACTTTTTGTCCCTTTTCATTAGGCTACTGTATTTTCTGTCCTTCGAATTGCGACCTCTGATTAACCCTTTGGGATCTTCAAACTGTCCTTAAATCTGGTTAATTTCTTGCTGTCAATAAGAATTATTTTGTGTAATGACTGTAAAAGATGTATTTTATGATATTCACGTGACCACTCTATGACTGCCTTTGTGCATTTTCAAGAAATCCGTTTTCCTATATTTTATTATCGGGTATATGATATAACTAGAATACCCGTGATATGTAATCGTATGCATGTAAACAAATGTGATTTTGGGCGGACCTATATATATATATATATATAGTAAAAGGCAGATGGCGAGTGGGATCGGTATCTAGGTCTAGTGGTAAATGTATTCACATGAAATATATATGTATGCAATTCTCATCCATTGTTGATAACACATATATCATCTAGCATTGTCTGTTTTAATGATTCGTCGTTGAATGTATGTAGAATTTGGTGCATTTAGTTTTTAAAATGTGTAAATATATACCAAAAACAGACACACGAGATAATATACGATCCATTAAATTAATACAACGACAAGACATATCAATAAGTAAAGAAATAATTCTTCCTTTTAAAAGTGATTTATCTTATTGTGTCAAACGTGGAGAATTACAAAATATTTGTCTCATTACAGCTGATATATAGCAATTCTGAATAAGGTTGTGGAATATTGTGGTGATCTGTAAACGAAATTTGCACCAGATTTCTTAAAGACGTAAACAGATTACCCAACTCCATAGCGATTTGTGCAGTGACAGAACAGAACTATCATGATTGTCAGTAACTGTAGTATATTTAGTTTCTACTACATTGGATGCATAATGCATATATTCTGTTGGAAAACTCGACAGATATATTGTATGTAATCAAATCCTGTATTTTAGCAAAGCCACATTCACTCTATTTTCACAATATCAGTGTTTTGTCTTCAACGAAATAAGGAAAACATGTTTACGTATATAACCTTCCCAGACTCACATAACCAGTTGAGACAGCTTTGTCATATACTTGGGAGAACAACATTAACTCACTTTACAACGGCAAGGACCTTTGATAACAACTGAAGGAACGATTTATGTTATTATGATGGGTATTTATACAATACGGAGAATGATTGATTTTTGTTCAACACCAAATAAGAAATATATTAACGGTATCATGGCGACAACAAAATGATGATGATGATGTCCGGTTTGTACTAAAACAACAGTCAGTGGTTAGATATGTCGCTCCACTCAGACACATTATCTTTATTCCGAGCCAACTACCCTTTGCGCTTTGTCCTTGATGCTGGGTGTCTAGCGGAGAAGAAATAAATAACCATTTCGGAGTCTGTCTTGATCTGATTGATACTTCAACTCACATCTATAACATTTGAGGCGAGCACGCTTACCGTTATACCACCGATGTGGTTTCCAAATTCAGTAAGGAACATTCACGTTAGCTAAGAACAAATTTGGAATTCCTCATGATTTGACGAAGCTAAAGATATACAAGTTACTATTTGTGAATTAACAATGTTATATTTGTGATGTTTTGTTAGATGAAAGAACAAATAAGTCAAGGAGAATCACCAAGAGCGAGCTATACAAGCGATCGTGATTTTTGTACCCATACAACCTTGTACATTTTAACCGGGGAAAAAATCTAATTGTTTTTTAACATACGGAAATGATATCGATCGAAAACCTCTCACTTGTCAACCAATGTCGTGTATACTCCTCCACTGATTCAAGCAATAATCTTAAATCGTACATGATACTGCCATACTATAATTAAGAATAGCAATATATCTTTTACACAAGGCATTCACTATGAGCTTCGTAACGCTGAGGTACACTGGCATTATTGGGCATACAAGGCACAGGGCGAAGAAAGACATACAAGGCACAGGGTGAAGAAAGACATACAAGGCACAGGGCGAAGAAAGACATACAAGGCACAGGGCGAAGAAAGACATACAAGGCACAGGGCGAAGAAAGACATACAAGGCACAGGGCGAAGAAAGACATACAAGGCACAGGGCGAAGAAAGACATACAAGACACAGGGCGAAGAAAGACATACAAGGCACAGGGCGAAGAAAGACATACAAGGCACAGGGCGAAGAAAGACAAAACACAACAACAGAGAAAACTAAGAAGATGAACAATACGGACCCACCAACAACCGGTGATGAACAATACGGACTCACCAACAACCGGTGATGAACAATACGGACCCACCAAAAACCGGTGATGAACAATACGGACCCACCAACAACCGGTGATGAACAATACGGACCCACCAAAAACCGGTGATGAACAATACGGACCCACCAAAAACCGATGATGGACTAAATTATCTGCATCATTATTTTGTTTTTTCTGTCACAGAAATCTTACCAGCAACATCCGTGGTCGTGATCGTGTGGTAGTTGGATTGTCAACTACATATGTAATCAGTTCCTATCGCCACTAAAGTTGTGAGTTGAAATCCCGCTCATGACGAGGAGTAATCGATACAACTTTGCTACGAAGTTTGTCAGTGTCTTGCGGCAGGTCGGTGGTTTTCTCCTGGTTCTACGGTTTTCCCACCAATAACACTGACCGCCACGATATAACTGATTTATTGTTGAATGTGACGTTTAATACCATATTCCTACAACATCCCTTTATTATGAAACTATTTAATACAAAATATATCAATAAAACCATCACTGACCTATATGGTATTATTGTAACACAGTAACTCATTGGGTCAGACATATCTGCTGTACACTTCCTATATACAATCAAATATATATGTTTTTCTACTAATTAACAACCTCTATTCAGAAATTATTTTAAAACAACTGTATATCTCTCTTTATTTGGGAACTTCTGAATATTTTTTAAATCTTATCTAAGCACGTAGATTAGAAACACATTTTGTCGTAACTATATCCTACAAAACCCATGTTCCAATTTATTGACCTTTAGAACTTCTTCTATTTGCAGTTCAAATAAGATGGCAATGTCATGAACATGGTTGGTAATGAAATCTGACATTATGAAAATAGAACCATGGACTATTCATGGAATACATTTTCGTGTGGACTAAGTTAGATATCTCCGTTTTTATTACAAATGTAATAAAATGTTACTATTTTAAGAAAAAATTCTTTTATTCTGATAGTGACCAACTATATTAACTTTTATTGTACATTAAACCTCTACCACAAATATCCTCTGCATCATGAATCATAAATATATTCAATTTAAAAACACATTTATATCTTTTTACTTAGGTAGTTTCCTCTCTGTGGTTTAATTAGTGCAGTATAATAAAACCATTATGGCCTTCCTGAAAGGTTAATAGCCATAATTATTACATTTCGAAAGAGTTATTTCCCTCATCCCTTCTGACTTTGGTAAATAAATCCTTCTTATTTTCATAACAAGGGATATTAACTTTTCATGAAAGCCATAATTGTATATTAATACATTCTTTAGTGGAAGCGTATATGTGCAGTGTTTTTGTTTCTTTTGTATATATCTATTATTATCAATGGACATTCAACAATCAGAGGGTGATGATGGGATCCTATTAAGCGGTTTAACCCCGCCAATTGTTTGTGTCTGCCCCACGTCCGGACCTGGATTTTCACCGCCATATGTGTTTTTATGTTTTAATTGTTAGAGGTGAGGGGTGGTAGTTTAATTTGTTGATATTGGTTTGATATTGTTAACCATCACTGTTTACACTTTCATTTCATAATTATCGTAATCATTATATTATCAAGTTAACAATACATAAGATATATACGTAACTTATTCCACTACCTGCATTTGGTTCTTTTTTTACCGTCTCGTCCGAAATCTTAAAATAAAATGTATATGAATAGTCCATGGTTCTATTATCTTAATGTTGGATTATACTACCAACTCTAGTTCAATAAACATTAGAGAATACCGCAGGGCAATAGAAAAATGACAATCCAGAGAAACTGGCAACATAGGGCACACAAGACAAAGAAAAACAAATAAAAAACACAACACAATATGTATTGGACACCACTATACCCAAGCAAACACAAATTGCGTAAATCAGGCAAATCCTACAAGTGAATCCTACGTAAATCCTACAAGTGAATTGCCTCCATATTTGGAAGCAAAAGACTGCAAAGCAGACGGTGTTTTAGAAGTCAATAAATTGGAACATGGCATTTGTAGAATATAGTTACGACAAAATATGTTCGCTATCAACGTGCTTAAATATGATAGGATAACTAAAAACTTGAAACTGCAAATAGTGATAAGCTGCAATTGTCTGGTAGATACATATAAAAAAAACATACAATCACGGCATCATCGACATCTACTGTTTATGTCATGTCTTATATATCAAATACAGGGATAGATGTCGACACAAAATGAGCTAAATAATAGTTCGGTACATGGCATTATATGTATCGCTCAACATTCCAAGAAATTTGAATCATGCTAATGTGTTTTGTGGTGTAATAGCTCTCTGTGTTACAGTCCATGGAACAGTCTGCTCTATTAAGATTCAAATGTCATTCATTTATTCATGGTAAGTAATAAATCATTTGTCCGTTAGTCATTGCTAATAAAAACGTAGCAAAAAATATCTAATTTAGTACAAACGGCGCGTTTCCGTAATAACTTCAAATAGGTTAGCTTAATGTCGAAAGATAAGAAACAAAAATAATTTAAAAGGCTGTGGGGGCAAGAAAAGAAAAGCGCATTAACATGATAGTAATATGTCTCTGTCACCTTTGACCTTTCATCATTCAGACAATCATATTGTAGCAGTCATCCGACATTGTGGTGAATTCGCTTCGCCAAAACATATCGATACGTTTTGTATTCTCATCCCTTTTAATCAAGTGTCATGAAGTGATACTATTGTGTTTACATATAATGGACTATCTTTTAAGGAATTCATCATATCAATATATTGTCCCTTTGGACGTGCAAGAATTACACACCTTACAAACTGCATGGCAGGTGTAGCAAAATAGACTAGATTAATGTACATTATGAAAAATATACCGGAGTGACTTATCGTATTTCACAACAACTACTCATAGACAAAAGATTGTTACAATAGCATTGGTAACTATTAGTAAACACATATTTTCCTGAAATAATTTGCTTTTAAATCTTATTCCAATATTTAACAAATAATATAATTTTACACTAACGTGCAATCGTTCTCGTGTTACTAACCAACGTTATTATTAGAAAAATATCATTAAGAAATTCCATCAATCATCACTTTAACAAATTTATCTATCCAATCAAAATATATAATACAACTGTAGCATTGCTCAGAAGTAGCGAAATTGAAAATTAATGTAGGATTTATTAAAATAGCAAAAGTACATTTCGAAGAGAAATCATTCAATTTTTTACACTAGTGAAAAACATACTACGTAGTAATCTATAATAACTGGAATGGGACTATAGACGGATGTAGATTAGCATGGGTTTCTAAAATAGTAGCTAAATTTGGTTTCAGGTGTCAAACCAACAATTCAACTAATCAGAGCATAGAACATATACGAAAGTAGTTCATTTGAAAGGAAAACGTTCCTTTCACTTTGTTGTATTGTGAAACATACTGAATGGAATGGAATAATTAAAATTGGTAATTGAAGTTAAATATATAAGGGTTATTTGGAGCCCAAATTTGATTGATTTAGTTGTATTTCAATACCGATATTGAGGATTTGATGCATGAACTATAAATATTGAATTTCTGGGGGATAACGGAGCTATTTTTAGAGTAGGTATTTTCCATAGACTGGCATTTCACTGCAAGACTTTAAACATGGCCTGATATTTTGTCAGAACGTAGAGGAATCATGTACGTGTCAGAAAATGTATTGTCTTGGAAAGGTTAAACTTAAGACAAAATAGCCAGGTAAGCACAAACTTAGTAGAAAATGTTAAGGTTTCACACCTTAAGAAAATTCTGCACGTGCAGTCTTGAACCCGAAAATATACTATGTTGTAATTTTTGACTCTTTTAGCAGACATTTTATTTTAAAATGAATATGGATGATTGTATAGAAGCCCAAAAACAGAGACTTTTACATAATTCAGAGGCCAATGGGGAATTTGGTTGTTTGCTATGCAATTTGGGGGGAAGGGCAGACGGCCTACCCAACATTGACGGTCACTTTTCCCTTGAATACAAAGATAAAGAAGACAGTTTCGTGTCACCGCTTTGCTTACATGCTTCACATGCAATGTTTTTACCTTTCCAGTGACATGCAGGTAGCACACCGGTGTCACAACAGGCGGTGCATCAAGACAGATCACCTGTCATATGAACCGGCAGGTGTCAACCAAGACAGGCAAATTTGCCGTGGGATATTTCCCACTAGATGTAAAACGCATCCACCTTACACAGACTGTTTGCTATGATTTAGGTAACAATAAAATGAAAATATTAAACATTCCATATACAAATTATTTCAAATATGTACAATATTTACAAACATGTCAAAGGGAGATAATCATAGTAAAAAAAACCAAAAAAACAATCTGTTTATTTTACATAACCATGACCCATAAGTTAGGAGCGTTTTGGATCTGCTATTCTTTTGCGATAAGGTACCGGTATTTTATAACATATCGCAGCATGCATTTCATACTTTAGTTGTCGAGTCATAGACCGTATTCGCTTTGACTCTTTTAACCGTTTACGTTTGCTCCTATACACTTCTAAATACTGCTCTTGTTTAGGTGCTTGATGACAGATGATCCTGGTTTCAACGCCACACCCAAGACTTTAATTCGCAGTAGAGTAGAGTTACAAAACCAATGATTTCGCAAGTGTATGGCTGTATGAGTACGACCAGGAAAGTTTCTTGAGTGTGTGACATTCTTGGGATTACAACGCACAAGTGTACGATTGAATGCTTCACACTTTTGGGTGGAGGTAAGATACATTAAAGTTCTAAACTTTTTGAACCTAACAGTACACCCATACACTTCTCAACTAACATTTCATCATCAGGTATCATTTTCAAAGATGTATTACCTGGAATCAATTCTTTATGCCAGTGATTTGAGGTTAAACCTGCACACATATAGGAGTTAATGTCGCAAGATATACCACAACAACCTTTGTAGCACATAACAATTGTTTTGATGACATTTGGCATGTACTTTTTAACTTCAATTAATTGACATTTGTGTGCTTTAAAAGCTTGATGGAGCTCTGCCACACACCGTGCTTTGAGGTCCATTGCGAACCTGCTTTTCATATTGTTTTTATTTAGACCCGCAAACATTGACAAACTAAACGTACAATTTGCTAAGGAAATGAATTATAGGTTTCACACCTTCAGTGTTATCTGTAGCGATTTGTTTATATTGGTGGAATTGTTAACCATCACTGATTAAACTTTCTTGTCATAATTATTTTGAATTGAACAAGCGATTAATTAGCGTAACAAATGATCCTTCACAAATTGCGTTCTGTCTGTCATACACGTGCATACACCAAAAATGTAGTACGCATGTAGTATATTTTAGGAACGGTTTTAAATCATCTTCTATCTGGTAAAAAATATAGCTTCCTTTAAAGCATAGTAGCAAATTAGCAAGAGATGACGTATGTATATCAATAGTTATTACTATTGAACATGAGTGATGGGGTTGTTGCAGGTCACCATTGTTCAGCTATAATTTACGATAAAAGTAAATGAACATGTACATTTGCTCAGTTGCAAGACAATGTTGAAGATTAAATAGCCGGGGAGACAATAGGTTATATCTGTTTTACTGTGATAAATGAATTTTAAAGTTCTTATCAAATGAGTGTCCCAGTATAATTACCGTTATCAGAAATCAAAGCCTTGCCTATGAATAATTTGCCTTTGATAAAACGGAAGACATGGTTTTTGATTTTGATCATTATAAATTTCAGATAACATCATTAGAAGACGTTCAACACACATAAATAATAGTGAATATGGAATCTGACACTGGAATATTTAAAAATCTTGCTATAACTGGTATTAAATCACATTTTCGTTAAAACTTCTACGTTTTCATGAGAAAAAAACACTAATACAAGAATAATATCCTCCTCTTGTGATATATTACCGATTCGGTGATTATATGTATCTCATCGGTCAAAATGAGATTGAGGTAAACGATACTACTGACACAAGTATGTCATTTACGTTGACATTCATCTTGAAATGGATAACGCAGAAAGATTGAAATTCAACAAGACGACAAACATGACTTCTCTTTTTCAATAGTCAACTTGCCATTCATCAGTAGCAATATTCCAGCAATACCAGCCTATAATTTACGTTTCACATCTCGTACATGTCCATTGAGTTTCTGAACAGTATCAGCTATAGACGCTAAAGCTGCTTAACACAGTTACATTGTTCCTAGGTTGAGGGCGTCGCTAAAAAATATGCGGTTGTCATCATGACCTGTTGACCATTATGGCATATTCACCTCTCGAATAGCAATGGATCTTTTGTCATGTTAATTTATTCCTTCCTCCATCACCAACAAGACGTCTATCAGTAATCACTATGGGTAACATGACGGATGTCATAAAAACAGGGACTGATTGCCCTTCACGAGCACCTGCATTCATCGCCGGTTTTAGGCTGGGGTCCATGTTGCCCATCTTTATCTAGTTTTCTGTGTTGGTTTATTTTTGGTTCGTCTTCGTTCTGCGTCTTGTGCCCAATCTGCCAGTGTCTCTGGATTTTCCATTCTTGATTTCCTCTGAGGTTTCACCTAACGTTTATGCCTTGTACCTCCTTGTAAATGTGTTTTATGTAAGAATTTTGTATGTTAATTAGATTAACTAAAAATACAAGATCAATTCATGATATCGGCAGAATATCTCAAAATTTATTTTGATACCAAACAATCTTTCAGACAATTGCGTTCATTTGCATTAACGCATTATGATGTTTATAAATCTTCATGACAGATAAATCTTCCAACATATCTAAAGCAAGGACAATAAACAGGAATGACAATTCAACGAAATATCCCCAATAAAAATGGACAATAAACAGGAACGACAACTCAAAGAAATATACCCAATACAAAAGTGAAATATCAATTATCTTAAATGATTGCTATGACCTTGTTCTGTATACAGTGCGTGTGAACAGACGTGCTTGTATATTGTTCAGCCGGATATCATAAAATTCATTGAATCGTCATGCCGATATATTTAAGTCTTATCTTAGACTATGCACCCAAATTGTACGTGCTATAAATTACCATTTACAATCTGTTATTGTAGAATTTATAGATGATGAAGATTGACGACAATCTGAATATAAGATATCATTGTCTATTCATATACATCCTGTTGATGATGTTTCATCGTCAGACAGGTGAAGCATTATACATGCACAAGTGTAATTATGACGAGATTATCACTATATCTAGAACTGATTCTTATATTGATACTTTCACAAAATGTATTACTTTCTTGAAAAAGGAAACCATCAATAGTTGAAGGCATACATAATTTATATTTTACTTCATTCTGATACTATTATCTTGTATAGACAGATTATGGTATACCATTTACCTTCATGTCACAAGCTATTGTCTTCCAATAACGGTTTTCTTTGTCTTTGAAGAGTTGTGAACATGGGTGCAGCAGAATAGTAAACAGTCTCACAGTCGTGTATCTCATCTCAATGTTGATAATTCATATTCGATTGTAAATAAAGTCATAGACGTGATTGTACCTACAACAAACAGAACATATGTCTTCTATGAGATATATGTTCTACTGTTTAACTGTGTCCTGAGTGTGGTCGTTAAAAGTAATTATTTCAACTTTACCACTATGAATCCTTGGCTGTGGCTTCCTTGTAATCAGCAACCTTCTATTAACCAAAACCTGATAGGAAACACAAGCTTTGGAATAGCGTGTCCACTACGAAATACGTACTCAATATGAAGGTGCTACTGGAATGGTGCTACATATCAATGAAAGATTTATTTCAAACACTTTGTACAGCTACATATATGGTAACAAATATAACAAGTATACATGCATGCACATAAATAAATTCTTTAACAATGCTTTGAAATATTTATTGACAAATGAAAATTCTTTTAAATCCCTATGCTAGGGCTAACAAGTCAAATCGGTGTATGTTCAGGAAAATATGTTTTTCAAAGATCATTATCAAGGCGGGGAAAAAAAGATCTTCCCTGAGACTACAAGTCCAAATAATCTGTAAATAGGTTCAAATTGGACTGGTGATGTTTAAGAGGTCCTCTACAGAGATTCATCATTTCGTCTCGACAAGACAAAACATGAGTGCCATTGACAATTTGTGTTTCTGAATAGCTGAAATCACAAAATATTCTTATCTGAAAGAACTGTAAGTATACAAATAATGCATGAGATTCTCCACAAATATTCGTCATTTCGTCTTGATCCAGCAATACGAAATAAACAGGCCACACTCATCTATTTTTAATTATGTTGAAGCTGTAGATTTCCTCTTCGAAACTACATGCTTAAATGATCTTTGTTTCAAAGTAATAAAGTATCTAGAAAGATTCCGCATTTAATATTAATTCCGCCATAACATAGCGACGATCAATAATTTTGGTCATAGAAACAATGGCAACCCAGGGGGAAATATGTGTTCAATCCTGATAATACAATGAGTGGCGCCTTAGCATCAATAACCATCTATTTGTTTAAGCTTAGTATTTTGTCCAACTATTATGTGCATACATTTGTTTAAACAATAACATATATTCTAGAATTGAATGAGACACAAAATACTGTTGTGGAAAATCTGCCTACGATCCAGTCGTTATGTCAATAAGTGAGGCTGCACGGTGATTTACTGCTAAATGCTTCCTTAGCATGTAGTTAATATTCTATGGAAAGAAGGATAACTGCGAGGAACAATGGTGATATCTACAATATTGTGTCTGCTATTGTTATATGGTATTATCATTGATTGATTGAGGACCATCGTGCATATTGTTACGCCCCGGTAATTTAACACATGGTTAAATTATGTACATCGTATATTTTTATCGCGATGTTTGGTTCCACGTTTGATACATGCAGATGTCAACTAATACGCTTCGATCAATATTTTCAGGGAAGTACTAATTTACCTGAAGGTTATGATACTAAATTATTTCATTTGATTGAAGTATCAACTTCATTTGAAGGTGCATTTGTCCATTTTCGTCTGTTGACTTGTACTTTCACGTCGGGCGCCATAATACACGATATGTGTATTCTGGAAGTGTGTGTACTACGTCATCAATATTTGGACTATAAATAACGAAGTCGGTGCACCGAGTAAGCTCCTTCTGAACTTGGATTCCTGCAATGCTGTTATGAGTCAACTAATAATATTATATTTGCTGATATATGAAAGATAGAAATGGCCCAGCAACAATTGCTCGGTGCAAAGAAAATGGTAATTGTCAATTTGTTGACGTTATAAATATCTTTCGATTTACCGTTAGTCTATATATAGCCGGTACATTCGTCTGCTATATATTGCACCAAGCGGAATTGCTTGGTGCTCAAAATATTTATCTACACCCACCGGAATTACTTGGTGGTCAATCTTTAATTAATGATAGACCGACTTTAAATATTATTTCCAATAATATTATACAATTAGAAATTATGCAGGCTGGTCAGTTATCAGCTGATGCAATTTGCACCAAGCATATTTAAGTCCACCATGTAGGGTTTTGTGCACCGAGTGCCCAAACACCTTTTATTTATATATACTCAAGACAAATGCACCTTATATTATAGATTATTATTCATTGCATGTGTCTATGATCCACTGTATGCTAATTTAATGCTGATATTATTTATCCTGACAGATAATATAAATATATGAACTTCCAGTGATTCTTATTATTATTTCCTTCACCGGAGACCCACACAGTTAAGTTCAGGGATTTAAACCAAACCACTGGGATTTAACAATATCATCAATAGTCTCTTTCAAATATACACAAAATTCAAGGTAAACACGTCACATTCGATGGTCCAAAGCTTAAAGTGAAATGAGAGAATTACAGCTAGATCCGTGACGAGAGCAAAGCTTAATCTACAATATATTAAACAAGCTAACATGTAAATAGTTGATCCCAGCTTAAAGCTAACATATTTTGTCATTTACAGAAATTAAATTTGGTTTATTTCTTTCTTTCCAAGGAGACGATTTGAATGTTTTATATAAAAATAAACGTAATTTTCATGCACTACGCTAAGACATTTCAGGAGTATATCTAGATTCAAACAATATTTCAATTACATCTCTGTATAAGCGTCATAAATAGTGTTTGATAATATTTTCGTTAATGTCATGAAACCCTTAACTGATTATGTTATTCACAGTCATGTATCATATACTTTCATTACTCACATTGTAGGGAAAACGATTTAACACTTTATATAATAGGTCCACGATGACTTATACACAAATGTATTTACCAATTTGAAAGCGACATATTGTAACATATATAAACACATCCCGGCTACTTTTTATTGAAATATATCTACAAGCCAGGAGAGTGAGTGGTCATGTATATATGCATGTTTATTTAGAATAACGGTTTCGCATCTGTTTCCACGATGCTTTTAAATAGATTTTGAACCATTTTGACGGTGTGGTATTTTGCTTTGTTTTTCACTTTATTCATCTATTTGAAGAACTAATTGTATGTTATGCATCGCATTATAGCACCTGTCTTGAAGTTCCCTTTTTCTAAATTAATATGTCAAATGTAAGAAATGACCTGTCATGAAGTTGATTTTTTATTGAATTTTCGAATGTAAGCCCATTGATAGTACAAGTACACTTGTGTCGTTCAGATGAATTCAATAGAAGACTCACAAGCACTACAAAAGCTTCCATTCCCGTAACGAAGATGGAATTTATTTGCAGTCAATTTGCTATATATGCACGTTACTGCAGTGCATTTATAAAATGTGTTGATATTCGTTATTGCTCAATTATATTCAAGAGGAACAAATAGAAAAATCGCAATGAGTTTAAAAATCCATTTAATCCTTGAAATGCTGCATTTAACAATACAATTGAATGTTTTGCTAGGTGTGACCTTGAAGAAAGTCAAAGACCTAAATGGCTGCTAAAGATAAGATGGTTCTTTATATTTTCAATGGAATCTAATAAAACATGCATGGCTTAGAGTGATAACAATATACTATGACTTTCAATACCCCCTCCTAGAAAGAGGGACAACATTTGTATCAACGAACTGATTATCACAGACATATAAAGCAAATATAGACAGGAATCATTCGTATAAATGACTGGACCAATTTTAGAAGTCATCAAGTAGATTGGGCGGTGGGTGAATGTTGTAATGGCAGCGAGCCACCAATGCCTTGACAGGGTTCAGATGAATATGACTTATCAATTTGTGTCATTTATATTCCTGTTCTAACAATACATATATTAGTTATAAGCTTCAACTACAACTATATTATTCGCCCGGTATCTTCATACTTCAAGAAGTTTGTTAAATAAATATCGTTAAAAACAAACAAACAAACATACAAACAAACACTAAAATGTTATGTTTACATGAACATACAAGACAATGGTAGAAAAGTAGCATTTACTGTAGTTGAACATTTATTTATTTAAATTTTTTGGTGCAAAATAGTAAATATTGTCAGCAAAATCTTTTTGTTAGCTTTTCAGTTATTGTACTCCTTGACTTAAAACACTTTTGTAATTGGTAGTTAAAAAATAATTGATGACAAAAGCTCACGTAATTCTCTCGGTTAGATGAGCTAAGAAAGCTAACAAACGGAAATAATTTCAGTATATAATTTAAACCAGTAACAATTTAAATTGTTTCATCGATAATGTCCTAATTTACAAGACGAATCCGTCAAGTTCCAACCTCAACTTCTATTCGTTTTCTGCTAGATGTTAACATTACTCTGTCAATTCAGTGTACATTGTTTCAACGAATGAACCAAGCGGTTCGTACGATAAATACACACGATGCTCAATGTGGTTAACATATTGGACAGGTCAAATATTTATAAATTACATTTTACGGTTCAATGAAGACTTTTTTAAACGTTTGTTATAAGTTGTGGTGAATAATGTTTTCTTTGATGTCATTAACCCCTTAACGGACTAGATATTGCCCTCTCTCTTTCCATATAAATCCAGGAATCACCGGGTACCTTACTGCGGACAAGGTTTAACAATTTTTTATTTTAGTTCCATGATCATTATATCTACATGTGTCAGCTGTCATAACATACCGATTTTCTCTTTATAAAGTGTTAAGTCATTGCAGCCACGCTTCGGGACGCGTGATATATAGTTATAATAAAATTCCCTCTCAATAGGCAGCAGCAACTGTTGTGCTGGACAAAAAAATGCACAAAAGGGACATGGGAGAATCCCTTTTGGTGAAGGGAATACTCCATACGTAAGACAAGTTGTAGCAGCTCCTTATTTTAAACGGTTTGTTAGAAGTAGTCAAAAGGCACAATGTTCAACCATAACTATCATCCCATCTTTTACCGTGGGAAGCTGACATACCCAAAAACAAGAAAATTCATGTGGCAACTTTTCATACATAGGGCTATTTGTTCTCTGAATATCACTGAAATATTATTCACTTAACATTAAACGAAATACAATTTGCACATCAATACTGTCAAGTATCGTTGCAAGTGCCCAAGTGGGTTCTGAGAAGATTGAAATGTAAAAGACACAGACGACCAACGGACGATGGACGCCACTGGATTGCAATATCTCAACTAACCCTGCAATTAGATACTACACACTTGATATTAAATAACAAACAGTCTACCGACATATATAAAGAATAATGTATCATCGTATCATAATTACATTACTTCCGTTTGTCATTGAAATGTTACAATATGATTGGTTATGAAGTGGTCACATGATTATAAAAGAGATGTTTTACATCCCAATAAAGCTCAAACCCGAACTTGCACGTGCCTTCATGACGACGTCAGATGTAAACAATCAATGGCGTAGTAATTTCCAACAGCAAATAATTTTCGTGTGATTTAAATGTAATTATAAGATTTGAATGTATTTTCTTGTAGTTTTATAGGCGTGTAAAAGCTTGGACCGAGGCACAAAATGTGCTTCGGTCCACGCTTTTACACGCCAATAAAACTACAAAAAAATGCATTCAATTCTTAAATAATGTACAGGGATATCCGCCGTTGGTTGCGCGGATGTACCAAAGATATCTCATTACGGACCAAAGATATCTCATATACATGTACATACATGTAATGATTAATGTTTGTTATCTTGCATTGTGTTTGATGACAATCCAGATTTTGGATTTTAAATCAATAAAATGTTTGACTTTACGGACCGGATTTGATTTTTTTTATCTTCCTAAGAAACCTTGCAGTAAATCCTATTTATCAAAAACCAATCGCCTGACGATCTGCTTCGGTAGTACTTGGTAAACCGAAACTTGGTGATAAATATATCGATTTGTTGAATTTTTAATCGAAGATCAGAATTAAATATATGATTCTGTAAATAAATTGTGATGTGATTTTCTTCTGGACTTAATTATGCTATGTAGGTAATCCAGACACGTAACTATTTTATTTTTTATATTTCCATTGGGAAAGTACTGCTTTAACAAACTATCTACAACATAATTGTGTTAAACGTATTAAAGCATAATTGCATTAGAGAATCCCGATGACAATGAGAGCTTTCATGATAACCTTTGAGTACTCATAAGTGACAATAGCCGATTTTGATTACACTGTTTAGAATCTTTGGTGTTACTGCTCCAAATCACTTTTATATTATTTAGCTTCCAAATATGTTGATTTTGAGCGTACTTGATGAATATTATTCCAGAAACGCGTCGTGCGCACTAATATTGATATCTACGTATTTATCTTAATCCATCAGCAAATTGTATAAGACGATATATAAGCAATTGAGATGTAGACATCTCCAACGGAAAAATAAAGTTCAACATGAGATTTCATTTTTTCACTGTTATGTCTTACAACCAAGAAATGCTGTTGCTGATTAGTAATCGAAGTGGTAGCAGATATATCGAACCCATAATAAGACAAATAACATATACAAATAAGCTTCCTATTGTTGGACCAATCTTTTAGAAGTAACAGACAATTTAATCGGAGAATGAAGATAATTGGAGGATTAGAATCACATAAGCCAGCTTATATCAGTTATATTGTAGTGTTGTTCATGTTGGTCACATTGTAAGGACATATAATTTCATTCGTTTTGTCTGGTTATCCTGATTATGATTTAAAGGTTTTCTTGCATTCTCTAAGCACTTGTTTATGTTGCGTCATTATAAGGGTTTGGCTATTGGATTTGTTTGCTCTGAAAATAATGTGTCAAGTTTCACTACTATCATATGGAATATTTCTTGTATGGTCCCTTTAAAAAATAAATCGTACAGCTCTGGAGACCAATCAAGATGATCGCCATTACTACAGCGTCTGAGTAGTGGAGAAGATTCACAGGGTTCAAACCCACAAAGCTGCTTAGCGCGTCGTAGGTGTAAATGGAATCTTGCAGCATAATTGTGATATAAAGATTATATTGTTTACCCATGAATATCTTTTGACTCATGCCTTTGCAAGGTCAATGACACCGGCTCATGTGGGTTTTATACTTGAGTAAGTGTACTTAACATAAACATGTGTATATATTAATTTTCAGTCATGCATAATGTTTTAAAACTGACACCCGTCGTGTTACTCTAGTTACAAACCCGACAATAAGCCGTGAATGGGAAAAGGACCGGGATGCGCTTACGACAATCGGAACATATCCGTGGTCATTTGTGACACTGATATTTCGTAACGATCAACCAAATCATTGCTTGATCCATGTCTAATTCCACGTGAAAAAAGATATTGTGCCGAATTAGGGAATCTAGACAAGAGACAAGGAGATCAATAAAACGCTAAAAGTTAACGTTTGGAAACGTTTTATATCGTAGGACTAAGCCACCATGTAGAATACTAACTAAAACTCCATCATGATATCCAAAGGTTATACCCGTAACTGTAAAATATACTAAATGTCTTCGACAAATATAGTTCATCTATTATTTAGGTTATATGTACACTTAAAAAAAAAAAATTTAACTTCTCGAGTTTGCTCTATTTTAGTTAATAGATTGTTTGGTATGTTGCATAGAGACTGTTGTTGTTAATTTGCGAACATCTTTACGTGAAAAGCAAATTCCACAGCTCGGTGCAAACATTTTGAAATTGAATTATGAAATATTTAATATGTCAAAGAAATTTGACGTCCGGATGCAATTACAAATGTTTACACTGAACCCTGTCACAAAATAATTGTCCACCTTTTTGTCAATATGCTTGTTTAACTCGCCTAAAATAGTCTATTCGATGAAAATGTTACACAAGCTAGTTTCCCCCTAAGCCTTTAGATAGCTTGGTATGCTTTCTACAACTCGACAACAAATCCGCCGTTCACGTTGAAGCTACAAGACGCGCGGAAATACGCTAAGATATTCGCAACAATCACAAGCTTATTATATTTGAAAACAACATAGTAAAAGTTAATTATTAATCATGTTTTTAACCGAGATACCATTAACCAAACAGTGCATGGAATAACTGATCCTGTCTAATTAAAACATTCAGATTTCCCCTTCCTGTAAAATGGAGCATTCAATTAGATTATACATGACATGCGTTATTCGTCTTTAATTACTAAGGATAAAATGAAAAATAAATCATGATATCACACTGTCAGAACAGAAGTGTAGACTAAGCTGCTCGTATTGTCATTACAAAATAATGAATCAATTATTTTTTTTAATGTTTGCGTTATGTCAATTATTACATGGAGTTGTTATTGTTTACAACTTCTGATATCTGTATGTCACTAATAATGAGCTAAATTAAATAAGGTAACGTAATTCTGTTTACATATTTATGAAGCCTTTTTGATGGATGACAGGAATCGTTTTCCCGTTTGACTGGAATCGGATGCCATAGGTGTGAATCGCTCGGTTCAAACATTCAAGGTTTCTGTGTTCCCTATCAAATACTAAAGTATTCAACTTTTAGATAGGTTTAACTTTTTTTTAATTGTCATGAGCAAAATCCGACAAAATCCTGAACTTGTTGAAAGCGGTAAGTATTTGGTAGAAGTAGAACCATATAAACTTCAATACATATAACCAAAGGGGTAATCATAATACGTAAATTGATGATATAAAGCGCTTCTACCGTGACGGAATTCACACTCTATATTGGACAAGAGTCCATTGGATTCAAGAGACTATGCAAGGCGAGCATTGGTCATCCTTTTCATGGCTTTACAAACGCAACTAGTTAGTGCAATAGGCCGATAATTCGACGGTTCGGAATGGTCTTTACCAGGTTTTGGACTAGGAATGACATTAGCTAATTTCCAAATTGATGGCAAGTCGCCTGTTTTCCCAAATGTCATTCATTAAATCTAAAAGAGTTTGGAGTGCCGATTCGGGAAGATGTTTGAGAAGCTGGTAGTGGATATCGTCAAGGTCACACACCATGTGCCATATCCAACGATTTTCTCAATTCATCTTACGACAACGGGCGATTGTATTCCTCCAAACTCTTTGATTTAAAATTCAATTTAGATTTTTCTTTTAAATTAAAAAAAATTCCGGAAAATTACTTTCGGTAGAAGAGTTTTTTAAAAACGTTTTGCCTTATTTATTTGAGAATGTCCTCTTTAGATGTTAAAGTGTCTTGTCCATCTTTTAAAGGATGAACGCTTGCTTTACCATTTTTTTATTTATTTTTTTTGTACCACATTCCAAACCTTATTCATCGATGTATGGCAATTTAAGTTAGAAACAAATTACGCCAGGAAGTGCGCCGATTTTGTTTTAATGTTCATCGAGTTTCGCTCTGAAGATGCGGAAATTGGCTAGATTGTCCGATGTAGGATGTTTTCCGAACTGTCGGTCGGATTTTTGCGATTTGTGATGGCATCTTTGCAATCATCATTAAACCATGGTTTACCTTGGTGTTTTGGATTTCTCGAGGTCTTTGGAATAGTCTCTTTAGTGATGTATATTACTGTCATTAAACTTCAAAATTAGATCGGTGGCATTTCGAATCATTTCCGTTTGAAGTTTTCCCCTGCACATCTGTTCGTACAGTGATCAGTCAGCAAATTTATACCGTGTATGTCTTTCACCTACAGTAGAATTTAAGTTTTCTAGAATAATGGGAACTTTCAATGAGAAATGTAGAAGAAGAGATGGATCAGTAACAGTAAGATCAATAGCTGAATAAGACCCATTGCCAGGATGCAAATATGTATCAGTACCGTTGTTAAAGATACATAATCCCTCCTGGGAGATAATTTTTTCAAGTTTTTTTTACAATTGTCATTGGTTGTGTTACTACCCCACTAGGGGTTATGTCCATAACAGTCGCCCATGATAATGAACGGGGTAGGTAATTGGTCAGCTAAAGTTTTGAGTTGAGTTAAATAAGGGTAATAACAAAATTACCGAACTCCGAACAATCTTTCAAAGGGAAAGTCAAAACTCATAAGTATATAAACAGACAAAATCAGTCAACAACCGGAAAACTGTGAAAACCGTAATGACCCTGACTTGGTACAGGCATTTCTAAAGAAATGATGGGTTGAATCAGATTTTAAAGCGCCAAACCTCCCACTTTCATTACGGCTCATAGTTTCCGGCTGTCACTATAACAGTATTTATAACAATACTTGAACAAAACAGGTAAAACAGTTGTCAAAGCAGCACCAAACTCAGTGAAGTAAATGTCAAAGACACTTTTACGTCACACATTGATAAACAAATATTTTTGACATTTTTTTTGACACCTTATCTTTATACATTTTCACTATGTGAAAATCCATCCTTTATAATCTTTTCTGCAGAGACGGAATATATTTCGACAAGATCTTGGTATCGGAATATAAACTTTTTAAGAGATCGAATAAGGTGAATATTTTCATAGCCCTGGTCCAGTAGCCTGTTTCTAAGATGAAGATGACGTTTCAGGAAATCAGAATAATAGCTACTGGCCCTTGCATAACGAATCAATTGCGAGATGTAAACACCATATGCAGGAGAAGCTGGTATATTACTGCACATATTTGGAAAATTTATGATTTTAAAATTGAAGTCGTCCCGTTTATCATAAATTTTAGTACTGATTTGACCACTGTCGTCAAATTCGAGGTATAAGTCAAAAAATGATGCGGACGAAGCTGTATATGTGGTCTCTTTAACTTCCAGGCTCTGGAGGATATATCAATGGAATAAATTCTGCAAATCTAGAATTATTGATAGATAAAACGTCATAAATATACCTGTATGTGAAATTAAAGCGGTACTGAGTGATGAATTAGGTGAATAAACCGAACAATAGGTTATAGTTTTATCTAAAGAGATGCGCACAGCAACCACCTGTAGATCTGTGTCGAGATTAACATAACTATGAAAAAAGACACGATGGATAGTCATGACCGATACCTTAGAATATGGAATAATATGGTCATGTGTACTAGACCTATTTTTCGATGTTATTGCTTTTGCGTACAACCAACCAGAATGTGTTTTAGGTGCACGACGGAGATTATTAATAGGACAGTTTTCAACACAAAAGACTGCACTTATACATGGCAATCAATTCAGCAATATACTTAATTAATTTAATTCATTAAACTACAAATGTTTATTCCTATATCTATTAAAATATTGTCCTGAATGACACTAACATCCTTGATATTGTAATGAAACACATATGACTCAATGAACCGTCGTGGCTGTGATCGCATGGTAGTTGGATTTTCAACAACCTATGCAATCAGTGCCTCCGGTTTCCTCCGCCAATAGAATTGACCGCCACGATATAACTGAAATATCGTTGAAATTGGCGTTAAACACCATCAAACAAGCAATCAATTAATGATGCACATTTTAAAAATCTGTGTTGATCTTCATCTTTTTTCTGTACAACAATTTTTAAATATGATGAGTTGTTTTCCGTTAGAATATTGTCCACGGCCAATAAACTCTCATGTATTCCATACGACGTCACGATGAAATTTCTAAAAGAACGATAACTAGATTAATTAAGCGAACAAAAATGTGATATTAAACAAATAAAATCACTACCATGACGTCAATTGCATGATCAAATATCACTGTTGAGGTCTCATGTCAACGTTCATCGTCATCATATGTCATATTCCTTTTTTTGGGAGATTTGGTCTATCAGTCATTAGAATCACAATGATACTTATATGGGACACGTTGTATCGGTTAGGTACCACTAAACAAATTCAGCGTGTCAGTATAGTCAGTGGCGTACATGTAGAAATGGTTAAATGCATTGTACTAAAGGACTCGAAGGGTCTAGAGTTGCTTAAGGAGATGGGTTCGGGAGCGTGACAATGTTGTGAATTGAGATTATAATTCATACATGAGTACTAAAAGGCATTAATTTATCTCAATATTTTATATTGCATGTTTGAACAGTGATCACATTTAGCCAAATACTAAAGGAACAGCTCTCTATAATTCGTTTATTGTGTGTGTTCCTAGATGACTCTGACATGGATCTTTAAGGTGATAACCAATAAAATTTACATATTAGCCTAAAATAATGAAATAGTTCAATGACTAAAGCCTTGACATTTCGCTGTTGTAATTTTTTTTTGATATAAGGCAATTTGTGGTTTACAACTTTAAGCTGATAATGTTATATAACGTGGTTATTATCGTTTAACCACAAAACTAGTTCAGCTCCATTGACATCAACTGATGAATATAATATCAGTAATATTTGATTAGTTTTTCTAATGTTGACGGATGATATTCGCACAATATTATGAAGGGAATGTCAATATCGGATTTAAACAAAAATCGAGGTGTACTTTTGGTGTTTAAATAGTTTTTAAAAGCTAAGTAGACAATGTACCAAGATTGTATATTATAGTACAATGGCGGAGCCTCATCTGTTACGCGCAAATTCAAAGGATTAGAAAACAATATAAGTTCTAAGCTCCCTAGTGACCGACTAAGATTATTTGATCGGTCAGTAAATTGTTGAAGGGTGAGCGCTTCAACTATTTCCTGAACGTCCAAATAATCATAGTCGGTCACGGTAGCTTAGAACATTTTTGCACGATGTTGCTGATATATAACTTGAAACATTAACTAAGTTTTTTCCACGAACTATGTTTGACGGACTTCCTTGGAAGTTCTAAGGCTAAAGACGTAATAGTCACTAGACAAAATTAAGCACCGCCCACTGACCTTCTGTAATTTTCCGTCTGCATCGTTTCGTAACTGCACGTTTAACTATCGTCTGCATCGTTATTTTTATGAATGGAATTTTCCATTGGCCAGTAAAGCGTATTAATCTTATTCTCTAGATTTCCATATATGGCTCTCCTTTCTATCGTTATTTTTAGGAATGATTTTATCCAATCATAGGTCATCAAATAAATGCAACATCGTCCAATATAATTTGAAAGTCTTTTGCAGCAAGAAAACAAAAGGCTTTAAACGGGATATCTAAATGGACTAAGGTCACCTATGTCATCTGTCAACAATGTTTGTACATCTTAATAAGGATATGATGTTACAGTAAATGCTACTTAAAAGCAGAATTATATTTCACCATTTGTTTCAACAAACTATAAATAAACTATTGGTTTGATGAATAACACACTTTGCTTGTGATGACAATATATTCGAAGATATAAAATGTACATAAACCTACTTATTTTTATAGCAGTGTTATCACTAATCTATAGATCTAAAAGATTTTAGCATTTTTTTATGTGTCTGTATCATTACCATCCATTTAGTATTACTGTTAACATTTATTACTGATCACATTTATTACTGAAATCTCAAGCTTAACAAGTGCATGGTTTCGATGGGTTTTGGAAAAATCAAGGGGAATTTACCTACATTTCGTTGCTTCGCTAAGAATGAAATCTGATAATAGAAATGTTTAAAAATACCTAAGGGGTAATCAGAATCCGTAAATCGAAGAACAGACAATACAATGGCCAATAGAAAAAGGACAAAATGACAAAGAATGATTTACAAAACACTACACATAAAACGAAGGATTAAACAACATGAATCCCACTAAAAACCGGGGTAAATTCGGATAGCAATTCATATTCCACTAGTGACACCCGTCGTCTTACTGTTAAACGACACGAACGGTATATGATATAGAATTCGTGTTGGACACCAGTATACAAATTTACGTAAATAATTAACAACAACACTAACGAAACATGAACTCCCGACAAACACAATAGGGAGTAGAGACGAACTGAATATTGTTTTAACTCGGCAAACATAGCGTACGTAACAATTTAGTATATATAATATGCATAATATAGTGTAACATTTAAACAAACTGATTGTAATAAGAAGACATGTTACTGAAAGTATCGTCATTGTAACTCGTTCTTGTTTATAATATGCTATCATTATGGAGGCCGGCAATGGACATATGTGTATCTGTATTTGATCGGTTTTCGTGGATAAGTAATCCTTTCCGTCGGTTTATATATCAGGTCCCTCTCATGTTTGATTGTGGTCTAAATGTGTAAAACAAGTTCGGGGAAAACAACTGTATATTATTCGCAAAGGTTTCTGTCAATTATACAATACAGGGCACAGAATGATAATCCAAGGGAACTGATAACTTTGCAGATGGAACAAATGAATAAACCGAGGAGACAGATCAGAAGAAAAAAATACATGGACTTATATCCCTTCCCAGTCTACGTATATTTTGGGAGATATTCACTGCATGATTTGTGAAAAGTGAAAACAAAGGTATCATTGATTATATATTCCCAAAGGTTATAACATACCAATGGGAGCTTATATTTCATATACGTGTTGTTTATTCATGAGGGGGTATCTCCTCTATGGAACCCCATGCTTACATACAAGAACCCCGAAGATAACAACGTGGCCTATCAGTTTTCAGCGTCTGTTGAGGAAGTGAGGTCGGCATTGCTATTCTGTTAATTTTCGATTGTTTTTCCTTGAAATAGCTAGTTATTCGCCAATTCAGACATTTCGTAGTTCTTGCTATGGATATATAATTGGATGTTATGGATTTTAACTCGTTATAACTGTGAGTGTTACTGTTTTAATCATATAACTGCTTAGTAATTCATTACTTCTATTACATTTGACAATGACATCTAGAAGGCCAAAAAGACAAACTAAAAGGAAGCATCCGTCAGACCAAATTGAACAATCATCCGAGTCCAGTAACTGGTTTATAAAGACACTTAAAATAGAGTTGCAGAAGTTGGAAATAAATGTTCCAAATGGATTATCAAAAACTGTGCTCCATCAATTATATTTAGAAAATGTGAAACCCAAAGTGGTAGAAGACGTAAGTTCAGGAAACAATAACATTGATATGGAAATGACAAGCGACCAAGACGTTTCTTTAGTGAGAGATTCAACCCAAATCACGACGCCTTTTGCGACGATGAACGCGCAATCTTTGATAGAGCAATCACGTGCTCAAGACCCAGGACACACCTCCTCAACTATTCCATTGGGCGGAAATGATAACCAGATGACGTCAATACTTGGTGCATTAACCTCAGTAACGCAATGCTTCACTGGTCTCCAAGATACCGTTAATCAGTTCGCAGCCCCTGCTGTGCTCCTCTCTCTGGAACCCCTGTTGTGTTCCAGTTGATTTGAGTGTCGCTGCCAGCCAAATTTACTTGTAACAAATACTAAGACATATGTTGGCAGGGACCGGGCAAAATTATAAATTGATAGCTGAGATTATTCCCAAGGGCCAAAAAATGTATGAATATATATTTTTTGTTTTCTAGTTAGTAATGAAGTTATTTTTTAAATATATAACTAGATCTTCTTTATTTTACCACTTATCAGCAATTGCCATTTCACAATATGTCGATTAATCAGCTGTTCTAATATGTTAATGACCTTCTTATCGAGGTCGCGGGTTACCATTACGCTGTATTGCTTTCTTCACCACATTTGCCTGCACGGGTTACAGATGTTTCATTCATGATTATTATCTAGACGGTGATAAATTGTGAAGTCAGAAGGTACTTCAGTAAATGATAATACTGTCATCACGTACAACGTACATAATAAACAGAGAATACAACACACACGTTATTAAGCACTTTGCGTCCATCGTCTGCAAAGTTCTTTTTCAAGGAATTAAAAATTGAATACTTGAACATATAAACAAACAAATTCAACACACGTAATTTAAGGAGCTCGAGTTAGTCCTTTGCGTCCGTCGTCTGTAAACGTCTTCTTCAAGGAATTTGGAAATTATTAAATTTAATAAAATACATAGACAAATACAACATGAGGTATTTACATAGGTCGAGTTAGCTCTTTGCGTCCGTCATCCGTAAAGGTTTCAGTGATATTTTGTGCAATTACACAATCATATCAAACAGATAAAAACAACACAACGAAAACGCATCGCTTAGCGTCTGTTCCTCATTAGCTACATACAACACACGGATAGCGACCGAGATGTATAGACCATAGTTAAGTCTGAGAGACATGTTTGTTTTTGCTAAACATAATATTACTCCTTTAATTAGTGAACTAGTGTGTCTACCTTGCAATAAAATACTGTAGTATCGGAGATATCGTTTTTAACGTTATTTTCAATCCTTCATAGCAACATGTATAATGACAATACAAAAATTATAAACATACGGTCACCGCAGTCGAAAGCCGGATTAGATAAACCTTCAAGTTGTTTGGTTATTGCAAACCAATACATATGTTCCAGTGAGGGTTCGTTTGTTTCAGCTTTTAAATTCTCAATTGTACTTGTTCTGAAAAGTTCAACTAAGAGCCGCTTTTCATGATGATGATAAATGTGTTTTAATACACCAGACAAAAGATTAAGCCAGTTATTTGCACCACTCAATGTATTTTTGTTATCTTAATCCTCTATTCTAAAATCAATTGGGGAAACTAAAAATATACCGCCGCCAAAATGTCAAAGTGTCTCGCTTTAATCCACTGTAATTTTTAGAATTACGGTTTTATGTCAAATTTGTCTTGATGTTTTAGGTTTTAAAATATAAGTCTTCACATATTTTCACATATTTGATCGCGCAATCTCCAACATCAGACGCATTGATAGATTGATCGAGCAGCATTCCAGCTATATCTATGACGAATGTAATTCAAGTTAACAAACAATAATTTTGTTTACTTAAAGTGCCATACCAGTGCAAAATCATTTATTGTATGAAGATTTATTATCAACAAGTAAACCTATTTCCATTACATAGAAATGTATTCGATGTTAATTAAATTCACAATAGTCCATCAAAGTATCGATTTGTACCTACCCTCGCAGATTTCCGATTACAGCTTCATCAACTTCCGGTGACATTCCAAATATAGATCGTTGACGTCATTACTTGAACACCGATGTAAACAAAGAATGGCAGATGTACGAGAAGAACTCTCAGAATCGGAACAAAGCGATCTTTCCCTTTCTTGTCACTCTTCGCCTTTTGATGAGTTGGACCCAGATAACAATGACACTCGTGTTAACCCTTACCAGTTCGAACCTTATGCATTTGCTGCACAGCTATCTGATGAAAATGTCCATGAAATTGTTGACGACAATGATCTGAACATGGCACGTCTTGAGAATAATTCACGGTGAGAAATGTTTGATAGTACATGTATATTTTTGACGTTTCTTGCATTATACATTACAATAAATAAAAATCATCCTACCAGACATTATCAGAATTCGGTTGTGTGTGTGTGTTTGGTGGGGGTTCATTTTTTTTATCCAAACCTTCTGTGTGTAATAAACCAATATTATCTATTATTTGATGCCAAAATGTATAATACCTGCAAGGGTCCACAATTGTTGAATGAAAATACTCCTTTCTATTCAAAATTGTCAAACATGGAATATTATGAAAAATTGTGGGTAAAAATTATCATTTTATTTTAAAGCGACATGACATTCTTTGTGTATAGATATTTTTGTATCCTGATTTCCTTCAACATATGGATGGAAAAACGTGTGTCCATGTAATGTTAATAAGTAGTCAAATCATATTGTTATCTCTGACTTAAAATTAGCACCTTATTAAATTTTCATACTATGAAAATGATGGCAATAAAAAGCAGTTGTGAAGTACATGTATTCCTTTTTATACTTAACTGTAGATTCATGAATTTTTTTATACACATGTCTGTATTTGAAACCAAATGCAAAACCATGCTAATCTTTTTCCATATTTATTAGCTTCTGCCTCAAATAAACACTAAAATATAATATTACTAGCTGTAATTTTATCTTGCTTGATGAATATTCTTTGTCAGTTATAGTTCCATTTTAGAAAAAAGGAAAAAAGGAAAACTGTTACTATCACAAAATTGTATGTCATCTAAAAAGCAACGACAGTAGAATACCGAAGGAACAAGCGATGGGATAATTACATGAATCACAGTCCAGAGATATGGCAAAAACGATATGAACAAAGGACAGAAGACAAAAGAACAAAGACATGGGACACCAACAAAACACAAGAACATCACAAACACAAAAAACTAAAGCACTAGCAATGTGAACTCCCATAAAAACCGGGGGTGACATCTGGTGCTTCGGATGGGTAAGCATGTCCTGCTCCGTATATGTCTATTATCATTTGTGAGACTGAAACTTCATATCTTTCTATGATGTCATGATGACCGCCATATAATTTCTGAAGGGATGATAGTAACAAAGGCTGAACATAACCCTGACCTAGTAGTTTCTGCGACAGCGTTTTCGCTCTGTTCAAAAGGTCACTGTATGAATCTAAAAACTGATTACTGTAAAGCAGTTTATTTTAACAGGTTGCAAATTTTCACTTATTATTGCATTTGAAGAAGAATCGTGAAAATGTATTTCTCTTAAATAAGTATTTATCAATAGGTTCAACAAGTGCAATCAACTCTCCAGGGAATTATAAATCGCACACAATTTTGTAGATACATTATCAAGAAAAAATTGCAAATCATACACCTGTTTTTAATAAAATTACAGGTGTAAATATAATAGGTGTGAAGTAATGCCAACTGTTAGAGAGTGTGTATGCTGCATGGAGATGACAAAGTTCAAGATGTCATGAAGGAAACCAATCCTGCAGTACCCTGCATTCAGGGTTTCAGCCTGTTTGTCTTGATAGACATGCGCTTCAATTCGCATACTACCAATACAGACAACAATATGGCGAAAGACAAGAACAGTCAAATGAGTGAGAATCAATCTTTTTTCACATCATCATTATTTTTCAGATTTTAAAATTTTCATATACAATTTTATATATATTTGTGGTACACATACAATAATTTATGTGGTAAACAATACATTCCCTTTCCATTTACATTTTAACTTTTCCACGTCTGTAAACATATATTGAAGTGAATAAAAGTAATAACCAAACTACCTGACAACAAGATTCCAAATAATAAATAAAAATAGAAGATATGGAAAAAATGCCAATCCAGAAACCAGAAAAGAAGTTGAAACCTTACAGAGATTGTCATACAACACTCAACTATGTATTTTCATATGAATTTCCTGATCATGACCCCCCCCCCCCCTCCCCCTGTGCAGGTCCTGTGTGTTATAAAGAATATGCCCAGAGTAGAGCTCAGCTTTTCGTAAAAGGTGACTTAGAGAACTTAGAGTTAAACTGGGGTTCGGGTGCTCAGCTCAGCCAACAAAGCAACTAAGGTGTGTTCCCCAGGTGGCTGAATGGGGTAACCTTTGCTTTTGGGGTTGTTGGGTTATAATACGGAAAACCTGACCATGGGATATGTGGAGAAATACCACTCTTAATGCACGCAAAAGATCTCTACTGTACATTTCATTAAATTAGGCTCCTTGGGACGTCTACAGAAGGCTAAATTTCCCGTCCCTAACCCCTTCTCCCCTTTTCCTGTGGCAGTCAAAATTTGTTTTACCTTGTGTCCCTCTCACCATTCAATTTTTCGTTTTCATTTAATGTTCATTTTGTCATCCAATTCATGTTCATCGCCTCGATATAACCTTTATATGTGGCTTGGCCATAAAACTATAACCAATCAATCAATCAATCAATCTTGATCATGAATTAAGTTACATGCACATTTCCTTATACTTGTGTTGGGTCATCTTAAATACAGACTTTACTGTGAGACACTTCATTTACATAGGGTACAGGGTGGGGTAGGTGTGGGGTTTTCATTTATTCCAGTCAACTGTATATCTCATTTTACATTTTGACTTTAAACCTGATAGTGTGTTCTTTTTCATACAGGCAGTTTGTTCGCTGGTGTTGGCAGTATCTCGGGAAAGAAGTTAGGGTCATCATCCCATCATGTGCAGTTACTGCCATTAGGACTGCATATCCTGACCACAACCAGAACTACACAGGTTTCCATCAAGTAGATTCGGATTGTGATTGAATCTACTCAACATGTTTTGAATGGCAACATCTTTATCAGGACGATCATATTGACTGCACAAAGGTGGAGGAATCTCAACAGGTAGCTGAACACCATCCTCATTCATGCGTGAAACAGCACCAAGACCAAAAACAGTCCTCATCAATGTTTCTACATAACCTGAAGATGGAAATGTATTTCAATTTCATACCCAAATAAATCGACTTGTTCCTCAGAGGATGTTTTTGTCTTTGTTTGTTATATGTTTTAATTGTTTTGGTATTCCTGCTCTCGAATGGTTATTTTTTGCTTTGTCTGTGAGGTCTTTTACACTTACTTACGGGGCCTTCTTGAGCTTGCTGTATGGTGTGAGGTATTCTCATCGTTGAAAACCATACAGTGACCTTTTGTTGTATACTAATTTAAATCTGTATATTCTCCTGTCCATTTACCCCATATCCTTTCTTTTAGTAATTCGGCTGGCTAGTTTAAATAATCATCTGTATGATAAAATAAAAAATTCCAATCAGAATACTCCTGCAGAATTGATAACTATTTGGTTTCTAAACAGGGGTCGATTTCATAAAAAGTCGTAAATCTAAGATTAATCGTTAGTGTTATCGTAAGTGTGATTTCCAAGCTTTTGATTGGTTGAAATTCACACTTACGACTGATCGTAAACTTACAACTTTTTGTGAAATCGACCACAGGACATTATCTTTGCATGGGAGATAATAAAAATCTTTATTTACCATAAGTGCAATCAACATTTATTTTCCTGACAATAAATTCCCCTTTCTTGTACTTTGGTGCTGTTAGTCTGTGTCTGGCTTTTCCTTCCTTGGTTACTGGCTGATCTCTTTGAGTATTTTCATTGAAATGCAATGCAGCTAGCCTTAACCTGCAATAGCACATACATTTTGATCATTATAAATTTTACAAGATTAATCATGTATAATTCTGACAGAGTCATTTGCTGAAAAAAATTATGGCTACAAGAAAAATTTCTAATTACCTGAAATTTTTTTAACACACTGAATTTCCTGCATATTAAATTTTATTTCGACAAACTTCCTTTGGATATTAGTTTCTTTATATCTGAACATAAAACATATGAAAAAATTGGTACGGGATATTTCATCAAATCATACAATAACCCCTTCCAAAAATTTCCCATGCTTCAACCAAATTCCTCCTAGAATTTAACCAAGAATTATTTTTTTCAGTAATTATGTTTAAACATAAATGTTTTGTGTGTGTGTATATTACTTACTAACCCATAGGATTATCAAGATTAAAGTTGTGCACAAATATTTTAATAAATACCTGCAAAGCATTCCATGATAGGAAAATCCAATCATTTTTGGCGCAAAATGGTTTATCACAAAATGATAACCCTCTAAAGATGATGTTTGTTGACCTGGTGACAATATCGGGATATTTTTCTTCATTTGGCGACTATTTACAACATCTTGAAGTTTTTCAAAAGCCTTGAACCCTTAAAATATACCATTTTAAAGTAAATAGTTACCAGCACAAACTAACGCAAAGCACAAGTAAAGCAAACTGAAATATAAAATGCAAAGACAAAATATGAAAAAAAAATGAAAATAAATAGAGTAAACATAAGAAATTGCTACTAAAAATGTGTTGACAGAACTAACTTGAAAATAATGTTTACTTTTATGCCAGAAATCGATTTAAAAACCTTACTTTGGTATCTCACAATTCAACTGTTGTCATACATACACTGAACATACAAATGTATGCCTACTGCAATTAAGGCAGCTGGGATAAAAAAAAAAACCAGAGGCTTCTAGGAGGAGAAGATTAAAATGTGAATTGTGGACGGACGCCAAGTGATGGCAAAAGCTCACACGGCCTTTTAGGCCAGGTGAGCTAAAACACTGAACTGATAAACCAAACAACAATACCTGGCTTCAGCCGTTTTTTCTGTCTTTATCTACCTTCAAGTTCGCCATGTTCACAGCTTGCATAAAGTGGACTGTATCCATTGTGGACATTAATAATGTGATTGCAAAGTGACTTCCACTTTGCCAGCATCAACTCCCAATCTTGATCAGGAGAGGAAGCAGCTGTCCAGTAGAGATGGTTAACGATGCTTTTCATCCATGGCTGTATGATGTCATAGTCTTTTTCTTTGGGTAGTGCCAGCAATTTCTTTTTCAACCCTGAAATGAAAAATACAAGTATTTGGTATTTTGATGTTCCAAGTGTTTCAAAAACTCTTTTTTCAAAATTTCAAGGGCCATAACCTGACATCATATAATTCAACTACTAACAGTTTTTTGCTGCTATATGGTTCTTAATTACATTTATCTTTTTTAAATTGTGATATTGAAGAAGACAGGTTCTAAGCAAGGATATTGGGTTGTCAAAGTCATATATTAATTTGTTTTATCCTGAAATATCTATTGGTTAGTTTGATTAGTCCAAATGCGGGTTTGATACACATAAAAGTGACAAGAAACTTCAATGTTTTCAGGTTAAAATAAAAGTCAAAATTCATTCATCTTTACTATTGACTTAAACATTATTTTTTACCACTGGTTTTTACCTTGATCAACATGGCATACATCAAAGCAATGTGTTGTATCGGGCATCTTCTCCCTCACCAACTTTACAATCTGAACATGTCTATCTGTTACCAAGGTTTGTATCTGTATCCCGTCATTTGAAAAGGTTTTGACACATCTTATTATACCCTCTTTCTTCATGTGGGCACTGCTTTTCACTTCATTACTCTGTTTAAAAGAGTGTACAAACTTGACTTAACAATCCAGAGGGAAGTAGGAATAGAAATACTGAATAACGTGTGTACAAATGTAAATAATAAAAGCATAGAAGATGCATGTATAACAATCCAATCTTAACCTTGTTATGTTAAATAAAAATAAATGAAAGTGTAAAATCAATTAAAAAAAAATACCAAAAATGTTCCATGAAAGCTTGCGTCTTGCCTGTTTAATAAACGTTTCTTGGGGTTTGGCCATTACAAAAAAGAAAATATTCATTGAAGACGAGACTTTCAAAAGCATTTTTTATAACATTAAGTATAAATGAATTATCGTATAAATGCAACCATGTAAAGTACATGTATCTCTCCCTTTTTAAACATACCTGAACCAGTTGGACATCTATGACAGACTCTTCCTCTAAATCAATTGCTGTGTAACTACCAAATTTTGCACAGTCCTATTTATGTCGTTTTTCTTTTTTGCTCTCAACGACTTTTAAACTATTTGTTTTTTTCAATCTTTTGACTTTGAACGTACTTGATCAAGGTTATTGCATAAGTACATCATGTACATTTCTGAGATATATGTAATATATAAAGTAGAATAGATTTGGCCAATACGACACAGAAGTATTAGTTTTGGCTTTGTAGCTAATTACTATTAATTAAAATTAACCCTTATAGCATTATTGTCCCAATTGTTTATTGACCTTTGACCAACAAATATCTGATTTATATTAATGGCATGTGGGCATTCCTTAATGAATCTAATTCGATATGTCAATAATCGTACAAACAATACATGTTTTAGTTTTCTGATATTAATAAATCTGGGATTGGCATCCAAGGTAAATAACAGTTAGCAAAACAGCAAACATAAAACTATAGATCCTGCAACACGAACCCCACTAAGAATCGGAGGTGAACTCAGGTGCTCCGGAAGGGTAATTAGTTCCTGCTCCACTAGTATAATTAATTTGGACATTCGATGGTGTTGAAAATAAATACCCCTCTTATTTCTGAAACGTCGGAAGATACCAACGTGGACATTAGAATTCGCAGAACAGACGATTACCATTAATAGGGTAATAATACAACAATAGGCTACATATATCTACGTATTTATTTCAACATCTGCTCTTGGGCAACAGTGATCGGTATTGACCTTTTGAAAGTAGAACACTTCTGACTCTATTATATTCTACTTTGTTCCTATGCGATGTATTATTTGTGTATTTATTAAACCAATCATTCTTACTCAAAGTCGTCTATTGTTCCGTCGTCAATGTGGTGTGCTTGGCAGAGAGGCAGGAAATATGCAATAAAGTCTTTGTTGTATCCGCTCAAGTTTCAATCTCCCGCAATCTAAACAAACATATAATCCATTAAATCACAGAGGACAACACACTTTCGTTATTTAATCTGAGACGTTTTAATGATTTGGTTGTCCAATCTATAGACTTTGATGCTACCTGACGAAGGTTAATCCAGAAACGCATCGTGCGCAATACTTTTGATATCAACGTTTTAATAATTGAATTGTATTCTCTGTCGCCTGTTTTTGTCGGATAAACCAATCGTTGCGTTACTAAAAATATATGTTTACAAATCTACTAGTCAAATTAAGCAGTAAGTGTAAACATCTAATATGTATACAGAATGAAATATCATGTACAAAGGTCGGTGGTTTACTCCAGGTACTCCGGTTTCCTCCACCAATAAAACTGACCGCCACGATATAACTGAAATATTGTTGAAAGTGGCGTTAAACACCATAACTCAACATATACAAATATCTCCTATGACAACTATTTTACTTATTTTGTTCCTGTATTGTTAAAAATACTGTTATAGTGACAACCGGAACCTTTGAACCATAATGAAAGCAGGAGGTTTGGCGCTTTCAAATCTGATTCAACCCACCATTTCTTTAGAAATGCCTGTACCAAGTCAGGGTCATTACGGTCTTCACAGTTTTCCGGTTGTTGACTGATTTTGTCTGTTTATATAATTATGAGTTTTGACTTTCCCTTTGTAAGATTGTTCGGAGTTCGGTAATTTTGTTATTACCCTTATGGACGGGTCATGCATGAGTTTGGATAATGTCATGTTAGGTATACATAAAAGACAACCATCCATTTCTTAATAGTGGTCTGTAGTGACACGTAAAGGCAAGAGGTGGCCATCCCAATGAATTGTTTCGTGATAATATAAACATCTGTCCATAAACCCATGATCGGTATACACTATAGTATTATTACGTGATGTTTTTCATATTGGCCTAGTAATAGGTCCGAGGCCTGCTGTATTGACCTGAGGCGCTGCCGAACGCCAATACAGCATACCGAGGACCTATAGCTAGACCAATATGAATAACATCACGTAATGATACCGTTATTAATTAATTAAGTCCAATATCTCTCGGAACTTTTCCTTGCAGCTGTCGAAACGTCTAGCGGATTCCGATCTAGCTGTTACTGGACTGACTGGAATTGGACCAATACGGAAAATATCCGTATTGGACTGGCTTTTACCGTATTGGCCCAATGAAAGTTTTTATATTGTATTGACAAATGTGATCATATAAAGGCTAATAAATCAAAGTTAATTAATATATATATATACGTCTGAAAATTAAACCAAACAGTGTTAGAATTAGATCTTTGAGCTGACACAGTTTTGTTCTTCCCTCGACGGGATTTGAACTCACACCATTGATACACTGCAACACCAATCGATTAGCCTTATGTCCAGGGCCCTAGTCGACTCGGCCACATCCACTATATAAAAATATAGCTTCAATAGTCGAAGCGGTACCTTGTCTCGTAAGGAAAATCTAGAGATAGACATAAGACATGTGTCTAAGCGTATGTAGATGGTACATATAAACTTAATATTATAATTTGATAGCAATCTAAATCAGCAATATATATATATATTTAAACAATGAATTGTTAACATTGGTCTATAGTGACCCACTTAAATGGAAGAGGTTTTCATCCCAATCAATTGTGTCGTGATAATAGAGACATCTGTCCATAAACCCATCACACCAGCACGTTTTAATGTTTGTTACCTTGAATATCACCGACTTATTTCGCACTCGACATTACACGACAATCAATCGTGCAGTCTACTGTCTGTTTATATGTGACCATCAGAATTGATTTTACATCTATCGTTGAAAGTAATAAAATTTATGTACGACAGACATTTTAACCATCAGTTTAATTGAAATAATATACATGTATGTAAACAGTTATCATTCCAACGAATGCTACTGCGAGAATTGTTTGATTTATGTTTTACAATGAAGTAAAGAGATCGTAAAAACTTTGCTATTACGTTTGATGTGCCTATTTTATTTCATAATAAAAACCTTGAATTTCAGTAATGTTCACGTGCTAAAATGTCAATTAGACGGTCACGTGTGCATTTTCGTTTTTATATCTGACATGCATAAACTATGTAGACATTATCGTGATTAAAAGCTTGGGTTTAAAACTAATATACTTAGGAATGTTCTGGTTTATATTAATAAAAGTGAAGCCGGTTATATTACGTTTTGCTTGTTAGAATTATTTAAAAAAAACTTTCGGATTATAAAATAACATCCAAAATGGTCTTTAATACTACTGCTCATCTCTTACCAATGAATAAATGGGCACTACTATATCAGATTCACAGGAATTTTACGTAGTATTGATGTTATAATAGAAAAGCTGCACATCCTCCTATACTCGTAGTCATTTGTCTGATAACGTAATGGGTATGGATATACATACACTCTTCCCTACACATTTAACAAATTCTTAAAAATAATAGTTTTGTTTATATACCCAACACTTTAATTGATGCTCCTGTACCAAACCAGGAAAATTAGCGTTCATGTATATGTGTGTTAGGGGCACATGTATCGTTTTGCCTCTTTCTACGAATTGGCGATTGTATTTTGGTACTGATATGACAGTGTGGTATTTTTCATTTTATTCATAAGCAAATATAGGGATGTGATAACAGTTATAACCTTGTCTTAATATTGATTACAAACTTATTATTTCATATTTTAATATAAATTCCGACACATAAGTGATTTGTTGAGAACACATTTGACACTATATAAATAACATATAGTTGAGAGGGTGATAGATCAGTTACTAATATGACGTCTATAAAACGGCACACACGATAATACTTAATAACTCTATATTTAGCGCAAGTGCGGTACACAACAAATCGGCTGTTCCATGTGACTCCCGCTGTGAAATTACCGTGACGACCGAGTGTAAACAAACAAAACACCGGCATATAGCGTATTTTTAAAGTCCTTAAGATAAAAATTTCCCCTCAGTTATAAATAAATATTCTGTAGCTAAGTATTTTTTTATCATTTGTTTTGAAAATTTACATTTGGGGATCCCCAGTACGCACACATATCAAATACATTCCATTGATATGTGTCGGCCATGAATAACAAAATGCACTAACCTTGTTTTCCTACGTATACATTGATAACTAGACGGTGATGTAATTAAGTTACTGATATTTTCCAATTTGATGGCATTTTGAATTTTGCTACTCAAACAAGTAAAATGCTAACAAAATCGTAAAATAAATCAGTAACCTGCTTATGTCAATCAGCGTCCCTTGCAAACAACGTCACAGGATGACGATATATTACAAAAGTTAAAGTCGATAGATGGTTGTCTTAAGTATTTTTTCCGGATTTTTTCTTATGTCAACAATATAATACAAGCTTTTTTCTTCATTGGCATTTGTTTTTTTTTATTTCGTATCTAGCAATAATTGTCGATTATTAACAACTGTTCAAGTGTGCGATATTATGTTTGACAACTCCGCTCCGCCATCTTGTTAGCGCTCAAAATGATGAACGAATGAACTCCGACTTTTTTTTAAATATTTTTGCGCAGGAATTGTTCAATCGAATCTATGTTGGAAAATACACAATAAATATGTTTTTCATGTTAACATCCATATCTTTGTTTTAAAATATCTCGTTCAAAAACAAATAATTCAAAATCAATTCAAAATTTCCGAAGGAGGTAGATGGAACAGCCACCAAATGGCGTGTGTATACAGTTCACGAAAGGTTAAAAATTACCGTATTTGTCCTAATATGAGACAGGCAACCTGTTTGAAGGACGAAATCCTAAAATTTCAATAATACGATGATTCGTACATGTTATTATCTTTTATTTTGAATGAATTTTGTAGCCGATTTGTTATGGCTGTTCCGTTCATTTTACCTATGCCGCTCTTCCATCGAGAGTTTCGTAGAAAGAGATTTTTTTTATTAGAATTTTATTTCAAGTTTATTTCGATTTTGCATAGAGTAAATAATTAAAGAATTGGGAATTTTTTATTGAAATATATTTCTTTTGCGTTTCTAAATATCAATTGATCTATTTTTTTTAAACTTCCGGTGAACAGATATTTGGCTATCAATATAGAAAGGAGGAAAATTCGGACAGTCTACCGTTAAAAGGACTTCGTCCTTTATTAGAATCGAAATAATTCATGGCAGGCATAGAGTTGTGCAAATTTACACATAGGCTGGGCCTTTATATTCTTTGATTTTACCTCTCGCTAATGCTCGGGGTAAAATTCGAATATAAAGGCCCAGCCCATGTGTAAATTTGCACAACTCTATGCCTACCATGAATTATTTCTTAATTGTTACCCTGAGAAAAACATTGTCAACCGAGGCGAATCCGAGGTTGACAATGTCTTTTTCGAAGGGTAACAATATACAATTAATTACTTTTCATAAGGAGGACACTGTGATTTATCAACCCCGAGGAAGTGATGTTCACCGAAGCCAACGCCTGAGGTGAACATCACTTTCAAGGGGTTGATAAATCAGTATCCACCGAAATGAAAAGTCATCAATTGTTTTATTAAATGACACATTCTAAGTGTAATTTTGGGGTGAAAATTGTGAATTGTTGCTGTTTCTTAGACATTTCCATTTATTCTTTTTTATATGTAGCTGCTTCAAACCAACAAACACCAGTTTTTAAAGCTTGACATTTCTAATGTTTCAAAACAATGAAATTGATTAAGAAAAAACGAATACAATTTCAAAATTTTAACAAATAAAATATCACAGTTTCAGTAACATTTTTAAACAATTTTTAAAGAACATAGGTAAGTATAATTAATTTATGTTGAATGTCCGTAACACCGACTTCTGGTGTTTTTTGCATCTTTTTCGTACAAAAGCTTTTCAAATGCTGCATCATCAACTGTAGCAAAACGTGTCTTAACTTCTGGTTCTACTGACGAAGCTGCTTCGTTCATTTTTGTTTTCTAACAGTCGTCTGCTGATTACCGAAGTTCGTTAACAAGACCGCCTCTGATTGGTTGAGGTTCAAAATGTCGGCCAATCAAATTTATCGATATTAATCAGTCTACTGGTTTTCCCCTGTTACTATATTTTGGTACGTACTAACTGCGACATGAGATTTATTAACCTCACGCGCAAAATTGCGCGGTGGACATGTAGTTCTGTTAGAGGAAGCAATGAACCGTCTAAGCCAATCAGAATTAAGAAAATTCGTATTCATTTAATAATCTGATCTATCACCCTCTCAACTATATGTTATTTAATTTATTATACTGAATGTTTTCTCGTTAGCAATGATGTTTAGGTCTATAAATCAATGTATTGATCGAAATGGTATAGGGCTATAATTGTTTTATCATTTTTCAATATTATTATTTAGATATTAAAATTTTGAAATCTTATGAAATTTTTGAAACTTAACTTGAAATTCTTGATTTTTTTTGAAATTTTTGAAATTTTGAATTTTTTCTACATTTTTTGAAAATTTTGAAATTTTGAAAATGTAGACCTTTTTTGTATATTGCATGGGTGTTACTAAATGAGAGGGTGACAGTAAAAAGATTATTACCCGCCGAGCCATGTGTCAGAGCAGAATGTTACCCTCGTCTTATCCAATAAAATTACAGCTTACATACATGAAGTATAATAATTTCAGTTATTGGACACACAGTAGAATTGTCAACTTATTAAAACCAATCGATATACTATAAGTATATATATCATCTATTATAATTCATATCATTAGCTTTGAGAAGAAGGAGGATACATTGTAGTGTATCATTGATTATTCCGACAAGTACTAAGTGTTAAAGCTCGATATTAAAGTTCCTATATGTTATGCTGATGGCACTAGAGCGTTCACTTATAACTAACCACGGCTTAATGTAACATATTGAACGATGTATATATAGTTTATCAAGTTTTGAGCTTAGTGATATGGATTGCTAAGAATTATCTTCTTATTATTGGAACAATAACAAAATAGCATTATATTTATTGATGAATAATTGGAATGTTAAAAATTCTAACGTTGGTGAGTAATCTAATTTTGCTCATTAGTTAGTTTAATTAGTCATATTTATTCTTAATAAAAATAGCAATAAGCTTTACTGCTACACAGGAAGATGTTCCCAGAGAAAATCATTGGACATTTCATGCATAGGTTACATGTAGATGGGGATACAAATTTATGTCTTCAAAGACTGACTTTTCTATCGTTCATATATAGTTTGAAAAGTGACACCATGTTGGAAAAGAGATCACAACTGGCCATTTTGTCAAACAATGCACAAATGTATTGAGCTTGAAGTCATACATGTACTGGATACAATTTGACCAATTGCTTTATATATTTAAAATTCGTTGCTTTTTTGCTATTCATTTGAGTTCCTTTAAATATCGTCTTTAATTGGAATCGTTTGAGTTCGAGGCAGAATTGTGTTCTAATCGCATCTAGTGTTTTGTAGTCTGGACAGGTTTTACTGTAGAAATACAATAATGCAACAACTAAGAGCGAAAAGGACGTAAAGACATTATGATATTCAAAAAAGTTGTCAAACCATAAAAATATTAATCAAACAATCCATTAATTCACCTAAATAAAAAAATAAAAAATTCACAGTTTTTTCTAGGTCCATATGTATGGTTTTAACTGATACGCATGTCTAAATTTTGTTGTTTTAGCTTTATTGTAGTTCACCCGGTTATACCTGTTTGTTGACATTTTCCTCATGTGTGGCAACGCATGCATGACCCATAATTCCACTAATGGTCTGGGCCCATAAAACTATCATGTATGTTTACGTTCTGAGTTCCGTCTTGCGATGTCCGTTAAGATTTTCTCATAAAAACGATGTTTGGTTCGTCTTTACCTCCAGTTGTTTGTAGGAGGGCTCATGTCTTATTTACGTTATTTGTGTTTGTTTGCATATAGTGGTGTTCAACACATATTGTGTTGTGTTTTTGTTTTGTTTTTCTTCGTCTTGTGTACCCTATGTAGCCAGTTTCTCTGGATTTTCAATTTTTGATTGCCACTTCGGTATTCTCTAACATTTATTTAAGCTTGCCACTTTACCAATCCAGGAATGTGAGCGGTCATGTATTTGTGTGTTAGAGGTGTTGCATCTACCATTTATCTATTGGATGTTGGAACTGTTCTGACAGTATGATATGTTTTGCTTTTCATTTTATTGCAACAATGTTAAAAACATAAATTATTGCCATTCGGATCAAGCTTTCAAATATGTACCACTTTCGAAAATTTGTAAATAGTGTAAATACAACTGATCTATCGACTATCAATCTATTAATTACAATTTATTCCAAAAGACATATAAAGGAAGAATGTTATTGATGTTCTTAGGTTTCGTATTAAAAAGCGATTAATCATTGTAGTCTATAATTAAAACCCTTATCTGTTAACCAACAAAAATAGTTACAACATCATAAAAGAATGCTTCGGAGCTCAATAGCCTTATGCATATGTTTGCGAGACAGTTCCTAATAATTGAATATAATAAAGTGAAAATAAATACCACACTGTCGGAACATTTCAAGAATCTAATAGAAAATTCGTAAAAAGAGGTAGAATCTGCCTCTGCTTTACTTTAAAAATAAACAACTTACAAAAAAGAGGTAAAATCGATACCCCCAACCCACAAATAAATGACCGCTCACTTTTCGAGCTGGGAACGGTCACTTTAATAAAAAGTGGCGGGGTTAAGCTAGTCTTATTGGCACAAACCTAACTTTTTAGTGAAATGATGCGGTCATGGAAGTACTAGTACAAATACAATGTATATATATATGTATGTTGATAATTTTGATGTATGTCATACTCCGCTACATTCCTATAAACTGTAAAATTGCATAATGCTTTATATTGTATAACAATGAATGGATGAATAAATGAATTTACTTGCAAAAATCATAAACATGATATGCCAATCAAAATGTCAATGAAAACAAATATGACACCAATGACAAACATCAAATAACATTATCAATTTACATAAAATCTATAACATTATAATAATATTAATTAATAATTTGACATTGTATTGTCCATGCTGTCTTCAAATGATTGCATAATCTTGTAATCAGATATTTATTGGCAGCTAGTAAGAGGTGTTTGAAGATACCAAAGGGGCAATCAGAATCCGTATATCGAAGAAGAACAGATAACACAATGGCCAAAAATAAAAGTACAAACAAATGATCTGGTGTAATCACTATTTGGTCAAGAACCGTACTATTTAGGTCAAACATGTTTCTATGCACCGATTGAATATATATCTATGTTAAGCGTTATATTACAATAGGCTGCATTTACTAAAGGAATAATACAAATGTTGATATCTAATTTAGTGCTCTTCTCTGAAATATCCAAACTCGGAGAGGGCTACTTATGCCCTAGACAAGGTGTAATAATACAAATGTTGATATCTAATTTAATGCTCTTCTCTGAAATATCCACAACTCGGAGAGGGTTACTTATGCCCTAGACAAGGTGTAATAATACAAATGTTGATATCTAATTTAATGCTCTTCTCTGAAATATCCAAATTCGGAGAGGGTTACTTATGCCGTAGGCAAGGTGTAATAATACAAATGTTGATATCTAATTTAGTACTCTTCTCTGAAATATCCAAAACTCGGAGAGGGTTACTTATGCCCTAGGCAAGGTATAATAATACAAATGTTGATATTTAATTTAGTGCTCTTCTCTGAAATATCAAAACTCGGAAAGGGTTACTTATGTCCAAGGCAAGGTGGATCTTAGTTTTAATAATTCATTGTTTTGTAGATCGTTGTTTGTCCTTTTGGACCTTTTTCTTTTGGCCATCTTGTCTGTTCTTCTTGATTTACGGATTCTAATTACCCCTTTGGTATCTTTTGGCCATCTTGTTGTCTGTTCTTCTTTGATTTACGGATTCTGATTACCCCTTTGGTATCTTTTGGCCATCTTGTTGTCTGTTCTTCTTTGATTTACGGATTCTGATTACCCCTTTGGTATCTTTTGGCCATCTTGTTGTCTGTTCTTCTTTGATTTACGGATTCTGATTACCCCTTTGGTATCTTCAAATTCTTTATTAAAGAACTCACAAATATATATAATAAAACATGTCACTGACTACTGCGCAGATGATACCCTCGGGGACTTATATAGTTCACGAGCAGATACATCGACCCAGGAATAGTAATAAAAACGTAGATATATAATCTAATGTGCACGACACGTTTTTGAAATGGCGTTCATCGAGTACAAAAGATTAATAGTTATATCGAAAACAAAATATGCGAGATATAAAAATTAAAAAGATAGGTAATAAAAAAAATTCAAGCAACACGAACTCCCATAAAACAGGATAGAGATGATGTTTTCCGATATACAGGAAATATAATAGAATTATCATCAGGTTAAAAAAGAATTACCCGGTTAAATGAAGGTAACAAATCACCAGGTTAACATAATGTCAGAAATGACTATGGATATGTCCCGTTTGTCGTAATCACAATCCCGTTCTTTCCTCATCCATGTCTTATCATCGGATTTTAACAAGTGTAACACGACGGGTGTTACTAGTAGAGCAGGAACTACTTTCTCGTCCTTATTCATTATACATTCATTTTCTGTGGCAATCTAACCCTCTATCTGTTGGTCCATTCCTGTACTTGTTTTCGTTATAATATAACTGAATTACTGCTCACAACAATTGATAATCCTTTATAAAAATGTAGATATTACATTTAATATACACTTAGTTTCCTTTTATAAAAACGTAGATATCAAATTTAGTGCGCACGAAACGTTTCTGGAATTACCTTCATCGGGTATATTCATCATGTATCAAAGTTGACGTTGTACAATGAAATTCGGTTAAAGCAATGTTTACAATGTTAATGCAGAAAGAAGTCATCTTGTTTAGTAATTAACGAGATAACATCGAGAAAAGTTGTTGCTTTTCTTGGCAACATTTCAAGTTTGGAAGACATTTTGAACAGGGAATGATCATCAACCGAAATACTGCTTCAAGATCTAGAACATGAATATGATCACATATTTAATACGAAAGATCTCCTACCAACTCAAAGTAGTTAAATATACTCTCTGTTGCTATCAGCATGTTTTCTACCCTATAATTATCCAATGATTAACTAGCATTTTCAGATATTAATTAATGTTTCTCTGTTTTTCTTCCGCGAGTGTATATATTTTAACTTTCGTAGAGTATTGAGGTGAATACTTTTTTTCCAATATTTTTCAATATATATTGCATTTAAATCACTGCTATTTCTTCCATGGCATTAAATATTTAAAATATCATTGGTTCGCAGGGTATACCATGGACCAGCTGCAACATTGCAGTGATGAAGACGAGATATAGTATGAATCAACTTTACCATAAGCTTAGACAATATGGTATTATTAAAATCAATATCTTCTTCGACATACTTCTTCAGTTGTTTGATGGTATAATTCGTTACAGCACTGTATGATTTAAGTAACCAGTATCAAATTAGATTATGGATCTTTCACGCGTAGTATCAGAATAAAACAGTAACATTATGTATTAACATTGAGCATATGATTTGACGCCACGTTATAGCTAAAATACTGCTAAAGTTGGCGTTAAACATCAATCAATCAATCAATATCTGGTTTGTTGTATTGCTCAATTAAATGAAAATAAATAAAGATTCTTCTTTTGCCACCAGTACAAATTTTAAATTTTAAAGTTCGAGCTTTAGCCAGAATATATGGAGAATCGATACTGGTACTAGAAGTAGTATGTTTCTCATATGACTACAAACGTGAAAAATATTTTTAATTGTTAATTTCCTCCATTTTCAGTAAAAATGTTACATTCTATTAGATGATGTCCACTTTGTACTAAATCAACACACCTGTGTGGTTCTTTATATTGCTAGCTCATTATCACAACAGTCCGATAAGCATGACGCTTCCCATGGACACATTAATATGATTCCCAGCCAAACAATATTTGTTCTTATTCGTTAATGCTACGTACTTAGCCGAGAAACAGCAAATACCAATGTTATAGTCTTTGGTTTCACCCGACCGGGAATCCAACACATAATATACAGCATTCGAGGAGAGGACGTTGACCATTTCAACACTTGTGCGGTTTTATGTTATTCTTATTGTAGCATATCTCATTATTTGTATCACGATAAAGAGATCAAATTACAGACGTATCATCTAATATTTAATAGTATTTATTCAACACTATTCAATCCCCATATTACAATTTTCATTATTATTATCTTGTCATTATATCCAGATACGTGCCTTGCTTCTTAAATAGATCGTGTAAAAATAGAAATAATTTAATCATTATATATATTTTTTCAGATACCAACAGTTCCTACGTAAAAAGATTATTGTGCAGAAGACGTGGATTCGGATTCTATTAACTACAAAGATGGTCATCTAAATCCACTATATCAACTGATAGTACCTATGGCAATGCTCTAAATCCACTACCTCAACTGATGGTTCATATGGCAATGCTCTAATTCCATTACCTCAACTGATGATACATATGGCAATGCTTAATCTGGATAATGGAACACTTAATAGAACGCTTGGTTTATCAGAAGAACAGTATAGTGTATCACATGGAGGAGTTGATTTTGAAATGCGGAAATATTCTTTGCCAATTCTATGCTTAATTGGATTTATAAGTAATACGTTGGCTGCAACACTGTTCTTAGGAAAATCTTTACGGGGGTTTTCATGTTGCATCTTCCTTGGCGTGCGATCAATCAGTGATAATGGATTCCTCGCATCTCTACTTATTGCATGGCTAGATTTTCTGGATATTCGAATATTCCACTTAGCCGGTGTATGTCACATTGTGGTATTTTTGGCGTATATCTGTAGCTTTCTGTCGGTATGGTGTGTTGTTTGTGTAACTGTGGAGAATTATGTACGGATTTGTCACCCAATGCTGATAAAGCTTTACTGTACATCGAAGACAGCTTTAATTATTTTGTGTTTCTTTACGTTTGCATCTTTCTGCATTTATAATATACCTTTATGGAGTAACGAAATAGCTGAAATATACGAATCGTATTATTGTGTAACGAAAAAAGAATATCAGAATCTCCAATTAGTTTTAACATACATTGATACAGCAATGACACTTATAATACCATTGATAATTATTTTGTCATTGATGGCTATCATTGTGTACAGTGGAGTGGAAGCATCAAAACGAAAGTTAAGACTTGGTCACCATAGAAGTAAATATAGATCTGCACCGTCATATGGTACGGTGACAGGACTGCTTTCTGCCGTGTCAGTGACTTTTTTAGTTTTACACACGCCGATTCATATTTTTAAGCTAAAAGTGATCATTGAAACTGTGTCAGGCCAGTATGAAATTGCCAGTCGAACGGACCGAACAATCGGAAATATATTTCAAATAATGTACTATTTAAACTTCTCTGTTAATTTCTTTGTGTATTATATATGCGGATCAAATGTGAGGAGAGTTTTCAAAGAAATTTTGTGGAGGAATGTCTCCAGTATTTTCCGTGAATGCAGCGACGATACTGAAGAAGACCGTATTTCCGAGGCAGGGACAACTGAGCTTATGATTGTCGTAGATAAACCCGAAATAAACTCTTACCAATCTACATAAGATCTATAATATGGTTTTATAATTTGGTGTTTGCATTGTGCATGATTGTATGCGCATATTGTTAATAATATAAGACACGCATATGGTGCATATTTGGTCAAATATTTCCGACATTACAAAAGACCACAAAGAATGTGATGAACGAGCAAATACACTAATTAAGTGCTTCGTACCAGCTGTAAATTGGCAGCGATGGATTCAGCGATCCTATAACATTAACAAACCATGATAATGCCTGTTACTGGTCTTCTATCCGCCTAAAATGACGTCCATTGTCTCGACGAAGTTTTTCGTGCTGTGTTGTATGAGGACGTACTCTGGTCACGATTATAGCTACAATACTGTTTTCTTGACGTTAAACAACAATCAGTTAATTAACTATGTGTGCTATGTCCATCTAGGAAGTGTTGTGGGATATATATGCTTAACCGCTTCTGAACCACTCTAAAAATCACTATTTTGTCTGGAAATATAAAGAAATAGGTTGAGATAAACAATTTAATTTGTGATCGGAAATTGATACTCGACTTGCGTAATCAATTTTCGTGTAAATCGAAAAATTACATTTCTGCCAATGTTAGCGTATCAAATAGCTAGAACAATTATGATATTTCTTCGCCAATGAGAAACGAGAAACGCAAATTTATATTTATGGTAAATCAATCAAAGCTTCTGTTTTTATTATGTAAAATGAAAATCATCATACCCTGAAATATATTCTTCACTATTCTTTAATATACCGAAACGGTTTTTTTTAAATAAAATTACCAATTGAACTTACACTGAACCGGGGTTTTCTTGCGAAAAACGCTATCACCTGCATACGTATGCCCCACGTATGTTGTTTTCATGATATATGTTATCTGTATACGTATTTAAACTATATATACAATTCAGTTGTTATCTTACTAAAACTGTGATATATTATTTTATTAAATACAATATTCCATTATTATCGAGTTTCTACTGATTTCAACTATCCAAGAGTTATTAAGATTATTTCATTGAAGTAGAGATCTATCGTTGACAGCGTTTTTCATTTGTCTTCCACGGGGTCAGAATAGATGAAATTTGTCTGTGATGACGGAGGTACATTTTATTTTGATTACTTACATAATTAATTCATAACAATCATGCTATGGAAGATCAGTCTCTGAACAAACATGCTATTGAATAAAATACCGCACGGCCAGAACATTTCTAAAATATAATCAGGAAATTGTAGAAACAGAAGCAAAATGTATACCCCTAGTATACATATACTAGATTTATACCCCTAGCACACATATACTAGATTTATACCACTAGCACACATATACTAGATTTATACCACTAGCACACATATACTAGATTTAAACCCCTAGCACACATATACAAACGTATACCCCTAGCACACATATACAAGACTTATACCCCTAGCACACATATACTAGACTTATACCACTAGCACACATATACTAGACTTATACCACTAGCACACATATACAATACCTATACCACTAGCACAGATACAAGACTTATAACCCCTTACACACATATACAAGACTGATACCCCTAGCACACATGCACAATACTTATACCCCTAGCACACATATACAAGACTTATACCCCTAGCACACATATACAAGAATTATACCCCTATCACACATATACAAGACTTATACCCCTAGCACACATATACAAGACTTATACCGCTAACACACATACACAAGACTGATACCACTAGCACACATACACAATACTTATACCCCTAACACACATACACAATACGTATACCCCTAACACACATATACTAGACTTATACCCCTAGCACATATACACAAGACTGATACCCCTAGCACACATATACAAGACGTATACCCCTAGCACACATATACTAGACGTATACCTCTAGCACACATATACTAGACTTATACCCCTAGCACACATATACAAGACATATACCCCTAGCACACATACAAGACTTATAACCCCTTGCACACATATACAAGACTGATACCCCTAGCACACATACACAATACTTATACCCCTAGCACACATATACAAGACTTATACCCCTAGCACACATATACAAGACTTATACCCTATCACACATATACAAGACTTATACCCCTAGCACACATATACAAGACTTATACCCCTAGCACACATATACAAGACGTATATCCCTAGCACACATATACAAGATGTATACCCCTAGCACACATATACAAGACTGATACCCCTAGCACACATATACAAGACTTATACCACTAGCAAACATACAAGACTTATACCCCTAGCACACATATACAAGACTTATACTTCTAGCACACATATACAAGACTTATACCACTAGCAAACATACAAGACGTATACCCCTAGCACACATATACAAACGTATACCCCTAGCACACATATATAAATCTTATACCCCTAGCACACATATACAAGCTGATACCCCTAGCACACATACACAATACTTATACCCCTAGTACACATATACAAGACTTATACCCCTAGCACACATATACAAGACTTATACCCCTAGCACACATATACAAGAATGATACCCTAGCACACATATACAAGACTTATACCCCTAGCACACATATACAATAATTATACCCCTAGCACACATATACAAGACGTATACCCCTAGCACACATATACAAGACGTATACCCCTAGCACAAATATACAAGACTTATACCCTAGCACACATATACAAGACATATACCCCTAGCACACATATACAAGACTTATACCCCTAGCACACATATACAAGACTTATACCCCTAGCACACATATACAAGACTTATACCCCTAGCACACATATACAAGACTTATACCCCTGCACACATATACAAGACTTATACCCCTAGCACACATATACAAGACATATACCCCTAGCACACATATACAAGACTTATACCCCTAGCACACATATACAAGACTTATACCCCTAGCATACATATACAAGACTTATACCCCTAGCACACATATACAAGACTTATACCCCTAGCACACATATACAAGACTAATACCCCTAGCACACATTTACAAGACTTATACCCCTAGCACACATATACAAGACATATCGCTTCCCTGGCTTGTATGCCCCTAGCACAATATACAAGACCTATCGATTTCCTGGTTGGTATACCCCTAGCACACATATACAAGACCTATTGGTTCCCTGCCTTGTATACCCCTAGCACACATATACAAGACCTATCGCTTCCCTGGCTTGGTATAGGCACTACATGGCAGGTGGAACTAGTGTTTAAAGGACCTGAACTATACTATAGCACCTGCATATGGAGTATATATATATCATCAATTGGGACGATATTTCAGAGCTTGTGGTTCCTTATGAAGATATTCTTTACATAGGTTGCGGCTAACAAGGAAGCTACTGTACCAATAGTTTATATTGGTCAAGATGAAGTTATCACTGCGAAAACTTTATGGTGGCCATCGTGACTTGGTTGACCGTTATGGAATGTCTGTCTGATCACGGATCTGTTCAATTTGTGATTGACACAACCCTGCCCTCAATTGCTCTTTTATGGTTTATCACCAGATTTAACAGAGTCAAACGACAGGTGCATATAGTAAAGCAGGAACTGCTTACCTTTCAAGAGTAAATACAATAACCATAGGCTTTTTCTGTGAAGTGTTTGTATTTTAGTCCATTGTATTGTCTGACCGTCGATTAAGAATTCTGGCCATCCTTTTGATATCTTCAAATTTTCCCAAACTCCAAAATATTACACAGAAAAGTAAAATGGAGCAACTCGAACCCACTAAAAACCGGAGATGATTCGAAGACTACAATAAAAATAAATAAATAGCATGGAATTCGAGGGTTTCAATATATGATTTACGAGCGGAGGCATCAACAACATGTATACAACCGTAATCGAGTTCCGATCGAGTTAGCGATCTTTTTAAAGCTAATAAAACGGTGTTGTTAATACCACAGTAAGTAGTCAAGAAGTCGAGATTACTTGTGAAATAATAAGTGCATCTTAATTCACTTTGAGCATGTTGATATGGGTTAACTGTCAAATGTTAATAAAAACAAGTGTCTTGAACCTTTTGATATAGGAATTGAAGCCACTTAGTTCTGGATGGGAATAAATTTTTCCTGTATTGTAAATGATGAAAAGGTAGCTTCAACTTTGATGGTCAATACAAACATGTATTCCAACTGACTGGCTTCCTCCACCAATAAAACTGACAGCCGCGATATAACTGAAAACATTTTGAAACTGGCGTTAAATACCATAACCATTTGCATTTATTAAAGTCAACAACAAACAAAACAACATTTATGATACTATAATTTCCTTTTGATTTAGATTATATTTCGATACGACAGAAATGAATACCCTGGCAAGTTCACCACCAATATTTTTTTTTCTTCTTTCTATAAATTAATGATAATGCTTAATTTCCTTCTCCTGATATTTTCTATTTGATGATTTACAGAAATATTATTCCCTTTTGTTCTGATCAAAGGTATCTATTATCTTCTTCATATATAATTTATGGATCCGTAATAGTAAGATATTTATCAATGTCTTTGTAAAATGATTTTTTAACCAATTTAACTATATTCGTCACACGATACGTATGCACAAGTATATGGCCATAGAAAACTATTTATAATTCCAGACTTACTTGCATGACTAGTTTATACATTAATAATTCCAATAGCCGGAACTACTTATCCATTGTAAACAATATGGCTACCGCTTGACGGCTTTTCTATTTATATTTACACATTTAAGCCTAAAACATTTACAAGTTTTTTTCTTTCTTTCTAATAAACTTATATGCACATTATTTTCGTTATTCACTTACTAGTATTGATATTAAATTTGAAATTGTTTATTTCCGTGTTGCAGAATAGTTTGCTCACATGACATATTCCTATTAAGTTCACTTTTTCTAAATGATGATGTAGAGTATGGGGAAATAGATCATTTTATCATTTTATTACTTACAAATCTTTTTTTGGTTGGAATTGTAAGGATTAAACGCAATATATATTTTTATTCAGTTTGTGAGGACATTGACCGAGATTCGTTTTTGCTACATCATTGTGTTGACCATGATATTCGACTTCTCATTAGCCCTTTTTTGTGTTGACCATGCTATTCGACTTCTGATTAACCCTTTGTGTTCACCTTGATATTCCACTTCTGATTAGCCTTTGTGTTGACCATGATATTCTACTTCTGATTAGTCCTTTGTGTTGACCATGATATTCGACTTCTGATTAGCCCTTTGTACTCACCATGATATTCGACTTCTGATTAGCCCTTTGTGTTGACCATGATATTCGACTTCTGATTAGCCCTTTGTACTCACCATGATATTCGACTTCTGATTAGCCCTTTGTGTTGACCATGATATTCGACTTCTGATTAGCCCTTTGTACTCACCATGATATTCGACTTCTGATTAGCCCTTTGTGTTGACCATGATATTCCACTTCTGATTAGCCCTTTGTGTTGATCATGCTATTCCATTTCTGATTACACTGTCGTCAAAGAGCTCCGATCGAAAATGTTTGGTCAACATCCGGGATATTTTAAAGCGGTATTTTTAAAGCAGACACGGATAAGTATCGTAAGTATTTATAAATATACTGTGTATATAATGTTTTGAATTATGGTGCTTTATGATTGTTATTATTATTAATTTCATTTTTTGTCCAAATATCATTTATTTTTGTAGTGTAAAATTAAATTTCTCTATAAGTTATAAGGAATGCGGCTTCAAAATCATTACAATCAACTGAAATATCGCTATATCTTGCATTTACGAATGAATTAAATGTTGCCCAAAAAGAAAAACATATTGATGAATGATTGATTTTACTTAAAAATACTCTTTTGTTGATGAAAAGTCAATTAGTAACTAGTTATACCCTAAACCATGATGTCAACAGATGTTTTTGAAATCTGGCTTGTTTCAAAATGTAAACATGTATACAAACCGGTTGGGTCATTTATAAATAACCGGGTTTGTCAGTATGTAAATACCACTGATCTTGCAATTTAACAATAGTTATGATTAGGAAATATCTCAAAGGCGATAAATACTGATCCATAGTATGAATATTCGCCATGGCTGCTAATTTACGCTACTTTGTACAATAAAAAATCGTTATGTTTATGTTCAATTGCTACTGTCGCGAACACTTTATTTTTTTTATGCTTTTTGTGGCACTGACATCACGGTTGGTGCTCAATACGCTACACTCACTTTAAGTAGCTGCCCAGGCGCATCATTTGAGTAGTGGGAGATTCTTTTTATAACGCAATATTTTAATTTTATACTCGTTGATAACGAAGTAAGTCACCCTGTGGAAATAACTTCATGGATACGATATTTAAAGGGGCATGGGCTACGATTTTGACCAAAAAAATTATATGTTTTGGAAATTGGTAAATAGCTTTAAAATGATGAAATAAAGGTAAATATTTCACATTAAGCAGCTTATCGAACCACTTTTCGCCTTTTGAGAACGAAAATTACCATCGATTAGTTATTTCCTTGCAAGCAAATAATTTGACCTTACTTTTTCCGTATGCAATTGACCTTACTAGTGACAGGTAAACACGAATAATTTGTATTTTGTCGCTTATTAACTGCAAACTTGCACGGTTCTTTGTCCGTAATCAACAGCGACTAAAAGCAGATTCACAAAAAATAAGAAATAAGTGCATTGTTGTACTGATTTAATGACGATTCGACAAACTCCGTAAACAATGTCGATAATTAATAAGATGGCGTCCATCTCTTGATCGATCTCAAAACACGAGCAGTTGCACGATTTTATTAAGGCATCAATGATATCTGATAGTTTTTACGGGTAACAAAAAATTACGATTTAGCAGATATTGCCCCTTTAAGTTTCTTCACAGTATAATGTTTACATTAGCATTACAGATAAGCAAATTAACAAATTATACAAAGAAAATGTTAGGTGTACTCGATTAATGCAACGCTCGTTACAAGTTGTAATACGACAAATGTTCGTGCTTTGCTCACTGAAAATAGAGGCTCAGTGGTCTGAACCTATGTCGTTCACCTTTCATTCTGTTTTGAGGAAACTTAATCCAGACAGAACCTTCTATATGTGCTTCCCACCAAAGTTCGGCTCATTTGGCTAAGCAGTTTCAGAGAAGAAGATTGTTAGAAATCGGCCAATCAGAAACAAGAATTGTCTGTGGCGACCATGTTTGTCAAAGAATCGGGATGAAATGTGCAATCTTTATAGAAGACCTTCCATAGTTGCTTCCTACCAAGTTTCGGTTCATTTGGCTCAGGCTTAGCAGAAGATTTTATAAAATCGGCCAATTAAAAACAAGAATTGTCTATGGAGACCATGTTTGTTAACGGGTCCGGATGAAATGAGCAATCTTTATAGAAGACCTTCCATTGTTGCTTCATACCAAGTGTTGGTTCATTTGGCTAAGAAGTTTTAGAGGAGAGATTTTTTTTTAAAATCTGCCAATCAGAAACAAGAATCGCTTGTGGCGACCATGTTTGTTAACGGATCGGGACGAAATGAGTAATCGTTACAGAGGACCTTCCATAGATGCTTCCTACTAAGTTTCACTTCATTTGGTTGAGGCGTTTCAGAGGAGAAGATTAAAATGTGAATAGTTAATGGACGACAGACGACGAAGGAAAGACGACGGACGACGCGCGCCAAGTGATGGTAAAAGCTCACATTGCCTTTGGCAAGGTGAGCAAACAACAGCCATTGAGTAGATATGTCGCTCCACTCGGACATATTATTCTCATTCCGAGCCAGCCAGTCTTTGCTCTTTCTCCTTAATGCTGCGTTCTTAGCGGAGAAGCAACAAATGCCAATTTTATATTCTTTTGTTTGACAAGACCGCAGTTCGTACCCACAATCTATCGGATTCGAGGCGAGCACGCTAACCATTACGCTACCGATGCGGTTCCCTATTCTTATTTTATTTTTATTATTTTTTTAATCAAAATTTCTAATTGTCCTTCAATATATTATTTGAAAACAAAAATTAATCCAAAACAATAAGAGTTACTTGATATCTATATAAACAGTGAGAGTTCCTACTTTTGTTCAAACACTCTTTGAATATTACAATAATCCAACTGCATAGCAAAGAAAGAAAAAGAATTATAAGTTATATACAAAATCATGACCATTCTGTCGAAGGTGACTTGGCGAATGCCAATTCTGCACAAACCGTTTTGTATTTCTTTCTTTTAATGTTATACAAAACATCCACATGTGAAATATTTTGACTATGTGCTGTTGTTTTTTTCCACAACTTTTATTCATTGAAGACATTTTTTTGTTTTTTTTGTTTTTTGTATTTTATCAATTTGCAAGTCGAACATACCCTTGACACGTGTTATAATGAACCTTAAATAAATTACAAAAAGGAAACATAATTGTGATATTGAGCTGTTTTCGCTATTCTTTAAATTTTTTACATAGACAAAACCGGTTCTACTGAAAAGCAATTTTTGGGACCCAACCGGAAAGTAGTGGCTGACAGAGCCGGAACGAATGTACGTAAATAAGCATTGTGTTTTTTACTGTAGTAAGTTTAAAACTATTCATGGTGGCACGCCAGTGCAAACTATCATGTATATAAGCATTACAAAGGGTTTGTGTACTTTAATTACACATATAGACTACTTTTTATAGCTTTATTTGTTGATTTCAATCTCATTATTAGCATTTTTCATATAGGTAAAAGCAAACAAAAATGATCGACCGATAATGACATCTTCTGGATGCAAGATATAATAATACTATATGATCATAATACTTACTTTTTGTCGTCGCCTGTATGTCAAACATGCCTAATTGACTTGTACCGGAAGATGACAGAACAATTCCGACCGGAGCTCTTTGACGACAGTGGATTAGCCCTTTGTGTTGATCATGATATTCGACGTATGATTAGCCCTTTGTGTTGACTATGATATTCGACTTCTGATTAGCCCTTTGTGGTGACCATGATATTTGACTTCTGATTAGCCCTTTGTGTTGACCATGATATTCGACTTCTGATTAGCACTTTGTGTTCACCATGATATTCGACTTCTGATTAGCCGTTTGTGTGGACCATGATATTCCACTTCTGATTAGCCCTTTGTGTTGACCATGATATTCGACTTCTGATTAGCCCTTTGTGTTCACCATGATATTCGACTTCTAATTAGCCCTTTGTGTTGACCATGCTATTCGATTTCTGGTTAGCTCTTTGTGTTGACCATGATATTCGACTTCTGATTAGCCCTTTGTGTTGACCATGATATTCGACTTCTGATTAGCCCTTTGTGTTGACCATGATATTCGACTTCTGATCAGCCCTTTGTGTTGACCATGCTATTCCACTTCTGATTAGCCCTTTGTGTTGACCGTGATATTCCACTTCTGATTAGACCTTTGTGTTGACCATGCTATTCCACTTCTGATTAGCCCTTTGCGTTGACCATGATATTCCACTTCTGATTAGCCCTTTGTGTTGACCATGATATTCCACTTCTGATTAGCCCTTTGTGTTGACCATGCTATTCCACTTCCGATTAACCCTTTGTGTTGACCATGATATTCGACTTCTGATTAGCCCTTTGTGATCACCATGATATTCGACTTCTGATTAGCCCTTTGTGTTGACCATGATATTCGACTTCTGATCAGCCCTGTGTGTTGACCATGATATTCCACTTCTGATTAGCCCTTTGTGTTGACCATGATATTCCACTTCTGATTAGCCCTTTGTGTTGACCATGCTATTCCACTTCCGATTAACCCTTTGTGTTGACCATGATATTCGACTTCTGATTAGCCCTTTGTGATCACCATGATATTCGACTTCTGATTAGCCCTTTGTGTTGACCATGATATTCGACTTCTGATTAACGCTTTGTGTTGACCATGATATTCGACTTCTGATTAGCCCTTTGTGGTGACCATGATATTTGACTTCTGATTAGCCCTTTGTGTTGACCATGATATTCGACTTCTGATTAGCCCTTTGTGTTGACCATGATATTCGACTTCTGATTAGCCTTTTATGTTGACCATGATATTCGACTTCTGATTAATCCTTTGTGTTGACCATGATATTCGACTTCTGATTAGCCCTTTGTGTTCACCATGATATTCGACTTCTGATTAGCCTTTGTGTTGACCATGATATTTGACTTCTGATTAGCCCTTTGGTATCTTCAAACCTTCCTTTTCAAAAGTAACACTGTTTACGTCTATCAGAGGGTCGGCACTGCACTCACAAGTGGAAAACACTTGCATGGTCACAGGGAAGGGTTGCGCGATAGGCCATTGGAGCTAATATAATCCGGACTCTTTTTTATTGGAGTGCCTGTATATGTGTGTTAGGGCTACGTCGATTTTGCCTATTTCTACGATTTTCCGATTCAGACTGTGGTGGTGGTTTTTTTCCCCTTCAATTTATGATCATGTTATTTTTTCTGTTTCTATTTTCATCGAAATACGGTGTCTGTGGCGATCGTAACGTAGTACATTTACATTGGCACTTCTTACTGAACAATTGTTTTGGTGATCCATTACCTGTGACATATATATGATTATCTTAGATATTTATGAACAAAATACCATTATAATATCATACAAGTGAAGCCTTAATGTGCAACATGAGATTTCATTGTAAAATGTTAAAGCATTCTAACCTATTATATCGTTATGTATGAGACAACTTGTTAGTCTTTTTCAGTGGTCTATATTTAGATTTAGACATATTGCTTAGTAACTAAATATATTTTTTTAATGAATATGCGTACATGTTTTTCGGGTTTATATTTGGTACATCAATATGAATCCTGATAATGAAGGAGAGTGACTATTGGTTTCAGTAGTTATTTGACGATTTTCTTGAATGTTATGCTTTTTGGGCAGTGATCTCCCTTTACCATTCAACCCCATTATACTTCAGTGAGCCCATTTTTCCTATATTTGTAATTATGTGTCGGAATAGAATGAACACCATCTCGAAATCATGTAAGAACTTCTACACCACAGTACCGTTTACATAAACTCTTCAAAATATTAACTCAATCATATATCCATATAAGGGACTTCTAAGTAAATATAATTAATCTTGAGACGATTTCAATTTCCCCACTGTGAACTGTCCATTTATGTGAACAACATTTCAGCAGATAAAGTATAAATGTTGCAGTTGATACGTTATCTCATACCATGTGGTTCCTAGCAGGATTTCCTTGATATAGGGTTACTGCTAAATATGAAGCTACTGAATCAAGTGGTTCTCTTGGTTAAGTGTAAACGTTGAAATATTCACGGTTGCCATTAAGCCTTGGTTTCAAGTTGGGGAATATCCGTGCCATAGATTACCACGAATATGTTCTCTGTTTGTCACAGTCACAATCTCGCCATTTTTTCGATTTTCAGTTGTCGATCATTGTTCGTCTTTGTCTTTTTTCCATTGGTCATTGCATTGTCTGTCCTCCGATTTACAGCTTCTTGGGAATTGATATCTTCAATACACTTTAGAGTAAACCGAAGGGGTAATCAAGAATGAACAGTCCAGAGACACTCAATATTGGGTACACAGGACGAAGACAAACAAAGCACAACATAGAAAACTAAAAAGATGTGTAACACAGACCCCACCAAAATCCAAAACTTTCTGGCAGAGATCTAATCATAATCCGTTTATGTGTATTCGTCCCAAAACTTGGCAAGGCTCGGTGAATATCGCTGTTATCAAATTTTTTAAGCCTCATACACATAAACTGTATGTTTTAAAACACTGCATTAATATTGACATAATCGGTCAGGATTTGGTAGAAGTAATAATACCTTGTATACTTTCAAAACAAAGAGTTAGAATGATATTTTCTTTAAAAATGTTTATTCTTGCTTAGAAATATAACCTACCATAATATTTCTGATATAAATCACATTTCATCGTATGTGGGTATGTAATTAATTTGCACATGCCATCGTATTTTAAGATAAATGTCAGTCTTGATAGTTTCTATGTATTTCCTTATTAAATGTTACATAATAAATGGCAATTTGAATAAACCGTTTGGTTTTCTGCAGTATTATTTGCAGTAATATATTTGATTATTGTCATATATTTACAAATCGCATTGGTAAATCAGGACCTATATCGGCATGAGCGGAAGTGCATGCTTTCATCTTATGTATTTCGGTATACCATGGTCACAGCGTGTGGGATACCCAAATACACAATTAATGTTATACAATCGAGACATAAATTGATGTACCATGCTTGGCAAATACCACGATGTTTTTGTATGAGCTTTTGTCACGAGCAACAGGTCATGAAGGCAACGTCACAACTTATTACTTGCATCGTGATATTTCTTTAAAAACTTGTTCTGGTCACGAATACAGCTCGGAATCAAAGAAAATGTTTCATAATAATAAGCTAACATCAGAAAGATTCTAATGAAAGAAGCTTGTTTCTTATTTCTATAACACAAATATTACACACGGCCTTGGCAATGGTAAACGCAAGCGTAATTACAGACAGTGTTTTGTTTACATAAAATCATGCTGCATCATATATGTTGTATAGCAATTTAGTGTCCGTTTAAAATCCAAGACGGTCACTGTAAATATGTCAAAAAAGATGTCTGTAAGGTGACATGAAAAGATTGATAGCCGATTGTTTCACATCAAGTAAGCAGTATTTCAGCTATATGTATAGCGGGGAAAAACAGGAGTTTACAATCACCACTTCATGTACGTAAATGGTTGCTTATTGATGGAAGCTATGTGAAGGGAATGTAATGAATAGGGTCAGAAAATATTTTCTTACCATATGTCACCGACAACTGTCATGGGGGAATGCTGAAAGATGTCTAATTATATCGTAAAAAGGGGCATGGTATTATCCGATTCCGAGACACTCGTTTATATTCCTTCATTAGTAGTATATTTGATTAACCATCAACTCAGTGGGGACACCTTTCGAAGATAGACATGAGGTAGAATTGCTATACCAAAGCTCCGTCGGCGGTCATAAAAACTGGTACAGTACGGTATGACCTAATATATATATATGAATTATAATTGGCTGGCCTGCGTTGGCGTCCTTCTAAGCTTATTGAATAGTACTGAAGATATATTTTTAAAGGATCAGCCTATAGTCTTCCATGATGGATCCGGATCAATCATGATTCTTATTGCACATTCACCAATAGGCAATTAGTTGTTATTACTGATTTCTACTATTTATGTCTAAATAAAACCTAGTTGATGCTATTCATGCATGTTTAATAGCGAAAGTACAGCGTGTATTGAATACATATTCCTAATTACCAAAGTATATTAGTAAGTCAGGAAATACATCGACATGATTGTTGACTTTTACAAATTTAGAAACCACCATAAATAGCCAAATCTTATTAAAATCAGATCTCTCATTTGTTCCTTTTGCATGTGAGTGACCTTATTTCATGAATATGTAATGAATACATTTTTCGGAATGCTCGTAGCAGGCAAAGCAGATTAGTAACATTTTCATATTCTTGCAAGCGTCATTTGCACTTGCTGGTACATAAGGTCAATCGGATGTTACCTGTATTTGTGTTTCGTCAGATCACACACACATACACCGCGACATATCAGTATTGGTTTCGTCAGATCACACACACATACACCACGACATATCAGTATTGGTTTCGTCAGATCACACACACATACACCGCGACATATCAGTAACGATGAGCAAGTGAAACATATGATTTCAATGAAATTGAAAAATAGTCTGAATTTAAATTAAATAACATGCACACATATTTACATCTATTATATAATATATGATATGTCAGGGAAGATTTTTTTCTCAGTTATTTAACTGATTTCAGCTATTTTCCTCTGAAATTTGTTTTCCGAAAGTTGCTAGACACTGTCAGAATAGGGGTGTAGATGGTTACAGCTATTTTTCAATGATTTCAGTTAATTTATGGTCTAACCAGGATCATGCCTGACATGATATTAGTTCGTTTAGATTATTTGAAGAACTTTATTTCATAGTAAGATCACATCATGCATGCTCTAGTTTCATGTATTTGCTATGAATAATCTGAACAAACACAAACATATCACTAATTGCATACATTGTAATTAAAAACCATTATTTTTATATTTCAATATAAACAAGCCAAAAAGCTAAGTAAGCAGTTATACAAATATAGGAATTAAACCATAACTATTTCATAGAAATACATCTTGATATTAAAGGATATACATGAAGTGACAAAACACTCCTAAAATTTGTAATGCTATATTTGCTTCCTTATATTTGACAGTTTGTTTATTTAGGAGTTGTTATTTGTCCGGATAACCGGATGCATAACTCCAAGACTATTGATCAGAATAATTGTGATTTTGTTTTCAGGAAAACCGAAACGTCAGATTCCAAGGTAATGATGGGGGAACTGATTGAAAATAATATAATGACAAGACTCCACAAGGTGACTAAAACTCATTGACGTGACCATTTGTTTTTGTTTTTCATCAGACAGCTCTGTCATATACATAATCAGAATTTTGTTTTTATTTTGAGGTAAAGTAGGCACTATTTGGTATGTATATTTATTAAGAAATGGTGGAGTGTATCATATAAGAATGTCACTGTTATCTTGTATCGTGCATACATATGAGGTTACGCTGATCATGACCTTTGACCACTATAAATTGTTTTTTTTTTATATAGTAATACGTGTAGGTTCTCATTAGAATGATGTCAATTTGTGACCTTGTCCTTGGACTACAAAATCAATTACTTTCATATTTTGCTTTAGCTCATGATGGAATTTCGCATATACAATTATGTCACTGTTACCTTGACCTTTGACTATGTCAAATAATGGATTTGTTATTCTACAACTTTGCTAGATGTAGGTGGGGATTTTGTTGTTTGAAAGCCGGGTGCTTTCATATTTTAGTATATGCAGTTGGACATGCCGGAGTGTCACATATAAAAATGAAGTCATTGTGACCTTGACCACAAGGCTATATAGTTTTTCTTTTTGATCTTACGATTTTGTTCAGGGCAGAATATTTCGTGTTCATGATGAATGCCATGATATTGTGTATCTATATTATATATCAATGTCAATTAAGTTATTTTAACATATGTATGGTTTCCCATGTTAAAGAGGCATTAGCCACGATTTTGACCAAAAATATTATATGTTTTGGAAATTGGTAAATAGCTTTAAAATGATGAAATAAAGGTAAATATTTCACATTAAACAGCTTATCGTACCACTTTTCGCCTTTTGAGAACGAAAATTACCATAGATTGATTATTGCCTTGCAAGCAAATAATTTGACATCGCTTTCTCCGTATGCAACCGACCTTACTAGTGACAGGTAAAAACGAATAATTTGTATTTTGTCGCTTATTAACTGCAAACTAGCATGGTTCTTTGTCCGTAATTAACGCTGACTAAAAGCAAATTCACAGAAAATAAGAAATAAGTGCATTGTTGTACTGATTTGATGACGATTCGACAAACTCCGTAAACAATGCCGATAATTAATAAGATGGTGTCCATTTCTTGATCGATCTCAAAACATTTCATAACATTTATAAGTTACAGAAACACGTTTTATTAATGCATCAATCATATCTGATAGTTTTTATGGGTAACCAATATTTACGATTTTGGCAGATAATTCCCCTTTAAATGAAGGGGAGTCATGATTAAGCTTATAAAAATAACAGTACTTTTATTTGTTATTTTTCTAATTGTTTGTGTACTACACTGAATACAGAAAGGGGCGGGTATCATTTCGTAAGTTTTGCGCACAATACCTATGAAATATTAAACTGGTGTACTACCAACTCCTCGTTTATTGGGGGCATTTATTGATGGATTGTTGTTTAACACCACATATATTATCTGTATTCTTTTGTAGGTATAACATGTGCCTTGAGGTGGTTTATTATTAAGAGATGTTTACATTGTCAGAAGTAAAAGTAGTGATAGTGGGTGGGGACCTGCAGTCTGACTATAAATAGACCAACTGTAATCACTGATGAAACTCTTGCTTCTCATTATTATTTTTGGAAGTTTTTATTTAATCTGCAGTGAGGTTGGTACTTACAACATGACACATCCGTCCCGTCAAAACCATGGGAAGCTAATTGTGTGTGTGGCTCGTTCCGCACAAAAAACGGAACACCCCCCGTGCTGGAGATTGTATCTACAGTACAGAAATAAGAGCTATAACGAATGGCAAATTAATCAACAAATGCAACGAGGTGTGAAATCTCAGGACAACAGTTGCATAGCAATTACATAACTTTGCTCCAATTTTATGAATACAAAATTATACTGTTTTGAAAAAGAAACCTTTCATCTATGAGGTAAATTGTATATTTCCTATTCTTTTCTGTTATCCGACATTATTTTACAACATTATTTGTTTTTAAGTACCTGTTTTATTACCTTCTATTGTTACCACTTTAAACTATTCTTGGGCACGATGTCAGTTATAAAATCTTAACCTCACGTTAGACATTTAATAGTGTTCATTCGTTACTCAAATATAGCATATTAATTTGTTTCGTAGAGCAATTCAACAGATTATAATAATATTTGATTTATTTTCGACCGACGTTTATGCTTCCTTTGAATTATTACCACTTATGAAGATGAAATAATGATCGATATGATATTCCAGGAATACAATTATCTAAAAATAATCAATGATTCTTCCTTCCGTTCTGATGGATTCACTTTAGCACTACGCCAACTCGCCAACAACCAAATTGTTAATAAACTACCGTAAAATAGAGTGTGATAGAGTATATCACAATTCTCAGATTTGACTGAAAAGTAAAATTACTTCCTTTTGATTATACTAATAATAAAGACAATCTCAATGTGGAAAAAAAACCCGTCACCTATGGACAGATGAAATATAAAATCGAATGGAAAGAAGGAAAAACCATAATAAACCATCGAACAAATAAGCCAACAACACCCTCTTCCTTGTCATGGTAGAATGCATATTGCACGAGGCGATTTGCTTGTGAACCAACGCGGTGGAGGCCTGGATCCTAGTGTTTCAAACGCACTCCTTCAATCCTTATTTCATCGACCAACTGACTTAGTCAGGACCTTAAACTGGTCCTAAGACACTACTTGTTCTTTGTAATCGTTTTTAAAGAATACGTTTTTCCTAAATAGCGTCATGGTGTGATAGTTAATGAATGTGATAGCTAATGGGTTAATCGAGTAGTTGAGATTTCGAATGGTTTTCACCGGGTAACCAATGATACATACAAAGCTTTCATTACTTTATAAATTGTTCTAACTGAGAATACCATTCGTGGTATTCCTACCAGTTATTGGTGGTGACTCACAGCATTCATGTATCGCCGATGTTGGGACTCTGTGGTAGGTATATTATATGATGATGATTTTTTCTTTTATCATGTCTTCCCAAAAGCAACCAAATCCAACCATTTTTCAACTCAGGAAAAAGGAATGAACGAATCCTGAAGAAATTAAAAGTATCAGGTAATTAATAGAGATGTAAGTATTTTTGATAAAAAAAAATTTGAATGGAACTCTAACAAAGTCCCATTTTATCATAGAAAAATGTATGGAAATGACGTGAAACGTGTCAAATGTCACCAAAGCTTTGGTAGCGTAATGATATAATATTTCATGATATGACACTATATAAATGTATTGTCACTCAAACAAATACATGGTATTAGTATCTCCGTCTCTTCTTATATAACTCCATGATAAACAACAGTTTGAAAATCATTAGTTATAGAGCATGTTATTTATCAGAAATAACAGGCGTAGATAAATGTATAACCGCACATATAAACAGGTTGTTTCTATCAAAGAATTGAACAAGAAGTTAAATTGGGTACAGTTCTTATTGCATTTCAAAGGTCGTTGCCCGGTTTCTCACTTCCTCATTTCTGTATTCTATTTGTATATTGTTGGAGATTGTTCCCGTTCTGGATACGTATAAACTATTTCTTTAGAGTAGAACCGTCAAATGTCAAAACAATTTAAGCCAAACCACTAAATACAATTACCAAGCATGATTTGTTTCAAATAAAAATCGTGCAAACTAAATTAGATATCTACGTTTTTATAACTATCACGTGGAAGATAACTCTGCTGGTGTACTATTAGTCCCCTAGGGTATCTATTTTTGCTGTTTTGCTATTCATTTGAATCTTAACATATTCATAGATAACTGGTCATTCTAAATAAAACGTAAACCAAGATCATCAAATGTTGATTTCGTTTGTGAAATTCATTAAAACTTCCATGTATAAGCTTCGTGTACCTTTAATATTAATGTATACATGATACGTGACAAATTGTTGGAACCCTTTAGTAAACTAGTCAAAGACAACATCATGTTCTGCTTCTCGATTGTGTCCAATGGGAATCTACCTAGTTATCTAAGCTCTACACAATTTAGAGAATTTATGTTGAATGTTTATATTTAAGATGCATTTCAGTAAAAATAAAACAAATGTTATCACTTTGGCTGCCGATCCATTTATCTCGTATACCATAACATAAGAAATCAAACGACAAAAAGCCTATCAAAATCTAACTTTAAATACATTATGGATGTTAATCCCATTTTGACCCCTTTATATCTTGGAAATAGCAGGAGCGATGCAAAATATGTTTGCATACTTCATAAAAATAATGTTATAAGGACAATAACATAATTAAAAAACTCATCAAATTTGGTTGTAAAACTTTGGATATCCGATCAAAATAACACACATTTTTAGAGAAAAATACAATGTACATTCCTACCAAATTTGATTCCAAATAGCCCAATAATTTCGGAGTAGATTAAAATGTAAAAAGTAAACCGACGACAACGAGGGACGTCAAGCAATGCCGATAATTTACACGGACCGTTGGGTTCTGTGCACTGAACAGAAACATGTTTTCGTCATAATTGAGTTGCTATATTGCTGACTTACATCAACACTTACTCATCGTCTCATTGTAAAACAAATATCAAATATTTCCGATCGTACACCGATGCAATAAGTTTTACTTTAAACATTATTGGCCTGATTAAATCCATTTGTAGATGTGTCAGAATTATTCGAACTCATGGCGATCGTGACATTTAAAACACTTACCATTTACTGTATGAATGCAACCATGCTTACAAAATTTCACTTAGAGAACGATTGATAGCGGAAATTCTAATATTGATCCGGAAGCTCTTTACTCTGATAACATCACTTTGTGACGTACGCTAATCCCTAAAAACCTTTATAAATTACATAAACGGGCGACAAATATTGTTTGTTAATATTAGGACCTTACAATATATCATAAATCGTTGTATGCTTATATTGTGTAGTAATTAAGTAGCAATAAGATTTCCCGGTAACAAAGTATGCTGCTGAATGACTTCCTACGATAGACATTATATACCTACTGATTTACGTATTTAACAGATGTACAAGTCACAAATTCAGAAAGGGTGGAAAAAAATCCAGTAAGCAATATTTAAAATACCCCTCTTTTCCAAAAAGAAATCTTGAAACAAAATTACGCTCAAGGCAATTGCTAAAACAAGATTAACTTATTAATATGTCTAAGCATACACGTCATGCAAAAATATTAGCTACCAGGTTAATTGTAATCTAACATTCCAGATTGACAGAAGGGTTAACTGGGTAGAGAAATAGTTTCTCCGCTGTGAGATACAAAGTCTATGAAAAGTGGTTCGCTAGTGGTTTGAGACTAATCAAATACAACACGTACCTCGTATTGGTTGGTTAATGCTTGTTTAACGTCAAGTGATTGGTATCTCAGCAATATTCATAACATTGATGATGGTTTGAAGCATAAATGTGCACAGGATATAATCAATGACCTACTATTTATTTCATTAAACTTTATATGCACGTATTTAATAGAGCAAGAAATTAATTAATAAAAACAGATATTTGTGAAATAAGACAAGAAGCGTTTAATTTTTGTTCAACGATATGTATTGACAAATTAATTCATTTTCTCATGTATTTATAAACAACATGTTAAACAATTATATAGATCTGAAAGTGCTACAATATTAATAGTTCTAATAATAGTAGGTTTTGAACTGATGGTCAACAATACCACAAATATAAACAAAAGGAGTAATCACCTCTCTCCCCAAACAAATAAATCTCTACATATGGCGTTGGAAATCCATGTACTTGCATGAAATAGGAATAACATGTGGCGAGGGTTAAATCGGTTAATTGGATGTATCAAAGAAGAGTTTGAAGATACAAAAGGGTAATCAGAATCCGTATATCGAAGAACAGACAACACAATGGCCAACAGAAAAAATACAAAAGGACAAACAACGATATTCGCTTTCAAACATCTCAACTGAAGGTATGCACTTATGATTGTAGATAGATGTATTAAAAGAGTCATGCAATGAAAGTTTAGAAAAATAAAAGCATTGCCACATTTGAACCACAATGAAAGATTTATTCTCATTTGAGTACATTACTATATTTAGTAAACATAAACAAGTTCATTTGGTTAAAACAGTGTACAAATCCTGTTATCGCTATAAGGTAAATATTTGGTATTTTCTCTCTATTAACACTTGTAACCTCATTATCAACACTCCATCAGTCGACCGTTGTCCAATCGGAAGCACCATAACATTCAATAATATAATAACATTTGCCAGAATAGAGGTGATCCGAGTGTAAAAGAGATAACATTCTTCCGGTGTCATAGAGTAAACCTTCCCCCATAGTAGATTAACCCCCCGGAAGATTTACTATATAGTAAACCTTCCCCCATGGGGGAACGTTTACTATATAGTATTTATTCCGGATAGTAAACCTTTCTACCTACTCAAATACTGCAAAATGGCTCCATACATTTTCTTTTACCTTTTAATCATAACCGGATATAATTAATGGTATATAATAATTAAAATTAACACGATTAAGGTGCTAAATTCCGAATCAATAGTAATTATCCGGATTAAGGGGGAACATTTACTAAATAGCAAAATATCCGGGGGGATGATCGTCTATGGATGGGGGAATGTTTGCTATATAGTAAATTCCCCCCGGGGGAATATTTACTAGTTAGTAAAGTATCCGGGGGGAAAGGTTTACTATATCGTAAATATTCCGTGGAGGAATGTTTACTATATAGTAAACATTCCGGGGGAAGGTTTGCTATGCGGAAGGTTTAATATACGACACCGGTATTAGTTTCCTTATAGCGAAAACAAAATATTTCTAGCATTTTTATATTCGTGACGTCAAAGTGTATTCAATCTGAAAAAGGGTTCAGCTGTCCACCGGCGCAGTACGAGGAAATGGATGTAGTAAAAATGTTATTTTATTTTGTCACTGACCTCACTATGTTATATCTATTATATGCGCCCTGAGAGTTTCTTTGTTAAATTGTCTTATTTTTGTGTATGCTTTATCATAGTTTGCCAAGTCTAAATAAAACACATGGTATACTCGCATAGATCAAGGATTGATTATTGTTCTAATTTAACTGGCCAAAGGTCATTTTAACGTATATAATCATGTGTTTCAGTTCTTTTTTTCCAAATTCAAATCTTATAGGAAAGGGATGGAACATAGAACTGAAATTTTGAATGAATTGAAAATTATTTAATTGAGTCACTCCTTGTAGTTTTGTGTAAAAAATATATATCAGTATTATGTTTGTTTATGAAGAGTAACACGATGGTTACCAGTAGTGGAGCAGGAACTATTTACCCTTCCGGAGCACCTGATATCACCCCCGGTTGTTGTCGAGTTATTGTTGTTCAATCTTTAGTTTTCTGTGTAGTGCTTTGTAGATCATTGTTGTTATCGTCTTTTTTTCTGTTGGTATGATATTGTCTGTACTTTTATTTACGACTTCCGATTACCATTATCACAAATGGGCTGTATTTAGATATCGAGCTGTCCCGATAGATCACTGGTAATAACATGGGATCAAGCATAGTATCCGTATGCTCGGCAATTATTTAACGAATGATATTTCTCTAATGACTTCAGACAGGACATTCAAGTAAAACAGGTTAAATGTTAGTAGCGGCATCAACAGACACATATGACCTAGCAACAATTAATGTCTTTATGAAAAGTTTGAAGACACCACAGGGGTAATCAGAATCCATAAATCGGAGGAAGAAAACCAATACCATGGCCAACAGAAAAACGACAAACAGTGGTCTACAAAATAATAAAAACAGAAAACAACACGTAAAATAATATGGGGATGAATTCATGTGCTCTGGAAGGTTAAGCAGATCCTTCTCCACCAGTGACAGTTAGTAGTAAGTCATGAATGAGGAAACGACTGAATTGTGATTGGCTTAAATAATTTAATGAAAACATGGTATTTTGAAGCATTCCAAAATAACTTTGAAAATGATGGAAGACCGATCAATAATCAATCTAGTAGTATGTACGAGTATGTATAATGTTATTAACCGTATTTGTAAGGATGCTATACATGGATACTAATCATCGGTAAAACAGAGCAAGATTTTTATACTTCAAAACAAATTAAATGTATATTGAATGTCATTAGCAGAAAGTGTGAATCACAAAATGAATATTATACGTGAAATTAGGAAATGAGTTATTAACGCGTGAACAATTCATATATTTTAATATATTATTTATTGGATGACAAGTTTTAAGATACCAGAGGGGTAATCATGATCAGTAGACGTAAAGCGAAGAAGGACAGAAATACAATGGACAAAAAAGGAAAAAGGACAAAAGGACAACCAATGATCTACAAAACATTACACAGAAAACCTCAGATAGAGCAACACCTCTGGTGCTCCGGAAGAGTAGGGAGGTCGTGATGTAATATATAAATATGATCAAATTAATTGATACAAGTAATCGATAATTATCTTGTACAAATGCAGAATCAATGAATGGTTTTAAGTGACAACAAGCAAAAATGGCAATCAAGGCGTAGATATCGAATTGTAGTGCGGGCGTTCGTTTCTGTATTAACCATCATGTACGCTCATAGTCAAAAGATTGAAAATCCAAATAATTTAAAACTTTGCGAGCAAGGAAACCAAATGGTAATAGAGCATATAAATAAATGAACAATAATGAAATAATCGACGTGAACAACCACATAAAACTAAAGGTAAGCAATACTGACCCAATCAAAATCTGAAGTCAACCGATGTACTCCGGAAGGGTAGGCAGTTGCATTTGCACATGGCCGTGTTAATGTCGTAAGCGAGACAGAAAGGTATTACGACAATGCAGACAGGTCGGGAGTCATTTGTTAGACATAAACCAATTCATGATGGCGATCATAAGAAGTTCCACATGAATGAGACGTTTACAATCTTATTGATGGCGTTATCCCGTTTACAGTACACTTGGATCTTACTCGTGAAGCGAAAGATATGAAGCGGACTTTGATATCCCTAATGTAAGGCTCATGGGGATAAATACCAAATAAGATTACATAATTCAAATATAGGAAAACCCAGCATATTAACATTATCGCCATTGATATATTTTGTGTCCGTAAATACATATAATTTTCTATAGATTAAAACAAAATCCATACTGTATGTACCGTTGATGCCTGCTGAAAACCACTTTCGAGATTTGCTGTCAATTTTATGAGATGTTGTCGCTTTGATATAGCTGCAATATTGTTTAACGTCGCATGAAACACCAATCTAACGATAAAAAGGTAGCCTTAATTGATATTTCATAGGTAGAACATTGAGATAGAATTGCATATAATCCAAGGTCATCTATAGAAATCAGTTGTACAATGCTGTTTGCATGAGATAATCAATAAGTGCCGTTACAATTGCACGTTCTCATTATTTGTATTAATACAGAAAGAAAGATACATTGATCATTTTCCATGCGTTATTGTCTTAGCGGTCAAAACTGGATTTCAAAGTTCCTTTGATACTTTCAGCGATGGCTTGATTCAGATGTGCATTATAAAAACATACACTAAGGTCAAACTCCTCATGCAATAACCTTTGAACCGTAATGAGAGCGGGAGGTTTGGCGCCTTAAAATCTGATTCAACCCACCATTTCTTTAAAAATGCCTGTACCAAGTCAGGGTCATTACGGTTTTCACAGTTTTCCGGTTGTTGACTGATTTTGTCTGTTTATATAATTATGAGTTTTGACTTTCCCTTTGTAAGATTGTTCGGAGTTCGGTAATTTTGTTATTACCCTTATGAAAAAAACAAATACCACTCTGTCAGACAGTTCCAAAATCAAATTAAAAATATCGAAGAACGATCAAGCAATCGATAACCCTAACACACAAATACATGACCGCTCAAAATAGCATTAAACGTGTGATTTCTCTACAATTTGCATATCTATCCACACTCTAAACTGAAAGATATATTGAACGAATTGGATCAATTTTATTCCAAAAAAATAAATGGTCAATGTAGATAAGAATGTCCTGTTGTAGGACTAGACTAATTTTATTTGGTAAACAAAAAACCACAAAAAACACACAAAACAAAATCACTGCGATTCTAACAAACAATTTTCTGAAACTGATATCATCACAATGTTCTAGGTTTTTGTCAACAGAAAATCGGCATTCATATGGGCACCAACTGTGCCCTCTTCCCGGTGTGGGTATCGAGGCGCGACTCTACATAAGTCAATAACTTAACCTATCGGCTACCATCATTTCATCATTTATGGTTTTCACACTACATCACTGAACTCTGTCTTTCTGAATTATATTTCGTATTTATTGATAAAAGGATTTAGATGTAAAAATAAAAATGACAAACATCTGTATCTTTTAATATTTCCTCGATTGCTTTATATCGTGCATATAATATTGCCTTTCATATTAGTTCTTATAATCTTTTAAACGGTGTCCCCTTAGTATATGCACACATATTAATATATAAATTCCTGTTCAACATATACTTGGGATTGTTTGTGATATTCCACAGAAAGTCAATGAACTAGGAAAACACAACAGAACACTTCTAACTGACGGAACACCTAAAGGTCATATCAACAATTTTATGGAATTGTTTTTTTCATTAGTGAATCAAATTAATAACCAACGATGCGTCATCACATTTATTGTATTATTGTTTTTACACTGATCAAATAGTAAGGATGTTAATCCTAGACCATTCACATTATTAGTACAAAGAGTAGGCCTATAAGTACAGTATTTTGTTTAGAGTTGTCAATTAATATACGAGAACAAAAATTAAGCAAAACGCTTAGTATGTTAAGTGCTACCGTTTATTACAGTTGGAACTAAGTTATAGATATTGAGAGCGCCTCTTTGATCTTGAACATCCTATGGTAACAAGATTTCTGTTATAAATTTGATATGCTGCATTCAAGATATAAACATGTCGATATAACATTAGGCCATTGTTTATGCTATCAAGTAAGAATTATTTCAGTTATAACTGTTGTGAAAAATGTTCCGATAAACCTTTTAATTAATTGGGTTCACAATCTTTTGACTGAGCGTACCCCGTGAACGTTATTGGAGAAACGTATCATGCACACTTAAGAATTGTTTTTGGGGTTTTTATAGCTTTACTAATACTGATATGCTGAATATTAAGCCACCTCTTGGAGTAGTGGAAGTAGTATGTTATTCCCATTGACGAATACAAACCGCTGGTTGTGAGGGCTGTGGCGAATACATATATTCAAGGCATAACCGTAAATAAGCATCGTTGTGTGTCTTGTTTTTCTGTGTACTTTAACGTCAAGTGAACAGTACTTCAGATGGATACATGACGAGAACACATTGGTAAACAATAAGTGTTATATGTAATAAGAAAAACTGGAATGGACCTAGGGGCGGAAGCTTATATTGTGACATAATGCTTAGGATTGCGTTTCAATAAGCCATCAACTGTTAACATTCTCTATATGAAATCAATTTTCACATTGTGATTTTTCCTTTATTATGTAGCAACATTACATCCTGACTAATTGTCGCACATTACGTTTCTACTTAGATGCACTCATTTACTTCCTGCAATAGGAACTAGCTACGTAATAACAAAAATAGCACGCTGTCGGAACAATCATAAAAGAAAAGAGCATTAGGTACTGACATGTGTGATTGCTACAAAGAAAAGGTTAGCTGATGGGCTGTACCCACCGATTTTGACAACGGGCTACAACCGATCACACCTTACAAGCAATTTAGTTAGACGCGTGTCATACTCTAAGTAAACAGGCCCTCATTTATGTTCCGTCTTTCTACAATTTTTATATTTGATTCATCCCACACGCTCACGTCGGAGAAATTATGTCCTATTTAGTCAGGGTTATCGCGATGGCCAGTGACATTCTAACTATATATTATGCACTGTACCGCAATTACAGGATTAAGATTAGAGATATTTTATTTGTGGAGGAAACCAAAAGACACAGAAATACCACAACATTTCAGCCAATTATCTTGTTCGAATTTGTATCGAGTACACATCGCCACGTAAAGTTCAAATCAAACATGAGTGATGATATCTCTTTATGCACCAAGCATGAATGATGATATGTGTTTCTATACCAAGCATGAGTCGATAAATTTGTTTATATATATCAAATATGTGTGGTGATATGTGTTTATACATTTAATTTTGTTACATTTCTTGTGGTTATTTTATTTTACGGTCCGCTCCATGTCTTGGTTGACCTTTATGAATATCCGTGTCACAAATGACAACGGATATGTTACATTTGTCGTATACACTTCCCGGTCCTTTCCCCATTCATGACTTATCACCGGCTTTGTAACTAGATTAACAGGACGGGTTCCACTAGTGAAGCAGGAACTGCTTATCCTTCCAGAGCACCTGAGTTCACCCCCGGTTTTTAGTGGTGTTCGTGTTACTCGATCTGTAGATTTATGTGTATGTTTTGTAGATCGTTCGTTATTTGTCCTTTTGTCCTTTTTTGGCCATTGTGTTGTCTGTCCTTCTTCGATTTACGGATTCTGATTACCCCTTTAAAATCTTCTTATTTGCTCATCACGTTTTACTCGATAAATGTTCAGGATCAAGAAATTAACTTAGCATCAAATTCAAGACGAATTTAAATGAAGACAAAAACATGTCTGATTATTATCCAACACGTACCAAGGATTACTTATTCACTACATTATACGATAATAAATAATAGTTTTGCACTGACATTTTCGTATCATTTGTAATCGAAACCATTCAAAAGGTTGACTTTTTTCATAATTAGTATGATCTTTATTGCAAGAATATACCCTAAATCCATAAAAAAAACTATAATGGTTTCCTTATGATAGAAATAGCATATCTAGTGCAAGTTGTGTGAAAGACATCAGAAAAACTCTATGCAGTCAAATATTTCACAGACTTTCTTCACAAATGTCACAGTTTTTCTTTTCTGTTAAACGGTAATAAATATAGATTTGTATTCTATTTTAGATTCCAATAAGCACAAATATGCTCATTTCGACACATCACGTTTTACTCGATAAATGTTCAGGATCAAAAAACTAATTTAACATGAAATTCAAGACGACTTTAAATGAAGAAAAAATCGAGTCTCATTATTATCCAACACGTACCAAAGATTACTTATTCACTACATTCGTAGATGTCAACGATCTAATTCCACAAAAAAATATGTTATTACTGACAGTTGATATGGTGCAAAACATTTCCATATCTACTTTGCTAATGCTGAACAGACGCAATCTAATTAAGGTTACATGTTGGGTCTTCTTTTTTATCCGTCATAATCCAACGACGTCTTGTATCACATTTCGTCAGGTAGTTTTACATTCTCATTCGACGTCTGTGTTTCTTTAAAACATTAGTCTACTGTTCAAGGTTGATGATTTTGCAGAGTGGTGTCCCCTACCCTGATTGTGTCCCCTGTCAAAAGTCAAAAGATTGTAAAGCCAAATAATTAAAACGTTTTCGGACCATGAATACCAAAAGGGCACAAACAAAACAGACACAATCAGCTAAGGTCATATATACATGAGGGAGGAGAACCTTAATGTTATTAATAATTAAACTATTTATGAAGCTTAGTAAATATTTTGGAAATGTTGGAAAGTGAACTTTCTTGGCATAAACTGTTATAAGCACGCCGAGGCGACTATTAATGTTCATATGTAGCCAATTAATTAAACATCATGGCTTACAAAGAATGAATGCAAATTTGAATTTATCAGCTTGAATATTAGTGAGATAGGCCAAAGATGTGTTTAACTTTAATTTATTTCAATTGCCTCTAAAGGCTCACTTTGAAGTTGAGAGGTCTTGTAACTGATTATCAATGATTATGCGATAATAAATAATAGTTTTGCACTGACATTTCTGTATCATTTGTAATCGAAACCATTCAAAAGTTTGACTTTTTTCATAATTAATATGATCTTTATTTTAAAAATATACCCTAAATCCATACAAAAAAACTATAATGGTTTCCTTATGATAGAAATAGCATAGCTAGTGCAAGTTGTGTGAAAGACATCAGACGAACTCTCTATGCAGTCAAATATTTCACAGACTTTCTTCACAAATGTTACAGTTTTTCTTTTCTGTTAAACGGTAATAAATATAGACTTGAAATCTATTTCTAGATTTTTTGTTTCTATTTTAATTTGTTAGGTAAGGATAACTTGTTAGTTGTTGTATAGTTTTACATAGGAAATGTCGTACAGGAACACATATTTTTGTGTTCCATTGATTGAGATAAGATGTGGTTGTCCGATTTCTTGAAATTGGTTAAACTCTTCATCATCACCGTGTAAACTTTCTTTTAAAATTCTTTGTTTAATTTTAATGCAGTTAAGTAACATTTAAAGCAACATCATGTCTGATATTTTGCTCAAGTTTGTCTTGTGCCAAATATTAATAATAATTTTATTTCTGAAACGTTTGAATGGAAATACGAACTAGTTTTTCTCTTCATGGGACGTCTGCTAGCTGGATGCAACGTCAAGTAAAGGTGTTTGTGTTTGGAGAATTTTCATTTGAATGTAAAATATAACTGGCAACAGTCTCTTATTATTATCTCATAATGTTAGAAGTGTGTGTATGATCGGAAAGAGGTCAATAACAACAGTCATCAATGACCACTTCTAACATTATGAGATAATTATGTTTTTACATATCTATCCATAGTATCATTCTAGTGGTACTTTTTTGCTCACACGATTTATTATTATTTGCAAACTTGTTCTCCTCATAGCAGAAATACTTCGTTTACAGATACGACCATGGCGTTTAAGGGGACGGGCTGTTTTGTTTTCAAAGAAGTGTATGTTGCCAAATTTTATGGAAAAAATAAATAGACCTGACAGGCGAAAACAGAACATAATAAATAATCTGACCTTGTCATTTTCGAGGAGAAAGTTTGGTAAATTTGCATGTCCAAAATATGAGAAATAATTTGTGATAATAAAATGCTGGCTCGGGGAAAAAACATATTCCCCTTTTTAAAATTAAATGGTAGGTCCCATACTTGACTTTAAATAACATTCGATCGGTCGCTATGCCTAAAGCCAGGAAATAATTCCATTGTCTGTACTCGTTAAACTAATATTGTATGTTGTTGCCATGTCTATTTATATCATCGTTTCTAATTCAATTTGTATACTTGTAAGCCGTGGAAGTTCGTCAGTAAATATGTTTTCATCTTCTACGATTTCTTTTATCAAAACAAGTTACTGTGGTTCAATATTTTGAAATAACTAATAATGTAAATATGCATTTACCGGTAGTCATTATCATTATAGCATATCCAGTATTATATGACGGTGGTATTTGCTCTTAGATGTTTTTGTGATCTGATAAGCCTGAATTTACAAACAGTATTTTACTGGTAAATCGAGGCGCATCAGATCACAAGAGAACCTCAAGAACATCTACAAGCAAATTTGATCGCTATATAATACTGGATATGCTATAATAAAATACTATTTCTTGCTTATTGCTATTTGACCGTTGTAATGTCGCGTACACTGCTGTCGAAAGAAGTAACGTTTAAATTGGTAGCTTACTTATTTTATATGTGCAAGACCAGTGAACAAATTGGCAATTAATCTGTAATATAGGCAAAAGTGGAACAATCAACATAGTTTATTTACTAACGATCTGAACGTCGTTTCCATCACAACCAACCCCTCAGAGAGACCAGCTGTTTATGGAAACATGATAAATGTTATCCACCGCGTGTAGTTTACAACATCCTGTTTGAAAGGAATATCCTTCGTGCAGGTGTTGTGATCGACAAATCAAATTCAAATACACCATTTGGCCATATAAGAAGACGAAAACGAGTACTGTGTGTGTGGCGAATGCCACACTTATTTGCAGAACAAAACAACTAGCAGCATCTTTGAATAAGCATTTGATAATTAGGTATGTGAATTAACGACCATTTAATTTATACATCCCAGAAGTTATATATAATATCTACTCCAGGTAGTATATATTGATCATCCCAATGCCTACATTTTACATACATGATTTATTGCTTGTAAGCTTGTTCTCGTAATCATGACTATTACTAACCTGACAATAAACAACAATCATGTAATGAGTCGGTTTTCGTAGTCCTGCCAAATATATAAAGATGTTAGTGGAGGTTTCTTTTACAGTAACATAGATCATCTACAAAAAAGTTTATTCTGGCTAGATGAAAGGTATCATCTTCGTCTCCACTTCTCATAAACTATAATCGATACCCGAACGTGCATTCTTTTTGTTGTAAAACAGTCAGTTTGATATCAGCTCCATTTAATACGTTCAAACATTTGTAAAGCCTAAGTATTATTTATTTCATTCCGAATGTTTTGTAATTTCTCTGAGATATGTCTGATCATATAGAACAGGTATTCAGTTGCTAATTACAACGGGCTTTTCCTTTGTCAACCTTTGAAACGTTATGTTTCTGTTCATCTAATAAATAAAACTGTCACAATACACAAATGTATGTCAGAATCGTTATAATCGATCCATGGTCAATATTATCGTCAGATTCTCACTTTTTCTAATTTTCCTGGGACATTCTTAAACATGAGCGACAAATTCTATATAACACGGTGAATGATCCAATAAAACTAATCAGACCAAATAGATTAACTTTATATCATTTATTTGATTTAGATATTTACAATTTCGCCAATTAAACCGGGAATTGTAGCATCATTAGCTATACTACATTTTACTGAAGGTATGGCCATTCAAAATAAGACATGTATTCGATTATTACGTTGGTGAAGAGCAAATCTGATTTACAATATAAATGAGTTTTGTACATCTAAGCTTAAAAAGTCACTGAGAAAATAAGCTGATGCAAAATTAAATTGTTGGTTTGGTTTATGTTGTTTAACGCCACTTTCAGCAATATTTCAGCTATATCGTGGCGTTCAGTTTTATTGGTGTGGGAAATCGGAGAAAACCACCGACCTGTCGCCAGTCACCGACAAACTTTATCACATAATATTGAATCGAGTACACCTCGCCATGAACAGGGTTCTAACACACCACTTTAATTGCATATGTAGTTGTAAATCCAACTACCATAAGACCACGACGGCCCCCAAAATTTAAATAAGCGAGTATATCATGTACATAGATGTATCGCTCATTCAAAGTCTTGTTTGCTTATCTACCTCTGGATCACAAATCTAGGATTAAAGCTGGGACTCGGAATCGTTGTTAACACTTCTGAAAAGGGAGATCCATCACCTAAGCATTGAGCTACGATAAATAGATAGTTCTGAAATGAGAGATCTTGGTTTAAAGAATCTGTTGAATAATATTTTAATTCAAGCTTTAAAATAGTGGATTATTATAGAATTGTATTAGACCAAATAATAACAATGAAATATAACTTCCAAATATTTAAGCTTAATGACGACAGATTCTCACTTGGCCTATCTGGTGTCACGGAACACAATGATGGGAAATATGTTGGAAAATGCATTCCGAATCAACGGCGGAAAACAAAAACGGGTGGATTTTTGAAAATACAATCTAGTTTTTGTGTGGACAAACTTGGTAGAGTTTCTTGTTCTCAATCGCTATTTTTCTGAGTCGTATTTTGCCGATAATTGTTTGTCCTTTTTCTTTTGGACGGTAAACTCAAGTGTTCCTGTGGTGTAAGCAGTTCCATCTCCACAAGGACGAGTTACCAACTACGAAATTAAAAAAACATCGACCCCAAAGACGTAATTACTGATAGAAAATAATAGCATTCTTTTTTTATGTCTGTGTATGTTATATATATAGAAGTGTCGGGCTTGACCTTTATAGCTTTAGAAATTGATGAACATTACTATATTTGTAAACAGGGTCGCTATTAAATATATAATTGATATGTTAGTCATAATAGCAATACTATTATTATTGGCATCCGTTATATACATAAATTAATACAAATGCTGGTAAAACGAGGCTTTGGGGAATATGAAGCTAAACGAATTGTACTAATGTTCAAAATAACTTTTGTAATAAACAAGTAAGCATTAATAACTTTCGTAAAATAAGTTCTTTTAAAAAACATAGATGTATTATTTAGTCCACACGACGTTGTTCTGGAATCACCTTTAAGAGGTACGCTCAACATCATAAGATTGGAAAACAAAATAATAAAGACATCTTTGGGAGCAAGTTAACCAAAGGGTTTACACAAAGTAGACAATATCTACTCAGGTACAATTATTATATATTTGCTTATCATACATAAAACATCGATTGTTCACCTGTTTCTACGATTTGCGATTGAATTTTGGAACTGTTCTGAGAGTGTGGTATATTTGTTTTGTTGTACATTTTATTGAAAATACGTAAACACTGTTTTCTTGTGCAATAAAAAGTAGATAATATTCCAGATATATTTAATCATATGTTTAATCTACAAGAGCATAAAAATCATAATAAATGATGCAATGTCTGATTGGGTAGATTAGAGTAATAAAATCGTATATTTAGTACTTTTGAACAATCTTCAGACAGTCTTGAAACGAAGCAAAAGTCATTGTTCTAACGCTGTTGACGCTAATAAGCGTCCTCGTGAGAAATGCAGGATGTCGTGAGCCGCATTCCCGTGTTCCCAAAGCTCGAAAACAACATTTAACATGTAAATAATATAATGAAAACTGATAAAGATATTTTAGATCATAATGCAAACGATAAATTCGGCCTAATTCTGGGAAACGGATTGTAATTTTCTAGAATTGTAAATAATTTGCAATGGAATCATAAACCGTTTTGTTTATTCAGATGTTAATTGATATTTAGATTAATCCAAAAAATGGCAGTCTACTAATATCTAACGACATCCCGCTCATGGCAATGTGTACTCGATACAACATTAAGCTACAGAGTTTGCAAATGATCTCCTGTAGGTCGGTGGTTTTCTCCAGGTGCTACGGTTTCCTCCAACAATAAAACTGACTGATACAATATAGCTGAAATATTGTTGATTATGGCTTTAAATACCATATTCCCGAATCCCCTTTGTGGGTATGGCATGCAGTATATTATTTATTCATCCTTTACCATCCAATCATATACAAGATATTTAACTATATTGAGCAATCGGCCAACAGCTCTTGCTTGAATTCGGTTTTTATTAAAGTAGGCTCATTGCTGATTTGTCGGTTGAAAATATGAACCTCGACATGACCGCAAACGGAATATTGTTAGATGTTAATGTATCGCCAAAAATAAATAAATGAAAAAAGATACAAAGACATCTAATTTTAATTAGATTGCATTTTCTATTATTTTTCCTTAATATTCCAGTTAATAAAAATGGATTGTTCACAGAATATGCCCACGACGATATTGACATGTTTATATCCCTGGAACAATGCAGTTATCATTTAATCCATTATGAAGAACATTCCTCACAATTAACAATAAATCAAGCTCCCTGATTGGTCGAGGACACACTACAATATTATAATTCATCTAATGCGACCAAATATATTTTTTTAGATGCATGTTGTGTAGCCAATAACGAACCATTTCAAGGGAAAATATACCCTTTGAAATGAACGGTAGCTGCTTAAATCTGGCGGAAAAAAAGAATTTATTTTTAGATCGTTGTTTGTCCTTTTGTTTATTGTGTTGTCTGTCTTTCTTTAATTTACGGATTCTGATTACCCCTTTGTTATCTTCAAGCTTTTCTTATTAGGATTTTGATAGTCATCATCTGGACACATGTCTGAAGTAACGATATATAACACTCATGACAATAAACATTTCTTTATTTACGATCGAATCAATCTTGCTTATAGAGTACTGTACATTCAATCTCATATGTACTTTTAGGAATATGTTTATAAATGACTACTACATCATATAGTCGTCTCTTCCTATTTGGATATTAAAATTAAGACATAAGGGTGCTTTGTATTTGTATCTAATATAAAATTTTCTTCTGTTTGGAAAATTAACTGGACTATTATATGATACCAGAGAAAAAGGTAGAAAGCCACCGACAAGAAAGTTAATATTAGTTGCTACAATAGGAACTGAAATAACACATTGATAAGTCACAAGGATATAAATGATCAACTTTTACGTCATATTTACAGTTCTATTGCTAATTATAAGAAAATGCAATTCGTCAAAACGAATACAACTTTCATGAGGAGTTTACTGTTTACCTATTATATATTATAGACTTGATCGCTTTATACACGTACGTAAAACAATAGGACAGAAATGGAAAGTAACACATAAAATAGATTACCTATTTTTATATAGGTCACCTTAGCCGATTTTTGGCTATCAAAAACCTTTGGTGTATTGCTCCTAAAGACTCTTAAATTATTTGGCTGCCCAATATTTCGGTAATGAGCGTACCTGTTTAAGGTTAATTCAGAAACGAGTCGTGCACACTACATTTGATATCTACGTTTTTACTTCAATAAGTAATGCATTATTGCCCAAGGATTGGTAACAGTTTATTGACATATTGTTAAACTTCCTCATTAAAAAAGAATACACGAATCAAACACAATTGTTTCATAGTATCAATACCATCAAAAATTTCTTCAAAATATTTCTTCAATATCAACACTTGTAGCAAATAAAACATGATTAGTATTTACTGTACTAGTCAGATTATTGTATTCCATCATATTTAACCTTTACCAAATGAAATTGATCTAAATTGATGTCAATAATTAAGGAAGCCGGCGCTAACGCTGTAATCAGCCCAACATGACATAATCCCATGAGATATAATGTAGACTTCGGGGGCAATATTAAATATATCAGATGCATCAATTTTGAATTGGTAGTGTTAATAACGACGACAGACGACATACAGGCGATATATTTACGTCATTAACTCATAGGTTATACACGTTCATTGATACTGTTATTGTGCTGATTATATCATTCATTAATCTTCTATAGCGCTCGTTGTCACAGTAACAATATTTATTGTGAAAATTAATGCCCTGCTTAAAGTTGTTTTGGAAATGTGCACATTTAACTGGAAAAGGTGTACAATTCAATTACAATGAGCGCAACAAATTATCGATTTCATGTTTGTTCTAAGAACATAATTAAGGTTCTACGAACCGTAAAATCGGAGGAGAAACAATACAATGGTCAACAGAAAAGGGGCAAAAGGAGAAACAATTGTCCACAAAATACTACACAGAAAACAATAGATAGAGCAACATAATCCCCACTAAAACTAGTGTGAACGCAGTTACTGCTTCACTATTGGTATCCATCTGGTTTGGTCAAGTTAAAAGTCAGGTGTTAAGTCAAAACCAAAGAACGAACGGAATTAATTTTACTAGGACAAACAGAACATATCCGTGAACATTTGTTGTAGCTTTGCCATAAAAAAATGTAATATTTGCAACGAGTGCAGTATATTCATTATTTAAAATAATAAGCAATAGTAAATAATTTCAATAAACTACAAACCGAACGCAACGTAATAAATATCTTTCATAATACCAATACTTGCATACATAAAAAAAAATATGATCAGATAGCGATTAATAGCTGGGGTATAAATATGACATGGTTTATAATTATAGCAGTAACAAATATAATGAAGATATGCAATATACTAAGAGAAGCAAGAAGATTGTATAACGACAAAGACGTTATATTTAAAAGGAGATTAAAATCTTATCAAATCTGGAACAAAAATATCGCGCATGATAGACAAAAAAGTGGATATCGAATAGCGCGAATAGTTTCTGGGATAATATTAATAAGGGTAATAACAAAATTACCGAACTCCGAACAATCTTACAAAGGGAAAGTCAAAACTCATAATTATATAAACAGACAAAATCAGTCAACAACCAGAAAATACGTTCAAAGTCAAAAGATTGATAAGCCAAATAATTCAGAACGCTTAGGGGCAAGTAGACTTAAGTGCCTAAACATGATTGTCAAATCGGCCATGGTTAGCTATGCCAGAGGGAGCTTGGCTTTGGTGTTAATGCAATTTATTATTTAGGAACTGTAAATTTCAAACATATTTATCTGATGTTCTCGTGGCAAGTAGAATTTTGATTGGCTAAAAGGATACTTTTAAAACTTAAGGGAAGCCGTGCGGTGACAGAAAATCAATAATCGTTCCCACCTATGTGCTGTCCATTTACATTGTTCACAGCAGACGACACACATTTCACAAGATGACAGAAAATCAAGAATCGCTCTCTGTGATCTTCGTCCAAAGATACACGTATTTATGTTTTTTCCATAAAAAGGACATACTTATTAATGTTGGAACATTCAGATAAAAATGTTATCAGTCTCTAGATGTTATATATCCCGTTTTAAAGGGCAGTGGCTTTGTTAAAAGGTTCGGCTGACGCCTCACCTTTTAACAAAACCACTGCCCTTTAAAACGGGATATATAGCATCTCGAGACTGATAACGTAAAATATATATAGTTAAAATTCTAAAACATGACAAATGGCACGGTTTTAAATTCTATTTTTTTTAATGAAGTCAGTAAATATCATCTCATTTATCAAATTTCTCGTTTTTTAAATGTTTTCTAAATTCCTTAGAGGACTGGCATAAAGATATATGCATGACTGGTGACCTGAATTTCATGAATTACAATAAAATAAAAATGATTGAATATTCTATTTTCTATGATTTACACTCGCTGTGAATAGTGAAGAGCATTGATTATAAATATATATGTTCCACTTCCTATCGATTCCAATGTTTTATATATATATACACATGTCTTACGTCTATCCCTAGATTTGCCTTACGAGACAAGGTAACACTACGACTATTGAAGCTCCTTTTTTAGGGAGTGGATGTAGTCGAGTGGTCTAGGGCGCTGGACGTAAGGCTAAGCGAATGGTGCCGCAGTGTAACAATGGTGTGGGTTCAAATCCCGTCGAGGGAAGAACAAAAATTTGACGGCTCTAAAATCTAATTCTAACACTGTTTGGTTTAATTTTCAGACGTATATAATATTTAGTATTAACCTAGTATCCTTTAAAGTAACTTTGAGATCCAGTGGGACAGATATATTGTATGGTTGTCACTTGCTTCTAGACGTTTGTATAATATACTTTATTTCCTGTGACTGTATAATGAATAATTCTTCATTATCCTATCCAATATATTAAAAATTGCTGAGTTAGATTGCTGTCAAATTATAATATTAAGTATATATGTACCATCTACACACGCTTATACACATGTCTTACGTCTATCCCTAGATTTGCCTTACGAGACAAGGTAACACTACGACTATTGAAGCTCCTTTTTAGGGAGTGGATGTAGTCGAGTGGTCTAGGGCGCTGGACGTAAGGCTAAGCGAATGGTGCTGCAGTGTAACAATGGTGTGGGTTCAAATCCCGTCGAGGGAAGAACAAAAATTTGACAGCTCTAAAATCTAATTCTAACACTGTTTGGTTTAATTTTCAGACGTATATATATATATATATATATATATAAACGTCTAAAATGGTTTGTAAAACAACACCAAGTACACAAAACAAAGTGATAAAGAATTAAACACTTCGTAGAATGACAAAAGTTTCGTCCCACCGAGGGACTTTATCAATGTCTAATTAAATAAAATCTCGAAACAATATGGCGACTTTTCAAATTTCAAAATAAAGTTTTTGAAGTTCCATGTACGGCACAAAAGAACCAGAAGATGCACATATGAAACTACATGCATAAAAGAATGGAAATCCCACCTAGGATTTCCATTCGGATTTCCATTCTTTTATGCATGTAGTTTCATATGTGCATCTTCTGGTTCTTTTGTGCCGTACATGGACCGTCAAAAACTGCCGTACATGGACCGTCAAAAACTTTTTTTTGAAAAAAAAGTTTTTGACGGTCCATGTACGGCACAAAAGAACCAGAAGATGCACATATGAAACTACATGCATAAAAGAATGGAAATCCTAATTTGAAAAGTCGCCATATTGTTTCGAGATTTTATTTAATTAGACATTGATAAAGTCCCTCGGTGGGACGAAACTTTTGTCATTCTACGAAGTGTTTAATTCTTTATCACTTTGTTTTGTGTACTTGGTGTTGTTTTACAAACCATTTTAGACGTTTATAATTGTTTTACTTGTATAGTATCGTTATACCGTAACGATCCAACACCCCGTAAGATTGATCGTTGACTGGTTTTTCAGACGTTGAATATATATATATATATATATACGTCTGAAAATTAAACCAAACAGTGTTAGAATTAGATTTTAGAGTTGTCAAATTTTTGTTCTTCCCTCGAGGGGATTTGAACCCACACCATTGATACACTACAGCACCATTCGCTTAGCCTTACGTCCAGCACCCTAGACCACTCGACCACATCCACTCCCTGGATATATATATATGTATTCACTTTAACTCCTATAAGTGACAGTACGCAAGCGATGCCTTCATCGCCCATACACTGGTATGAAATAAGATTAAAATCAAAATAATATTTTGCCGACTAGCCCGCCGAGTACGATAGAAAACTTTCAAATATAGGGGGAACCGATGGAGTAGAAAACTACAAACCAAGGATTTTAGACACTTGCAGCCTTTTGTCAACTGAATCGACAACATATCCATCTTTACTACTGTCGCTCTTCCAGCGACCATGCCTTTTCCATACCCTGTCATTGATATCGGAATTGGCTGCTGCTGTCGCTCCACCCGATCTCATAGAGTGCAGACCGAGTTTTAATCCTTTAGAAACAAATCTCAATCTAGAAACAATACTCTCCCTAGCTGCAGTATAACTTAACTTCTTATTTTTGTAAATCAACTTGCAAGTACCTTTAGAACGAAAAATAGGCCTAAATATGTAAAAGTCTGAATCTAAATTCATACCAGACAACTCAACATATCTGATAAACATAGAAAATGGACAAGCGATAGTTTCACCCTTAGCAATCAAAACCTCGTTCCCATTACGATATTGGTCGGTCTTACTTTTGCGAATAAAAAGAAATAAATACTCGCACTCAATCTTTACATCGCTGCATAAAAGAGAACTGACTTCATCAAAACGTAAAAACCCCGCAAAGCTCAACAAAATCATAGTAAGATCTCTTACAACCAACAAATCATTATTACCTAAGTACATATTACAAAGTTCTAAAAGCATCTCAATTGAAACAGGATCTTTTTTCTGTTTCAATGGACGAACAGCCCTCTTGGCTGATTCTTGCAAAGACACTATATAAGAATTGTTAGTTGGATCGTTCTTATTACACATTCCATGTACCCATTTAATACTGTATATTATAGAGTTTATTGTATTGTGTGTAGCTCCAGAGTCCAGCAAATATGTAATAAAAAGAGCAATATGCACGGGCTGAGCTGGCAAAACATCGAAGCTATGTTTCTTTGCGAAAGTAGACCAACGGTTAAAAGAATAATAATAAGATTTTGCAATATTGTCACTTCTAGAGTTAATAATGTAACTTGACATATGTTCTATCAAAACATTGATTTCCGGAACCTCGGCAACACCAGCTTTCTGTACATCATCTTTAATTTGGTCACTCAAACGGATACCTACAAAACAAATTTAACAATAATAAATAACGAATTCATGGCTCGAAACGCAAAGCTAGAAAATTAAAATTCTGATGCGGCGTTCCAAATACGCCGTTTCTACCTCTCCCCCTGTGTGTTATGTTATAACCTTTGAAAACCTTGACATTCTTTATAAATGCCCTAAACTTAAAACCTGTATGTATAATTGGCCAAAATGGAGCCGATTTCCATTCCGGAACTACTAATGTACCCGTAGCGTTCTCTCTTATCAACTTGTTTACAGTTTCTATGACTAGACTTGGCGATGGTGAAACTAACCAGTTATTATCTGATGACCAACTGAACCTAAACGCATCTATGCCACTAGTTCCGCTGCACCAAAATTTTGAATTAAAATAAACGCATTTTCTGTTATAGTTAGTTGCAAAACGGTCGAATGTATGCGAACCCCATTCTTTATCCAATAACATAAACACCCATGTCTGTATACCCCAGTCATCGCAGTCGTTCATTCTACTAAGTCTATCAGCCTCTTTGTTACTCTCTCTTGGTATCCATTGTGATGATATTGAAATATCATTCTCTACACAAGTCTCATGAATATCCATACACTTATCATGTAAATAAGTTTTCTTACTTCCTACCCTTCGTATGGTTTCTACGTTTTTGTTATCTGTATATACTTTCAAGCTTACTCCTATTAAGCTTTCAGCATTACTCTTTAACACCCGATTTACTGCTTCTAGTTCTCTCCAAGTAGAACTCATACATGCCTCTGGTGCATCCCATGCACCATATACTTCACCTAACATCGATTTCCCCGCCTCCTTGGCTATATATCCACCATAGCCAACCCCAGAGGCGTCTGAAAACATGTTTGCCTTACATGCTTCAACAGTCAACTGACTAAAATATGAACCTTCAAAGTTCATCTTTTCTATATTTTCCAACCAGAATCTAAGTTCACCTTCTGCTTCATGAGTAAGCCATATAGGTGAATCCCAAGATAACCTATCCAATACGCAATCATAAGCGTATCTAATCCTTAGCCTTACCGACATACCCAACACAGCTTGTGTTGAAATAAGCTGTCCTATCACTGAAGCCAGTAACCCAACAGGGATCACTCTAGTAGTTTGCAGATTACTACAAATGTATCTTAAACAAGAAAGAATCTTATCTATTCTGTCCTGAGTAACCCGAATTTTTCCTTCGACAGTATACCATATCAAACCTAGCCAAATACTCTCTTGTACTGGATTCCAGTTAGACTTTTCCTCGGCAATAATAAAACCAAAATTAAAGAGATCATTATTTACCACCAGACTGACATTTTTACATTTCTCAAATGTGTCAGCTCCACCCAGTCCATCGTCAAGATACATTATGATTCTAATGCTCTTTGATCTCCAGTATTTGATTATTTCCCTAAGAACCTTTGAAAAAATAAAACCTGCTGTTGCCAAACCAAAACATAAAACATTAAACACGTAGAACTTGGATTTCCATTGAAAACTTAAGTACGTTATATCCATAGGATGCATCATAATATGGTGATATGCTGACTTGAGATCATAGGAAAACAAAAAATCTCCTTTGTAAAACATTTGTCTAGCTACAGTAGCATCTTCATATTTATATTTGAATTGATATAAATGTGGATTTATATGACGACAGTCTAATACCAATCGCAGCTTAGTTTTATTTCCTGCTACAGTTAACGGATTAACAACGTGTGGTTTTAATTCTACCCGAGAAATACACCCTTTCATCAATAATTTGTCAATTTCATCTGAAACGAAACTTTTATTGTCCTTAGCTGACCTGTTATTATCTAACGATATGTTTACAGGTAGGGTTTTAAATGGTAACCTGTAACCTTGATCTATGACATTTAAAATGTACTGATTCGCCTCAATGCTTTTCCATTTGTCAATATGATTTCTCAAGTTATTGACAGGAGTTACTATGACAGATTTTAGTTGTAATGCATTACCGGTATCCTTTTGATTACTAAAACCAAATTCGAACTTATTATTATCTGAAATACTTATCTTTTCACTCTTCTTGAGATCAGAACATTCCTGCTTCCAGTGACCCTTTACTCCACAATTGAAGCATCTGCCTGGTTTCTGTCCTTGTGTAAATTTATCTGTTGCAGGTGTTACATAAGGGTGTGTTCGTTTCGTCTTCTTCGATTTCTCCGCTTTCACTTTTCTTTCTGCTCTCGCCTCAGCCTTAAACAACTTTTTCTCGTCTTCCGAATCGTCTGCAAGCGGGTTTGCTTCGTACTCCTGTACCACTCTCCATCCAAGATCCGAAGAGTCGGCGATTTTAATTATTTTCTGTCTATAATTAAGAAGACTCATACCTTCTGCTAGTTTTTCCTTTGCTTTCGAAATTCCCTCCTGTGATGGGTTGTTCGCATCCAACACGTTATCAGCTTCTTTAATTTTGCTTAACATTTTGTTGTTGTGTTTAAATTGTTCCTCATTTCCCCTGCGTTTGAACTTATGTCCGTCCGACAGCGTCGCTTCAATTTTTGTAATTTGCGTTTCTGCTATCCTCTGTTGCTGGTCCTGCACCTTTCCCATTTCATTAGATATTAAATCCTTCAACTGAGACATTAATGCATTTTGACTTTGAGCCACAGCGTTAACAACTTCATGCCTAATTTGTTGTTGAATGTCGGCGTCCATTTTTGACATGTACACCATGGAACGGCGGCTAGAAATGACTCTACCTGTGCAAACTAACTTAAATACCTCAATCGGGTCCACCCGATTGGTCACATTCACGGAACATACCGTTAATACATACATTTTCCCGCTTTTACTACCGAACCGCGGGAAAATTCATATATATAATTAATCATGTCAGTGACGAAGCACTGATCACTGAGCGGATGATACAATTGAGGTATAATAATCCGAGCAGCAAAGGCATTGGTCTGGTGATAGTAAATATATATTTTAGTGCGTTCAAAGATAAAAAATAAAAAAAAGAAAGCATAATTATAAATAAACGTTAGAGAAAACCAAGGGACAATCACGAATGGACAATCCAGAGACACTGGCAACATTGAGCACACAAGACCCAAGACGAAGTCTCAAAAAAGAAAACGACAACAAACGCAACACAACACAGAAAACTAGAAAGATGAGTAACACGGTCCCCACCAAAAAACTAGGGGTGAACCCAGGTGCTCGCGAAGGATAAACAGCTGCTGTCTCTTATAATACACCCGCCATGTTACTCATATAGTCAAGACATGTTGGACACCACTATGAACTAACAAACACAAATAACATAAATAAGACTTGAGGCCTCCTACAAAGAAGTACGGGTAAATACTGTGCCGAAATCGTAGCTGACATCCCAACACGGAACTAGGAACATATAATAGATCAAAATGTTGGGCACCACTATGCACCAACAAGCACAAATAACATAAGGAAAACAACTAGGAGTAAAACAATTGTATTTACAATTTCTGAGAGGACTTTGATATAACCACTGACAACTGAGGTCACTGTGGGTCAATCATTTGAGAAGCGGAAGTAGAAGATAGTCGACAATCATCTGGATCTGACGAAACTTCATTATTCTTTCTAATATAAAACGACTGTTGACATTTATTAAGTACGAACACCATATCACTCATATCTTTGTTTTGAAATGGCAAAACTGTATTGTTCTATTAATTTCTTCTCCTGAGGAAACTGTTTTCCTATGGTGTTATCTGGTGAGGTATAGTTCCCGAACCAACGACGAGGGTAGGACAATAATACGCTTAGTACATGACATCTCATTTTGGACATAAAAGAAAAACATACTCAGATTCAACATAATAATAATAATGAAAAAAATGCCAAACCTCGCCATATTGACAGCAAACGATAAACAGATTGCATTGCCGTTTATTTTAAGGAAGGCTACTCTTGCCAAAAATATATAAAAGTAACACGTTGAATATCTATTTCACAAATATAGCCCCAGTGGGAAAGCGTTCCAAACTGGGATAGTTCCTGTCGCTAGGTATAGTCACCCGTTTCCAAGATTAAGCATAAGCTGTTCAAAAATAGTAAACACTAATCATCCAATCAAAATAAAGCATTTTCATATGTAATGTACTACAAATCATTATTTATGTATTTAGATATATTTCATTATTCCACCATTGCAAATGTCTTTTCAAGACCACAAGAAAAGTTTGAAGATATCAAGTGGGTAATCAGAAGACGTACATCTAAGATACCAAATGGGTAATCAAAGGACGTAAATCTAAGATACCAAATGGGTAATCAGAAGACGTAAATCGAAAGAGACAATACAATGGCCAAAAGGACAAACAATGCTCTACAAAATACTGCACGGAAAACCAAAGATCGAGCAACAAGAATAACAGTAAAAACTGTGAGTTAATTCAGGTTCTCCGGAAGAGAATGTGGGTCCTGCTCCACATGTTGCACCCGTCGTTTTACTCTTGTGACAATTCGCAGACTTTTAAAAAACAAAATCCATGAAAAAAGGCTGGTATTTGCCTATACAGGTTTAGGTCGCGTCATCAGCACGGTTGATGCAATAAAGCCAGAAAAATGTCAATATTAAATCCCCGCACTCAGGTATCTATTATAACTGCCCCATTCAATCATTAAAAATAGGTTGTCAATATATCTTTGCTAATTATTCTGTCGTTTCCTTCCCATACACTTATAATGTAAATAGGATAAAAAAAAATGTAGCAAAATAGAAATGTGAAAATAATATGGACAACGTTTTATTAAATAACCCCGCAAATCCTAAAGCGTATTGGGAAATAATTAAATCCAACAAAGCAAATACTTTGATACCTACGCTCCACAATTTAATTAATGATCAACATATTGATGATATTGCTTATGCAGACTTGGATGTATACGAGTTATTGAACACATATTTTTGCGACAGGCCAGACAAAATAAGTAATTAAATGTTTAAAATGTCTCCAGAGAAAATAGCAAAACCGTTTCTAATAAGGGTAATAACACAATTACCGAACAATCTTCCAAAGGGAAATTCAAAACTCATAAGTATATAAACAGACAAAATCAGTCAATTATATTTAATAAATCTTTGCATCATTCCAAATAACCTTCTAACTGAACGATCGCTTATATTATTTCAATATCAATTACCCGATTATCCCACGGTATCATTAGTACGTTGTGTGGGCAAAATAATTTAAAAAAAGTAGCTTATAAATATGTCTGCAAACAATTTCTTAAAACAGGCTCATATATGAATGCCGATTTGGTTTTCCCAAATCATTCAGCAGCTCACCGACTATTAGAACTATGCAATCCGCTTAAAAAGTTAAGTAAATTCTTATCGGTGGTGTAATGGTTAGAGTGCTCGCCTCGAGCTGTAATAAAAACGTAGATATCAAATTTAGTGAATAAGACGAGCTTCTGAAATAACCTTTATCAAGTACTCTCAAAGCCAAATGATTTAAATGTCTTCGGGAGCATGAAAACCAAAGGACCTACACAGGATAGCCAAAATCTAAGCTTTAGGAAGGAGAACCTTACTTTTGATAATAATTACATAATTCAGGAACTGTCAATTTCGATTAAAATGTATCCATGAAACCATGTCAGTGTCGCAACGGTCACTACTCAGCGGATGATACCCTCGGAGACTAATAGTCCACCGGTAGAGGTATCGACCTAGTGATAGTGAATCGTGTGTTTGTCGAGTCCTGGTCGCATAAAACCAAAGACTATGAAATGGGTATTTGCTTCTTCTCATGTAAGCACACGTTATTAAGGAGTGAGAGCAAATACCCGTTAGAGAAATCAGAAGGGGTAATCAAGAATGGACAATCCAGAGAAACAGGTAACATATGTCTCACCGCGAACTATTGTTTAGTTAAGCTAGCAGTATTACCCGGCGTGTTTGCTTCAGCGTGTACAAAGTAGACATCATCTCTCCTAAATTCAGTGTTATAGCTGAAAAAATTAACACTTTGCATTAAACAACAATAAATCGCACTCATTAAAGAAAATAATTTAGTTGTTTCGTCGTTTGTCATTTTTCTAAAGCGTTAGACAAGGTCTATCACAAAGGTCTTATCCACAAAATGAATTCACACAGACTTCCAGGTAGTTTAATTAAATGGCTGCACAACTATATATTTACAAAAAGCAAAATGTAATTAATAAAAACTCTTCCTCCAATTTCGAAACTGTTTCAGTCGGTGTACCTCAATGGTCAACATACTAATGATATCGACGACACATATTGTTGAATAGATTATAAGCTTATACATGTCACTCGGGTATTTCAGAAAGTGCTGAACAAATACAAACTAATCAATCATGATTTTACACGAACTAAATGCCTGATATAGTAAAGGACTAAATTTATTTATCCCTGAAAAAAGCAAATTATGTCTTACTCTAGCTCTAGAAATTAGAACTCAGTTTGAATAGATTCAACTTGGGAAATTTTTATTTAGTCCACAAAATTCTGCCGATATTAAGCATTTGTTAATAAGAAATATTTAACCGTTCATTCCAAAGAGACTAATGGTTAAATTTCCATACATACATATAAACCGGAAATACCAAAAATAGAAACTGAAAAACACCATGGCAGAATTGACGTGATGTCATGGCGAGAAAAAAGAAAGAATGAATAAAACTGATTAATTGAATCGAAATGGAACGTTCAGTGAAAGTAAAATTAGACAAAATAATTACATCTATCTCATATTAATTGAGACAAATTCAGACAACATTTAGATGCATACTACAGCTATCGCGAAATTAGTTTTGCTAATCTTGTCTGATATAATATGAATGACACAGACAAATTCAGACAACAATCTCACTTTTAGTGAGTAATTTAAAATTGTTCTTGCTTTTTAATCTGTCTTACCAAATTACATTATATTAATGGCAACAGCAGTATACATAAATGCTGATTATGTCCTGACCTCTGTCTGACCTATTCAGACGTTTTAGCTAAAACTGAGAACTGTAAGACAATATTGCATTTCTACTTTTTTACACTTTGGAGTTCAGTTAAAGTTCAGCCATTTTCAGGTTCATTCAGCATATGTTCAGAAATTGTAGTTCTTGGTGGAACATCCACTGAATGTTATAGATTTCAACATTTTTTCTTCTCAACAAAGGTCGTGAGAAGTTGTCCACGTATTCCATTAATAGTTTGTAATTATATATCCAGTTAATAGGCTGGGGTTGTATTTATTTCTATCCTTTGGTTAACATGTTTTTAAGTTTATGATTGTCAATTACGTTCAGGTTACACCTTCTAACACGTTCCGCTGAAGATCAACAACAACATTCAGCCGTTTATCATGTAGATTCTAGAATTATCTTATGTAGTTGACATGTTTGCAAGCTATTTGTGTATTACATGCATTCGATTTTTCAGTTTTGATTTTTTTTAATTAATATATTTGCTACTTTTATAACTAGCCCATATACTTAAAGGTCATTCGTAATATTTTAAACGATAGTTCATTTGAAGTGTCTTTCTGAAACATAATGCGCTTTGCTCCCTAAAATATGCACATTATGCTAATTTTCCCCAAATTAAATTTGAATCAAACATAGCTGAGATTACTAAATTATGGTGTTGTAATTTAAAAATACATGTAGAAACAGGTAGATGGGTAAATATCCCGAGAGAAGAAAGAATATGTCACTTGTGTCATAATGATATTGGATCCGAGTTTCATTATATTTTCAAATGTTCATTTCCTAATGTTATAGATATAAGGTAAAAAACATATACCTAGTTATTATACTAGATATCCAAATTTCAAAAAACTGATAGGACTTTTATCACTTTGTAATGTTCCAGTTTTGAAAAATTTATCATTGTTTATTAGTAAACTTAGAAAATATTTATAAATCCAGTGATATTGTGTTTGATTGCTTGTTAGTCATATCCATCATTGTATTTTTGTATTATATGTTATTGTTTGTATTCCTCTTGTTACACATTGTGTCAGAGAGTATAATAAAAAATTAAGTTAGAGATACTCATTAGGGCGTCTCCTCTTTTCTTGGGGTGAAAGTAATACTGACATGTAAATTTGGCCTGTATCACAAATGATGGCTGATGTCACTATTAATACTGGAAACGCATTCAATTGTCATAACTTTAGTTTGACATTCAGTAACAAACAAACATATACGGTAGCTATTTGTGTTTTTACATTATAGGCATACAACATGTATCAAAAATTAACATGCCATTATTGGGTTATAAAATGAGGAACTTGAATATAAATAAATACCAAATGTTTATAAAGTTCATTGCTGTTGAAACCAATTGACAGAAAATCCTTAGAAACAATTAAAGGATATATCCATATGCCCAACCCAGCACTACCATTTTCCTATATGATATATTGTTTGTTCTTGCAATGAATATAGCTCATATACTGTTCACTTGACACGTCCAATCTGAAAGTGTTTGAAATATTATGAAAGTATCGTCATATTGATATGACGATATATACTTTTGTTCGTTAATTTTGACATTCTTCCTTTGTGATATTGTCAATATCAACACACTGACTATGATACTGAAAATTATCGGTCAGTGCGACGCCAAACACATCCTTATGTTACCGATGAAATAATAACGTCGTTTTGTAAGGTCTTGCGCGACATACATTCTCACAAATATCACATAAAAACTCGTTGTGACACTAGCAACAATGTATTTATCGGCCTTCAAAACTTCAAAAAATAGGCCCCTTATTATTTCTTATATTTATCAATGATATCGTTGACAAAGTAAATTGCCCTATCAAACTTTTCGCAGATGACACCAGTATATATGCAATCGTCGATAACCCATTAATTACTTCTCTTTCTTTAAATTCAGACTTGCAAAAGGTTCAAAACTGGTCAAACAGATGGTTGGTTAATTTCAATCCCAAAAAGACCGATTCGATGATTATTTAGCCAAAGGTCGAGCCTCAATTCCATCCTCCACTTTATTTTAATAATGTTCCCATTAAAAATGTAACTACACATACACATCTTGGTCTCACCTTTTCTAATGATGGATCTTGGACCACACATATTAACGAAATTATAACAAAGGCGTCTTCTAGATTAAATATTATTCATAAGTTGAAATTTAAAGTAGACCGTACATCGCTTGAACATATGTACTTCAGTTATGTCCGCCCTATTCTAGAATATGCGGATGTAATCTGGGATAACTGTCCAAATTATATAAAGGAAAAACTTGAACACATTAACTATGAAGTCGCACGTATAATAACTGGTGCTACAAAATTGACAAGTATACGTATACTTTTACAAGATTGTGGATGGGAAACATAAGATTTTATTATTTCACAAAATGGTTAACAAAACAGTTCCCGAATATTTATCCAATTTAGTTCCATCCTCCTTCGGACAAACTCATCAATATAGCACTCGGAACAATTCTAATCTAGTCCATGTACATTCTCGTACAGCTTATTATAATAATAGCTTTTTACCTTCAACCGTTCGACTCTGGAACGAACTTCCAGCGAATATCAAAAGTAATGTTTCAGTCAATTCCATGAAATTACTTTTGAATAACACAATAAATCCTGTCCCATCTTACTTCTATGCAGGTTCTAGAATTGGTCAAATACTACATACTAGAATTCGAACTGAGAGTAGTGCGCTTAAGGATCATCTTTATAAGAAAAATATCGAAGCTAATCCCTACCGTAGTTGTAAAATCGTAGAAACGTCCGAGCATTTTTTACTAAAATGTTCTCTGTATGAAAGGTTAAGAAGTGATTTATTTGTTAACCTGTCTTCTCATTTGAATATTAATAATCTACTCTTTGGTGATTCTAACCTCCCAGATTGTGAAAATGAAAGTAATTTCCTTGTAATTCAAGATTCTATGATAAAATCTAAACGTTTTACACCTAGAATATAAATGTACCATGCTTTTACTTGTTGCAAAATATTAGATCTGTCATTTTATTGTTCATTGTACAAATTGTCACCCTTTCACTTCATATGCTTATTTAAACAAATGTGTGTATTATTAATGTGCATGTCCTATCCATCTTACATGTATTTTTCTTTTCTTTTCTTTTTTGGTATCTGGGAGAAGAATTTATATAAGTGCTGCGTCACTTGTTTTCTTATCCCTATGTATGTACTATTGTTATAACTCATGCAATTTATTTAATAAATATTGCTTACACTAAAGTTGACGTCATTATATATAGATCTCACACACTTGTGACAACCTTTCGAAATATTTATCAGTTTAAGCATAATTAATTACCGTGATACAGCAAATAATTCCTTCATTTATTGTGACTAATTATAAATGATGAATTTATATGTCGTTACATCGAATCCAGACAATACTACCTTTAGTTATTGTAATTAATTAAAATGACTGGATTTATGTTTCACTATGATAAATCCAACCATTGTTATATTTGCAAAGCATCGGTTACGGTATTAAAGTCAGACTATCGTAATGCGCTTTTAATTACCTATCGAAAAATTCAATATGTAGTTGAGAGCTAAACTTAATCTCATCGAGTCCTTACATTCGTACTAAGTGTGCGTGATATTTGTACAAAGTCATTCCTTAAATTTCATATGATTGGAAAAACATATGGTTGCCAAGAACAAAAAGGAGTGGAGTTAAATTTATGGGAAAAATAATAATCAATTTGTTTCCTCGTTTTAATATAGAGACTAGTTCTTAAAATTCACACGACTTCCAGAGATATAAAAATTATATTTGGAAAAAATATAAACACGCTCAGCTAGTAATTTTGCTTTATTGTCGTTCGAAAGTTCAATCGTACAAAGCCGTCTTGGGGTGTAATTGTTGGTGTGATCGCATAGAGTTTGGTATATAGTGGATTTGATTTTCGGTAGGGTCCAACATATATAAAATTGCTACTCTCTGCTTTAGCATTAATGAGATATCATTAAAGAGGGAATACGAGCACTGTACATAAACGGAGCACCTGTTCTACATACTGACGTATGGTTCTCCTACAGAGGAGGTTAAAGAAGAAGAAGAAGAATGAATATTTATTTTTCAATTTTAAAACTATATATATGAAATATGAAAACATAATAATAAACTTTAAAACTATTATAAGCACTACGTTTTGAAATATATAAATGTCAATGATGTTGGTATTTAGCTTGAATGGGGAGCCCTTGGACCATCTGCATGCTCTCCATAAGTTAAAGTTTTAATTAATGGCTTATTTTCTTATTGGATTTAAAACAAAATACAATAAATAAATTATAATATTTCTCATTACTTTGCCATTTTCTTTATTTCAATTTTCTTTTTAAAATCAATATATTTTACTTCATTTTCATTATATTTTAATTAAATATAGCATGTCATATTTCACTTATTAATTACTTTTTTTAAGCTAAATTACAACAAATATATTATTTTATTTCTCATTAAATTTGTCATTTTCTTTATTTCAATTTTAATATATATATATATATATATATATCATTTTTTGTTTAAATAAATCACAAAAAATATACTATTTAATTTCTTATTAAATTTGTCCTTTTCTTTATTTCAATTTTTCTTCATATATATTTATATATTTTTTTTAATTACAAAAATATTTTATTTCATTTTTCAATACATTTTAATCAAATTTAGCATATAATATTTCACTTATTAATTACTTTAAAAAAAAACAAAAAAAACCTTCAAGTTGCCCCAACTTAATTGCTAAAACAACAATCTACACTATATGTTGTTTTAAGAATGTTGGCGTTCCGGGAACATCCCCAGCCAACTCACCGCGGACGTAATCCCATATAACAATAGGAACGACGGTGGTCCCGCAGCTGGTCTATTGTCTCTCGTCGAAGTGCCAGATAAGGCTATTGTTCCCTTCATGGTTAATGCATTTGACTACGTGACATTTATACACAGGCTTACCTGAGATTTACCTGGAAAATTTGGAAAAAAACTTGAAATCATAAATTTCCATAATTACTGATTTTTAATTTGACCAAGTTATTTCAATCTTTCGGAAATAATTAGAAAAAGAACGGTCTTTTCTGCTAATAAATTCACTGAAGTTAGACATAGAGTATACACAATTATTGGATATGAATAAAATTGTATAGGTAAAAACGTTATGTACAATCTGTCATTTACAACCGGTGTACCCGTTCAATCTGTAATCATGTTGGACTGGATTCAGCTTTCCTCGTCGCTGGACTCGTCGTCATCAAAATCAATTATTATTGGAGGAATCTCACTCCTATCAATGCAATTCTCTTTCCCATACTCCTTTTCTATTCTTAATACTGGTATTATGTCTTCGCCCAAACTTCCTTTGTAATTCTGCCAAACCCCCCATAAACAAGTTCTTTCACATCCTTCAAACGAAAAGTTGTATTGTTTTCTGCAACAAACCCTTTAACCTGTGTCCAAATAAGTTCTATGGGGTTCAATTCGCAATGGCGAACAGGGGTTCTTAGAACCTCGTGACCGTGTAGGTTGGCAATTTTATCAGTTTTAAAAACGGAAAGGCGTTTCTTAAATTTGATTTTTTCATAAAGTTGTTTTTTAGTTTCAAGGGGCTGAAAAGGAATGTTGTGTTTTGAAAGATAATCTTGTAAGACAGCTTTTCTCTGATTAAAGTTTGGCACAACAGTTTCTTCAGTCTTGATGTTGTGATAACTGGCATTATCTAAAACGATAACACTTGGGTTTTTTAATGCTCGCATAAGCTGATTTTCTAACCAGTATAGAAAGGTGGGCCCGTTCATTTCTTGGTGATAAATCCCATCTTTAGCTTTGGCAAGAAAAACCAAATCACACCTATCAATCGAATCCTCCTCACGATTACCAGCGTGCAAAACTATCAACCTTTTACCTTTTCCTGAAGGGATCTTTGGGGCATCAGAACCATCAACTGGTAACCACATGTAGTCAGTGGCATGATTCTGATTAACCCAGGTCTCATCCAAATATACAAGTTCATACCCATCCTCTCGAAACTTCCTGATTTTTCGGAGGTAATTACACCGATCATTTATTACTGACCTCTGATCATATAAAAGCCTCCTATTATCACCGGAAAGTTTAAAAATGGAGTGGCAAAATATGCCTGAGAACGTGTCTCTGTCTCTATCAAGGTAAGATTTACCTGGCTGCTACCTCTAGTTATAGTTTACTCCCACCTCTATTTTGGCGGTAAAAATCGGAGAAAATGTCAAATTTCAGATGAGTGCAGCAATAATGAAAGGATATGGTTAGATGAAATGCATATTTTAAAAATGGTAGTAAAATTCTTCACAAAATTCGTTTACTGTATTTTAAAAAAATGTATTGTTTTCGAGAAAACTCAAATTTTCCGTTTTCTAATCAAAAAATTATTACTTTAGTAAAACGAATTCTATTACCAATGTTTTAAGTATTCGTTTCTAATAAAAATGTAAATATTTAACTTAGTGCGCACAACGCGTTTCTGTAATAACCTTCAGCAATAAAACCAAAGTGTCTAAACAGGATAGCCAAACTCGGCTAAAGACACCTATGACTGAAGGAGGATCTTAGTTTTAATAATAATTACATAATTATTCTGCTAGTGTTAGCCATTATTTGATTTATTGACCTCTGATGGAGATCAATACAAATCACCGTGGTAATAATGCTTTGTGGCCTCAGATCTAAAATAAACCCTATTTCTCCATTATAGCCTCCATACAAAGTCGTTACGTTTTAATATTTAAAATTCTTACTACTGAAAATCAAAATTGTTATTCCATATGCTTTACTTTGTTTGAACTAGTATACACATAGGACCAATATAAGGCTACTCTCTATATTCAAAGGTCTCATTTGACGTCACGTCTGTGAAGTGTATTTGGTTATTGAGTCATCTCACGCGGCCAACGTAAAAATCTGTCTGAGAGATTGCACCACGCAGTAGAGAAACAATGTCATGTCCCCCTTGATGGTTCCTATGAGACAAAATGATTTATTTCTATTTGATATACAAGGAAATGTTGCCATTAATTACTCTCGATAAATATCACATTAAACTGTCATACTAAAGCCACACAATACTATAATAAATGATAAATACATCTTAGGACCAATATGTCTGGTAGTAATTTTAAAAGCAATGTTAATTATTTCCTGAAATTTTATATTGAGTTCGTGATAAAGCCATTCTCGCTTTCAAGCTAATGTTAAATATTATTTATTACATACTTAGTTCAAATAAAGGCATTTTTGTATGACCAATATGACCGGAAGTAAACTCCATATGTTCACACCACGTCTCGGGCCAATATGGGGGTCTCGGGATGATAACCAGGCCAATATGGAAATACCCATGTATTAATCTGTATATAGACGTTTTCAGAAATCGGTGATTACCTAGTTATCGTTCGTCGTCGCTAGGTGGCGTTACTATCGTCCGCCATTAATAAAGAGCAACAATCGGTTGTTTACACTAGATACGATTAATCAGTATTCATAATTGGATTAGATAAACACGCTTCAGTTGATATTGTATGGCTTATTCCCGTGATTTTGAAGAATATTTCGAAATATGGATTATTGAATCGAACTTAAACGGTTATTGTTTAAATTGTTCAGAATCACAAAGTTCAGCAGCAGGTCGGACAAATCTATACGGTCATCAATATTATAAAAATTAAAGAATTAGCCATTTTGCCAGATGTGGGCTAACAAATCGATCTGTAGTTATTCAGATTTTAACGTTGCTTATGTGGCAGAATTTCAATACAAAGCAGGGTACGCAAAAAAAATACGGGTCGGTATGGAAATCCTCGACACACATTTTTTACTAACGGTATATATTTTGTACAAAAGAACTAAGTTCCATTCGAATATTGACATTTATTGTCTTCACTTCACAAAGCCACAAAGTCGCATATTTTTATGATGTAGGGAGCACTTATGCAATTGACCAAACAATCAATCATTTGCACAATGATAGAGTAGCAAATATGTGGAGGAATAATGTTCCTTCCGTATGCGGTAGAGGATAACATAGAAAGAAAAAAAAACTGAGTTAAATGTTGTCTTAAATGAAAGTTTAAATACTATAAACAAAGGAAACGGGAACAAAGTGAGCAGTGTAGGAATTATTGTTTTTCATGTAGAAGCCGCATAAAATAATTAACAATTTACAAAGAGATAAATCTTGATTCTGTAAGAAGTAAACATGAACGACATGATGTCCTGCAACAAAATTCGGCGATTTTTTTTTCTTTTAGTTTTTTGTCATTATAATTCAGTTATATATATTTTTATCATTTTTAACCCTTTGTGGGAAGGGGGTAGAGTTTAACTGTCATATTGCAAATCAAATACATTTAAGAATCAACCCAATACATAAATTAAATTGTTGTGCTTTAGTGATGTCTTTGCTATAACTTGTTATGCAATACACAGTTAACTATCAGTTATAATGATAGTTATCTTTCTACAATATGAATTTAACACCTTTGTTACAAAATGACACGACTTAGGGGTAAGTGCCAAATTCGGGAAGCATCGCATCGCTGTTGACACGGTCGACCTTCAGCAGACTACAAGTCTAGAAAGCGCTACCACTTCCTTAACACGTCAATATTAAATTTTAATTAATCTTCAAAAACATATAACATTAAAGAATAAATCAATATAAAACTATGAAATCCTAGCAAAGAAATTTAAAAAAGAAGACAAATGGGGTGAAAAATGCCCGTCCGGTTCACGTATCTGAAACCTGAGAGCAAATAGTTATATTAGGTTCCTCATGAAACTTTTTTTTCAGATAAAGAAATTCAGATATTCAGATGTTTTAATTTGATAAAACTTAAATTCCTTTTCATCTTCACTACAGATCCCTATAAAGAAATTGACCGACAAAAAGTTTTAATTTGTTTTACAATTTAACAAACAAAAAATAAATAAAATAAAACAGAATTGAAAAATGCACCTTAAGATGTCACATTCAAAGTTAAGTTCTTTCTTATATGTTAGGCACACTTTTTATCATTATTACTTCACTTTAAATCGTATAGTAATAATTTCAAAAAGCGTATATTATAATTTATATATTTACTTTTTAATTTCATACAAAATATTAATTTGATTACCCCTTTTTTTCCTATGCCTGAAAAGCAACAAAAAAACAAAAAAGGAAAAAAAGTGCATGCAGTTTTTTATCAAGTAGGATTTATACTGATTTTGTATGGGGAATATAACGGTAATTAAAAAAAAACTACATACCAGGTAATTTATTTGTCGTCGTTATATCATTGTCATTATATCTCCGTTTAAAAATCACTTCACAGCAGGTGTTATCATTGAATTTCAAGCCGAAATAACAGTATATTGTGACACCTGTACTAGAAAAACCATACATTAGCGTATCGATAAACCACGAGAACATAAGATTTTGTCACTTTACTAATGGCGGACACACTCGGAAGTCGATAATGGCCGCGCCCATGTTTTTAAGAATAAAAAGGTCTATACAGCTATAAATTTTAAATCGGGAAGTTATTCATAGTAATATTCAGCAATATAAATAACTACAGAAATACGAACCACAAATACACAGACAGAGACAAAAACTGATGCAATTTTTCGTGGTATATGCTTAACGTATTACAGGAATACACCGGTTAATACATGTATAATGTCCTCATGATAGCGAAACGTCAGTTTTATAAATAAAATATTGTTTAAATAATAAAATAAAAAACTAAATATACCACACCGTCGGAACAGCTCAAAAATCGAATACAAAAATGGGAGAAAGAGGCAAACTCGATACCCTTAACACACCAAACCAGTATATCTCTACCATCTTCCATTCTAATTAAGAATACCAAATTCGTTAGACGTACAAATTAAAAGTAGATTATACTCGGTAAATAGCATTAAAAAAGAAAATGCGTTTACTGGCAAAATGTTTATTTTTACAATATGAGTTTACAAACAGTTTAGTTAATATAGATAATATATCATGTTTTGACGACAATAATAAGCTGTATGTTTTACCCCTCAATGTATTAAGACATATTGTTTCACATGTCTGTGAAGTGTTCGTATATATCGCGACATGTACTCCTCACATTTTCAATTTCGGAATATTTCCAAGATTTCTACAAATGCATTTTAAATGTACTACATGTTCTCACGATTATGATTTTGAATGATTAAAAGACCTAATGATTGTTGAACTTGGTATGAGCATGAACTGCTTACCATTCCGGAGCACCTGAGTTCACTGCCGGTTTTTCGGTGTGGTGCGCGTTTCCCCATCGTTGGTTTTATGTTTTTTTTGTGTTGTAGATCATTGTTTCTTTTTTTCTTTTGGCCATTGTGTTGTCTGTCCTTTGATTTACGGCGTTACTCCTTTGTTATCCTCAACCTTTTGTACCGTTTTCGCTACACGGGCCTAGAATTTTGGTAATATAAGATATGTGTATGTGGTTAGAACTAATACTTTTATTACTGCTCAAACACAATTTATATAATGTTGATCATGACCAATTCGGTCTATATTGTAATACTGTTTACAAACCACAGATCTAAACCAACGTAACATTTGACATTTGTACACGGAAACCAAAAGATTACTACAATTTATTGGTTTTATTTCTCGAATCTCAAAAGCGTTATACTATTATACTATCAATATCTTAAATTAAGTCGTGCAATAGATGTCACCATTAATATTAACTTTACCATCCTCGGAGATATTCCAGTTCTTCGGCATGGACATGGATTATTAGATATATTGATAGTTGAAATTTACAGGTCGTATATGATATAATTTATTTAAACTAAGATCAATCTCCCTGAAGGTTAGGTAACCTTAGCAGATGTAGGTTATCCTGGTTAGGTAACCTTAGCAGATGTAGGTTATCCTGGTTAGGTAACCTTTGCAGATGTAGGTTATCCTGGTTAGGTAACCTTTGCAGATGTAGGTTATCCTGGTTAGGTCCTTTTGGTTCACTTGCTCGTTCCAAAAGACTTTTTTAAATTATTTGGCTTTCCAAACGTTTGACTATGAGCGTATGAAGATTATGTCAGAAACCCGTCGTGTGCACAAAATTAGATATCTACTTTTTATTATTACATTACGGTATTCCAGAGTAGTATTAGTATACACTATGACATAACCCAACCTCAGTCGCTCAAATTCTAAAACTGATATATTTTGCCTGACTCTTCTCCTATTCTGTATTATCATACTGTGCATGAATGACGAAACATAAGGATGTTGGCTATCCTGTTAAGACGCTTTGGTTTTATTGCTCCAAAATACTTTTAAATGATTTGGTCTTCCAGTCTTTGAAGATAAACGTACCTGATGAAGTATATAAAAAAAAAACGCGTCGTGCGGACTAAATTTGATATCTACGTTTTTATTTTTTATAAGATATTTGACATATGTAATATAATATTCTGGCTTATTAAACCAAAGTTGGATACCGATTTCCAATAAGAGAGAATTAAATTAGCAAAACATCAGAGAAATATGTACTTGTATAAAAGAATTTCAGATTCCTAACATTATTTTATTCATTCTGATGACATTAACGTGTTTTATTCAGGAATAAAACCTATTTAATTTAATTAAAGTTTTGCGTTGTTATTGAAATCAATAAATTTAAAAGAAGTTAAATTTCATCCTTTTTACACTGAGCTAATTCCTGGTTATTTTGAATATTCTAATGTCAACCAATAAGGGGAAATGGCGCGACACAAGTAGATTAAACCCCCGAAATGCAAAATAATTTTATTCTAGTAGATCTTGACTTCCTGGTGTTTCACTCAGAATGAACATCAATTTAGTCATATATGAATATTTTACCATATTTTAATCCATTGTAGGTCAGGATTTACAATATACTCCCAATTACAAAAGAGCCCGGGTTTATTAACACTGTGAAAAGATCTTCATGTATATCTCGAATCTGAATGCGTATGATAATACAAAATTATGGATGGAAAAGACTATATAATAATTCGCATATGCAAATTACAAAACTCTTTTATCAGGGAGACATACGATATCAGATGATCACAGTTCTCGATGATCATGTTGTTCTAGCTAGATATAGCTGGTCCATTATAAAGGAAAGTAGAATGATTAGAAATCCACATTTTCAATTATGTATCCGTATGTCATGTATTAACATTCTGCCATTCAATAAAAACGAAAAGAAACTAGTCTGGTCCTTTTATTAATGCTCCGAAAAAAATAGATGATGTCCTTTAACTGAATAATTCAAAGTTTGTTGACCATGATGATCGCATTTATCTGATTAATCTTGAAATCAAGGATACCAGATACAGCTAGGTTTGCATCATACATTGACCTTGACCTGCAAATTAACAGTGTTGGTCCGTCTAAGAACAAACTTTACTACAAAAGAGAAGATTTATATTTTCCCATCTAGAACTTTCCATTTCTATGTATCAGTATTCCAGCACCATAATATGGAGTATGATATATACCTCTCGATACGGAATTCTAGAGTTGTTGCATCTTATGGCTTGCTTGAATCATTTTGTTAGATTGTTCGGAGTTCGGTAATTTTGTTATTACCCTTATTTCCTAGTCTTAGCTCGTCAATGACTTGCAATAGGTCGGTGGTTTTCTCCTGGTACTCCGGTTTCCTGCACCAATAAAACTGACCGCCACGATAAAACTGAAATATTGTTGAAATTGGCGATAAGCACCATAAACCAACCAACCAATCCTAGTTTTAATTCAAGCATACCTTTTGTGTGAGCGATTTTTTTTTGCGTTAGAGTAATAATGAATGGCATGACCTTCATCGATTGGATATATTTGTCACAGATTATACGATAAGGTTAATGATATATTTTTCTCAATATACATTTCTTTAACATGCTGTTGTGGGTGATTGTAAAACAAGAAACGATACAGAAACGAAACGAAATGAAATAAGTAGAAACGAAACGAAATGTAACGAGACACAACAGAAACGAAACGAAACAAACATTAACGAAACGATTTTTTTTTTACATGAGACAACAATCCACAAAATGCCAGTGGCGGATTGGAAAACCTTTAGAATTTACGGGAAGATTTGGCTATGGAAGAAAAAAATAATCAGGATTTCATATAAAAAAAGCTCACCACTTTCCTGCTTCTTGTGTGTTATGTAAATTTCTGTCATTCATAGAAAAGAAGAAATATATTTGATTGATACCAAATCCCATCTCCAGGAAGCGACGGTCAACAAAGTCACCCCATGGTCTTCAATACGGTGGAAATCCACACCATGAAGCGATCTCCGAGTAGCACATGAAACAACACAGTCTACACCACTCGATATCTATTTGTGAAATTAAATTAAAGATTATGATGGAAACACACGAACTACTGGGCAGATTACCAGTTTGAAGAAATAAACTATGTGAACCTTGTTTTTTGTTGTGTTGTGCGTGTTATTTCCCATTTTTTCAGTTACTTAGTATGACGCTTCACCAGTATGACAAGTGGCTGTGCAAAACAGTTCACGATTTATACAGACAAAACAATCAATTAATAGTAAACTTCTACTTATGCCAAGGAAATCTGAATTTTTGCTCTGAAAAATTCCTGGAACCTTGATGCAATTTGTCGAGCGAAACTGAAGTTATGCTATGAAAACCAGAGATGTGAATACACATCTCTGTGGAAACCAAATTCTTTTCTTAAACCTGTTGTTTTTTCTAAATTGATAGTTCGATCTTAAAATCAGTAGACTTCTTGTTCCATTATAAAACATCAGTGTACGTTTCATCAAAATGTGATAAAATAAGATTTCCTAAAGTACTTGCTTAGATTTTTTTCTAAGTTATTAGGAAATCGGAAAACCACACCCCCTAAATCAACAACAAATAATGTGGAGTCTACAGCATAACTCAGGATTGTGCTGAAATCGACCTTGACCTCAAAATTGTAAGACACTTTTTGGTGCCTCCTCCTCCCCCCCCCCCCCTCGCTGGTATAGAAAAAAACCCACTAAGTTCAACATCTTTCGATAAAATTCAAAATCCTGTTGATATGCGCTGGCTTTAGTTTATGTTCAAAATATCAGAGCTCTGGATTGAAAACTAGAAAAAGTCTGTGACTGCATAGACAAACCTGAATTACAAACGTACCCTATATCTAGAAAAAAATACCATGTTCAACATTATGTCCTTTTGTGAATTTTTGATTAAAATTCTGATCAAACACCCTACAAAATATAAAATTCTTAGATCAAAAACTGTAGAAGAAGCTAGCCGGACAGACGAACGGGTGGACATGGGTAAATTAATATGCCGCTCGACTTTTCGTCGCGGGGCATAATAAAAAAGGAAGCAAAATGAAAAATAACCTAAATCACAATGAGCCCTTGCCAATATAAATCTCGCTGTAACTTAAAACATCCCATGCAAAAGATTTGTCGGTGTTTACTTTCATTTATAAAGTTCAAATGAAGTTGCGAAGGTGCTAGTTGATCGCAAACGTTTGAATTTCAAAAATTCGGTTTCGTAAAGGCACTTTTAAATGAGTTATCTTTTGATGTTTTTAAGCCATTTTTGACGGCATAAAACAGTACTACGTTTGATTGAAAAGTGCGGGGTTTTTATACTTTGATCTCACAGGATTTATAAAACGTGCAAGAAAATTTTCCCGTTACTTTTGCAGCCAGCTATCAGAAAGGATGGATGGACAGAAAGGATATAAGTACTCTATAATTTCGTATACCAAACACAATTATTAGGAGTTGTTTATGTCCTAACTCATTTTTGTAACATAAAAATGTAAGCCCCTTCCTCGTCTTCATCAATCTCAACAGTTTAATAAATTTGTGGAATTCAGGATTTAAAAAAAAATCATATTACAAATCTCAGGCGGCAAAATCGGGTACGGAAATGGAGATTTTTTTTTCATTTCCAGTAGCGGATCCAGACATTCTGAAAATCTGAAAAGAATACTAGGTACATTGAAGAGGAGGTGGCTGCACAAAATTTCCCCAAATTCCCGTAGATTTTAAAGGTTTTCCAATCAGCCACTGGCATTTTGTGGATTGTTGTCTAATGTAAAAAAAATTGTTTCGTTAATATTTGTTTCGTTTTTTTTATTTATTGATGATTTTTTTGGTTTCGTTTCGTTTCTGTTATGTCTCGTTTCGTTTCGTTTCGTTTCGTTTCGTTTCTGCTTTATCTTGTTTTGTTTCTGTTGTGTCTCGTTTCGTTTTCGTTTCTGCTTGTTTCGTTTCGTTTCTGTTTCGTTTCTTGTTTTACAATCACCCTGCTGTTGCATTTTAATTCAAATTAAAGTAATAATTTTTTGATTAGAAAACGGAAAATTTGAGGTTTCTCGAAAACAATACATTTTTTTAAAACACAGTAAACGAGAGTTTTGTGCAGAATTTTACTACCATTTTTAAAATATGCATTTCATCTAACAATAACCTTTCATTATTGCTGCACTCATCTGAAATTTGACATTTTCCCCGATTTTTACCGCCAAAATAGGTGGGAGTAAACTAACTAGAGGTAGCAGCCAGGTAAATCTTACCTTGATAGAGACAGAGACACGTGTACAGGCATATTTTGACACTCCATTTTTAAACTTTAAAATCTTTCTAAAAGTTCACATAAAATTTCTTCATAAACCTATTTTTTGACATCTTAACATATATATAAACATCGCAAGAATGGGTAAAACAAAGGACTTGTCAAAGGATTGTAAAAACATTGTGTTAAATCTATTCAAGTTTTTTCAGCTTGAGAAGGCCAGGGGAAGACCATTTTATTCCCCAGATAATTTGATTAAAAGAACATGCAAGGCTGCTGGCATATCTTACAGTTCTGTGTATAGAGTTGTAAACGGTAAAAGTCCTCCTGAATCCAACAGACCGAAAGAAAGAAAGAAAACTCTTGATGATTTTGACCGTTGCGTTATTAAACGGACCGTTCATAGCATGTACAACAGGAAAATTGCCCCAACAGTCTCAAAAATTAAGAAAGAAATTGAAGATACAATTAAAATCTCGAAATCAACGCTTACTTTAACTTTATTAGATCTTGGTTATAAGTACAAAAAATCCGGCGATAATAGGAGGCTTTTATATGATCAGAGGTCAGTAATAAATGATCGGTGTAATTACCTCCGAAAAATCAGGAAGTTTCGAGAGGATGGGTATGAAATTGTATATTTGGATGAGACCTGGGTTAATCAGAATCATGCCACTGACTACATGTGGTTACCAGTTGATGGTTCTGATGCCCCAAAGATCCCTTCAGGAAAAGGTAAAAGGTTGATAGTTTTGCACGCTGGTAATCGTGAGGAGGGTTTGATTGATAGGTGTGATTTGGTTTTTCTTGCCAAAGCTAAAGATGGGGATTATCACCAAGAAATGAACGGACCCATCTTACAAAAGGACAAAGGAAGTTTGGGCGAAGGCAGAAGACCATGTATTAAAAATAGAAAAGGAGTATGGGAAAGAGAATTGCATTGATAGGAGTGAGATTCCCCCAATACTAATTGATTTTGATGACGACGAGTCCAGCGACGAGGAAAGCTGAATCCAGTCCAACATGATTACATATTGAACGGGTATAAAAAAAAATACCGGTTGTAAATGACAGATTGTACATAACGTTTTTACCTATAAAATTTTATTCATATCCAATAATTGTGTACTCTATGTCTAACTTCAGTGAATTTATTAGCAGAAAAGACCGTTCTTTTTCGAATTATTTCAGAAAGATTGAAATAGCTTGGTGAAATTAAAAATCAGTAATTATGGAAATTTATGATTTCAAGTTTTTTTCAAAATTTTCGAGGTAAATCTCAGGTAAGCATGTGTATAAATGTCACGTAGTCAAATGCATTAACCATGAAGGGAACAAAAGCCTTCTCCGGCACTTCGACGAGAGACAATAGACCAGCTGCGGGACCACCGTCGTTCCTATTGTTATATGGGATTACGTCCACGGTGAGTTGGCTGTCACATTTAACGAGCAAACTTGGCCTATTTTGAAAAACTTAGCCTGAAATAAAGACCAAAATAACGCCAAAAATTGGTAATTTTTCAGATGAGCAGGGCCTTCAGAATAATTTCAACCGTAAATATTTATACAATTCCAAAATGGTAGTAAAATTCCTGACAAACTCTCGTTGGATGCGTTAAAAAAAATCTACGCTTTACGAAATATTTAGATTTTTCCGTTTTCTAATCAAAAAATTATTACTTTAATAACAATCTTTTGCACAAATTGCCTATCACTCGGATTTATACTAAAACATGTAGCTAATACAACCATCATTCTTTACAAATGATGTAATCAATAAAAACAAATGATATAATTCTATCAATTCTAGAGCTTTGACATTTAGATCTTTATTGCAAAATAATTATAACGCTACTAAAAAATTCTTAGATGTTAAAACAGTACTTTATAATACATCTAATAACTCACGATAATTGATAATATCAATCTTAAGCATAATAGCTGCCATATCTACTTCCTAGTCTTTTATATTATGTTTTATTTTTATGTAGATTTTTATAGGTTTCTATGTATAGGTTAAACAGTAGTTTTCCATGTTTTATGAACTTTAAAGCTCGAGGCGCAGCCGAGAGCTTTAATGTTCATATAACATGGAAAACTAGTGTTTGACCAATTTAGAACATAATCACCTATCCGAGAAAAATAACAGAAACAATAATTAGCAATAATTAGTCAACTAATGAACTTTCAGTATCTGTACAGAGAAAAATGTATTCACTTAAAAAGTCCAAACAAATAAAATGAAAATGTGCCCTTAAGACTTTTCTTTTTAATGTGATCATGATTAAAACTGTTTCCTAAATAAGTGAACGATGTGTTAAAAATGCCAACCCCCATACTTATCCACCAAACACATTAGTGGCATTAGCAAATGACATTCAGAGATACCCAAGGGAAAATAATAGACCAGAAATAAACTTTATACAAAAGAATTCACCTGTGTTTCCCCTATTTCAAAAAGGAATTGATGCAAAGATGAAGGAGTTAACACAAGCTGGAATAGGTGAGTTCTTCATTTGTATCATTTATTAACGTAAAAACACAGATAACTTTGTATTTCGGAGGGATAGAAAACCATGCTTTATGAAAATAAGAGTAAAAACCCAAGCTTCTGATTGCTCTAAGCGTACATGTACTTGATTGCATAGCTATAAACATTGAGCCATCATTCATAAGTATACCTTGTAAAATTAATATCTCCTTTCCTCAATCAGCTTTTACATCTTTTGATGGTGTTGTCTTTAATTCACTTGATCGTCTTTACAATACCTAATTAAATCTGCATTCATCAGTCGAGTCAGCGATTTCTTTATTCGATCCCTTTCATGAACAAAAAATACTTATAAAAGCATGTTAAGGCAATTGTGTTCGCATGTCTTGGATGACTTATTAATCGGATTACAGAAGACAAAGGACAAGTATTAAAACATAACTCAGTGTAATAATGTCATTACTAGATTATTTGATCATATCGAATTGTTGTGCTGATACATCATCTTGGTCAATATCTAGTGAAGCAATAACAATAACTATTGATGTGAGGTATATTTTGATAAAAACGAATGTCAGTCATTTCTGTTTCTCTGTTTGACGTGTGGTATTGAGGAGTAATACCACCAACTGACTGAGTTAGGATAATGGCAACGACATGTGTAAATGTACCCATGGATTGTCTTACAGTGAGTTAGCCCAACTAGGCTTGTTGGTCTAGTAACTTGTTCTCGTCATGAGAAAGCGGACATTTTACTTACTTAACAACCGCTCACTCACTCCCAACATGTGTTCAAACAATGACCAAAACGTTCCCAAAAAAAAAAAATTTGACAAATTGTTTTCCTATACCCAGTATTATATACATGTGATACGATTGGTTACGATATATCACAAGCTTTATTTGCATTGCTTTGAGCTAAGTTGACAGACAAGGAATAATAATAAAGCAGGCGCAAACCGGAAGTCCTTAAAGCAAAGACCAAAGCGAACTAATGTTTGAAGCTTAGAATTCTGTGATTTTATTAGTAAACTGTGTCTTTTTGTACAAAAAGGGGAATGTGAAGAGAAACGAAAATTTACTACTTGGAAACCGAATTCTTCACGTTTATCATAAGTCTTGGAACGAAACTAGCCAATTATCAAAATGCACGCACAAATCAGTGGTATGTCTAACTGTATGAAACATAATCTTGATAGGAACTCACTAGAAAAGCTTTATTTTGGTTTTATAAGACCTATACTAGAATACGGAAGTGTAGTTTGGGATAATTGCACAAGAGAACAGTCTGATCTTATTGAATCAGTGCAATACGAATCAGCCAGAATTGTTACAGGTCTTCGAAAGGGTACCTCAAGGGTTAAGTTGTATGGCGAATTAGGGTGGGACTCCTTGCAAAACAGACGTAAGAAGCAAAAACTTATTCTAATGTTCAAAGCTCTGGAAGGAGAGCTACCCAACTATATAACAAATAATATTATTTCTTATATTAATATTGAACCTAACTACATGGTTAGAAACCCCAGATTCTTCACCCCTCCACAATTCCGCACCAAGTCATATAAGGATAGCTTTTTTCCAACTGTTCTGGATTTATGGAATAAACTAGATAATGATACTAGGAACATTCAGTCATTATCTTCATTCAAGATTAAACTTAATGAAGATGTTGATAAATCTCCTAGCTTCTACTCTATTGGTTCTCGCAGCTTAAATATTTGGCATTGCCAACTTCGAAATGAAGCAAGCAGCTTAAACACCACTTGTTTCAGTCTCATCTGTCCGACAGCTCCCAGTGTGCCTGTGGGGATGCAATTAAAAATAATTTCCATTATTTTTATGTTTGTCCATTATTCATAAGACACAGAATACAACTTTTTAATTCTCTAAGAAAGTTTCAAGATGTTTTATATTTGGATATATTATTGAAAGGCTCACCAATCCTTACTGTAGAGGAGAATACTGAGATATTCGATGCTGTTCACCATTTCATTACTGGTAGTAGAAGATTCACATGATTCAATAAATTTTCCTTTTTTTTGTATTTGTTTATATAACATTGAAAAGTCTTCCCATATATACATGCAGCTCCAAATCTTTAACTTTTTCAGCTTAATTATTAGCTGTAAATCTTTCAATTATTCAGGTCTCCCTTCCCCCTCCCCCCTTTACCCAATTTGTACTTGCCTATCTCAATCACAATCACTATTTTGTTTAGATATTTCCCCCCTTATTTACTTATTTGTCTCTACTTCCTCCATCTCTCCCAAATTCCCTTTATTCAATCATAAATATATATACTGAAAAAGAGTTAATTCATATTGATATGGTGGACCTCACTTAATTAGTGATTTTTATTTCATAATTTCAGTTTACATGTTGTATATATTGTGTGTTAAATGTAAGTTCAGTCTATCCATCATGCTATGCCAATTCATCATCATTAATATTATAAATAATAATAGCTTAAATATAAAGCCATAATTTGGCTATTCCAAATTATATCATACCTATTAACAAGGGGGAAAAAAAGGGAAAAAAACTTGTTTTGTATGATCCTGCTATTAATATACATATTATATCATACCGATTAACAAAAAAAAAGAAAAGAAAGGAACAAATCTTTTTTGTTTTGATTGTATGATTCTACTATTAATATACATGTGTTTATGCTTGGTAATTAAAATGAATTGCATGTATACATGATGGGTAGATTGCTCTATGTCTTATGCAAATTGTGTTCTAATTGTTCCATCTTGTTGTTGGAGAGGAGTTGTATAGGCATAGCCTGTTATCCAATCCTATTGATTTATCAATAAAATATTTGAAATGTCTAACTGCGGTAGATTTTCCATAAGTAAAAAAACACGACGTAGATATATGGTCAATAAAACGAAGGTTGTTAACAGTAATACTAAGTGTATTTATTACGCGAAAATGTGTGTTTTATTTACAAACAATTTCTTTCTGCCGAAAACAATACCTTCTGTTTTTGTAAGTTGTGTTAAGCGATCGTTCATGTTCTATTTATGTTCTTTGTGTTTATTTACGTCTACTGGTATCCAACACGATTTCCATATCAGATTATGTGTGTGTCGTTTAATAGTAACAGGACAGTGCCACATGTGGAGCAGGAATTGCTAACCCTTCCGGGGCACCTGCTTTCACACCCGGTTTTGAGTGGAGTTCGTATTGTTCAATCTTTAGTTTTCTATATATATTTTTTGTAGATCCTGTTTGTCTTTTTGGTCATTTGTGGCTTCTGATTACTCTTTTGATATCTTGAAACTTTTCTAAGAATATGGGGTAGCATTTTACAATGTTGAAAGTTTGAATATAGTATAGGGGCAATTCTAGTATCAGATGCTACATTCTTGCTTAAACCCGAACAAGAGCAAGAATAAACGTCATGTACAGTTGGTAGCTCAGTTATTACCTGAAGTAGGAGTTACTGCAAATTGGTGGTTAAATCTGAGCTATCTGATAAAATATGTATTAAGTAATCTATTTTTCAGAGTCGGAAACGCAAATACTATTTCATTTTCGCTTTTTATTAACTTCATTATTTTGTTCGTGCACAGATTTGTTAAACACGAAACAATTATGCTTTTTTATCTCCAAGACCTTTTCAGTGATCATAATATTGAGAAAAATGTGCAACAATTTATGTTTAATAAGCAATTTCAAAGCTTCATCCATTTCAATTCATTCTAATTCCTTATTGGAAAACAATAAACGTGCTACTGACATTTCAAATAACAAGTGAACCTATGATGTTTTTATTCCAAAATCGCAGATGGATTGTCATTATATTAAAATGACTACACGTTGGCTGTTCGTGGGTTGTTCGTTAACCAAATACATTTGAATAATAAACGTTTTGAAAATTATTTATCCTACACAATATCATAAAACTGGCAAAGCCAAGAAGCCCATAAACGTGTAGTTATGTCCTGTTTATCCTATTACAGCTAATTGTCCTAATTAAATGGGTTTTCTTTTAAATTAAGATGAACGAATTGTATTCTAGTCCGAAAACGACCGTAGTGTGCTCACGACGACTGCAGTGTACCCAAGTCAGAAGACGAAAGCAGTTTTCTTAAGTCGATAGACGCAAATATGCTTTAAGTCGGTAAATGCACAAAGTGGTAAAGTCCGAAGATGAAAGTAGTGTATCAAAGTAAGACTACGAACGCAGTGTACCAAAGTGCGTAGACGAACACGGTGTACCAAAGTACATGTACGTAGACGAACGCGGTGTACCAAAGTACATGTACGTAGACGAACGCGGTGTACCAAAGTACATGTACGTAGACGAACGCGGTGTACCAAAGTACGTAGACGAACACGTGTACCAAAGTACATGTAGTAGACGAACACGGTGTACCAAAGTACGTAGACGAACGCGGTGTACCAAAGTACGTAGATGAACGCGGTGTACCAAAGTACGTAGACGAACGCGGTGTACCAAAGTATGTAGACGAACGCGGTGTACCAAAGTATGTAGACGAACTCAGTGTACCAAAGTACGTAGACGAACGCAGTGTACCAAAGTACGTAGATGAACGCGGTGTACCAAAGTACGTAGACGAACGCGGTGTATCAAAGTACGTAGATGAACTCAGTGTACCAAAGTACGTAGACGAACGCAGTGTACCAAAGTACATAGACGAACGCAGTGTACCAAAGTACGTAGATGAACGCGGTGCACCAAAGTACGTAGACGAACGCGGTGTACCAAAGTACGTAGACGAACGCGGTCTACCAAGGTACGTAGACGAACTCAGTGTACCAAAGAACGTAGACGAACGCAGTGTACCAAAGTACGTAGACGAACGCGGTGTACCAAAGTACGTAGACAAACGCGGTGTACCAAAGTACGTAGACGAACGCGGTGTACCAAGGTACGTAGACGAACTCAGTGTACCAAAGAACGTAGACAAACGCAGTGTACCAAAGTACGTAGACGAACGTGGTGTACCAAAGTACGTAGACAAACGTGGTGTACCAAAGTACGTAGACGAACGCGGTGTACCAAAGTACTTAGACGAACGCAATGTACCAAAGTACGTAGACGAACGCGGTGTACCAATGTACGTAGACGAACGCAGTGTACCAAAGTACGTAGACGAACGCAGTGTACCAAAATACGTAGACGAAGACGTATGCATTGTGCTAAAGTCTGATGAAGAACGCTGTGTACCAATGTCCGAAGATAAACACAGTGTACCAGAGAATGAAAATGAACGCAGTGTGCTGAAGCCCAATACTGTATGGGAGTAAAGCCGCGAAATGGATACAAAGACAACAAACATAGACTCACTAGACTTAAACAGTAATCAAACTAGATTAAACGTATCGTGAATACGGTCTTTCTGAATCTGAACATCAGAAGATTTCCCGAAGTAACCATAAGAACCTATGTACTATACATACTTTGTAAATAATGACTTCACGACCAGTGTAATATACCGTGCAGGGGAAACTTACACTTTTCGACCAAACTCTTATCTTTAATTATATATGGGTAAATGTAATATGTTTGTGCATGTTCTTGATATATATATTTGTGTTACAGGTACTACAAGAAAGACGCTGCTAGTTTTGCACTGTCCTGTGGACCAGCTCAATCAATCATGTAATTCTATATTATAAGTAGATTATGACACACATCCGTATTCTAAAAGATATATAACAGAGAAAACAATCGATGTCAAATCATTGCAAACATCGAATTATAGCCGAAATAGCATATCTGTTGAAAAATAAAAATTTGAATTATGAATATCTAGGTTACGAGAAAATCTCTAAATCTTCTCAATGACAGAAATCAAATTTTACAATCACGGTACTGTTCTAAACTTAATTATATGGCTCTTCCTATTTCTTCAATTTTACTTTTGCAGTCTAATAAAACAAGCACTGTAATTTAATGACGTTCATTAATACAGAAAGGTTAACTTTACAGTTGAAACTTTAAAAAATGCAAAGTGTACATGCAAGTTTATGATGATCAAGTTGAAAATAATGTTATATACCACCATATGTCTCTATTGTATATCATATGATAACAAAATTCCAGTAGCGCAGGCTGTGCGTACTCGATACAACAGTATGTGAAAAAGTTTGTCAGTGACTTGCGGCAGGTCGGTGGTTTTCTCCGGGTACTCCGGCTTCCTCCACCAATAGAACTGACCGCCACGATATAACTGAAATATTGTTGAAAGTGGCGTTAAACACCAAAACCCATCCTTCAGTTGGTATCTTTTTACGATAAATAACAGCAAAATGAAAAAAAAATATATATTAACTGTCATCAAATGTAGTTGTTTACATATATTCCGTTTGTTTATCTTGTTTTACACCCACTGAAATTTATAGGCGGTATAATATCTAATAGTCATATGATTATACCTGGCTACACATTGTCTATTTTTTTATTTTTTTTGTCAAGTTTATGGTATGACACTTTCATTGGATGAGATATTTTTGTGGTGTTAATTAATTAGGCAAGTTACAGAGTAGTCCTATCCATGACTATACGTCATTGAAATACAAAGTAATGTTGATACGTGTCGTGAATAACCTTCATCAGGTACGTGTCGTGAATAACCTTCATCAGGTACGTGTCGTGAATAACCTTCATCAGGTACGTGTCGTGAATAACCTTCATCAGGTATGTTTCTTGAATAACCTTCATCAGGTACGCTTCTTGAATAACCTTCATCAGGTACGTTTCGTGAATAACCTTCATTAGGTACGTTTCGTGAATAACCTTCATCAGGTACGCTGATTGTCAAATGATTAGAAAGACAACTTATTCAAAAGAAAGTAAATCATATAGCTTAAACAGGAGAGCCAAAATGATCTCCAGCAACTTTACAGGACAGCCAAAATGATCTCCAGCAACTTTACAGGATAGCCACAATGATCTCCAGCAATTTTACAGGATAGCCAAAATGATCTCCAGCAACTTTACAGGATAGCCAAAATGATCTCCAGCAACTTTACAGGATAGCCAAAATGATCTCCAGCAACTTTACAGGATAGCCAAAATGATCTCCAGCAACTTTGCAGGATAGCCAAAATGATCTCCAGCAACTTTACAGGATAGCCAAAATGATCTCCAGCAACTTTACAGGAGAGCCAAAATGATCTCCAGCAACTTTATAAGATAGCCAAAATGATCTCCAGCAACTTTACAGGATAGCCAAAATGATCTCCAGCAACTTTACATGATAGCTAAAATGATCTTCAGCAACTTTACAGGATAGCCAAAATGATCTTCAGCAACTTTACCGGATAGCCAAAATGATCTGCAGCAACTTTACAGGATAGCCAAAATGATCTCCAGCAACTTTACCGGATAGCCAAAATGATCTCCAGCATTACAGGATAGCCAAAGTGATCTCCAGCAACTTTACAGGATAGTCAAAATGTCCAGCAACTTTACCGGATAGCCAAAATGATCTCCAGCAACTTTACAGGATAGCCAAAATGATCTCTAGCATTACAGGATAGCCAAAGTTTTCTCCAGCAACTTTACAGGATAGCCAAAATGATCTCCACCAACTTTACAGGATAGCCAAAATGTCCAGCAACTTTACCAGATAGCCAAAATGATCTCCAGCAACTTTACAGGATAGGCAAAATGATCTCCAGCAACTTTACAGGATAGGCAAAATGATCTCCAGCAACTTTACAGGATAGCCAAAATGATCTCCAGCAATATGAGAAGCAACTTACTAGTTTCTTTAGGAGTTCATATAAGAGTGCACGTGGTTATACTTGCTGATTGTATTTCTGTACCAACTTATTATCTGATGATTAATAGACATTGAAACATTTCTTCTTCTTTTGGTATCGATTGATTAGCTTATTATTTTATACCACACGAAGATTTAGATTATAATTATCGTAATTAATTTCATCACCTTTCTGTTAACTGGAATTTGAAATAGTTATTATCTTCACTTTACACAGTTTGTCGATGACTCGTATCTGACCTTGTACTGTTCTATGTGCTTGAGGTGAAGTGTACTTTATACATTATCTTGTACTTGTACTTTTTGATTGAAAATTTGTTTTAGTGACTATCAAAAAAAAAAATTCTGCTATGTCATGGACATCGTATTAAAATATATATGTATAAAGTCTTTCGGAGCAATAAAAGTAATCAAGTTAGAAAATAACTGGTGATGATTGATGATTTTGGTGTTGTTGTTGACCATTACTTTTTAAACGTTGTTTTGATTTTATTGTTCAATTAGATTAATTACTAATTATGACAGAAACACCTACGTTATTTATCTGATTTTCTCAAATGTACACCGTAGGCGTGATTGCGAGTTGGAGATATATATATTGTATGATCAATATCATTGAGTACTCAATACATTTCAGGAAACAAGTGTCAAATATGTACGAAATACTATTTAAAGTAATTGGCTTCTAGACAAATTATTTTGACAGAAAACATAGATTTGACAAATTATTGAGGTTCCTGTACGTCAACGGCATCCGTATACAATGATTAACCACACATAATAACTTGACTACATATGTGGATATCTTCACTAACTTAATTATCACATTATATCCTTCAACTGTTATTTTGTGTTGTTTCTCGGTTGACCTTAATGGTGATATTTTCCTTTCAATGTGTTTTGATGTGCAATTTTAAGAACTTCAGGAATTAAATCAGAATAGCACAGTATTGTTATAAATACTGTTATAGTGACAGCCGGAACCTTTGAGTCGTGATGAAAGGGGGAGGTTTGGCGTTTTAAAATCTGATTCAACCCACCATTTCTTTAGAAATGCCTGTACCAAGTCAGGGTTATTACGGTTTTCACAGTTTTCCGGTTGTTGACTGATTTTGTCTGTTTATATAATTATGAGTTTTGACTTTCCCTTTGTAAGATTGTTCGGAGTTCGGTAATTTTGTTATTACCCTTATTTGGTTTGCATAGGAATTGCACATGTTACGATAACGCAATCAGTCCATCTATCTATGGCGAGATCAATATGATGATTTCCTAGTAGACAGTCCAAGCTTTAATAACTTTCCGTATATATTAAAATTAACTGTAAGATTATACAGATATATCATGTTTGGGAGGGGGTATTTGCGAAAAATACCAATCGAGAGACGAAAAATTTCCCGAGCCGAATGACGAGCGAAATTTATTCTCAAGACTGGTAATTTTCGCAAATACCCCTCCCAAACATGATATATCTGTTTAATTACACGAATATTATTTAGAACACTGGCTAAATAAATAATACCTTTTGTTTGTCGTTTTCAGGACCTAAGATGATGTATCTGTTTAATTAATTCTACCGAATGATGTTACATAAAACGCACAACTGATAACGTTTAGCAAATTTTGTTACAAGCGTCTCGGTGAAGGGTAAAAACGGAAAATACAATTTTGCAAATACCATGAAAAAAAGTTAAATCTTATGCAAATACACCTACATGAAGTAAAAATTCTGCAAATTCACAATGCAAGGCCTGAATTTGTAAAAAAAATATCACGGCTATTAACCAATCAGAATCCAGCATTCTTATATAAGGTGTAATTAAAAAGTAAATAACATAAGAGAAACTCGAAGGGGCAACCAGAAATGGCATCAACATTTCGACTTCACATTTGACTATATTTGTAGATATTTACTGTGAAATATGGGATTTTGAAAGGTTGCTTGTTCTATGGACAATAAAGACGTTTATAAATTCATTGTCGAACTTATCATATCGAAGGAAGAAGAGTTTGAAGATACCAAAGGGGTAATCAGAATCCGTAAATAAAAGAACAGACAACACAATGGCCAAACGAAAAAAGAATAAGAAAAAAGATATGTTCTCACTACCGCTATTTGTGCAGAGTCTGGTGTACATGTAGATTATAAAAACACAAGAATCCCTGTCGCTTACTGACATGATATTCACATATATAGATAACTGGAATTGGGATGTTAATCCAGCATGTACATTTACCATCGATAAAATGTAGCAGTTAATTTTGGTTTCATGAAAATTCTATTAGGTGTCATTATCAAATACAAATTTCACAGTATATTCCTGAAGAATAAAATATGTTTTACATTTGATTTATGACGAATTCCGCACAAAAAGTAGATAGATGACAAACGTATATTTATGTCATTACGGATTGGAACCAACAAAAATACTTGGCTCCTATTAATCCATAATGAGATAAATATATACCTCCCAGTTGTATATAACAATTTCCAATAATATATCAGTTATGATTTTGGTGTTAGGGGAATTTGTTTGGCCTCTTTCTGCTATTTTTCTATTGGGTTCTGGAACTGTTCCGAAAGTATGGTATGCTATTGGTTTTTTCACTTCAATATATCAACACGATCAAGCTAAGGCGGGTAGTTTTATTAACGGGTTTAATCTGAGTACCAGTGGAAAATCACCGACCTTCCACTAGTCGCGGACAACAGTGATCACATAAGACTGTAACTAGTTCACTTGGCCACGGACGGAGTTATGTTTGGTATCTCTAGTGGAGATTACATTAATACATGTACATGAAGCCGCCTAACAACTGTAGCAACATCTACTCCTACATGTATGTGAGTATGCCAGCTATGTCTGAAGAACTGCGCGAATATTTTGGCAATTATGTCCTTCTTTTTATGTTTCTTTTCTGAAAAATCATTAACAGCCTTGACTAATTATAATATGTCACAAGTAAAAGATTATATATAATTTATATGGAAGTAACTATTATAATTAATCAAATGAATAAACAAGAAATACCACACTATCGGAACAATTTCAAAATCTAATCGAAAACTCGTAGAAAGAGACTAAATCGATACCCTCAACACACATATACATGAGAGCTTACTTACCTGGCTTGGTAAAGGCACTTCAATAAAAAGTGGCAGGGTTAATTGGTTTTGTGATTTATCGTCTTAATTACTACGTCCTGACTACTAGTTTTTACATGTACATGTATAATATAGCAATAGCCTATTGTCTAAGTCGTTTCTATTTCTGATTAATGGGTTAGGTTTATGGTGTTTAACGCCACTTTCAACACTAGATAAGTTGTATCGGGGCGGTCAGTATTATTGGTGGAGGAAACCGGAGTACCTGATAAAAAACACCGACATGTCGCAAGAAGACTTTGAAGATACTAAAGGGGTAATCAGACGAAGAAGGACAGACAATACAATGGCCAAGAAGTCATTGACAAACTGTATCACATAATGTTGTATGGAGATTTTTATTTCTGTTATGTCTGGTTGTTATAGATATTGTAAACACAATTCAGAAATATTTATTTTTCTATTGCTTTATCCTCTGGATTTGTATAGATATATTACAATTATCGCGCTAATCACGTAATCACTCAACCGATTTTTACTGTTTTGTTCAGTGCCAACGAACTATGTGTAGCGTGTAAGGAAATGTCACGTCATTCAAAAAGTACAGCTTTTATAAATTGGTCGACTTAATTTTGAGACCTTGTATCAATCATCATAGTAATAATAAAAACATAGATATCTAATTTAGTGCCCACGACGCGTTCCTGGAATAATGATCACTTAAAAAGACATTTTGTAAATTGACTATCATCAATATCTTCGAAATCTCCAAGCTGTTCAATCTAAATCCTTTACGTAGGCATATATAGATTAATACATGACCTTTTCCATATCAGACCCGGTATCACCCGAGACGCAGTCGGGGGTTTATATGTGTCGAGGTATGATATCCGGGATGATATGGGAAAGGTCATGCATTAATCTTTTTATCGTATACTTCAGACAAATTGTTTCGAAAAATGAAATAACTTTATATGAAAGTTTAATTGTGAATTCAATAGACACATTTTAAGAACACTATTATCAAAGCATATCTACCCCCATAAATATTAATGGCATTTTGAAACATAGAAACTTTATATTAGAAGATGTGGTTCTTTTATGTCGTTTTTTATTTTATTTACCGTGAATCCGTTCAATCGCTTTCGGTGTCACTAAATAATCGCCCGACTACCATTATTTAGTAGAAATGTGCAAAATTGTTTATGTAATATTGGACCGTACAGTTGATGGAAATATCAAAACGATGTCCTTAGAAATGGGGATATGACTGTGAATTCGTCATACATTAATTTGTCCAATGAATGTAGTGGTAGGGGCTATGGTGTTTTACACCACTTTCAAAAACATTTCAGTCATATCGTGGCGGTCAGTTTTATTGGTGGAGGAAACCGGAGTACCAGGAGAAAACCACTGACAAGTCACTGACAGACTTGATCACATAACGTTGTATCCAATTTACCTCGCCATTTCATGTGCGGGATTCGAATTCGCAACTTTAGTGGTGATATGCATTGATTGCACAGGTAGTTGTAAATTCAACTATCATATGACCACGACAATCCTTTCGAAAGAACAAACATTGAACAATATTTTGTTTACGTTCAACATCTTTTCCTGCATTCCAATACCCCGAAGTCCTGCAAAAGTAGTCCGGCAGAGAACATCTCATGAACGTCGCTCCATTCTTTTGTCACCACAGTGTGGTGATACAACATCTTGTATCATACGGTCTACTTTCTTGAATTTCAAAGGAAAACGTACATAATGTCAGATTAAACTGGATATCTAAAACTATTATTAAAAGACAATATAGTGCACAATAGCTGTTCCCCACGTGCACTCGTCACTGTATGAAGCATTCACAAAGAAAAGCTTTTTGTTTTACGATTTGCCACACCGATTCCAATCAAATTGTCCACCCACTTACGAGAGAACATTATTTGAATGCAGAGCTAATTTCAATGCCAATAAATACGCAGGTGTGTTAAGGCTGTTCCTTAGATTGCATGCAAGAAAAAGGGGGGATCTAGTATGTAAAATAAAATAAGTGGGTTTAACATAACAAAGTGCGATATCTTATGTCAACATTTTGCTTAAGCTTCTTAGAAGACAGTAAAAGTGTGGTTTTGTTGTAGTAAACATATTTTATTTGTAAATCAACATGGTCACGTGACCAAATTCAGCAGCACCAATTTGCCTTAACTAATTTCTAAAAGTTCTAGAATTTCGAGTGAAAATTGAATAAAAAACCGAATATTTTCTTTAAGTCCTTTTGTTTATTTTTCAGAAAAGTGCTACGAGAGGAACCATGAAGCTAACAATAAAGATTAAGACGATCTGAAAGTGTGCATTTGACCAATTTTGTTTGTCAATAGCGTAAAAATTGTGAACTGTCGTCTTCTGTCGTGTTTTTCTTTGATCTCGTAGACAAATTATGTAATTTTATTATACCCCTGTTGTGAATATGTTTTAAACTGATACTTTATTGCAACACAATATCTGGAACTTTCTTCTCAAAGTAGTACACCCTCAATTATTATTCAATATAAATATGCCACTGTAAACAATAAAACGCTCAAGTGATCCGGTGAAACAGAACAAGGGAGATAACAATTATGTTGTATCGGCGCTAAATACGAATGCAATTTTTTTTTTTTTTTTTCTTCCTCCTTCCTACTATTAAAAAAATCCACAATTACTTTTTGAATTGTAATATCTCATCTCTAAATCCCATTTTCTGAGTCCAGATAGATTATAAATATTAGGACTGCATCATAATGCAATATAGTCATACCCATGTCGTCTGCTTCACACACTCTTTATCACTTCAGTTCACACAATATACATTCTTTCTGGTGCAAATCACACTATTGACTTTATAAAACTTGTGTGTATATCGTTCAATGAATGCATTTAATTTGTATACATTATACATGCATGTATTGTGTAGTTTATAAAAGGGAATCACCAAACTGGGGGAAAAAGGGGGGGGGGGGTGTGTGCCACAAGTATCTAGTTTTCATACCCACCAAGTCCATCCTTTTTATCCAATGGAAATAACACAGCTGAAAAATCGTGATTGACTCATTATTTATTAAATATATATTTAATATAAATATAGATTTTATTAAAAAAAAACCAATTTTTTTGCATGATGAGAATGATCTCAAGAGAATTTTTTTTTAAAAATACGATAGGTAAATACCTGAAAAAAAGCAAAAAAATGTCTTGTCCCAATTCCTTTTTATTTTTTTATTTTTTTATACAATATTCTGATATCAGGTCCCACCGTCAGAGAGAGGTCAGGCAGCCATCATGACAGGAAGAAACAGGAATCAATGATCTTTTCCATCCAATCATTTAAAATGCTGTTTCCTTCATATAATTTAAGGGTTTCTATAATCCACTGGAATTGTTGCAGCCTTTTTATGCTCTTGTTAATATTAATTGCCATACCATAACATACCCTTGGTTTTAATTTCTACATCAGGATTCAGTTCAGGATGAATTATTGCAATTTTGTAAAAGTTATACTTGCAAGAGCAACAAAAGACAAGGCTCAAATTGATCATTTTAATTCAGAAAGTGATAATGACAGTATAAAAGCACAATATAACAACTCATTGCCGCTCAATATACGCTATGACAATTATACTACATTTATGCAAACATTTCCTAAAATGCATATAAATTCTTACATATATTTTTGTCAGAAAGTGCCACTTATACAGAACTATGTTTATAAGAACACATATTATACCACAAACAATAAGAATGGTGAAAAATCAAGATTCGTCAATCATTTTTCTCTACAAAGTTGGCTACAATTGACCAATAGCCAAAAACATGGACATCAGCTTGAAAACTGTAATGAGTGCAATACTCATGATTTAGAATACTCAATTCTACATAAAGCAGTCCCCTTAGAGGCAAAAAACACATATAAAATGTCTCAGGATTTAACAACAAACATTAGTCAACACACAATATCTAGAAATCCTAGTAATAAAGGTATCAAAGTGGCAAAATCAATGGTTAACATTCTTAACCCAGTTTTTGAAAAAGAATTTGGCTATACTTTTCAAAAAGCAATGATAGAGGCCCATAATCTCTCACCACAAGAATCTTCAAAAGAAAAGGGTAAAAAAGTTGAAAAATCAGTTCGACAAACAAAACAAAGTATTACCAAGTCAATAGAAGAAAATGACAAAGATGCAACAATTTTATTATCTATGGGCAAATCATACAGTCAATATGAAAGAGAATGTTTAGGACTTTGTTACCAATCCAAAACAGATGCCGAAAAATCCATGCTAAAAAGAAATGAACAGGAGTTAGATGGTAAAGTCAAACCAAAGAAACACCATGGTAAATACACCAATTACTGTTTTGACAAAGATACCTTTTTGGAAGAAATGAAGAAAAAACCCCAAAATGCAGTAGTAAACTGGACAAAATTGGCAACAAAATATAATCTAAAATCATTAAAATCCAACGATGCACCTGGAAATGGTGGGCAAGTACTCATGAATTTTGCCAAAGACAACGGCATAGAAATCAATAAATTAAATACACATATGAATGTAAGTGGTAGGGACATATTACACAGAATAAGAAGATCAAAGAAAAGAGCACTGAATTCACGAGTCTCAATTCCAACCCCAAGACTTGGCAGGGTTCTCAAACAAGTTGTAAAAAAAAAAGTGGAGCAAGGAATAATAAGAATTGGAATTGACATAGCTCCAAAATCGTTTGAAAAAAATGTTATTGGTAGCGATGGAAAACTCAACTCGCTTCAACACAAACAAAAGTGTATGGGAAAAAAATACCCCTACAAGACATAATAATATCAGAAACAAAACGTCTACATGCTGCAGGCATCTTGAATATATATTCAGATGATCTCTACACGTCCCTATCACTAGATGATATAAAAATACGATTTCAGAGAATGGAAGAAAAAGTACAAAAAGATGACACTGAGGAAACATTAAGAAATAAATTGAAGTCTCTGGAAAGAACGAGAAATATTAAAGTATGGCATGACCATTCAGATGTACTAAATCATACCTATGTCAGTTTTATGGTGTCATACATTTACGACAAGGCAAATTTTCTGACCGACAAGGAATATAAATCCAAATACCAACAAAAAAAATTAGTCAACGTGCAAGCAATAGTAGAAAGACCTCAACTATATATATTAGGACAATCAGGTACATTTCAAACTTGTAGGATATTCATTACCGAACTTTCGAATATTTATACATTTTTAATACATAGCAAGATGTACTTGATACAACATAATGTGATAAAAGTTTTCCGGGTACCACGATTTCCTCCACCAATATAACTGATCTCCATGATATAACTGAAATATTGTTGCAAGTGGCATTAAACACTATAAACAAGTTATTTATACAAGATTGAAAAACATGTGGAAATAGAGATTGATGATCATTTCCTACATGTTCTCTTTATACAAACAATGCTCATTTAATGTACTTGTATCAATCTATAAAAAGGAAAGTGTGGCTTTGGAAAAAAAAGTAATAAAAAGCACGTCTTTTACCTTGAATATATTAGTTCAAGGTAGGTCACAATGGCCTCATTTTTATACATCATACATCTTACTCCATAATATATTGTGCTTGGAGCAGTAGAAAATATCAATATTTTGTCTTTGGTTTGATCCAACAAGGATCAGCATTTTCAGCAGTCTCAAAATATAAATAGCACTGAACATAGAAAACTTAATTTACAGCACAAGAATTTTATTTTCAATCAGGTATTCAAGCATGGTGAAAAACAAAAGTAAAAATAGGATTGACGTAAAACCTTGAGACGTGTAGTCAATTAGGACAGACGCAAAGTCATGACAATCGCTCACTTGAACCTTTTGGTCAGTTGAGCTAATAAAATAAAGGTGTATTATAATTTTCTGAAATGTTTTCCAAAATTTAACATGACACTAAGTAAAAAACACACAATAAAACTACCGTAATAGACTTCTAGTTGATCCTATTCACACAAGAAAAAACAAGATTGTAAGTGCATTATACCACTAAATATATGTAGTCAAACTTGCCTCAACGATCACCTCATGTAAAAGGACAGCTAAACAAACCTCCCGACCAGTGTTATTTTACTACAGTCTGAAGGTAGACATGTCGCTCGGACACATTATTCTGATTCAGTGCCAACCAGTCTTTAATGTTGCATGCTTACCAGAGAAGCTACAAATACCAATTTTATAGTTTTTGGTTTGATCCAATTGGGGCTCAAACCCATGATCTATCACACTCCAGGTGAGCACGCTAACAATTACATATACACCACAGAAGCATTTAACTACTTATGTATAATTCGCACAAAAAACACTGCTGCAGTATAAAGCAACTATTATGTTTTCCAATCAACTACCTCCTGATAACAAGAGCAACATTTTCTAAAGTGGTAAATTTCAATTTGTTCCTGTGGTGACCGTTGAATATGTAGATTGACTGTACATTTAATGCATACAATATCAATAAGTATTACATTTTACCTCTATAGCTAGTACAGACAAGGACCAGATAATGTATATAAACGAAAGGATAAAAGATGTTGAAGATATACAGAATGGAATCACAGTTGACAATATTGTTTTATATGATAAGCTAAGGATCTTTAGTGGTGATGGACCAGCTCGGCAATTTGAGTGTGGTCAACAACGTGGAGGACATTACAGTTGTATTTGTGGAGTGGAAACAAGGAACCATACCAATTTTTTATGTACTTGGAAAATACTGCCAATGTCTCTTGATGATCGTCAAAATTTGCTCCAACAGGGGATTCTTTGGAAGAAAAGTCTCTCAGGAGACTTATATCCTTTCAGAAATTTAAAGAAAAAAGAACTTGAGGAGGAACTTGAAGCAAGATCAGTTGAAATTACAGACGAAACAAAGCCAAAACTTGTAGAGCATTTAAATGATATTTTACATGGTATTTGTAGACCACCAGCCCTCATGTTAAAGTCACCCACAAAATCATCCAAAGAGCTGTACATAGATGATTACGAGATACTGGGTTGCGAACCTCTCCATGATATAACAAACATAATACAACACTTGATCGAGGAACTTCCTTACCATATAGAAAATTTAGAAGCTAGGCGGGATTTAGAAAAATTTGCCTCAAACACTATTGGTGAAAAAAACCAAATTAAGGGATCAGATGCCCGGCTTTATGCTGTCAAATTAGCAATGTTTATTACCACGAAACATGACGAGGGAAAAATTTCAGAGAGCATTTTAGAACTGATCAATGCCTTAATAGACATTATAAGCATAGCTTACAGCCCAGAGTCAAAACGATACCCTCGACAAATTTTGAGGTTGTTTAATGCATGTTTCAAGTTTGGTGTCATAGCCAAAACAGTATTTGGATCTCCAAAGAAAATGACCACGAGGAAATTTTTTGGAAGCCATTTTCACAGCATCGTTTCCCACCTTCCTGTAATTTATAGAATATTTAACACCAAGACAATCCTAACTGAGCAAGAAGAGAGAGGATTCGGAGATATCAGGTCAATTTCAGAGCGAACAACAAACAGAAAACCCAGACAAATTATTGAAAATTGCATAATTAGATTCAATGCTAAACAAGACAACGATGATCGATCAGATTCTTTCCAAAAACAGGATTCTAGCATCAGTAGTCAATCGAAACTTCTTCCAGACAGACCAAGGACACTTTTCTCAAAGAGTCTTCTAAGTAACAATGCCCAACTTGTTCAAGGTCATTTATCAAGAATTGCTGATTTTCTTCTGCCAGGGGAAGGTATTTGGTGGCACATGGATGTAGATGGAGATGTTATTTTCCATGACAGTCAGGCTGATCCTTTGACACACTTGGAAGGCCCAGTTCTTTCACATTTTCGCTCCTCATCTGTGAAAGAAGAAAGTAAATTAATTGAAATGGCATGGCAAGAATGCATTAACAAGGCAAAATCTTCAACAATAATTCTACCCTTATCACAAATTAAAACATTTAGTCAAGATGGAAAAGTGACTTGGTTAGATTTAAGAAAAGAAATAGGTACATTTTGTGATATAAACATTAACATTTCATAGCAAAACATATCAATGATACAATGTAATCTTTATGACATCATCAACATCACATTAGAAAACACATTATATATCATCGCAATCCTCGAAATGAAAATTATAGATTCTAAATACACAAATGTAATAACGAGGACTGTTATCATGTCCATCTCAACCTTCATAACTGCTGTTATTCTTTTATAATAAATATATATTTTTAACTGTTTTCCACTTTATTTCAGAATTGACTACAGACATAATAATAGACATTCCTAACGACATAGAAACAGTACTGAGAAATGGTAAGTAGTAGTGTACATTGATTGCTGTTTTATATTTACAAACATTATACATAAATATTCCAGTTATAATTTAAAACTTACTAAGTTCTACAATGTCTAAATATTGGGGTTAAGGCTATGGTGTTTAAACCTGCTTTCAACATATTTCAGATATATCGTGGCGATCAGTTTTATTAGTGGAGGAAACCAGAGTACCCAAAGAAAATCGTAGACCCGTCCTGTCGCAAGTCACTTACGGGATTCGAACTTGCAACATCAAATTGCAAAGGTAGTTGTAAATCCAACTACCATATGATCACGGCCCGACAGAATTCGAACTCAAATTAGTGGTGATAGGCACTGATTGCATAGATAGTTGTAAAACCATAGGATGTGTATCTCTTATGTGTTTATCTTCATTCTCTGCAGGTGCAGACTTTGACACCCACACAGAAGTGTGCGAGTGAAATTTCAAGGTTTCATACTGTGAAGAGTAATACAAACATGTATACTGTTAGTAAACAAATATAAATTGTCCTTGGACACAAGTCTTAGTGTCAACCTTGATTAGTCAATAAAACTCTGCATTGACTCTTATAATAAATGTTAGTACTGCATAATTTGTAAAATATATCTTATTTTCTCAATAATTAATTCAAAATAAAGATGCACAACGTTTTAATTTGTGCCCATTTCTGAAATATTTTACCTCAAGTCAATGTATGAGACATCATTTAAAAAAACCCAAAACATTTTAGCTGTATCTTCTGAACAACCACATGCATGCAATGATGACTGTAACAATGGGTCAGCCAAGCAGATCCAGACCACAAATGGACATCAGACTGGTAAGTTCTACTTTCTGCAATGTAATTTAGATAATTTTAATATCTTTCTATTGAAAACAAATAAAATAATATATTTATGATTTACATGCAACCGGTAAAGCATTTTAAAATTTCAAATATAAAAGTTTTCATTATTTTCTTGGCATAGGCAGTCATGAGAAAAGAAAAGAGTAGATATTAACATTTTGGCAGATATTTATCAATTCAAATTGGGTAATTTGGTAATATATTTCAAGCCATAACTGACACGAGCGTGTGATTGTTGTTTAGCACCTAATGAGCAATTTTTCGGCTATATCATGGCAAGGACAAGTTACATTTTGATGATGATGACTCTTTCCTCGATAAAATATACATACATGTATATATCTTCAAATGATTTTTTGCCTACATGTTTAAAGAAAAGCACCATTTTCATGACAATATTGATGTTACTTCTATGCAATCCCTGAATTTTTCCAATTTCAGATGTAGCGTCCATCCAGGAAGACAGTATTGAATTGGTTAAAGAATCTGTGAAAATGTCAGCAGCAAAATCAAAATGTAGCAATGGTGAGTATTAACCTGTTTCAAGTTTTCTAATTTGAATATTAAAATAATGCAGGACAAAATGGTTCTTTTACCTTTTCTCATTATCATATTATAGGTAATAATTCCTGTAAGACAGCTACTGTATTAGAAAATCTGCCAAAGATAGACAAAAATGAACTACTGAAGACCTATATCCATGACAGTGCATGTACAGGTAAATAATGGATTTATTTTTTGGTGTTTAACATCACTTTCAGCAATATTTCTGCTAACATGCTCTAAAATATAAGGGTTGGTAGGTAGGAAAAACATTTAATTTTTTTAAATATTTTTAGCTAGTTTGTAGAGGACACTTTCTGACTTTAATAGTGCTTGATCAAATATATATGGTAAAAAAAACCTTTAGGGTAGGCACAAAAAATTAGGGTCGGTACAAATGTAACTTTTTTTTTTGCCTCCTGTATATAATATAATGTATAAATTTCTTTCAGACTTGGCATTGTCAACAAGAATTAAAGATACCACAAATAAGGACGTATTGGACAAGTATCGTGCCATGACAAAAGGTAACGCAAAGTCAACAGTTTTGTGCATGTTAAATCAGACATATACCATGTATACGGTAGTTTCCTTAGGATGATAAACAAATTCCATGGACGTAACTAGACTCTTTTTCAATGAGGAAAAAATCACTTAAAATCGCCGAGCGGAAGGAGGGGAAAAATCGGGCGAGAGGTCCACATTCTCCATATCAAGTGACCAATAACCAGAGCCCTTTTAGCAACTATGTTGATACAATAATTGCAAGCACCAAACATTCCTACAGCATTATATGGAGCGAAGTGTATCAAAGATGTGTGTTCCAATCCTGTCAAGAGTAGAACAAAACCATTGTCAGCTCCATAATCAAATTGTAACACTGAAGTCATAATATTACAGGATAATTATTGTCAACGATACTAGAAATTATCCGTCAGTTTGATGCTAATAACCTAACTCATTGAGCCACCCGGGCCCCTTATCAGTTTTGAAGCTCTTGGTATACATTATCACTAGTATTGAATCTCCTCCTATTTGACTCGATGCAATCCTAGGGATAGTCTGTCTCAACCTTCAAACTGCTGTTATTCTATATATATCAACAAACTTGGTGCTTTTTTCAGATTTACAGCACAGCCACAGATCAGAACAGCAAAATATATCTCTCAAAAGAAAAATAATGGGTATGTAAAGTACTGTTTGTACAAATTAGAATAAGATACAAACTAGGTACCTGGAAGTGTTTGGGATGGACACAGAAAGCAACTATTATACCTGCACTCACAGTTGGCGATGCAGGTACAAATGATCTTGAGCTGAGGATATAAAATATCAAAAAGTTATTTTTGTTCAAAACGTCCTGAGCTTTCTGAATCTGATACATGTAAGGATTGAAGCAATAACCTGGTATATTCAGATTGTAAAATTTCAGATTAAAACACTATTTTTGAAATTAAAGATATGTTGAAAGCTTGAAACTATAAAATGAACAACTGCATACTATTTTAATCATACAGAATAGTGAGTGTCAATGTCTAAAAAATAAAAATGATCAGATTGGACATGTTGGACAGGCAAATTTATAAGTTGAGTTAATTTTATGTGCATTAAATAAGAAAAACAATCCATTTTAGAATCAACAAGAGAAGAACAGAAAACTTACAAGAGAAAACTATTTGAGAATGATATGACTGGTAGGTTTGTTAATGTGTGAAATAAATCCAGTAATAATGCAAAAATAGTCAGAGCTACATGTATGAGAAATTTAAAATTTAAAAGGGAAGTAAGGTCACAGAGAATTTGTTTTGCTTCCCCATATTATAATTAGAGGGTAGAACATTTTTGTATTGATTAATACTGTTCAATATCTTTATTGTAAGAGTTCAATATTCATTACAATGTACTCAGAGGCTAGCTTTGGTGACACTCTACACACCTGCTACTTCCAGTTAAAATGTTAAAGAGTCTGGTGGTTGCAGTGCCTGAAATGGACGGTCGCCCAGTCGCCAAATGCGACTAATATCTTATTCGGGCGACCAAAAGCTGCTCCAAATTAGGTAGTCACTGGCCCAACAAAAAGCGTTTGGGCGATTGCCTAAAAGACCGTTAAAAATTGTTGTTTTACCGAAACCAGACATATTTGCCGGATGTCTTCAATGTGATCATGGCATTGATCTCCCCTTACACAAACCAGCCTTTTATTGTCCCCATCCGATGGACTAGCATCGTTTCTTAAGACCACCCTAGCCAATGGCGTAAAGGTTGTCAAAAAGGTTATAGCAAGTAAATTCAGGTTTCATTTGCTAGCAATATATATGCATTGGGGTGTTTTCGCAATTTCAGCTGCACACCTGTACCTACCAAATTTACCTTGAAGAGCACCCCCCCCCCCCCCCCCCCTCCCAACCCTCGTGAGACTAGTGAAAGAATGAATGTTAATGTTATTGATAAAAAAAACAATTAATCTGAAAACTGTTTATAATATTGATATCTGATGTCTTTTTTTCATAAATAAAATGTCACAAAATGTTTGGGCCACCATTATGTCATTTGGACCAGTGACTTAATTTTTTACTAGCCCAAAAAATGTTTTTCGGGCCAGCCAAAGCCTGGCCCTCATTTCAGGCACTGGGTTGATCCTCGTCATCTTTTGTTTTATAGTGAACAGTCTCATTTGCAGATTCATTGTATATGTAGTCCAAAACATGATACTTGTCACATATTTCAGCTCACATGACTGTGTTTACTTTCATGGACTGCCATTATAATTCCTTTTTTCATTTTGTTTACAGATCAGACAATGCCTTCAACAGTTGGTGCTGTACTTAGACTATTAGGAAATATAGAAGAAGTGCAATTTTTTTATAAAATACAGAAAACTGTTAAAAGACCAACCCTGGAACCATTCATTCAAAGACAAATATGACATAGCATTAGCTAAAGTACAAACAAAAGTCTTGAAGAAGCACACTCAACTGAAACATTCATTAGAAGACAAATCATTAACAACTATGGCAGAAAAACTACTCAGATATTGGAAAATGGATGTTTTTTGAAGAACAACATGACTTTATTTTAAACCAGTGAGTGATTGATTGTTGTTAAACACCAAGTGAGCAATTTTTTCAGCTATATCAGGACAAGAACAAGTTGCATTACGACGGTATATTGATGATGGTTAATTTGTTAATTAACTTTGTATAGTGCCGACTCGCTTGTACAAGTCTATGGGTAGATGACTGACAATTAATTAATCTGCATTGAGTCGAATCCATGATCTACCACACTTTATCAGGCAAGCACACGATAACCATTAGGCCAAAAACATAAATGCATGTTTTGGGTTTATGAAACATAGCAAAGCCAAACAAAGATCTGCAATTTATATATATATATACAGGTATATATTATTTGGACAGGTGTCATTATAAATACATTTGTTTTTTCTGAAATTAAGTTGTCGAAAATGCCACAAGTTTTAACTACATGTATCTAAATCATGGTATTCATTTAAGACAAGCCTCACACTGAACACGAAAATTGAAATGTTATTTTCTATTAAAGATTTGTAATTTTTTTCATTTTATCTTTACACAGGATATTAAAGAGACAAGGGTGAGAAGGAATGTAATTAGAAGCAGCCATCCACAAAAGACAATTGTCTCTGGCTATTTTGATTCCAACCAATAATTAATAAATAAAAATGTGAACTTTTTTATACATGTATTATGAAGTATCAATTTAAGATTTGTAATTTATAAAAAGAACAAAAGTAATGATTTATTGCTGGATCTTGATGAAATTCATACATAATTAATTTGCATGTTTTTGCTATTGAAATCAAATTTGTGCTTTCATTAAGCAAATCATAATTATAAATAAATCAAATCAAATAATTTTTATTGATCTAAAAATCCAAACAAAGGATTATCAATTACCTGTATATGCACTTGAATGATCCATTGTCAAAATGACTTATGTGTGAGGGGAATTTAATGTATGACTGTCATTGACACTTTCCCACTGGGCTTCAAGCTTTAATATTAATGCTGGTCTAATTTGATATATTACATGTACAAGATTAAATGTTTAACTGGGCTACAATTGGCACCATATATACTTACATGTCTTGAATTTTTCATCAATTTTTGGGGAATAGTCAAAAATTGAATTTACCCACTTAATAAGTATTTCATATACCTTGTATATATACCATAAGTCAAATACAGCCAAGATGAATAAATAAGGAAACTGAATGAATGAACTGATCAGACAATTAAGGTTTTTATGAAAGTAAAGGGTGTTAAGTTTAAGAAATTTAGAGTCTTGAACTATTATTTTTTACTTTAAAATTGCTATGAAAATTTAATGTAAATTTACAATACATGTACGACAACTTAATCGTGTTATGAATTAGCCCAGTGGTCTCATTTTTTTTTACATATTGATGATTTAATTGTTTGTTTCTGGTGAATTTCTTAAATAATGAAACTTTTAACCATGAATTATGTGTGTGTGCAGTGTGGGAAACGACCGCTCGCCAACTCACCAAAGGCGAGTGGAAATTTCGGGTGGCGAGTAAGATCCACTTTATACTCGCCGGTCTGGCGAGTAACAGTTGTAAGGCGAGTAGGAACTTGAAAACGCTTGCCACGATAACTGGTTACAGCTTTAAAATATCATAGCTCCCAAACAGTTAAATTTTCTATTAACTGTGTCATTTATCCAACATTTTATTAATCATTGTACTCGATAAGAAAACATTCCGCCATGAGAAATATTAAATAGGCAATACTTTTCAGTTTTTACACCTGAAAACACTGATGAACAGTTACCACCACTAAATGACAATTTTCAATCTATGCCAGAAATAAAAGTCACCATATTAGGCACTGAAAAACTTCTTAAAAATCTTGATCCAACAAAAGCCACTGGACCAGACCAAATACCAGCACGGATATTAAAACAATTTGCAGCAGAATTTGCACCACACCTAACCACCATTTTCAATACATCTATTACAAAAGGTGAAGTTCCAACAGACTGGCGTCAAGCAAATGTAATACCAATCTTTAAAAAAGGGGAAAAGTACCTAGCAAGCAATTATAGACCAGTATCACTCACCTGTATATGCTGTAAACTTTTAGAACACATCGTAGTGAGTAACATCTTAAAACATCTAGATCTGCATAACATCTTAGTCGACTGTCAACATGGTTTTCGTGCAAAAAGGAGTTGTGAAACACAATTACTCACACTCAGCCATGAACTGCTCAGTAACCTACACTCTAGCATTCAAACTGACTTGATAATACTTGACTTTTCTAAGGCATTTGACAAGGTACCTCATAAGAAATTACTATGGAAGCTTAACAATTATGGAATAAGAGGGAACACCTGGAAGTGGGTCTCAGCTTTCTTGAGTAACAGAATGCAGCAAGTAGCTTTGGATGGGGAGGTATCTGGTCAACTGCCTGTAGTAAGTGGAGTACCTCAGGGATCGGTCTTGGGTCCACTGCTTTTTCTCATATTCATAAATGATCTTCCAGTTGCAGTAACATCAAAAACTAGATTATTTGCAGATGATTGTATTCTATACAGACAAATCTATAATCATGATGATTCAATCACTTTACAACAAGACTTGGACAACTTGGCAGCTTGGGAAAAAATGTGGGGTATGCAGTTTCATCCAGAAAAATGCATCTCATTAAGTGTCACAAGATCACAAAAACCATTTCACACCAGCTACACCCTCAAAGGTCATACCCTTGAATCGGTTACAACTGCAAAATATCTGGGCATAACAATCTCAAATGACATGAACTGGGACACTCATATCAATAACATCACCTCAAAAGCAAACAAGATCATAGGCTTCTTGAGACGAAACCTACCAATTCAAAACACTGAAACTAAAACTTTGGCATATAAATCCATGGTCAGATCAAATCTGGAATACTGCGCAAGTGTCTGGTCACCTCACACAGAAAAACTAAAAAGTAAATTAGAGCAAGTTCAGCGCAGAGCAGCAAGATATGTGACAAACCGCTATCACAATACCAGCAGTGTTTCGGCAATGCTTAACCATCTTCAATGGCCAACTCTCGAACACCGTAGGAACTTAAACAGAATTACAATGCTTTATAAAATCACCAACAACCTTATTGCAGTGGATCCAAAACTTTACCTTACTACTCAACCCTATCTCAGTACAAGAAACAATAACCCATTACAATATCAAATTATATCCACCAGGACAAACTATTATAAATACAGTTTTTTCCCACATACAGTAGTACTCTGGAACGCACTACCTTATACAGTTGTTAATGCTGGGTCCCTGGATCAGTTTAAACAACTGATCCAATGTCAGAACATCTAACATCTTAGTTGGTCTGTAAATACCTGTAAATGTGTTAACTTTTTGCACCTGTTTTTGTTAATTTTTGATTTCACTTATTTTCATGCAATATTTGTAGATAATTTTTATTTATTATTATTATAAATATATATATATATTTTGTTTTTTAATGTCTGTTTGCGCAGCGCCGACGTGTAGTCATCAGAGTTTTGATGGATCGTGGTACTATGTAGATGTAGATGTAGATGAGTCATGACACTTCATTTCTGTCAACAGAAAAAATAAGTATACAATCCCGACCCCGCATAATTTTGCCAAGGTCGATTTCACGATTAAATGAAATATTGTTTCATTACAAATAGATGTGATGACTTTTAAAATTAATGCAAATAAAATAATTTGGTTTTGAAATATTTCAAACAAATTCGTAGCGAAAACCTACGCGAAAACATAAAGTTAAATATGTGTCGGAACCGGGTTTGACATACATGTTTTATACCGAGCATTAAAACTTAAAAGACGAAGACAACGAAATTCGAAATTGAGGAAGAAGAGATCAACGCAGCTCTTAAGAGAGTGTTGATCCTTCTTGACTAAGTTAATGACTTGTCAAAATCTGCAAAATAAATTGTTGAACATTACTGTATTGTTTATTTGGTATTTGTTGCAAATTGTTGGTGAGTTTTAAAAAAAATGTCACTCGCCAAACATGGCAAGCTCTATTTCATTTTGGCGAGTACTTATTTCAGTCCACTCGCCATTTTGGCGAGTGTTTGAAAAATATGGTTTCCCACACTGGTGTGTATATATGAATGTATATTTGTTATTGCCCCTTGAGGGACCTAATTGGAATAAACATATTGGTATTGTAGGTGGGGCTTAAAATCAGGGGAGATAATACAAAATAAAACATGCTTTTATATTCAACTTCATGGGTTTATATCTTTGTACTCGAAGTAAACAAACATTAATACTGTAGAAAGGGGTGAGAAAAAGTGTCTGAAGAGGAGTAATGGATTAAGGTAAATTTAACAAAAGTGGATGCAAAGTAATGTTGGACATTTACAATATATAATGATCATCATTTGTACATATTGTGTACATCAGAAATCATTGTTAGTGCTTGTTAATGTACTGTATGTAAAGATTGATGAATAAATTTATTGGTACATTTTTCACAGACCAGCATACTTGTTTACAGTGGATTATGAAAAGGCAGTTTTAACAGTTATAAGCAACAAAACCACTCAATTATCAACAAATAACCTCTCATATCAAATCATTGAACACAAAGAAGATCACAAGATATTATGATGGAAATCAAGCTCCTGGAAAGGGTCAGGCACAAAAATGACAATAATCCATGTACATAAATGTATTCACAAAAAAAAATTCTTTTCCAGTTTGCTCTTTATCAATAGTTCAATATTATAATTTGTTGATGTTTACCAGATTTTATACTGTTCAGTTCTAACATAATATATTCAGCTACATTTATGAAGAACTTCAGTTTTCCTGCTACCCCACTTGTCGAAGACCGGGACAAGTAAAACTACTAGATTCAGACATGTGAAAATTATGAAAGAAGTTGCTTGAATAAATAGAATTTTTTTCTAAATGTCGTTTTATGGCAAGTAGCTACCGGTAGGTGAAAAAAAAAATAAGGCAAAGGCCAAAGACTGGAACTTGTGAACAATTATTTCTTTTTTGACTATGAGTAGATAAGGTTTTATTGTTGGTCAAACTTTGGCCTACCCACATCTTATTACATGTTTTTTATTGTTTGCTACCATTACTTTTTATTAGTGTCAAACTGAAAGAATTTGTTGTTTGTTACCGTTATCTTGAAAAAAAAAGTGCCAAGGCCATTATATATGTATGAACTGAAAGATTGTTGAAAGTGGCCAGGCCTCGACAGTAACGTTTGTCCGATACCAGTGAAAACTGACGTCGGACAAGTAGATCTTGTATTATGGCTGACCGACGGGACAAGTGAAAAAATCAGATTCCCAAACGTGCCGGTACGACGGACAAATCTATTTCCACTGGTATAAAATACTGGGTTTGTTGTATTAAAGAGCCCTGTTTGATCTCCAATTTGTCCATAATTCATTTTGATTAAGACTAAAGTGAAATGCCAGTTCAAAACTAAATTATGAGTTATTACAATTTGTGTGGTATTGGATCACAACACAGTAATATTTCAAAAGGAAAAGGGGGGTACATATAAAAATCACTGGTATGCAAGGCTCCAATCAAGGTAGACAGAAATAAAAATGTGACATTGTATGTCCTTAAGGTAGTTATGAATAAAAAAAATCCAGAACATATCAGTTCAGGCAGTTTTAACTATTTACTAAATTTGGGCAGGGTAACATCAGAGGGGTCGCAAAACAATGTTTCGATTAATCGCAATTGACTTCTCCCTGTGAGCTCTCTGAAAGAGAAGTCACCTCTCCCTCTAATTTGAAAGTAGTGGGAGCCCTGGATAATTATTCTCTAGTTTATGTAATTTTTATTAATTTTTTCGGACAACTAAAATATTGAGTCGGACAAGTACTTTTTTTAGTTAGTTGTCCGAAGGGACAAGTTGAAAAATATGTTAATGTAGAGGCCTGGTGGCATAAAAAAAATAACCCCCTATTCTCACCTCTAGTGTTGTTGGGAGTGCCATATTTTGTAGTAAATTTTTCGCTGGCTTTTGTATCTCAGTGTGGGAAACGTTTTTTTCTCTTAGCTCGCCATTTTGGCTACAGTTTGTAGTTGCTTCAAAATTGTACTCGCCAAACTAGAATTGCACTTGCCACGATAGTCGGTCGCCAGATTGTCGAGTTCTACCACAAACGTTTTGGCCAAATTTTTTCTCTACACGCTTTTGGCGAGTGGTGGTTTCTTTCAAATAACTGTGGTTAACACCATTACATCTCTATATATAACCGATAGCAGTATTTGTTTCATTCTTTTAATAGGGGAGGTTATGGTGTAATCATTAGCATAATAAATTTACCTCCAGGAGCGATGATAAATTATGGGTTCCAGCCAGTCTTATCACACCAGACTGAAAATGGTAATTTATTGTGCATGCTTCTCCACTAAACACCCTGAGCATTGATTCAAATTATTGATTACAAAATTGTATATTTACATGTATGTCTTGTATGTTAAATCACAGTCACTTGAAGTTTCAAAAATAAAAAATAATAAGAAAAACTTCGAAAAATTCTTATTTTTTTTTATTTTTGAAACTTCAAGTGACTGTGGTTAAATCCAATCAATCTAATCATACCAATTAATGTAAATATTGTGATTTTCATGTAATTATACTGCCTATCATGGGCGTCTTTAATTGACAAATAAACATTCTATTCTATTCATTATCATGATTATGGATAGGGAGGACAAACGTAGTCGTCGATAGCGTTATTATTTTCTGTCGGAGTAGAAAAACCCGAATTTTCACCTTTTTCATTTCATTAGAAAAACACCTAAAATTTATTATTTCGTGATAAAAAACATATCAGATAAAACTTGAAAACTAGATCTTCATTCATTTGGTAGTTATAAGCATTACAAATATGATTGGGTACAACTACTGAACGTCCAAAGTGAAGTCGTTTCGAGAAAATCGGACGCCATCTTGATTTATGTGTCAACGAACAGCCCATTTTCAAAAATAATTCCGGGAGCTATCCCTGGACCAATATTCTTCATGCATGGCTTAAAATTTGCAGAAAGTCTTCAATTTTACCAATCCGACTGTTAAGAATTTTTTAAAAGTCAAAATCGTAACGTAATATATAAAAGTTTACAAAACAGTGTTTTAAACTCGCTTACCGCTTTTCCGCAAAAAGTTAACAGTCAGATATCAATAATCTGGACCTTCCTCTAAAGATATGTCCCCAAGGTTTCAATGGATAAGCAGTAATAGCTCCCGGAAATCATTGGATGTTCGGTCCATATTTTCTGACTTTGCAATCAGAGTTGAGCGGGAAGAGTTATCGGACGTTGTGTGGCGCATGACCGGGATGTATGTCTTCCGCCATCTTGGCCAGGACAATTTCAGAGTTGTACCAAAGAAAAATGGAATTTACCGACGTATTGTTCTACCAATTGATACAATAATTATCTAGCATTGATGTATTCAGACCACGGAGGTCAATCATGCACGGTAAGTAACAAAACTTCTTCTAAAATATAGTTTTATTCTCAAAAGAAATATCGTTTTCAACCGGATCAAATGGGGGTTAATTTTGAAAACAAAAGATGCACAAAAAACGCACAGAAACTTTACACGAACTGAATAAATATATATCTTTGCTTCGATAAATGAAAAAGAGATGGGATTTAATTATTTTACTCGAAAAATGGCGAAAACGGCAAGCATCAATATAAAGTTGTCAAATTCTCCCAATCTATAAATAACTTTATCCAAGCAGAGCTTTGGTGACGTAATCATGCCTGTTCGGAAATTATCGGGATTTATTAATACATCTATATAAAGGAGTTGTTCCGGTATTCTTTGATATTTTTAGAAAAGGGGGGATCTTTTGTGAAATGTTCAAGATTTTTTATATTTTTTGGTTTTAAATGAAATTTGTCTACATGTAAACTTTTTATGCATTTCTCATTAAGTTCCTAGTGTATATTGTAGCAATACATAGGACAATTGTTTTTAAATAGTAACATGAATTTCCATGCAACATTTTTGAAACAATTTATTTAAATTGTTATAAAACATAATTATTATGTTTCAGTGCTATTAGGGAAGCTTTATGAAATATATGCTTAATGCATACATTACAGTATGTGAATGTATTAACATTCTGGCTATATACAATGTAATCAGTGGCAGTGCATGTGATATGCTAAGTTTAATTAATTACATTTTTTTCATTACACCATTACTGTGTGCAAACTTGTTTGGTATGACAGAACATTTATGATGCATGCAGCAAACATTTCTGGAATAATGCTATTTTTCATATAGAATCTATTTGCCACCTAGCATATATGCATAAAGATAATTTTTAGTCGAAGAGTGCATTGTATTCCCAGTCTGCAGGGTGACGTCGAACCAACGTCGGTAAAAGGTCGTAATGGTCGGCATCGGCTTGACGACGTTGAACCAACGTAGGATTAGTGTAGGCAAAGCGACAGTCGAGTTTCCGTTCTTCAGCCGACGTTGGGCTAGATATGGCATAACGACGGTCGGGTTCTCGGTTCCTCGCCAACGTCGAGTTAGATTTGACAGACCAACGGTTGGGTTCTCGTCTTTTCACCAACGTTGGGTTAACTTTGACAAAACGACGGTCGGCATTAGGTTATTTGCCGACGCTTGGTTTGAATATTTGACGTATGATTATTTATATCTTAATTCTAGATTTAAAACCCGTATTTAAAACACACACACACAAAACAATGATTGTAAATGCACGGCCATAGGCCGGGTCTGAATAAAGTGAGGCAAAGGGGGTGAATTTAGACAAATTTTGAAGAAAAAAAAAGATTTTATTTGCTTTCAAAAGGTTACACTTGCCGTTTCAAAAGTGAGGCATTTGCCTCATTTGCCTCCATTGCGTTACGGCCATGAAATGAAATCTAGTACGTGGGGATTTCATTTATCATCATTAACAACATCCATACTGATTCCTGTGGTTTTCCCGCGCGACCAATTAAACCGCATACGCCATTTTCATTTTGAGACTCGCGGCTAGCAGAACTCGTGTAAGTTATCTCTTAATTTCATTTATGCTTTAAGTCATACGTGTAACTGATTTATATGGAATTTTGTTAGCAACGATTTATTAAGACTACTTTTTTTTTTAAAATAAGGCTGAGTAAGATTTTTATATAACCAAAATGGCTTTTGATTTATTTAGCTTGTGGTGATCCAGCTATTTTAAATATAGGAGTGATGATAGATCCTGCAAGTAGTGACTGAAAAAAATGGGTTAATTATAGCCTAATTTTGTCAAAATTTAAGTAATATATTAAGAAAGGTGAAGTTAATTTGCAACACTTCCCCCTTCTGAATAAAACTTTAAATAGAAGTTTAAATCGAGAGTTTTTATAAAACTTTTAGGGATATTTTGAATTTGATACGTTATTTTTCAAATTTGTTTATGAAATTGAAATTATTCAGAGAGCAATTATGCAGTTACAATTTACTAAAATATAAATCTGGTGGGTCACATTCTTCAAAGTTTATTGCTATATAAATGTAACCGTCTCAAAGGTCAAACATGAAATTTAATGCTAGTTTTATTGCGTGTGTGTAATGATCAAGACAGTTTAGCTGATAGAATATATTGTTTAATACTAAGGGAAGAGGTCAGATACATAAAAGGTTGCCATAATAGCAACCATATTTATGAAGGAATCTCGGGGAATTAATGCAATTTAATATTTAAGAGGTCAATTGGATGCTGTCTAAGCATTTATATTATAGTCAATGTGTATGTCGTGTATATATTTGTATGTGTAACTATGTAAATAAGACACAAACTATGACAGGTGTTTGTGAGCACCTGTGACAACCATAAGACAAATGCAGCACTAAAGTAAAATAGTAGATGCGGTATTACAATACAACTTATTACTTTATCCCAAAACGAACAGATGTTGATCTTGCTTTACACGAAATCCCCAGATGTTGTGTATCAAATATAAAATATACTTGTGGGAATATTTTAAAGTGATTAATGATTACTCATGTAAACGTAATTCGTGGTAAACGGTTTAAAAGTATTGGCCATGTAGTGAGGCTGCACACATAATAGTTATGATATTTTAACTCAAATTTAAGGTCAGTTGCATACAGAGAAAGCGACTTCAAATTATTTGCTTGCAAGGAATAAATCGATGGTAATTTTCGTTCTCAAAAGGCGAAAAGTGATACGATAAGCTGCTTAATGTGAAATAGTTACCTTTATTTCATCATTGTAAAGCTATTTACCAATTTCCAAAACATTTATTTTTTTTGGGTCAAAATCGTAGCTAATGCCTCTTTCATTTTATTTGAACATGCAATGTCATTGAACATTTTTAGAAAACAAATCAGAACAAATTTGTATCAATACTGCAACTGTATCTTTTTAAATCATTTTCTGATAATATCCTAGTAACAATTATGGTACTTTGTAGATAAGCTATTTGGGTAGAATTGGTGGAGACAATGCAAGAGATTGTGGGAGACGGATTCTGAACGCCCTGATGACCACAGATCTTGCCATCACCCTGAACTGGAAAGGGGTTCAAAAATCATTCGAGGCACTAAGTGTATGCAGCATCGTAAAAGGTAAAAATAATTCCCTAACCAGTTTGTTACTTTTTGAATCTTTACACCTTTACAAAACATGCAAGGTCGACTTGATCAGCGTGGAGACAATAGCTAGAAGTGTCAAAAATCTAATAAAACTTGCGCTATTTAAAAATGTTTTCGTCAATGGAAGCCTTGCTGATTTAAAAACTAAATCTGTTTGAATTTGCTTTCCAAGAGCAGTGTTCAAAGTTAAAAATCCCTAACCTCTTTTTTTTAAATCATGTTTCATTTCATTTTACATTAATTTATCGAGTTTAACCATCGCTAGTTTAACAGATACATTTGATATCTTTTCTAAATCCTATTTTCTTATTTTACAGCTGCAGTACGAAAGAACAACACGACTAAAAACGAAACGGATGACAGAATTGAAGGTGTAATAAAAAAAACTGGCTGAAACGGCGGCCGGAAGGCAAGAACATGTAAATAAAAATGCATAACTGTGCTTTCTTCTCATTTAATGGCACATTAATTATAAAGGGTTTCCGAATTGATATTAACAATTTATGATTTGATTTGATTTTTGGTGTTTTAACGCCACTTTCAACAATATTTCAGCTATATCATGGCGACCAAATTTAGTGGTGGAGGAAGCCGGAGTACCCAGAGAGAACCACCGACCATGGGCAAGCAACTGGTAAACTTTATCACTTGCGGCTGCGAGTCGAGTGCACCCTTTTTGTAATTTACAAAGCCGGGCGTGAACCTACTCCGTATTGGTGATAGGCTTGTATGAGTTGTTAGATCCAACGACCTAACTCATTGAGCCACCCGGGCCCCCTAGTAATAATTTAACGTTTATAAATGAGTAAAAGGAGTATTAACCTCCTAAAAAGATTAAGTAAGACAAACGACATCAAAATTGTTCTAATTTTTGGAGTAAAGTGACGGCAGTGTACCGTTATTCAATAAGTATTGAACAAGCTAAGTACTACACGAATCAGAAAGGCATACAAGACTAATACACCCTAACGTTTGTGTGTACACTAAATGTTACAAATAAGGTGATGGTTTGCTTTGTGGTTATACAAGAAAGATGTTGGATTATACCGATTTGACGTCGGCCCAACGATCAAACATACCGTCGGAGCAGACGTGTTGCCGACCAATGCACAGTATTTGAACGTTGGATATTGGTCGGGAAACCATTGGAAATAAGACATTGCAACGTCGGGCCAACGTCGAGCCAATTAGTCGCGCCAACGTCGACCCGATGAGCAAAATGACGATGGGCCAACGTTGGCATTCGACGTCAAACCAACGTCAGAGACGACCGTTAACCGACGTTGGACCAACGTCACTTTACGGACTGGGTTAAAGCTTTTTTCATTTGTACATGTATGATAAACTATTTCTGGAAAAGATCAATTATTTTTAGCTCTTTATTTTTATTCTGTATAACATATTTTAAATGTTTATTTTTATTTTACAGGTGTGATCGTGGCATCTCAGTAGATCATTAAGAGTTTTAAATCATTAAAATGACACTTCTGAAAGTTGATGCTGTTGATTATGATTCAGTTAATCAAATATGCATAGGATCACAAAACACACAATTTAAAGAAATCACAAAGATTTCATTTGGAATAAGTTGGTCATGAACTGGGACACAGCACTATTTGTAGTCGTCAAATGTAAAATTATAGTATATAAAGGAAAAGAGAGTGACATTGAGGACTGTTATGAATTAAGATTATAAATAATAGTAGAAGATAACAGTTTATTGATTTGTGACAATAAAAATGATAACTTTGAAAATTTGGGACTTTCTAATCGTATGAACTGTTAAATCAGCTAAAATTGTCAAATTTTAGGTTTTTCTCAGACAAAAAAATGAAAATCATGTATAACATGTGCTAATTAAATGTTTAAAAGATAAAATAACTTCAAGGCTGGCTTATAAATTGTACAGAGAACATATCTGATAATCCAAATAAGATTTTTCATGGAATATGGGGCCATAATTGAAATATTATTTTTACTAAATTTCCAGGTAGAGGGCTAATGAACCAGGACATAGTTCATACCAGTGTCAGAATTGGGGTTGCTGATAGTTTTCTCCTTGTAGTATACAGTTATAGGATCAAAATAATACCAAACACTTGAACATTTAATATTATAATATTCGACAATTATTGAAATTGTATCAATTTCGGGAATTATCTGAAATTTTTATTGAACAAAGAAAATTGACCTTTTCAATGGAACAAATGGCAGTTTTTACACAAACTGTAATAATAACTTCATTGATGTATGGATATTGAGGTTGTTTACCATAAAAATATCAATTTGAACATACAAAATATAATTAATTCCCTAAAATAACTTATTTTTACACTTTACGGAGCTCAAAATATTAATCTGCAGAGTTTATAATTCTGGCGCTACAGACTTTGAGAATTTGTTTTGATGATAAATATAGGTGTTCCCTGTTAGAGGGTTCTTTTCCCTACCAAAATCAGTATTCAGAAAAATTCTAGTACTTTTTTCAGATTTTTTATGACCAAAACTTGATTTTTCGAATAAAATTCGACGTTAAAATTATGGAGGCCTGCGCAAAGGAAATAATATTAAAAAAATATATATATTAATTGAATAAATGATATTCTTGATATTTTTACCTAGAGACTGGGCACTTTGTGGACAGTGCTGCAAGTTAAAGGTTTTTGAAGATATTTGACCACAAACCTGGTAGTTTGAACAAGCAGACGGCTGACACATAAATTAAAAAAACTAAGTCCAAAGGCTATTTTCAATATTTTAAATTCTGTGACATTTTTTTCATATAACACCTACAGGTGTGTATAATACCTCTTTTTGAAGCATAAGGAGGATAAATTACTATAGAAGAAAGCATGATAACCTATTAGGTAGTGAAAATAATATATTTTGGTCCAAAAATGTCATTTTTTTTACATTTTTCCAAAAAACAGAAAATCGACCACTTTTGGCTCACCGAAAAGGCCATAACCCAGCAGGCACAACAACGTTGAATCAACGTTGAAAATTGGTTGTTACGTTGAACAACCAAAATTCAACGTTGTTTCAACGTTACAATTTCTACGTTGAATTTGCAAGTTGAATCTACGTTGATATTACGTAGTGGGAACAACGTTGAAAACAGCAACGTTGTTTCAACGTTGAACATTCAACCTTCTCAGTTCAAAGGGGATGAACTATTAAAGGGGGGGGGGGGGTATTTGAAACTCTTGGGCTAGGCCCTTTTAAGGTAGAGAACTCTTTATTTCATGTTTTGGGATGAAACACCGCCTACCATGTCTCTCTTTTAATATCAACACTTACTTTAAAAAAAAAAATCACCATATCAAGCCGCCACCCCCACCCCCCCTTGCAATAGTATTTCTCACAAATTTAAAGAAAGGCTAAAACAGTTCTTAGCAGTCAGCAACTCTGCATGGTCAAAGAAATAAAGGAGTTGATGCAAAGAGCAAATTCTCTATTTCACTTTAAGGCCAACCCCTTCCTAATTTTATTTTCATGCACCCCCCTTTTTTTCCTCAGACATATCCCTTAATTTAAATCGGAGCCAAATATGTCTCTGTTTCAATTTAATATAAGTCTCTTACTGGGACTTCCTTCCTACTAGTAACCACCATGTATGCGTTGAACTGTTAATCGAATCAGTAGGTAAAATTTCGTTTTAAATATCATTTTTAAATTTTCGCAGGCTAGAAACGGGAAGTAACAAAATTCGCACATGCGCATTGCCGAGTGGTTCAAATATCGAGCGCGTATATCAACACAGAGACACGAAGAAGCAGAAAGATTTTTTAGTATCCTGAAGCCAGGTGTTGTTTTTGGTGAAAACTGTTTTGAAGAGGTAATTTGCATATCACAAAGCACCACCACCAAGATTTTCGTTTTAAACTCTGGTTAAAGAGCAGTGCTCGTGTCGTGTTTGATTTACATTACGTCAATAAATTACATTGTTGCATGGTTTGTTGTTTGACTTTGCATTCCTCAGTTTTTGTTACAGCGAATAATATTACTTAGAAAATGGAAACATCTTTATTCAAACATATTAATTAAGGAATGTACATTTTAAGCACGGGCTGTGACTTTTGGGGAATTAAAAAAAAGGGGGGGTGGGCAAAACAGGTTGCACAAATAAAATTAAAAAGTTTTAAAGTCAACTCGTAATTATATTGAACGTATCCCATATTTCCACACTTTCCAATCTGTGATGCCATCTTGAACAAATATCATTCTACTGCCTCTTGACGGGGTATTACAGGAGCGTGGCACCATATACAACTGTCGTCGCTCATTTTGGTTATTAAACACACCACCAATGAATGACATTTTATAACAAGGGTTGGCTTTGATAGGGCTCGTGTGTTGAGCACAACAAATTCCAAGCTATCACATTAAAATCAAACTCAAAATTCAATCATCTCATTAAATAGATAATTAGTAAATTTAATTATAGTTCAACGAGGACTTAAGAAAACATGATTACCTAATTAAATAACAATATAAAGATCAAAAGAAATCTATTAATCAAAATTATTTTGAAACTGCTTTCAACTGTCATCCCAAAAAAAATATGCCAATATTAAAAGCCAATTAATTAATTATTATTAAACTGTTTGCAGTGGTACGAGTTAACTAGTTACCAAATAAAAACAGTTTGAAGTGTATATATAGGTTTGTGACTTCCTACTTGTCTGTTAATGTGACTCATGAAAATGAAAAAAACCACAAACAGCAGATTATACATGTTAAAACACTATTTCTGCAAGTATACTATCGATAGGGACACCCTATTTTGGGGTAGTTATTCGTTGTCGTTCAACTGTGGACACATTGGTTTGTGTGCATTTACTTATTCTAGTTGACCAATTTTGCATTATGTTTTACCCTTGTCCGTCTGTCTTTCCCTCCACCATGTTTTGGTTTCCCTTCAATAACTTGAGTTTGCCTTGGACTTGGTCAAATGTTTTGAAATTTGGCTGTGTTAAGAATCACAAAAGGCCTGTCAACTTTGATTTTGATAAGAGTAGGGGCATCTATGTCCCATGTGCACCTTTTTTTCATTTTATTATATTTTTTGCTGGTAAAATACAGAATTAAAATACATGTGTAAATTTGCTGACCGACTGACTCACTTCAGTATGTATGGGTCAACAACTGCCATGCAATTTTTTTTTAATTAAGGTGTTGCCCGATTGTTGAACCACTTTGTCAACAGTTATAGAGCACTAGAATAAGTTACAAAATGTACAACATATACCGAAGTTGGAAAAAGAAGATGGCTTATAAGATACAATTCCAAAAAGTTGATCATCATATACATGTAGGTCATACAACAAAATTTCATATGTGAAAAGTGCAAACTGGAAATTATACAGACTTCTAAGAAATTACCAAAATTGTTGTTGTTATTTAATGTCAAACTTCTTTGCTTCATGACTCAATTGATCGTAAAGTGTGTATATTAACACCATGCAAAGGCTTAAAATCTAGTACACTATCACATAACTTTGTGGGATGATTACAAAATATTTAAATTTGTTTCTTTTTCCTGTGTTTTTTTCTGATTATGTGAAACATGTTTTGTGTTTTTAAGACTGGCACAAGCTATCTACAAAACAGTATAAAAGTGCAGTTCTATCAATGGCATCACATTTTTTTCTTACAGAAACACCTGATAACCAAGATTGGAGGGAGTGATTTTAAAAATCATCTTGAAAAGGCCATGTCAAGGTATGTTTATTGCTTAACAAGAATTATAACTTGCTGTGTTTAACATCACTCACTTAATACATTGTACATAGAAAACTTTTAAATAGTCAAAATAAGAATTTTACTTGAGAACAGCAATTATACTAGGTCACAAATTAAATTTCAGTATCTAAGAAAAGAAAGTGTGGCAAACAGTCGTCCGCACAAAGAAGGCTAATTGTTTGTTTTTTTTCCCTAGTCAAGTTTGCTAAAGGTGCAGAATAATACATATTTGCAATATCATTCCAAGGGAATGGGAGTTACAGTAACCATTATAGCTATTAGTTAAATCCTGTCCATTTTGTGTTTGCAGTCAGTACTATACCAATCCAATTTTAACGCAGTATAATTCCATGGAATGGTTTAGATAATACATTGTGTATTTGATTTTCTTTCTTCAGATGTATGAGTAATGGACTGATGGCCGGGATGAACATGAAGGGCAAGCAGGATACATTCCCTTTTGCAAAGTCATGCTTATGTAAACTAATCAAAGGTTAGTGATTATTATTAAGATTGTAAATTTTTTTATGATTTTCAATTGTGATGTTCTTCAAGTAAAATCTTTAATAAGTATATCTTATAAAAAGTTAGCATTTAAATTGATAATCTAATAATTGATTGTGATACTATGCAAATATTAAAATTATTAAAACATTTTTTAGGACGGGAGGTGGTATTTGTAATGAATTTTAAACGGTAGCAGTGAAATTTACATGGCGCTTTATTTTGTCCTTAAAAGTAAACTGCAAATATACATCATGCGAAGAAATCCAAATAAACAATATACAGATTAAGGACTATGGTAATTACAGTAGCAGCAGTCTTGTGTACCTAGTCATTTCAATTTTGTTGGCATACACATTAAAGAAATGAGAACAAATTGGATATTATGTGAACTCGGGTATAAAGACTAACATTTCAACTTGTGATTATTTGAGTACAACAGAAACCATTTACTTAAGCCAAATGTGTATTAAACTTCAATAAACTCATTAACTTGTTAGTTCAGGTATATATTAGAAATGTTAATTTTTATTTTCAGAAGTTCTTCTGACGTGTCATAGCACAGATGAGGCAAAAAATACCGAATGTGCGGCCAATTTCTTGAAGCTTGCGCCAGAAAGGATAGGCGGTTATGGCAGAGGAGACGATAGACTTTTAATACGAAACAGATCTTAAAATTCTGTCAGACATCATTTATTGATTTAATCATAATGATACATTAAATAACTGAGAACATTTTATGATACATGTATACAAATAAAGATTGATTGATTTTGATGATGTTGCAGTCTTCAATACTTTAATGCTGAGCCAATTAATTTTGTATATATACCGTTGAACCTGGTCACTTTGTAGGAAACCTGTGTTTAAAACAGTCAACAAATATGAGTGAACTTTGTAAAGTCTGAAATGTCGCAATGTAAGATGTCCATAAATGGGGGATCTATTGGTTGATTTGATTAGATTTTGGTGTTTTAGCGCCACTTTCAGCAGTATTTCAGCTATATCATGGCGACCAGTTTTAGTGGTGGAGGAAGCCGGAGAGAACCATCGACACTGGGCAAGCAACTGGTAAGCTTTATCACTTGCGACTGCGAGTCAAGTGCGCCCTTTTTTGTAATTTACAAAGCTGGGCGCGAACCCACGCCATATTGGTAATAGGCTTGTATGAGCTGTTAGATCCAACGACCCACCCGGGCCCCGGATCTGTTGGAATTTTGTGAACTTTTGCATGCAACTAAATTGTAAGGACTAGCATCCAAATATTGAACAATTTATATTTTATATATTTGGTTAAAACTGCATGAAACTTAAGAAAATTCACAAAATTTAAAATTTCATTATATGCCAAAGGTATGTGTCCTACAGATTTTCTGTAAAAAAATATAACAGCAATTTATTGTTCTAATTTATAGGTAAAAAAATTATGATGTAATTGGATTCATTTTCGGGGTATAAATCGTTGATGAATCATATCTCAAAACCTATAACATGTATTAATTTTTCAAATTCTGGATGCAGGTCCTTACAATCTAGTTGCATGTAAAATTTCATAAAAATCAAAGATCACCCATTTATGGACCTCTTATCCTAAACAGTAATCTTTAATGACCAATGTTATTCTATTATATTTGTCATGTTAATTGCAAAATATAGTTTATGCAACATTTATTCTAACTCGCAGAATTCTAAGTTTGTTTTTTTTGGGGGGGGGCATTTTATCTGTCCCCCTTTTTACACTATATTGTCATACGGTATGATTGGAACTATAGTAACAGTAACATTGGAAATTACAAATATTTCATCTAGCTCCACATTATATACTATTACAATGTATACAATAACAGTACCAGTAATTGAATAATGATGAGAAGAAGAACCTCTTATTCCAAATAAAAACTACCAATACAAACTGAATATTAAGGAACACAAAGGCAGCAATAAAATCACTATGTTCTAATATGGCTTAGAAAAAGAGACAAGATGCAAGAAGAGTGCATACTATGGAAAAAGGGAGTCTATTTATTGAACCCAAATTCAACATGAAAACAACCATTTTTCAACGTTTAATCAACGTTGAAAAGTAACGTTGGTTCAACGTTGAAATTTCAACGTTGTTTCAACTTCCATATCCAACTCAAAATCAACGTTGATTCAACGTAGGAATACAACGTTGTTTCAACGTTTATTCAACGTTGTGTGCCTGCTGGGAACTTTTGAACAGCTCAACCGATTTTAATAATTTTTGTACCAAAATTTCCCATTTTGTATGTACTGTCATATTAATCTATAATTGGATGATTTATTAGCATTTCAATTTTTGGCTTGACCACCCTATTATGGAGTAATTGTTATTTAGTGTTATTGTTAGAGCAGACTTGTCGACTCGAGAGCTACTGGGATTACTGGTACACAACGAAGCAAACATGATCTACTCATCAAAATCTATCTTGTTCTCCCAGTTATATAGCTGAAATAATTTGATGCTAACAATAAACAATAATCACTGACTGTGCCATGGTTCACTCTAGTCTAGACCACAGGCACAGCAAAATTTGAAGAATATGGGGGTGGGTTTGTACTGATTAAACTTACCCTTGAAAGTGTCTGTGCTCAGTCCTGAAGATTGACAAATCCTTGGAACCAAATTAATGCCTAATTTTGTGAAGAATTAGCTCTATAGGTCCTATTTTTTTCTTTTAGTCGCCATATGAAATTAATGTCCATGAACATGTGCTTGTCCGTTTCCCATTGGCATTTCGTTAATTTGTTTCGTGACACCATAATACTTCGTATAAACGTAGCTATTCTCTCGATTTTAACAGGTTGCTTTAGATGGACATTATGCGTCGCTTATGTTGACTTTGTGTCGAATATATCCCTTCATTCCAGCCAAATTGGCGCCTTGATCAGCAAGTAAGATCTCCATTTTGAACAGGTGCGTGGAAATATTTTTTAAGCTTCTTCTCGACAACGATTTCCAAATATGGTGGAGTTTGCTACGACTGACAGAAACAAAATAAAAGGCGATCGCAAGCGATATTTTTAAATTTGTTATTAAATAACAAACTAATAAGTTTTCTAACATTTATTTGCATCTTACTGTCACAACGGTAACATGAAATATGCATGAAAAAGTCACAAAATCACCGTTTCTCCAATCAAGTGACAATCGACGCTGCCGCCGTTTCCATGGAAGCGACGCCATGATATGAATAAATTTAATGACGATGAAGGGAGACAACTCTTTCATAAAACAGACACTGAATCAGCCTTAACATACCTGCGTAAATATTTCAACATATTTTCAGGAGTTCAATGATCTTTCTCAAACAGACTATTACAGTGGGTTTGAATTATGCATCGTTACTTGCTAACTTATATTTATATTAGTAAAAAAAAAAATTCAGCGGATTTTATTAGTTCCATCTTTATTTTCACTCTTTCGATATATAGATGATGTTCAACGAATACTAGTAAGGTCCGCTTCATTATTGGACATGCATCTTGAATATGACCCAACTGCACCCTTGAGTTGATTATGACAAATGCGATTTAGTTTTCTCGTTGTTTAATTTCCATTTTTAAGTACCAATATCCGTCCTCCTGTCTATGGGATCTACATATTGCAATTGACACCCTATTCTATGATTAGTTATAATTACCAGAGCTTCATAAACAAATCACATCGGTCAAGCAAATCACTTGTTTGGGTATGCTAGCTGTATAAATAAAAGATATCTGTCAGACAGGTTTATTATCATCTTCAGGAATAAGTCGACACTTGCGTGATCTTTATGTCTCCACTGATTGTAGTCATGTTCCGGGTGTAATTTTTAGAATATGCACAGACTTTGTAAATGAAGATTACGACAGTTGCTCCACATGAAGTAGACGAGTACCCAATGGAAGCATCATTTAGTCCGATCATTTCTATTTAACTTTGTTTCGGTTGTGTTGCTTTGTATAACAAGTACTAATTGCTCTAATTGGAGTTTTATCTTAGAGGACGGCTTCATTAAGTCAGTGTTAGGGTACGCATGCTCACTTCGAATATAGTATATAGTGAGTTTGAGTTGCAGTTGGGAGGGGCCACCGTTGTCGTGATCGTATGGTAGTTGGATTTATATACCTATCACCACTAATGTTGTGAGTTCGAACCCCGTTCATGGCAAGGTGTACTTGATGCAACATTATGTGATAAAGTTTGTCAATGACTTGTGACAGGTCTGTGGTTTCTCCACCAATAAAACTGACCGCCACGATATAACTGAAATATTGTTGAACGTGACGTTAAACACCATAAAACTAAACTAAGCTCGAGGACCGCTCCAGTGATTAAGTGGTAAGGTACGCATGTTCACCTACTCCTAGAATGCAGTATATAGTGAAGTTCGATCTCCAGTTGGGACAAACCAAGATTATAAAGTTGGTTTTCTCCATTTCTCTGATAATCATGAAGTATTAAGGAGTAAAAACAAAGACTAGCTATAGCTCAGTCATGTTAATGTGTCCGAGTGGAGTGGCATGTCTACCTGCAGGTGGTTATTTCAGAAAGCTAGCATTGTTACTGGAACCTCACATGATCTGGTATCTCTCACCTGGTTATTTGAGTCCTGTTTAGGGTCAAGCAAGTAGTTTCTGAGTTTTTTAGTAATTATATTCATATTATTAAGTAATGTCCTATGGTGCATGCCAACTTGCATTTCTGTTCCATATAAAATGGATGGATGGATGCACAATACAGCTAAAAAATTAACTGAAGCATGTTTGTCTAGTACAAACAGATATAGTCATCATATCTTTAAAGAGTAACTTGTTCTCGCTATGATACACCTGAACAATTGGTCACTTGGTGTAAAACAACAATTAGTCACTTGGTGTAAAACAACAATTGCTCACTTGGTGTAAAACAACAATTAGTCACTTGGTGTAAAACAACAATTGCTCACTTGGTGTAAAACAACAATTGCTCACTTGGTGTAAAACAACAATTAGTCACTTGGTGTAAAACAACAATTGCTCACTTGGTGTAAAACAACAATTAGTCACTTGGTGTAAAACAACAATTAGTCACTTGGTGTAAAACAACAATTGCTCACTTGGTGTAAAACAACAATTGCTCACTTGGTGTAAAACAACAATTAGTCACTTGGTGTAAAACAACAATTGCTCACTTGGTGTAAAACAACAATTGCTCACTTGGTGTAAAACAACAATTAGTCACTTGGTGTAAAACAACAATTGCTCACTTGGTGTAAAACAACAATTGCTCACTTGGTGTAAAACAACAATTAGTCACTTGGTGTAAAACAACAATTAGTCACTTGGTGTAAAACAACAATTAGTCACTTGGTGTAAAACAACAATTGCTCACTTGGTGTAAAACAACAATTAGTCACTTGGTGTAAAACAACAATTGCTCACTTGGTGTAAAACAACAATTAGTCACTTGGTGTAAAACAACAATTAGTCACTTGGTGTAAAACAACAATTAGTCACTTGGTGTAAAACAACAATTGCTCACTTGGTGTAAAACAACAATTAGTCACTTGGTGTAAAACAACAATTAGTCACTTGGTGTAAAACAACAATTAGTCACTTGGTGTAAAACAACAATTAGTCACTCACATTATCTTATCTAAAGCTACATCTTGTTTGTTTCAGTAGATTGTAATATACTGAGTTGGAACACTTTGATGTGTAGTTGATTAGTAGTGGGATTTTAATATAAATGTGTTGAATGATGATGAGTAAGCCAGTATATATACCCCCTATCTGGTCATTTCCTCATGCATGACTTATCATTAGATTTGTAAAATGGAATGAACATTTAGAAAATATGATAACAAATATAACCAAACATTTAGATATATTACGGAAATTAAAATTCAGTCTAAATAGATCCAACTTAGAAAAAATGTATTTAGTCTACATTCACCCCCTTTTTGAATACGCTTGTGAAGTCTGGGATAATTGTGGAATTGGCTATTCAGACAAATTAGAAAAACTTCAATTAGATGCTGCCAGAATTGTAACAGGTTTACCCATTTTTACAAAATCGGAGTATTTATATGCTGAGACAGGTTGGGAAACACTATCAGAGCGAAGATACCGCAGAAAACTCCAATTATTTTTTAATATAAAATGTGGAATGGCACCTGAATACTTGCGTCATCTAGTTCCCCCAACTATTCAGAGTACTACTATATACCCTTTGCGAAATGGTGATAATTTAATAGTTCCTTTCTGTAGACTCTCTTTAACCAATTCGTCATTTATTCCTTCCACAGTTAAAGAATGGAATAAACTTGACATTCCAATCAGAAAATTAGATTCATTATCCAAATTCAAAAACACTATTCGTCTTAACAGCCAATCAAATAAGATCTCAGTTCCCAAACTTTATTACTATGGCCCTAGAAAGTTAAACGTGATCCTAACACAAATTGGATGTACAGCTTCTTTCCTCAACCATGATCTACATAAGGTTCATATTTTATCTAGCCCAGCGTGTAGCTGCGGTGCCCCCCAAGAAGATGCGAACCACTTCTTTTTTGTTTGCACCAAATATTCTGAAATAAGAAATGAACGGTTTCTCAGCATAAACGATTTGTCTCAATCGATCAATACTTCACTTCTCACTTCAGGAAGTGAAACCTTAAGCTATGCAGATAATTGCTTTATTTTTGATTCAGTTTTCCGATTCATAAAAAGGTCTAAACGATTTCTAATCATTTAATGTACTAACCAAACATCATCCAGCATCCATACACACACACACACACACATACTTTTTCTTCATTTCTTTTTACTCGTTTACTATTTTCAGCTATATCATATGATAAAATTGTATTTTTCTTGTTTTCTTGTGCATTCTCAATATAATGTAATAATGATTGTATATATAGGAGAAGACTCCATAAGTTGGTAAAACTTGTGTCTGATCCTCTTTGTATCATTGATCAAATAAAATAATTATAAACTAAAATTAAATTTGTAACAAGAGAAACATGACAGATGCAACTAGTGGAGCAGGAACTGTTTATCCAGAACACCTGAATACACCCCCATTTACAGTGGGGTTCATGTTGCTCGATCTTTAGTTTTCTGTGTAGCTTTTGTAAATCATTGTTTGTCATTTTGTCCTTTTTCTGTTAGACATTGTATTGTCTGCCCTTCTTTGACTTGCAAGTTCTGATAACCCTTCTGCAATCTTCAAACTTTTCTAAATTTCTATATAAAACAAAAAACTACAATATCTGAAAGTACGTTTTTTTTTTATTGTCTCCTACTTAAGGCATTATATCTATGGACAATTTTACTGTGCATAAACATCTGATGTGGCAATAAAAAAAATATATAAAAATATAACAGAACAACACTTATGGATAAAAATAAAATTGTGTAAGAATTTTAGATGAGACAACACACAATCAGCAGCTTAGATAACCTCTGATTTGACAGCAATAAATATTCAACAGTTCTATCAAATACTACAATGTAAAGTAACCATGGATATCAAAAATATGTTTTGTACTTGATCTTGAAGAATTTGTAGACAGTGATTTTGACCTTTCCATATTTACAGTGTCATTCAAAACAAACTACACACTGACACAAAATGCAGCAAGCTATAAATGCATTTTTTAAGAGATATAAGTACCTCATCTGAAAGATCAGTTACTTCAAAATAAATGAGGACACTGTACTGCATCCTTGTAAATGCAATACCATTTCTTACAAATGTAAACAGTCAAAACATTAAAGCCATTTTCCTGATTTCCAATGTCTCTTTCATTATTATGATTTTGAGGATCATATTTCATGATTAATAATAGTAAAATTCAAACGTATGTTTCAGTTTCATGATAACGATATTAAAAAAATAAAAATCCTGTCACATACAGATAAAATTACAAATATAAATGTATTCTCTTTATACATGATATGACTCTCACAGCAGATTTAAAAACACAAAAAAAGTTTAAAATATATTTTAAATACATATTTTTGTATTTACTAATTATTGTATCAACATAATAAAAACAAATAACAAGAAAAAATATCACAGACTTTTATCAATCATTTAAGTAATAAATAATAATGATATGTATAAATATTAAAACTAAATGTATAAATATTAAAACTAAATGAAAAGACACAATATTTTTCAGCAGTTTGTAATTGACATTGATACAATGTACAACTGTATATCTATAATACTATGTCATCTTAAAATGAACAATTGTCAACATAAAAATAAAACTGGCATATGATATATATTTTCAGTCCCAGTGTCCATCTTGACCTTTGAGCTTAATCAGGAACATCAATTTTTCTGTTAACTTTCACACAACTTTTAATCAGCAGTCATAAAATTAACAAATTTATTCATTAAAGACATAAAAGTACCATTTTGGATGTTAAATACCGGTGAGTACAGTGTACTTATATATATTTAAAAGTCATGGATATTACTAGCTTTAACATAATTCATTCCTCAAACAATAAAATAAGCCATTTATATATACTTATTAGAAAGCTTATACAACAAAGCATTTAAAATTTGTACAGAAGTAAAACTTTTAACATTGACTTTGTTACCGTGGTAATATTTGACTAATATTTCAAATTAAAAATAACTCTTATTAAAATAGAAATTGCACATGCTCTTTTATTATCTGACCTACATATTGTGCACAGAAACAAACAATAAGAATGTAAATAATATATTACACATATTAAAAATAGAATTTGGAATATAAATAATTTATAATAAATGCAGAAGTTCAGACATAACTATAATTATCAACAAAAACCCATGGAGGATAATTAGGTCGTCTTCGTTGATCTACTTCTGATTTAATCTTCCTAGTATCGATACCAAGTATAGTAACCTCACGTTTTCCTTTTGCACTCAAGCTCTGTCCTTTATATGGCACCTGCAGTGATACAAGTTTAATATATTATAAAATAATTGACTTAACAAAAGCAAGTTCTTTCCACATACAAATTTACCTCTACATATACATTAGTTGAAAAGGCAAGAAAAGCAGTGGCCACTCATCACCAACCTATATATTGAAAATATATTTTTCTTTGATTCAAGAATTAAAATTTATTCAGCATTCTAAAAAAGAAATTATAGGAAAACAGAGGTTTTACAATTACCAGTAACTGTAATTCATATTAATAAAATTCCCTAAACAAAATTCGAACACCTGTAATATCCTAATTTCTTAATTGTAATCAATTGTTTCATTGGCATCATCATGTCATGCACAAGGCAGGAGAACCTTACTATTTCTAACATCTCTTCTAATTCCCTATTCTTCGTGAAAAGTTGTGTGACCATTTTTTGTTATTGATTTATTTTCGGTTTTATGATAGTTTTTATTTTGTGTTTCTAAGATTTTGTTTGTCTATCAAGATTATGATTCAGTGTGTGTATAATGTCTTTCAATTTAAGCTTTCTTACAAACTATTTTAAATGTATCTATGGTGGCAGGTGTTTGGTGTAACTGTACAGTAGATTTACTTCAAACTAAGAAACCAGTTTGTTAGTGACTTGTGACTCATGCTAGTTTTCCTTGGTACTCATGTACTGTTAAGATAACCTACATCTGTTTTAAAATAATTATAAAATATACCTGTAATTTACTATATTACAATGTATTTATAGTGACAAGTATTCTACACTCTTGTGAAGTATTAAATGACATAAATCATCATGTTATAACATTTCAAACGTGTAATCAAAATGGTATTTCTTTTATACCAACTCTTTCCTGGATAATTCAGCAATTCTTATTTTAAACATTTAAAATGTACAATAAAATGACAAAACACTTAATCTGATGTACTTGTATTGTTTAATATTCATTGTGAAATATTTGATTAAAAGTTTTGGGAAATTCCTCCTCAAAATATTATAGGAGAGTTACAAATAAATAAACCATGTCAAATCAAAACTTATTTAACTGCCTTGGGGATTTCTTTCTATTTTTGTGTTTGGCACGATTGCTCAACCATTGAGAGAAAAATGTACACAAAATTCAGTATTTAAAGACATATTCATGCAAATCATCAAACTAAAAACAAATAAAATGCTACATGTTCTGTAATCTGTGTAAACTTATAAACACACTGTTGTGGGATATCAAGTTTATTATATACAAGGATTAGCTAACAATGCAAGGCTTCTCACTTGTACATACACAAATAAAGGAATAAGATAAGCTTGTGAAAGCATGCTTTACTATGCATAAAACTCCACTTCTATTTTTATGAAAATAATTCTACAAAGGATTGTAAGGGTTTTATATATGTCATGCAGGTTCTTATAATAAATATATCTATTAATCCACTGTTGGTGTCTACATATGATCAACATGAAATTAAAACTGGAACAACCCATTGGAAATGTCTACCATCTTAACAATTTTATATCCAGAGAACAACAAGAAAGAACTTGGTTGAGCATAAAAGAAAGACAATCTGACACTTGGGCAAAAAAAATATCAATTAAGAAAGAATGCTTTAATTGCTGCTAACAATTCATCTTAGCCACCATGGAATCTTCAAAGACCACAATATCTCAAAGTATGTGTGAGATGGTCCTTACCATGGCATACAGCAGATACTCTCAACTCCCAATCAATAAAAGCTACATTTGAATCATTTTGTATATATGGAGCCATCAGAAAAATTATTTAATACAGGTATAGTAAATAAATACTGTCATCAATGTGCCAGAAATCCCAGCAAAATTTATGATATACACATATTTATGTCAGATCAACTGATAATTTAAAACAAAACAGGGAACCAGCATTTACTATAAGAAATAGACTGGTAAAACAATTTGAGAACATTGTATCCAAGTAGTGAGTATTGTAGTAGAATTAAATGTCCTGCTCAAAGCTGTACTTATTGCATAATCTCCCTCAGAACAGTATATATTAACACTGCACATCTTTTTAACAAAGATATATATTTCTTGATCAATCACATCAATGTTAACTTAACTATGTGTAACTTGATAAAGGGGAATCTTCCTTCCTAGGGGAGCAATAGCTACATCTGTATAGTAAGAAAAGCTTGTGAAATTGGTGATGAAAAGTTTTTGATTATTTATTTCATCAACAACAAAAAAACAAACAGACAAACTTAAAGAAGCAACTTCAGGTGAAACACACACACACATTAATTATTTATGAGTATATGAAAGCATCTTCATTTTTAGAATTAAAAAAAAAAATATGACAGTATACACAAGTGTTGAAAAAAGAGGGAGGGTTTTGGTGCAAAACAAAAGAAAATCATCACCTACTAAAACTATCCACTTATTTTTTTAGTTTTGTTTTCCTTGATCTGAAACACATTTCATACATTTGAAAACATAACTGTTTCCATGTAACCATGAACACCAATATCTCAAAAGTGTATATATAAATTTACTTATATGATACAAACATTGTCTGTTTGTTAAATACATTTATATTATACTGTATATATGTATATCTTCTATTTGGATATTGGACCTGACTGCCAGTCCAATATAATGTAAATGTTTGAATTTCATCCTCATCTTTTACTATACTAACAAAAACATCAGTAATCATATTACATATATGCACAAAACTAGACGAAAAGATAATTTAACACAAACAAAGAAAGTAAAAATACACAACCCCATAAAAACTAGTATGGGCTTCAACTAGTATAGGCTTCAACTAGTATAGGCTTCTATTACTTTTAAGTCTCTTTACTTTTATTGTAATATAAACTTAGTTATATACACTTTATTATCACCTAATGCACAAGTTTGAGGAAAATGTTCAATACAACAGAAAAACTATTGTTTAATTCATCAATAATTGCAAAACCCATCAAATTTGCTGAAGACACACAGTGACTTTTTCTTTATCATCATATGGCGGATTGAGAAAAAGACATAAGACGTTTCCTTTATACTAAATATTAGAGACGTAAAAAGCATTTTTTTCCTGACCAGCTTTGACAAATACATGTAGCACAAAGACAAAACATGAAACTATTTAAAAGCACATTACAGACATTCTAATTTCAAAACCTTACATCTAACTACATGTAACACATACTTAACACATGATTGTGTCTCAGTAACCAATCAAACACTTACGTTAATTCTCAATGCTTTCTTGTCCTTACTGAGGTCATTAACAGTGAGTTTTCCTTTACCAAGGTCCGTGTTAGGAGTAGGACTGTCTGATTTTCCCTTTCTGCCACCTTTCGGGCTAGGACTTCTGGATCTCCCTAAATAAAATACATAAAGCAAATTATTTTCTGTATCTAATATACATGCCTTTCAATAAGGGGCAGTACCAAGGTACTTTTATCTGCCTAAAATGGTCTTTGGTACCTCCTGATTTTAAAGAGTGTTGTATAAGATATTCATGAAAATCGTTCAAATTTTAATAAAGAGTACCACCTGTATATAGTGAAGTACTGGTTGACTTGAAAAATATTGATATATTTTTATATTTGTAAAAGATTTAAATCTTGAATTTGTTTTCTTTTTAATTACTTCACTAATCTTCACTTGTTGGGATAATAAATCTAAGAAAATATCTGTGTAGGTGTTACAAATACATAATACTATATCATAAAATGGAAAACAAAACATGTCTGTGACAAGAATCTTATTACTGTTGATATGCTTTTTTTTCTCTCTTAATTTAGCAATAGTTATTACTTCAGCAAAAAAAAAGTTAATATCTGAAGTCGATCCTTTCAAATAAACTTGTCAAAACAATTATACAGTAGATGACATAAATCTAAATCTTAAAAAATGTTATTACATCACTGTCAAACATAATCCATCAACTAAATTTCATTATTATCAAAGAAGAAGAAATAACAAATATTAATAAGAGTAACGTCAGAAGGGGCACCATTAAAACTGTCTACTGACTGAACTACAAGACCAATGTCAACTGAAGTAACTGACCAACAAGACCAATGTCAACTGAAGTAACTGACCAACAAGACCAATGTCAACTGAAGTAACTGACCAACTAGACCAATGTCAACTGAAGTAACTGAACAACAAGACCAATATCAACTGAAGTAACTGAACAACAAGACCAATGTCAACTGAAGTAACTGACCAACAAGACCAATGTCAACTGAAGTAACTGACCAACAAGACCAATGTCAACTGAAGTAACTGACCAACAAGACCAATGTCAACTGAAGTAACTGACCATCAAGACCAATGTAAACTGAAGTAACTGACCAACAAGACCAATGTCAACTGATTTAACTGACCAACAAGACCAATGTCAACTGAAGTAACTGACCAACAAGACCAATGTTAACTGGAGTAACTGACCAACAGGACCAATGTCAACTGAAGTAACTGACCAACAAGACCAATGTCAACTGAAGTAACTGAACAACAAGACCAATGTCAACTGAAGTAACTGACCAACAAGACCAATGTCAACTGAAGTAACTGACCAACAAGACCAATGTCAACTGAAGTAACTGACCAACAAGACCAATGTCAACTGAAGTAACTGAACAACAAGACCAATGTCAACTGAAGTAACTGACCAACAAGACCAATGTCAACTGAAGTAACTGACCAACAAGACCAATGTCACCTAAAGTAACTGAACAACAAGACCAATGTCAACTGAAGTAACTGAACAACAAGACCAATGTCAACTGAAGTACAACATGATGTAATACAGTAAAACCTGTCTAAACGGAACCCTGAGTAAACCTGTCTAAACAGAACTCTGAGTAAACCTGAAGTAACTGACCAACAAGATCAATGTCAACTGAAGTAACTGACCAACAAGACCAATGTCAACTGAAGTAACTGACCAACAAGACCAATGTCAACTGAAGTAACTGACCAACAAGACCAATGTCAACTGAAGTAACTGACCAACAAGACCAATGTCAACTGAAGTAACTGAACAACAAGACCAATGTCAACTGAAGTAACTGATTAACAAGACCAATGTCAACTGAAGTAACTGACCAACAAGACCAATGTCAACTGAAGTAACTGACCAACAAGACCAATGTCAACTGAAGTAACTGAACAACAAGACCAATGTCAACTGAAGTACAACATGATGTAATACAGTAAAACCTGTCTAAACGGAACCCTGAGTAAACCTGTCTAAACAGAACCCTGAGTAAACCTGTCTAAACAGAACCCTGAGTAAACCTGTCTAAACCGAACCCTGAGTAAACCTGTCTAAACCAAACCCTGAGTAAACCTGTCTAAACCGAACTCTGTGTAAACCTGTCTAAACCAAACCCTGAGTAAACCTGTCTAAACCGAACCCTGAGTAAACCTGTCTAAACCAAACCCTGAGTAAACCTGTCTAAACCGAGCCCTGTGTAAACCAAATACCTGTCTAAACCAGACAGACTTTACAGTCCCATCTACTAAATTTCTATGTAATTTGAACCTGTGTAAACCAAACACCTGTCTAAACTGAATAAATTCTTCAGTCCCAAACGGGTTCGGTTTAGACAGGTTTTACTGTATAAACATTAATAAGAAATAATCCTATTAAGAGGGGACAACTTAAACAATTTTTGTCTGCTGACTGCATTGAAGCATAGTGGTGTAATGTATTTCTTACAACAAAAATCCTGGGCAAAATGATACAATTAGATATACATTAATTAAAAGCAGATAAAAATAATCCTAAAACTGCATCTAATTAAATGAAAAACAAAGATTACCACCCTCTCAGAACAGTTCCAAAATTCAATACAAAATTGCAGAAAAAGGCAAAATCGATACCCCTTATATATATATATATATATATATATATATATATACGTATATATACGTCTGAAAATTAAACCAAACAGTGTTAGAATTAGATTTTAGAGCTGTCAAATTTTTGTTCTTCCCTCGACGGGAATTGAACCCACACCATTGATACACTGCAGCACCATTCGCTTAGCCTTACGTCCAGCGCCCTAGACCACTCGACTACATCCACTCCCTAAAAAAGGAGCTTCAATAGTCGTAGTGTTACCTTGTCTCGTAAGGCAAATCTAGGGATAGGCGTAAGACATGTGTATAAGCGTGTGTAGATGGTACATATATACTTAATATTATAATTTGACAGCAATCTAACTCAGCAATTTTTAATATATTGGATAGGATAATGAAGAATTATTCATTATACAGTCACAGGAAATAAAGTATTAAACCAAACAGTGTTAGAATTAGATTTTTGAGCTGTCAAATTTTTGTTCTTCCCTCGACGGGATTTGAACCCACACCATTGATACACTGCAGCACCATTCACTTAGCCTTACGTCCAGCACCCTAGACCACTCGACCACATCCACTCCCTATATATATATACAACATGACCTCTCACTTTTTAACTAATAGTATTACATCATGTGTGACTCCCTCATTAAGAAATCAGGAAAATGTAAAATCACTAAAGCCATACAACTGGGTTATGCAACTGTTTCATTTTCATAACACAATACAATTCCTCATTATATTGTGACATGTTACGGAGATTAATCAAAAATCTTAATAAGAAATTCAAGGCTACATACAGACAAACAAACTAAATGCTATATCAACTTTAAAAGTACAGCAGGCAAGAGAATAAATATCATATCTTCAAAATACTATTAGCACTGATAAAGTAGACAAGAAGAAAAATGTGCATGTTGCTGGCAAATTATGTCTCCAGTATATTTTGTGCAACAAAATTGAAAATAGAGATTAAATATAGAAAATAGTAATATACTGAGATGATAAAGAATACTGAATAAAATTCATTAATGTTTATGAAGATTTTACCACTGTATAAAAATGTTCCTATTCACAATAATTTATATTCTAAGAGATTCATTTTTATTCCACACAGCACTGGTACAGGCAAACTCGTAAGAGGGAGATTAAAAGGTAATAAAATTGAAATTGCTTTTAACTGCAAAAAAAAAATCGTACATGAAAACTGAAAAAATAAGATTATTTCTAAATCTTTGTACGGTAGTAAAGAATCCATCTTGTCAACCCTATATAAATAGTATCCATAACAAATTGTAATTACTATATAATTAATTTGGAAGAATGTCAGATTTCATCACATGCAATTGATGAGGGAATATCCCAATATCGAAATTATGTATCATGTGGGATGACTTTTTTTGTAATTACAAGTTAATGTTTCTAAACTTAATCCAGATCATACCTTAAAGAATAATTAAAGCAAATAAAAAAAAAAAAAACATTGTAAAAAACAAGTAAGACAGTATTCAATCTCCTAGTAAAAACAAATTTTTAATGATGAAAAACAAAATCCTAAGATAAACATTGAAATAGATGTTGGATATTAAACCTATTTCAACGTGCACATGTCATGAAACATAATCATACAATGCTCCAAGGTGTAGAGTACATAATGTTTTTGCATACTGTAATTAAAACCAAAGGCTCCCATAGCCTGTTTTTTTCAGCTTTGTAAATTATCTATTGTGGAAGTACATTGTATTAGCATAAACACACCATCTTGATACAGAACCATTTACAATTTTTGTTATCAGTCTTGTAGATTATGACACTAACACTTACATTTTCCAATAGTATTCTATTTTAAACTATGGTCTGCCATATACTGTGGTTTTCTTTATTTTCGTTTGTGTCAATTATCATGGACATGGGTGTTCATTGACATTTGAATTTGTGGTTTTTGATACTTAAAAATGATTTCTCTTGTTATTTATGCTTTTCATTGTGCCCTAATTTTCATGGCTTGATGTTACCCACAAAAACCATGAAAATTAGTATTCAACAAATAAAAATGAATTCAAAATATTTTATTTTTGATCAACAAAAAAAAACAAAACAATATTTTAACATCAATTGATTCTGTCATTTATAATATTTACTAAAGTTTTCACCATAGGGTCCTATAATAAAGACTTGTCATACAGTCATGACAATCTGGGGTTGCTAATGAAAACAATTTGTATAGAATCCTCCCATAATCACTTCTTTCTAGTAAGTGTCTGAGAAGTATATTTTAACATTCTCATGAGGTTCAAATTTATGTTTAACTATATCCTATGGTGAGGTTCTCAACACACATGGAAATAACCTTGTAGAGGATCATGTAAGGAATGTTCCTGCCAGGTAACCATTCTATTAATCATTAAATTTCCAGGAAGAAGAATATAAACATTTTCTTTAATCGAAATATATTATTAGGCCTACTGCCCATTATAAATATATTATTAGGCCTACTGCCCATTATAAATATATTATTAGGCCTACTGCCCATTATAAATATATTATTAGGCCTACTGCCCATTATAAATATATTATTAGGCCTACTGCCCATTATAAATATATTATTAGGCCTACTGCCCATTATAAATATATTATTAGGCCTACTGCCCATTATAAATATATTATTAGGCCTACTGCCCATTATAAATATATTATTAGGCCTACTGCCCATTATAAATATATTATTAGGCCTACTGCCCATTATAAATATATTATTAGGCCTACTGCCCATTATAAATATATTATTAGGCCTACTGCCCATTATAAATATATTATTAGGCCTACTGCCCATTATAAATATATTATTAGGCCTACTGCCCATTATAAATTTTCAATCAGACTACAAAAAAAAACTTTGCAGAGGACCACAAAAGAAACATTCCTCTCAAAGTTGGTTCAATTTTAGTGTAAACTACATTGTACATCTAAAATTAGAAGTCTGTAAACATTGTACATCTAAAATTAGAAGTCTGTAATGTAAACATTGTACATATAAAATTAGAAGTCTGTAGACATTGTACATCTAAAATTAGAAGTCTGTAATGTAAACATTGTACATCTAAAATTAGAAGTCTGTAAACATTGTACATCTAAAATTAGAAGTCTGTAAACATTGTACATCTAAAATTAGAAGTCTGTAAACATTGTACATCTAAAATTAGAAGTCTGTAAACATTGTACATCTAAAATTAGAAGTCTGTAATGTAAACATTGTACATCTAAAATTAGAAGTCTGTAAACATTGTACATCTAAAATTAGAAGTCTGTAATGTAAACATTGTACATCTAAAATTAGAAGTCTGTAAACATTGTACATCTAAAATTAGAAGTCTGTAATGTAAACATTGTACATCTAAAATTAGAAGTCTGTAAACATTGTACATCTAAAATTAGAAGTCTGTAATGTAAACATTGTACATCTAAAATTAGAAGTCTGTAATGTAAACATTGTACATCTAAAATTAGAAGTCTGTAAACATTGTACATCTAAAATTAGAAGTCTGTAATGTAAACATTGTACATCTAAAATTAGAAGTCTGTAATGTAAACATTGTACATCTAAAATTAGAAGTCTGTAAACATTGTACATCTAAAATTAGAAGTCTGTAAACATTGTACAGTCAGATTGGTGATAGATGAGAAGAAATGTGTGCATACAATGTACTTTGAACCAGATGACCTACAGACTAGTATGCCAATTTGAAGCAAAAACATGAAAACTACCTACCTCCATTCATGAACAGAGATAACATAAACAATTAATATGTGTTTATATTCCATTAAAATGGACTTTACATATTAATACTTGAATAATTAAAGTGTTTACTTATAATAAAAGATATATCAGGAAAATAGAAAGAAAATATGAATTTATATGTTCAATTCGTTAATTAAGTATAGAAAGAAAAAAAAGATTTTATATGTTGCTATTCATTAATTAAATAGTGTGTGTGTCTGTAAGATTGGTGAACAAACTACAGATGTTAAACACTACATCATACTTACTCCTGCCTAGTGTAAATAAATTGTGAAAAGTTAAATAACATTCAGTGAAAACATAAAAACTTGACAGTTATTTAAAAATCATTTTAGAATCACTGGCATTGTGAAAAACAAACAACAAACAACTTTCTTGAGACAACTTTCTGTAAGTGACAAAAATAGACAAAAAAAAAGTGGAAATTTACTATATATTTTTTCTTCTAATTTTCAAAAATTTAATCATTTCATCAAATCCAAAACCCTTCTTGTGGAGTTTTATTGTAAGAATTACTAAGAATTTCTTACTCATTACATTAATACGCATGTATATATTAATGTATATTCACCTTTTTTCCTAAAATTATATGCCTTTTTCAGCAAAACATTAAAAAAAAACAAGAAACTCATTCAAAATCACTGTTATGATTTACACTGCACTCAAATAGTTAATCATTACTATTTTCTGTTCAAAATATGAAATCCATGCAATTTGAGAAAAATCAAGTACAGGAAAATCAAATGTATCAACACATTCTTCAAACTCTGACATGCTTTTTTATTTGAAGGATTTTAGAAATTGCCTTTTTAAAACACATGCAAATTACCTTTACAATGTACACCTTTTCAAAACTTTCTATAACAAATTATAACAATATAAACAATGAAACATGAACTTGAAAAACCATGAAAAAAATGTGCAACAACTAAATAATTATTTTTAAAAATCAAATATCGTTCACAAAATAAAGGTCAATTATAATTAATATTTCATAGTTAATTAAAAACTTAAATTTTATTGACTTTGTCCATGAAGGGCAGTCAATCAAATTCAATAAACAATAAATAAAAAAAGCACTTAAATTTTCCTCCAATAAAAGTCCTTTAATATTATGACATCACTATAGGTTAACGGGTTAAAATTATTTCTGAATACAGGTTATTTTTTACTCTTTTTGATCAGATCTTTAATACCTGAAGTGATTTCATTATTTTATCAATTCTTAATGTATCTGTAAGTGCAATTTATGAGCAACTTTAAAACAAAATATTTCTTATAATGAAGTATAACATGCTCCATTATCCGGAGTATTTATAATAACATGGGTTATTTTACAGGATGTAAAATTTCCTCGATTTTGAAAGAAAAAAATTATAAAGATATCTGGTGTTTTGGATTCACATTATCATAAACAAGTTTGCGTCATATAACCACTTTGCTTCTTAATATTGACGACTTTAATTTTGACAATCAGATTGAATAGATACAATATGACCAAATTTTAATTCCATTAAAAGAATCTGTGATATGGTTGGTTTTATGAGGTCAGTTTTTCAGTTGTTTATTGTATGTTTATTGTGCACAGTTTGTCAACATCACTTACTGGTACTGAGTTTTACTGCAGTAAGTATACTGACAGCAGCTTTATTCCAGCGTTTTTGTACTTGTATATCACTTGTCTGAGTACCTAGTGTCATATTAGCACATGTAGGTAATATAAAACTGTCTTTACCTAATTGTCCTCAAATAATGATTTAACTTGTAGCAATGATGCAATGACTGATTATTAAAATACAAACAATAATAGACAGACTTTGAGGGCTGTCATGGCCGTGATCGTATGATAGTTAGATTTATGACTACCTATATGCAATCAGTGCCTATCACCACTAACTTTGTGAGTTCAAATCCAACTCAGAAGAGGCATTACTCGATACAACATTATATGATAAAGTCTGTCAGTGACTTGTGACAGTTCTGTGGTCTTAACCAGGATCTAAGGTTTCCTCCACCAATAAAACTGACCACCATGATATAACTGAAATATTATTGAAAGTGGCATTAAACACCATAAACTAAACAAAACTAGACAGACATTGTTGAGTAACTGTGACCACGAAATTATAGTAGAGTATGATTGACATCTACCATTACAATGAATGTCTATTACCACCAAGGCTATAGAGTATGATTGACATCTACCATTACAATGAATGTATATTACCACCAAGGCTATAGAGTATGATTGACATCTACCATTACAATGAATGTCTATTACCACCAAGGCTATAGAGTATGATTGACATCAACCATTACAATGACTGTATATTACCACCAAGGCTATAGAGTATGATTGACATCTACCATTACAATGAATGTCTATTACCACCAAGGCTATAGAGTATGATTGACATCTACCATTACAATGAATGTATATTACCACCAAGGCTATAGAGTATGACTGACATCAACCATTACAATGAATGTCTATTACCACCAAGGCTATAGAGTATGATTGACATCTACCATTACAATGAATGTCTATTACCACCAAGGCTATAGAGTATGATTGACATCAACCATTACAATGAATGTCTATTACCACCAAGGCTATAGAGTATGATTGACATCAACCATTACAATGAATGTCTATTACCACCAAGGCTATAGAGTATGATTGACATCTACCATTACAATGAATGTATATTACCACCAAGGCTATAGAGTATGACTGACATCTACCATTACAATGAATGTCTATTACCACCAAGGCTATAGAGTATGATTGACATCTACCATTACAATGAATGTCTATTACCACCAAGGCTATAGAGTATGATTGACATCAACCATTACAATGAATGTCTATTACATTTGTACCACCAAGGCTATAGAGTATGATTGACATCTACCATTACAATGAATGTCTATTACCACCAAGGCTATAGAGTATGATTGACATCAACCATTACAATGAATGTCTATTACCACCAAGGCTATAGAGTATGATTGACATCTACCATTACAATGAATGTCTATTACCACCAAGGCTATAGAGTATGATTGACATCAACCATTACAATGAATGTCTATTACCACCAAGGCTATAGAGTATGATTGACATCTACCATTACAATGAATGTCTATTACCACCAAGGCTATAGAGTATGATTGGCATCAACCATTACAATGAATGTCTATTACCACCAAGGCTATAGAGTATGATTGACATCTACCATTACAATGAATGTCTATTACCACCAAGGCTATAGAGTATGACTGACATCTACCATTACAATGAATGTCTATTACCACCAAGGCTATAGAGTATGATTGACATCAACCATTACAATGAATGTCTATTACCACCAAGGCTATAGAGTATGATTGACATCAACCATTACAATGAATGTCTATTACCACCAAGGCTATAGAGTATGATTGACATCTACCATTACAATGAATGTCTATTACCACCAAGGCTATAGAGTATGATTGACATCTACCATTACAATGAATGTCTATTACCACCAAGGCTATAGAGTATGATTGACATCAACCATTACAATGAATGTCTATTACCACCAAGGCTATAGAGTATGCTTGACATCTACCATTACAATGAATGTCTATTACCACCAAGGCTATAGAGTATGATTGACATCTACCATTACAATGAATGTCTATTACCACCAAGGCTATAGAGTATGATTGACATCAACCATTACAATGAATGTCTATTACCACCAAGGCTATAGAGTATGATTGACATCAACCATTACAATGAATGTCTATTACCACCAAGGCTATAGAGTATGATTGACATCAACCATTACAATGAATGTCTATTACCACCAAGGCTATAGAGTATGATTGACATCTACCATTACAATGAATGTCTACTACCACCAAGGCTATAGAGTATGATTGACATCAACCATTACAATGAATGTCTATTACCACCAAGGCTATAGAGTATGATTGACATCTACCATTACAATGAATGTCTATTACCACCAAGGCTATAGAGTATGATTGACATCAACCATTACAATGAATGTCTATTACCACCAAGGCTATAGAGTATGATTGACATCTACCATTACAATGAATGTCTATTACCACCAAGGCTATAGAGTATGATTGACATCTACCATTACAATGAATGTCTATTACCACCAAGGCTATAGAGTATGATTGACATCTACCATTACAATGAATGTCTATTACCATCAAGGCTATAGAGTATGATTGACATCTACCATTACGATGAATGTCTATTACCACCAAGGCTATAGAGTATGATTGACATCTACCATTACGATGAATGTCTATTACCACCAAGGCTATAGAGTATGATTGACATCAACCATTACAATGAATGTCTATTACCACCAAGGCTATAGAGTATGATTGACATCAACCATTACAATGAATGTCTATTACCACCAAGGCTATAGAGTATGATTGACATCAACCATTACAATGAATGTCTATTACCACCAAGGCTATAGAGTATGATTGACATCTACCAATACAGTGAATGTCTATTACCACCAAGGCTATAGAGTATGATTGACATCTACCATTACAATGAATGTCTATTACCAACAAGGCTATAGAGTATGATTGACATCAACCATTACAATGAATGTCTATTACCACCAAGGCTATAGAGTATGATTGACATCTACCATTACAATGAATGTCTATTACCACCAAGGCTATAGAGTTCAACTCCTACACATGGCAAGGTGTATTTCATACAACTTAAAAATTTGTAAGGAATTGATAGTCACAATATAACTGAAATATTGTTGATAATGGCATTACAAACCCATTATCATGACACAGATCTAATTCTCAATTACAGTGAACCATTCATTACTTTTCAATGTGTACACTTAAAATTTGTAATCTTGGACAACACACTGATCATTAAACTAGAGCCTGACCAGAACCCATATTGCTCAACTGACAAATTTACATCTGATAAATATCTTTTTAGATCAAGCATCATATATATCTATAAAAAAATTCACACAAGGATTGACAAAAATATTTTGTACAATCAATTTAAATCTCATAAAAATTTCTCTAGTCTAGTCAGATATCTATATAAAATTGCTTGAAATACAACAAATAGTTTCAAATAGAATGGTTACTGATTGAATAAAAAAATAGTTGGAAAAATAAAAAAAATAAGAAATAAAAAACTCTACTCAATGGTAAACTAGAGGTGTATCCAAGGTTCATAAACTAATCGGGATATAAAATACTGTTAAAAATATATATTGTTAATAAAATATAATAATTCATATAATTGTAAATATTCACCAATCACTGCAATACATTAACTGTTTATATACAAATATAACATATCTTATAGCAAGCCATGTTGTATATTAATAAGCCATATATAATACTTCAACAAGCTAAACAGGTGTGGGCCGTGTTTTACCAAGCTATATTTGTGAGTCATGTGAGAAAAGCATTAAATACGGGGCTTGCCTTTCACATCAGAATTATTTGTTATCCAGTCATCGTTCAAAACATTACGTTTTCTACCTTCGGTCCAAGTAGGACTAGCGCTGTAGAGTGTCCCTATTAAATATTATCAATGATATCAAATCATACATTGAAGCAGAGATCTATACAGATACTGTTATTTAAGGTAGCCACTTTCTCATGCAGTATAAAAAGGGTTTCAGTAGAAAGGTATTGCATTATTTGACCAAATTTTTTACCAAAAATTACAAATAGGGAGTAAATTTCACCAGAAGAACTACCCTTTCCATTTGAATATTGGAGAATGTATTTACATGAATCTAGGCTTAAAAAAAACAACAAAACATTTAAATTTAAGAAACATTGACTAGAATATTTACCAAAGCAATGCATTAAGTAAATCTGTATGAAAACCCTCTTTAAAGCATATCTATTGGCAACATGCAAAGAAGTTTCTGTGATGAAAATAATACAATAAATAAATAACAATAACATTTAATGAAGTAAAACGAACCATCAACTGCATGCTTAATCAGATTTATAAAATTACATAATTTGAACCAGGATTCCAAAGAAAATTTACATATTCCATATGATTTTTGATTTTGTAGAAGATTTATGTTTGGAGGTACTCTATAAGTCTGCAGTTTCTATCTTACCTCCAATCCTTACACACTCCTGTTTATGTCTTTTCTCCCAGGCGTGTATTTTACAGGCTTTACTACAGTAATACACTTCTTTACATCGTGTACAGGCAGACAGTCTTACACCAACAGATCTACCACACTCATAACAGTACTTAAATAGAGGCTTTCTATAATTAGAACAAACAAAAAACACAATTATATAAATAACAGAATTTAAAATAGAGGCTTTCTATAAATAGAACAAATAGGTTTTCTATAAATAAAACTGACCAATAATGACTTAAAAAACAGAATGTTCAGTACCAACTGATCATATACAATGCATGTTCTAATCACATATGAAATATTGTTGAAAGTGGTGTTAAACACCATAAACCCAAACCCATCTAATCACATACTTCTGAGAACAGGGTAAAATAGGGAAAGTATTAACTTGTGTTGGTGTAGTTACAAAAAAATTGCTAAATATTTTAAACAATAGAAATAATTTACCTACTGAACAAACGAAATATAAATTAACATGACTTTTATGTTGATAGCCCAGATAAAGTCTTATACTTATATTTATTATTAATACTCATGATAAAAACATGCATCTTAATAAAAGAATCCAAATCAAAATATGGATCTCCTGGCCTTATGGTCATCAAACTTTCTAGTACAATTTTCATACTTGTACTCCAATATTGTCCAATCAGAACAAAGTATTTATTTAATGCAGTGTTCTGATTGGCTGTTTTTAAAGTGAAGGTACAAACTCATGCTCAAAAGTTTATTTTTTACCTTAAATGCCAGATCTGTTAGTCAAAGCAACACATTTAAACCGACAAAGCAATTACACAAAACAAAAGATTCAAACAAATACTGTTTTCCTGGTAAACAGGAATATATTACATATATACAGAGGTCAACATTCCCAGGCCATTGCTGTAGGTGGAATTTTTTATCCCTGTTTCAATAATTTTCAGTGCAAAATATATATATATATATATTTTTTTTCTTAGTATTATCTGGTAGTTTGGCTTATTACTGTTATATGCAGTATCATAAGAATAATGTTAAAATTGAGAACCTTGTTAGGTTGCCCTGATTCAATAGAACTTGAAATTTGCATGAAAGTAATCATACAAAATTTGGTTGCACTGGTGATATTTTAATCAAAAATTAGTTTCTAGTGACATGAATTCTAGGTATCTGAGATGACAAGACACCTGCCATTTTCTAGTAGTGAACATGTCACATCAAATTAGAAATATATTACACAAAAAACATTGCTTAAGAAGTAGAAAATACTACCTACATTTTGTAAAATATTACATTACAGATACAGTAAAAACAATGGAGGAATATGTTCATGGGACACAGATTTCGTGCTTCCAGCTTAAGCAAAAGGTGTTTTTCCCGTAAATAATAGGGAATAACTCCAAAACGTAAATAATGGGGAATAACTCCAAAACGTAAATAATAGGGAATAACTCCAAAACGTAAATAATGGGGAATAACTCCAAAACGTAAATAATAGGGAATAACTCCAAAATGTAAATAATAGGGAATAACTCCAAAACGGAAAAAGTGGTAAAGTTCGAAATGGAACTTGGCCTTCCTTTTATGGTCGCTATGAATTTCAAATGATGTGCTCAATCGCTTAGGTGGAACTTAAGCTATTGAGCAGACACCAAATGTGTGATGTATGGACATGGGTAAAACCGAATTCCCGCTCCCGTCTAGCGGTGGGGCTATAAAATATAAAAATGTCCATTTCTACAGCTGTAGACCTGGGAAGTAAACATTCTCAATTATATAAATCAATATATATGTTTTATCATGCTATGAACTCAAAACAATGTTAATTCCTGATCCACACATGTAGACAAAGTTACGTGCATAGGATTCCAGTGAAATGAGCTGTGAAGTGATGAATGTGATCCGTGCCAAAATTGTAAGCTGAAACAAGATAACATCAGATTTCCATAAGGATATATTACTATGCTCAATCCACTCCCATGTTATAACCCAATCCATTGTTAGTAAACATGTTCTCGTTATTAATATAGATGAAAACATTTGATGACTTGAGGTCAGAAATATCTTTTGCAAATCATCCATGATTTTTAACTAACAAATAACTTTATATCATTCATGAAAATTATAAAAACAAGTTTTGCTACATCAGACAAAAGATCCCATTTGTAAAATTACCAGATCATTTGTTAGTTGAAAAAAAATGTCAATTTAGGCTTGTTTGCTTTCCTTTTTAAATAAAAGTATGGCTAAAATGAATGGCATATTGTTGTCATTTTTGTTGTAAATTACTGATACAAAGAATATGTTATTATTCTTGCTGTAAAACTACACCAAGTCTTTTTGACTATTAAAATAAAAAAAACTATTTCAATACAGTGAAACATGTCAAGGGAATTCTGACCGCTATAATGATAGATCCTCCTCCTCCATAAGGAGAACACTCAAATAACCATCTTAATCATATTCTGCATGACTTAATATTTACCTCGGTGGTAAAGTTCCGGGTTCTTTCTCTGGATAACCTCTACCTACATTACGAGGACTTCTTGTTGTTGGTTCAAATTTGACCTTGCTTTCTTGACCTATGTCAGGTGACTTGGGAGATTTTGGTGACTTAGATTTCCTATGTCCAGCAGGTAATTCTGCCCCTGCCCCTGTGTATACAAAATTAGGACTAGGACTTCGACCTGGAAAAAAGGAGATCATAACGAAACATACAATAATACATGATAATATAAAATAATTTTTGGCATATTTTTCATCATTATACTAGAATAAAAATGATACATTTTCTTGATTAAGAATTTTTGGGTCTGTTCCTGCACATTGGAAAGTTAATATATATAGTCTGCATATTGTTGATAGTGGCAACATTATACTATACATGTATGGTAATATCATGATAAATATTTCCTCCTTATCCTTTTTGAGCTTTTCATGCAAATTAAAAATAAATAATTTTGAGTTATTTCCCTTAGATCATTAAAGTTACAATTTAAGATAGTAGTACTCCTCTTATAAAGCCACCCCTTCTGCAATGAAATGGTGGCCTTATAAAATGCAGTATATAGTGAGTTCGCTCTCCAGTTGGGAAGGGCCTCAATGGTCGTGATCATGTGGTAGTTGGATTTACAACTACCTATGCAATCTGTGCCTATCACCACTGGTGTTGTGGATTCGACTCCCACTCAGGGCAAGGTCTATAGCATTATGTGATAAAGCTGGTCATTGACTTGTGGCAGGTCAGTGGTTTTCTCCAGGTCCTCCACCAATAAAACTGTCCGCCACGATATAACTGAAATATTGTTGAAAGTGGCATTAAACACCATCAAAACAAACAAACATATAACATGCATGGCCTCTCATGGAATGAGGGGGACACCTTAGTAGTATTCTACTATCTCAGTGCATCTGGAATCTGGCCTGAAAAAAAGTGTGGTCTTTGATAAAAGTGGCTTTATAAGAAGGGGACAACTGTATTTTTCCCACTGATTTAACAATCTTGATCTTGAGTTTCAGACACTTTGCCTGTTCCACAAATTTATTGAAAAATATTTGTATATTTCAGAGTATGGGAGGCTGCATGATATTAAAAATGACATTGTTAGCAGATTAAAAAGTGATAAAAAACCATGCAAATATTTTTATAAATTGTATTTAGAAAACATAAAAGAAAGTCCTGTTAGGTCACAAAACAAATGGACTGATCAGGTATTTGGAGTACAAATAGATGATTAGGGGTATATTTAGTCTTCCCCTTTTAGGGCTACAAGAAACACTAAGCTTCAAAACTTTCATTTCAAACTTTCCAATAGAATTACTGCTACAAACTCTTTTCTTTTCAAGTGTAGTTTAAAAGAAACAGGACTATGCACCTTCTGTACAGAAACTAAAGAGAGTTTATTGCATGTTTTGGGAATGCACCTACACAAAAAATATTTGGTTTTCATTAGTAAATATTTTAGCAAGTTGTGGTCTGAACATGCAGTACATAATTGCACCTAATATTATTTTGGGTATAACAAATCCTTTAGATCCAGATAACACTAATAATCAAGTCATTTTGATTTTAAGGTATTATTTATATAAATGTAGATGTTTGGGTGATAAACCCAGTATAAATGGAGGTATAAAATACCTGAAATATTGTATTAAAATAGAAAAGACAACCATAAATTTCCTATCCTCTACACAAAAAGAATATATATGTAAAAAGTGGTTGCCATTTGAAAATCTCCTTGGTGTTTGACATTTCAGTGCAGTGTTACAAAATGTTGGTTTTATAAATTAAATGTATTTTGTCTATGTAAATTGTATATACATGTCATATGTTTTTTTCTGTATTTGTATCTGCCTCTGATTTTCTTTAAAAATAAACAAATCATAAAAGAAAATACCCTTCAATACTTACTTCTAATACCCTGACTATTTTCATCATCCAGTCTCATTCTTTCTCTTTCTACAGCCTTAGTTCTCAATATGTCACCTAAATGTTCTAACAGTCTCTTTCTAGCATTGTATGTGTCTCTCTCAGCATGAGTTAAAGCATGGTAAGGCATGTGTGCTATTCTCCTATCCTTTAAAACAATATCAAATCATTCAAAGTTTTTTTTAGAAAGGAACTAATTTTGGGAATTGCAACATAGGTTTTTTAGGTTAAAACTGTAAAATAAAAGTTGTTGAGGAATCTCAGTAAATGTTAATACACCTGTCAATATCTGACTCTGGTTCATAGCACAAAGAGCACATTAAACCTAGCTTTATTAATATATTAAATGTTATTTACTGTACAAGACATCCACAGATACTTGCAACTTGTCTAGGCGAGTTATTTCTTACAAAAAAAGTATGAAGGACACATATTGTTTTTTTTTTTCATATATGAAGGACATTGGTTCTTTTCTACATTAATTTAGTCAAGAAACATTAGTGAAATTTTTTAGATGATCCCTAATGAATAGCTAATATAAAACAATTATCAGTTGATCAAAATTACATTATATAACATAAAAATATCTACATGTATATACATGTATACATGCATTCAAATTAGATTGTATGTTGTTGATAATATGTGTATCATTTCTATCAAATGAATGAAGAATAATTATAACTGTATTCATTTAATAATAGAATAGACTGACAGAATTTCTACTAAATACAACATTTTTAATAATTATTGTTAAATAATTTGTGAATGAATGAATTGTTTACATCCTTTTTGCTTAACAACACCTAAACTCTGGGCCAGGTTCAGTGATAATTGAAATCATAACAATATTGAATCCAATACAACATACCACATTTTTTTACTTCAGAACAAGTATGTAAATAGTTCTTGCTCAGAAGTGTGTACCTACATATTACACAGAACAACAATTTGCTCGTTGCATTCATATTGTTAATAGTGAACAATTTGTTGGTGTTGAAATTCAACTACATGCAATACATTAAGTTTTTAGGTGAAACTTACAAGATTCAAGTCAGTGACATGCTTTTTAACATTATGACATTTAAAATGACACAATACTACACATACAATGAGTCTTGTATTTACTCATGTATAAATTAAACCTGTTATTCAATCCGTTTTAGCTAGATAAAGGAGATAAAAATGATAATAAAGTTGTGATATTTTTATTGGAAGTTTTCCAGTATTTTCAGTACATATATTATGAAAAATAATTGTTAATGATATCCACATATTGATATATTATGGTAATAATTGCTTAGCTTCGTTCAAACTCCAACAATTTTTTTTTATGAAATATAATAATTTTGATTCATTAAAGACATGCCCCTGCTCATTCTAACGACATCTCTACAAGACATGCCCCTGCTCATTCTAATGACATCTCTATAAGACATGTCCCTGCTCATTCTAACGACATCTCTATAAGACATGCCCCTGCTCATTCTAACGACATCTCTATAAGACATGCCCCTGCTCATTCTAACGACATCTCTATAAGACATGCCCCTGCTCATTCTAACGACATCTCTATAAGACATGCCCCTGCTCATTCTAACGACATCTCTATAAGACATGCCCCTGCTCATTCTAACGACATCTCTATAAGACACGCCCCTGCTCATTCTAATGACATCTCTATAAGACATGCCCCTGCTCATTCTAACGACATCTCTGCAAGACATGCCCCTGCTCATTCTAACGACATCTCTATAAGACATGCCCCTGCTCATTCTAACGACATCTCTATAAGACATGCCCCTGCTCATTCTAACGACATCTCTATAAGACATGCCCCTGCTCATTCTAACGACATCTCTATAAGACATGCCCCTGCTCATTCTAACGACATCTCTATAAGACATGCCCCTGCTCATTCTAACGACATCTCTATAAGACATGCCCCTGCTCATTCTAACGACATCTCTATAAGACATGCCCCTGTTCATTCTAACGACATCTCTATAAGACATGCCCCTGCTCATTCTAACGACATCTCTATACCATGTTGGTGGTTTATGAGAAATAAAGATATATAGCAAGTGTTGAAATCATTATCATGAGAATGAAGTCTTATTTTTTCTTTAAACAAATAATCTTTAATCTTCCTTTTTTTTTGGTGCTAAACAACTAATCTCCAATCACTGTCAAACTAAAAACCTATTTCTGCTTTCAAAATTAATACATTTGTACTTTAATTTCTGAGTTGTCTCTCTTTGCACTTTGATTTCAATTTCAAGAAAAAGTGCTCTGTAAAATTTCACAGAAAGAATTTTTTTTTTTTTTTCTAGTGTCAAATTTATTCACCAAGATTATTTTGTACAATAAACAAACCTGATTAAACATGTAATATGCATAATCTACAGCAGTTCCCATAATCCTTTTGGGTCCAATAGGAATGGGGGATAAAATATTAGCACCAGTCTTTACTAGCTTATCAATCTAAAAATAAACAAGATAAATTCACCAGTCGGTTGTACTCAGATTATGAAATCAATGCAAAAATATATTGACTACTTTTCAACAAACTGGAAAAAATGTTTACCCATAGCCTTGCCAATATATTTTTAAAACAAATCTACCAAAGAATGAAAAAGACCCTAAAAAAGCAAGTTTCCTACAGCTATGGAAAGTTGAAAATTAAATTTAAAAGAAATTTATTTTGTGCAACTGTCTAGAAAATAAAATATGAAATAAATGTATTATATAGAAGAGGACAGCAAATGGCCATAAAAGAAACCATATCTACATAAATAAACTTATTTTCAATTTTTGCATTAAAGAACTTATATGCAACCACAGTATTTTTTCACATTTCAAATACTGTCTTTTGAGAAAATATGAAATTACATGATATCAAGAAGCAACACAGAAACACTAAAATGTTGTCTATTAGTGTTTTAATATGGAATAATAAACATCTTTTATCATGATTAATACTCACTAATGCCAGTCGTGTATTTATAGGCCTACGGTACTCATATTCAGTCGAGGCTGCAGCACAGAGGGCACTACCAACACCATGTGTCAACACTAGACTAGGATCGGCTAAAAATGCCAGTAAAACATCTATTGCCTGTTTGAAGAAATAATATTTAAAAATATTTAAATGTATATCATATATCACTGTAATAAAAAGGTTTGACGAGCATTGCGTGTCATCTTTAATGGAAATTTTAGACAGACATGTCTTCATTTTTTTTCCAAAACAGAAAAAAATAAAAAAGTTAGAAACCTGCTTCTTGTTATCAATCTTTGAGCTTTAAAAATTTGTTCTCAAGAATTTTTCATTTGATTGTTTAGATTTTTCCACCATTACTTTTTAAAATAAAGTTTTAAAAATTGACATTATTTTCTTAAATATGAATAATCTACTCTCAAGTTAACTAATATCTGCTGTCTGTATACATGAGAATTCACATACAATTAGTCATGTTATTCAAACAGTTATATATATATCATTCTTGTAGTACAGACAGAAATTGCTGATAATATTGTAAAGCATGGGAAAAGATCGTGCAAGACAACATTAAAATCCTGATATAAAAGCTGTTTATGTGCAGTGTTACACTGCAAAATCATAAAACAAATTGCTCCAAAGTGTCAACAATAACCACTGTTTGTGAAAATGTGTTGAAATGTGTAATTATTAAAAAAAATGAAGCAAATTTAAGACAATAATAGGTAAAATTAACTTGTTAGTGTTGTGACCCTTACATGTACATTATAAATATAAAGAACAAAAATGAACAGACATTGGCATGTAGTTTTGGTGGTGATTGGATCAATAACTTAAAAGACCCATGAGAAAGAATTAAATAATGGTCCTAGCAGACATGCTAAATTTTAAAAATGGAATGAAATTTGCATCAATATTAAGAACCATCAAAATAGCATTTTTGACAAGATTTGGTTCCGTTTGCTTCACTGGTTTATGAGAAACAAAATTAAATATAAAAAGTAAAAAATATGGACAACAGGAGATAGACGGATGCAAATTATATACCACACAAGTCCCTTTAACCAGGTAAGCTTAAAAGTGCACTTTAAGTGGTGCTAGACAACTTATAACAAAGCTACACTGTATATCAAATAGATCTGTATGGCTATAAATAGCTAGGATATTTTACAACAAATTTCTAGTAAGAAGTTCTGCTTTTGTTAAGTTTTCTTAGATATCTTAAGACAAGATTAACATCATATAGATGTGGCTAGTCAACAAGATTAACATCATATAGATGTGGCTAGTCAACAAGATTAACATCATATAGATGTGGCTAGTCAACAAGATTAACATCATATAGATGTGGCTAGTCAACAAGATTAACATCATATAGATGTGGCTAGTCAACAAGATTAACATTATATAGATGTGGCTAGTCAACAAAATTAACATCATATAGATGTGGCTAGTCAACAAGATTAACATCATAAAGATGTGGCTAGTCAACAAGATTAACATTATATAGATGTGGCTAGTCAACAAAATTAACATCATATAGATGTGGCTAGTCAAACATAATTCTTTCTAATCCAAAAATACATACATTGAACAGTGTATTTTAAATGTTTTTTTCTTTCAAAATCAAATTTTGTAGGTTTCAAATACAATCTTAATTATAGTTTAGAGAATAAGTTTTATATCACTGTGAAATAGCTTGCCAATAGTTCTTCCTAATCCAAATTAGCTGATTTAAATGACTTTCCCTTTCAAAATCTGTTCTTTTAAAAGGTTCTTTAATTTGGTAGCTAAATTTGTCAATTATTATTTTTCCAAGGAAACTAATAAAAGTTAAAAAAAAAATCTGTGGGATAAAAATAATCTTAAAACTGATACTAATAATGGCAAATTAAAATGTATTATCAAATTGGAATTAAATTAAAAATAAACGAGTATTCTTCATCCATAGTGTGTTTTATTTGCAAATGTCATGAAGAAAAAGATTTGATGTGATTGGCAGTGATTAAAAAGCATTTAAATTACCTCAAACTTGATCTAGTAATGTAAAAGTACATTAAATAAATACATTAAATTAATACCAACAATAAAAAAGGATGGAGGCAAAAATTAAAATTTCAAAAACTTGTATGAGAGTCAAAACAAGACAACTTTGGAAGTGCTGTAATATCATATATATGTAACTGTTAGTTGATAATGTAAACTTTCCAAAGGAATTGCACTTTGTAGACATTAAAAGTAACACAATATAAGTATCTATGTACATTCATGGGTCAAAAGTCTTTCTGCACTAAAATATTTCCCTATATATTTCATATAAAACCACTTTTTTTCAAAAAAATCCCTGTGAAGTAATTTCTTATCATCTTACCTTTAAAAGCAGAATTAATAAGAGCTTATTTTAATATTTCATATACCGTAGTTTTTTGTCGTACTTTTATTTACAAGCATTTACAACTTAAGCACAAACATATAAACTTGACATCACAATTTTCTGTGATTATATAGCAATATTTTGTGAAAAAAATTACACATATGTTTGAATCATATTTTAAGGAAAAGTAGAAATAAAATTATATTAAGAAGAAATTATATCTACTTTTAATGCAGAAAATTTCCAGAAAATTTAGTAAGAATTTACATGACAATAATTTAAAAAAAAAAATCACAATTTTATATGAAATATATAGGGAAATATATTAATGGGGAAAGACTTTTGACCTATTACTGTAGATTACTGCATTAAGGTAACATAGAATATAAGGTGAACTGCACATGGACATTCTGGAACACAAAACATGTATATATAATCTTTACACAGTCAAATAAAAAAACAATAACTTATTCAGATACTCATTGTTGTAAGGTCTAAACCTACCTGATCGTTGCCACTAGCAATAGCTAAGGCCAAGGGAGAGAATCCATTGCACAATAAGTTTGGATTGGCCTTGTGTTCCAGCAGTAGATGTACAACTTTACATGCATTCTGAAAAAAGGAAGAAGAAAAGTCTTCAATCTTAAAAAAATAAACAAAAGAGTATGTTGTATATTAATGTGTGTTTTCTAGATGATGAAATATAAATATAGCTTTGGTTATACTATAGTTCATTCTATTTTTTTGCTATATTAATGTGCATTTTATTATATCAATACATGTAATAATTATAGTTTATCTACACTCTGCATTTTGAATATTGGAAAATAAATCTTGAGCAACCAAACAACGTAGTAATTCACTGATGCGTGTTAACACATGAGTGAACTGCAGTCAATGTTAGGCTACGAGTGATTACATAGATTTTACACATTTGTTTACACTAATAAGACATTTAGAAAATGAATTTGTCTTGTTTTTACACACTCAATGATATTTTTATTGTTACAACATTAGTACTGTGATGTCACACAGTGAAATAAATGCTTTAACTGTTTTTGATTCGTAGAGGAAATAAGAGTATTCTGAGAAAGTCACTGACCTGTCACATGTCACTGACAAACTTGATCACATAATGTTTGTATTCAGTACTTAATCTCCAATTTGAAAGTGGTGATAATACAGATTGTATATAAGGAAGGTATAAATCCAACTATGGGACATTCATTGCCAAGACGGTCCCTATTCTTAGAATAAATGTATCATCCTTGTAAAACCTACACACAGTCAATTGTGCCCATGCAGTCATTTCTATTAAGCATGCAGTCAACTTTTTCTTATCCTGTCATGGAAATTATCATATCAATTGAACCTCTTTTTAGAGGTCACCTGTCTTATAATACCACTTTTTCTTTGTCCAAAAGTTGACCTTTTAATACAGGTTTGACTGTACATGTAATAAGTTCAATAGACCTTAATGCAATAGTTCTTGGAGGATTTATGTTCATACATATGTTGGGTGGTTGATGGTTTATTGTCTTTATTGCCACTTTCAACAATATTTCAGCTATATCGTGGCAGTCACTTTTATTGGTGGAGGAAACCGGAGTACCAGGAGAAAGAATTTGACTCATATTATATAACATTTAAATAATATACCTTATAATTATCATCTCTAGCACAAGCTATATGTAAAGGTGTTCTACCTCCAAGTAACTGTTCACTATCTGGAGACAATGTGTCTTTACTCCATTCTTCTTCCTAAAATACATACCATTACAAAATATAAACTGCACGTTTAGAGTTGGACAGTCAAATATATTAAAAGAAAAATAATTCAAAAATTGTATAATACCTACTCTATACAAAATAAATTATCATCAATGTATTTTCAAACATATTAACTGTTCGACAAATATGCTAGGACGTTAAACAATTTATAAATAAGATTTTTCAACAGGTTAAAAATATTTACACGTAAGAATTTTTTTAACATGTCAAACTTTTTACAATTACAAAAAAGGGTTAACACTCAAATCTCACAAGTATGTATCCAAGATGGTGGTCAATATATAAATAATGTGCTAGTTATCTGTCGTATAAACTATAATGAACACAAACCAAGTTTTTATTGAGAAATGAGTCATCTTTGGTGGCTCTAACATCTGGTTGAGCTGAGGCATTTAACAATAACTCTGTTATCTGTACTCCCTCCTCTCCTGGTATTGCACAGGCTATATGTAGTGGAGCTAAACCTCCTTTCTGTAACAGAACAAAATAATAAAAATATATATGGTATATTACAGTTGTAATTGTCCTTAGCACAGTGGATTTATTTAATTTCGTGGACATCAATTTTCATGGTTTTAGGGAAAAAAATGCATTTTCCTGGATACGTAAATTCATGGATTCCCACCTCAAGGACAAAATAAATAATTTACAAAAATGGAAAAAAAAGCTATCTTTAACTGGTATGATTTCTGTGGTTACATGAAAATGACATAGTACCCAAATTATATGTTGAAAACAGTAGTTTGTGAATGATGATGATGTCCGCCTTGTTATAGATCGACATGCTAAGTTGTTTTTTTTTAATGCTAGCTCACTGAAACAACAGTGAGTGGGTAGACATGTTGCTCCACTTCAGACACATTATCCTGATTCCAAGCAAACCAATATTTGCTTATACTCCTTAATACTGCGAGCTTAGCAGAAAAGCAGCAAATAGCAAGTTTACAGTCCTTTGTTTGATCCGACCAGATGTTGAACCCACAATCTACCAGGCTAGCACACAAACCATTACACCACTGATGCAGTCTAATTTGTTTTGACATGAACATACTGTTCATTACATTATATTCTTAGAAAAAGAAAAATAATTTGACCTCTTTAGGTAGAGTAATGTCTGTTGATGCACCTCTCTGTAATAACATCTTCACACATTCAACATCAGCTGACTTGATAGCAAAGAACAGAACAGGCATAGGAACACCTGAAGCATTAGGATCAGCTCCTCTTCTTAATAATAAATCTAATGTGGCTTTCATTCTTTCTTTTCTAAAAAAAATCATAATATTAAAATTTTATTTATGTAGATCAAATTTTGTAATAAAAAAAATGTAATGTACCCATGAATCCATACCAATAAGATGTGCAATTCGAAATGTATTGCATTTATAGAGTTATTGTGGGCATGGGAAGCCAGATACACAGAATTTACAATAGCAAAAAACAAAATGAAACATGATAATCCATATAAGATTGCTAGGACATTCACTACAAGGATACAAGAAACTTAGTTTTACATAATTTGTATTTGTTATTGACTGTGAATTTAAAAAAATAGTTTAAGATATATTTTGTGACAATTCATTGGCTACTTGGGTACATTATTACATAACAGAACATTTTCATATACCTAACCTTTATAAATTCAGCAAGTGCATAAACCAAATATATACAGACATACCCTTTATATAGTCAAATATACAGACATACCCTTTATATAGTCAAATATACAGACATACCCTTTATATAGTCAAATATACAGACATACCCTTTATATAGTCAAATATACAGACATACTCTTTATATAGTCAAATATACAGACATACCCTTTATATAGTCAAATATACAGACATACTCTTTATATAGTCAAATATACAGACATACTCTTTATATAGTCAAATATACAGACATATCCTTTATATAGTCAAATATACAGACATACCCTTTATATAGTCAAATATACAGACATACCCTTTATATAGTCAAATATACAGACATATCCTTTATATAGTCAAATATACAGACATACCCTTTATATAGTCATGTGTACAGGATAAAATCTAACACATATTGTTACTCTTACAATAACCATCCTATTGTTTTATATAGCTTATTTTTCTGTTGTCAGTATTGTAAATATGCTAGTAGCCTAAACAAATCTGATAAAAACATACTCATTCTTTATTACAGCCATGTGTCTGACGGTTCCTAAACCAGCACTATCACGAGATCTTCTTCCTGCAACTACCTTTTCATTTGTACTGAGCTGAGTGGCACATCGTTCTAACAGCTGTTCTGATACCTCAATCTCAAAGTCTCGTAATGTAGCATTTGATTCAAATTCTATTTCTTCTACCTTTTGGTCTCCTCCAGATGAAGAAAATTTGACCTCCTTACTGGGGTCAGCTAATATTGAATCACTGTCAGTTTCCTTTAGATTGCTTTCTGAACTGGTAACTGCCACATCTGGTTCAACAATTCTGACTTGTTGCTTTGCTCCTAAGTTTTGATTACTCTCTGACTGAAGAAATCCACTATCAACACTTGTTAAACTGGCACCTGATGGAGCAGCTTTTAACTTTTTATCTGAGGAAGGGGTTGGAGATTCTGTCCCTGTCTTTTGTTTAGGAACGGGTGTTGATTTATTGCTTACAGAACTCTTTTTTGATGCTAGAATACCTAGAAACATAAAAAGTTTAAAAAATATTCATAATATGGATAGTTTTTTATTGTTTTTTTTTCTTCAATAATTATTTGGTTGTATTTGTGGATTGGATCCATAGAAAACAACTTTCCACAAGTAGATGAAGAACATGCAGATATAAAATATTTTTCTATTAGAATTGAAATAATTCATGGAAGCCATAGTTTGCATGACATTTTTTAACATGAGTTATATTATTTTCATTGCTTTTATCTCTCAGGAGGGGCCGTCATGATTAGATTGTATGGTAGTTGGATTCACAACTTTTTGTGCAATCTCACCACTATAGTTGTGAGTTTGTATCCCGCTCATGGCGAGGTGTATGCGATAGAACATTATGTGATAAAGTTTGTCAGTGACATGCAGCAGGTCTGTGGTTTTCTCCGGGTACTCTGGTTTCCTCCACCAATAAAACTGACCGCCACGATATAACTGAAATATTGTTGAAAGTGGTGTTAACCACTATAACCCTAACTCTAAATTGTTCATGAATAATAATGTTAACCATGTTAAAATCTCCAACAAATCATTTCAATGAAATAATTTTGTAGTTATTTGTAGATGGACAAATTATAAACTAAATTTGGATATTAATGTTTAGTGAATCAAACAGACTTATAAGAATTCTACTGTTATAAGTGGTGAATAAAACTCACATTTTTTTTATAAATGAAAACTTTTGACAAAATTGAGTTTTATGCACAAGAATTAGAATGATGCAATGTGTTCCAGTGTAGACACATAAAATAATTAATTGATTTGATTTATTGTGTTTATCGCTACATTCAGCAATATTTCAGCTATATCATGGCGACCAGTTTTAGTGGTGGAAGAAGCTGGAGTACCCGGAGAGAACCACCGACCTTGGGCAAGCAACTGGTAAACTTTATCACTTGCGGCTGCGAGTCGAGTGCAACCATTTTTGTAATTTACAAAGCCGGGCATGAACCCATATGCATGCCATATTGATGATAGGCTTGTATGAGTTGTCAGGTAATCCAACTACCTAACTCATTGAACCACTCCATAAAATAATTAAAATCACCTACATGTATCATTGTTTACAAGAAAATCCCCTATTACATTTCATACAATCTAATTAAAATTAGATTCTTGTTGTATCTTATTCTTACTTTTCATTGTTTGGCGGTACATTACCATCTAACGATATTCTGAATGAACTTTCATGCATGGTTGAATGTCCAACCATATGCAAGACAGTTAAATATATTGACCAATTGGACAACAGCTGTAGGCGTGTGTTCGATTAAGTTAGCACAAATATTGGTAGGCTCATTGCTTATTGGTTGGTTGTAAAAATGAACCCTGACATAACCCTAAACAGGATGTCATTAAATGGTAGTGTATCACCAAAAATAAAGTTAAAAAAAGATGTACAACATACATCTAAATTTCATTAATTAAATCTCATAATACCTTTTTGTTGTGATTTACTTGTTGATGGCTTCCTGTCTTTCTCCTCATATACTGCTGGTCTTTCTAGATAACGTTCTGCTATATTATATCTAAACCCATCTAAAGGATAGAAGAATATTGCCCCAGCTGACAGTACAGAGCATCCCTCATCATTTAATTTGTTTACATCTGCACCATGGTTTAGTAAACAATTAATTACATCCATCTGCCAATTAACCTGAAAAACATAAAAGAAATTGAAAAAAATCCCCCAACACTTCCAAATTCCAATAGAACAATCGTAGAAACAGAAGCAAAATAGATCTAACACACATATACATGACTGCTCTCTTTCTTGGCTTGGTACAACGGCAACAGTTTTATGGGTCCACACCTCCCCATCTTAGTGAAATGATGCAGTCATGCCAGTATTTAAAATAATGTACATGTATTTGTTTTTCAATACATAGAATTATTTAGTGGTAGAAGCTAATTATTAATATTCCAGATTCAGCATCAACTCAACCGACCTAAAATTTTGACCAAATGTAGTGTTTTTCTGATCAATATTGACTACATTACTTCTTTGCCTGTAATATAATTATAAATGTATTAATATTACAGACAAAGAAGTAATGAAGTCAATATTGGTCAGAAAAACACTACATTTGGTCAAAATTTTAGGTCGGTTGAGTTGATGCTGAATCTGGAATATTGGTATCTATATATAACTAGTTGAAATTGAACAAAAATACAATGCATACAAAATAACTATAGCTTATTTTGCTCACATGGAAATATTATATTTATTCCTGTAGCTTTTTCCCACTAACTTCATTGTTTTCCACTCTTGCTTGGTTAAAAATTTAAAGGATAATGTATAAAATCATATTTTGCATTTCACCTCTTTTAGTGCCAACATCTATATAAATTGGATTAGATTTGTAAATTTTGTGTACACCATGAACAATTCATCACCAGATTTGTTTATCTGTTTGTATGGAAGATTATGCTGCATACAGAACAAGCTTTGTTTAAGTTCTACTCCAATATGGTAGTCAAGAATTCAATGATTGGTTATGAAACATTGTTGATTCAATATAATACCAATACTCTATATTTATCTTGAGAAATGAAGAAAAAAAATCAGCTAATGAATAATTGATCAAAATAGGTGTACACATAGCAAATGAAAAACCAAACAATATTTCAAACTAGAAAAGCAGAAAATAAAATCTTATAGCTTGTCCCACCAGTTTTAAGAAAGTATATCAGGTGTACCAATTTAGTTTATTGACCATAAATATTTAAACAGTTTCTTTTTCATTAAAACACAAGTTATAAGCTACATTATTTTAAGAGTATATTCTATATTTAGATCTTACAGCAGCTCCTATTAATGAGGTGTGACCACTACTGTCAGCTACATCAGGATGAACTTTGCCCCCAGTCAACAAATCCTCAACTTTCTGCATGTCCCCAACAGCGGATGCTTCTAGTAATTCTTCTGAAGCCTTCTCTAGAGGTCCTTTAGATTTAAACTTTGTTCTGTCTCCCTTAAGAATGTGGTCCACTTTAAATGATGCATTACTTTGACTTTTTGTATGCTTCATAACATGTTTTTGTAAACTAACAATTGAAGGTGTTCGGTTCCAAGCAAGAACTTTTTCATTTTGATCATTTTTTTCTTGTCCTAAATGTCGAAAAAATTCTTTGTCAAATTCCTCTCTATTTATAGCTAGACTTCTAGGATCCAAAGAATCTGAATAAAGATCAGTAACTCTTTCAGTATATTGACTATCTGGTAAGTAATCAAATATTTCATCCGACTCGTTTTCAATTTCTCCGTCTTCTGAATCATCCGTGTTTAAATATAGGACATGTTCTTCAGGATTAAAATCTAATTCTTTATGATTTTCCATTGTAAAGGCATCTGGATAAGCAGTACATAATTTAACCAGTTTTTCTCCCTTCCAGAGTCCAACATCCTGTGTCCCATCATGATAAGAAAGAACACCAGGTCCTTCTCTTTCATCTTCTTTATACAGTCCCTGAAAAAAAACAAATCAGTTATAAAATTGTAATTTTTTAAAATGTATAATAATTGTTGAGGATAAGTATTCTAACAATTACATGTAATATGAACAACTATATGTTTCCTTTGAGGGGCCTCAGTGGATGTGATGATATTCTAGCTAGATTTATATCTACCTATACACCACTGAGATTTGTGAGTTTGATAGACACATCTGGTAAGCTGCACTTGATTACAACATGTAACAGATACCAACAGAAAGTCTACGGTTTTCCTCAGACACTTTGGTTTTCACTACCATTAAAACTGAACAGAGTGAGTGGAGTAATTGTTGCTTAATGCCAATTCAAGAATTAGATGATAAGATTTGACTCAATGAAGAGATCAAAGTGGTATTTTTCTCTGTCAGAACATGACACAATGGTATTAATGTGACTTAATTTCATTCATTATCAGCTTTACAATTAAAAATAAACATACACATATGTATTAGTTGTCTCAATTCTAATAGATTTAAAAGTTAAATCTTAACTACACGTACAACATTGATTTGAATCTCTTCGGACCTTGGTACTAGGAGTTTGTCTTACCTGGTTTAGCTTTAATGTTTGGAGTGTTCGTAAATATTGTATATAGCTGTTTTGTTATTATGTATTGTTGTACGTAAATATGTGTTATCTGTATACCATTGTATTAAGAAAGGTTATCAGAAATACAGATACGGTATATATATATATATATATATATATATATATATATAAGTATAATCTGCACAAGAACAACGTTCTTGTTGTCAATGCTTAATGATGTTTTTCATACATGCAATCATGTATAACTATTTTAAGTAACATCCAGCAAAGTAAATACCTTGATAATAAAAATCTAAGCTTTATTATATGATGTGACATTTTACCTCAAATTTATTGCCATTAGCGAATTTAAAAACACCATATCCCTCTTTTCTGTCCATATAAAAAGTCCCTGAGTATGTAGACCCATCAGGCCAGGTATAAACTCCTTTTCCATGTCTTCTGTCCTTGTAAAATGTTCCCTTGTATGACTACAATAAAAGACAATATAAGTATATTGTTATAATCATTAATGTATTCATTCAAATGTCATTTTATTTTTACATTTCACCAATATATTGAGTTGTTGTTTAATGGTATTTGAGAAATTTTTCAACCATATAATGGAGAGAACAAGTTACATATATATTGATGAGATGATGATGATGTTCATCTATTACTAGACCAACATGCTTACTTGGCTTTCTATTGTGCTTAAGCTTACTGCAAGAACATTCTGTCAGTAGACATGTCACTCCACTCAGACACATTATCATTATTCCTGGCCAAAAAGTATTTGCTCTTTCTCCTTATTGCTATGTGATAAGTATAAAAGCAACAAATACCAATTTGATAGTTTTTGGATTTATTCAAACCCACCATCTGCCACACTCGAGTCAAGCACACAAATCAGTACACCACCGATCGAGTTCAGCAACAATATAAAATAAGCTACATGTAAAAGATAAGCATTTTGTAATGCAATACTTCTAATAACATGATTTTATGGTAACCATGAGGATTTGCATGCAGCTTTCATGTAATATGGAATCTGTAACGTTAATATTCATTCATTATAGGACTGAATAAGAACTGGCAATAATGCAGGAAAGTGGCAAATAATAATTGTTATCCGTACATAAACATTCACTTAATTTACAAATGAAACAAAATCTGTCATTAAAATTGAAATGGAAAGGTTGCCATGGTATTTTGATCAATCAAGTAAAGCTTGAGATACAATTAATTTTTGCATGGCTTTTTGTTTATTTTTTTGCTTGTGTTCTACAAATGTACAATAAAAACATGACCTATTTTATTCAATAATTAACATACAAATTAAAAGGTGTCATTAAAAGTTTTAATAGTTAAAAGCCTTTATCAGACAAAATCTTTTTTGTGAAATTAATCCTATAATATTTTTAGCCGTCTTTAAACAAATTGGAATTAAATTACATTACACTTTGTTCATGTTGTTTAAAAATAATTCAAATTTAAATTTTAAATTTATTCAATACACTAACAAGATATTAAATATAATTTTAAATATTGTTTGTTTGAGTAAAACCCAATGATTTCTCCCTGGGTCAATCAAACGAAATCAATCAGTATTGTCCTAAATATAATTTATAGTACATTTGTATATACAATCTGTCCTATATTTTTGATTTACATTTTTCTGCATTCGTAATGAGTTTCAAAACGATTAGCTTGTTGCTCCCTGTAATCTATGGTTGAATAAAAGGTTACATTTTAAATCTTAAATCAGTAGACACATCTAATTATCTGAGTTCGATCAAATAAAGACCTATTATTTTATTACAAGTGTTACGTAAGTTAACATACAATTGACAAAGCTATGACTATAATATTAATCTACGACAGACAGAGATCAAGTTACAATTCAACAAAAACCTGACGTATGTTATACTGTATACTTATATCATGTAAATCATTAAAGTGCTACTGTCTAGGACAAAATCTTTAAATCAATCTGAAATTATTTAATCTTTGACAAACATTTGAAATGGTTACGATTGTTATCATTAAAGGGTTGATGTTGAGATTACAAGATATAAATCTATCAAAAACTTTAATTTAATATACATGTAGTTGAATTTTATTATTTCTACAGCAATGATATAATGTATAGCATACGAATTATTGAAAATATGAGAAATTCTCAGATTATTTGCTGTTCATTAGCAATTCATTGAGGCTGGTAGAGGGTTATTCTCGTGCAACATGATGATGTTTGGCATATTTTATTTCTTGTTCAACGTTTTTTCCCCTTTTTCTATTCTACGCTCTGACATTCTTCAATCAACTACATGCAACGTTCTTGCAAACTTTAATTGTTCGGCTTTCATATTTTTTGGTCATCATGCTCCGTGTCCACTATTTTTCAGTCCTCATGGAATTAGAATTGCTGAGATTTCCACAAAATGAGACGAGAGATTGTGTGAGCCATTTTTCTTATTAAATGTAAATCATTTAAGAGCTACTGTTTAAGTCAAAATCTTTAAATCAATCTGAAATTATTTAATCTTTGACAACATTTAAAATGGCTCTGATTTTTATCATTAAAGGGTTGATGGTGAGATTACAAGATATAAACCTATCAAAAACTTTAATCTACATGGCTGTAGTTGAATTTGACTATTTCCACAGCAATGATATAAGTATAGCATATGGATTATTGCAACAGACTCTGTAGAATATGAGAAATTCTCAGATTATTTGTTTTTCATTTTCAATTCATTGAGGCTGGTACATGGTTATTTCCGTGCAGCAAGTTTGGCATATTTCATTTCTCGTTCAACATGTTTTATTTTTTAGTCTACGTTTTAATGTTCTTGCAAATTTTTATTGTTTGGTTTTCATGTTTTGTGTCCATTATTTTTTTGTCATCATGCTCTTTGTCCATTATTTGTCATTCCTCAAGGAATTAAGAGTTTCTGAGATCTCCACAAAATGAGATAAAAGATTGTGTGCATGAGGCATTTTTTGAAAGGGTGCCAGTGTGAGAGTGTTACAAAATAAACATTAGAGAAAATCAAAGGGGCAATCAAGAGTAGACAATCCAGAGACGTTGACAACATTAGGTACACAAGACACAGGAAGAAGACAAACAAAACACACAACTCAGAAAACTAACAAAGATGAGCAACACAGCCCCACCAAAAACACAACACAGAAAACTAAAAAGATGAGCAACACAGCCCCACCAAAAATACAACACAGAAAACTAAAAAGATGAGCAACACAGCCCCACCAAAAACACAACACAGAAAACTAAAAAGATGAGCAACACAGCCCCACCAAAAACACAACACAGAAAACTAAAAAGATGAGCAACACAGCCCCACCAAAAACCGCGGTTGAATCAAGGTGCTCGTGAAGTGTAAGCAGTTCCTGCCACTTATAAATCACCTGTCATGTGACTCGTACAGTCAATATTTGTTGGACAAACACAAATAGCATAAATAAGACATGAGCCCTCCTACAAACAATTGGGGGTAAAGATGAACTGAACATCGTTTTACTGGTCTTGGGCCGGAGAAACCGTGCTCATCATGACTGATAAATTATCAAAGGATTTTTATTTTTCATGCTTCGTTCGTGAGGAAAATAATTTCTCGTTCTTCGTGTTTTCATTTCAACTTCTATTTACAATTAAAGTTTAATTTGATTATACAATAGTTTCTATCATGGACATTACAATCTTTAATGCTAACTGTAGGGTTGATCGAATGGTCAATATATTTTCATTGTACGTTGTAGCATATATGTTAATTTGCCAGTTCAAAGGTGAATTGAAGGTTACCTGGTGTGACCTGATACAGAATATCATTAGATTTTAGTTGACTGTCACATGAAGATAAAAAAATGTCCAACAAATATCTAATTTCAATAAGATTATTAAATTACCAATCAAATTAAAAAAAATAATTAAAAAAAATTCAATGACATCTCATATAAGGTCATGTTAAGAGTCATATTGTCTACTGACCAATCGACAGTAAGCTTCCACATCTTCAGGTGATAATATCAAACATGTTAGCATCCATGGACAAAATGTAGTATAAATTTGTTGATTGTCTGCTTTAAAATGTCATTAATTACATGTAAGGTTTATAAATTGATGTGGAATGTGTGGGTTTTCATCAGCCCAAACTGAAATTACCACTATGTAGTGTGGAGTGTAATTAAATACTGGTAGTAGTTTCTATTAAAAATATCACTTTGTTTCTAATTAAACAGAGAACATGATGAGAACTATTGTCTAATTTTTCAATATATTTTTACTGTCTTTTACGACTGGATGGTCAAAAATGCATGGACGTTACCTGATTTGACCTCAGACAGGATATTGTTATCCTAGATGGTTATGTATCAACACAAATATCAAACATCAAATTTTAATTCAACTGTGAAACTACCTTTTTTAATTCTGTATAATTAATCATATTAAGCCATACCTCATTATTGGACCATTTAACTTCTCCTTCACCATGACGTTTGTCATTTACAAAATCTCCATCATACTGACTGCCATCCTGCCATATTTGTAATCCTTCAAATAAAACATAAAAGATAACAAATCAGAAAAGTATAACAGAGCATGCGAAAATACATCTCCAAATCGCATTGAGCTTAAATAGTTGCTTTTAATTAAATATATTTCAGAAATTTATCATCTATTTTTCTGAATTTACAATTTCTTCCCCTCTAATGCCTACATGTACATTGTATGTCATTTTTATGTCAAATTAGAAAATGTTACAGATTTTCATGTTATGATGTCCCCATATTTTTTGGTATTTCTTTAATTAAGAATTGAATGCATTTTTTGTAGTTTTATTGGCGTGTAAAAGCGTGGACCGAAGCACATTTTGTATGAAGCGTGCTTAAGCGCACAAAAAATGTGCCTCGGTCCACGCTTTTACACACCTATAAAACTACAAAAAAATGCATTCAATTCTTATAATTACATTTAAATCACACCAAAATTTAATATAGTTGAATTTTTCGTTGTGAATTTTATTTGTGTTAGATTATTTGCTGTTGGAAATTACTATGACATTGATTGTTTACATCATTTGCTGTTGGAAATTACTACGCCATTGATTGTTTACATCTGACGTCGTCATGGAGGCACGTGCAAGTTCGGGTTTGAGTTTTATTGGGATGTAAAACATCTCTTTTATAATCATGTGACCACTTCATAACCAATCATATTGTAACATTTCAATGAAAAACGGAAGTAATGTAATTATTGGTTTATATGACAAACTTTTTCTAATCGAAAAACAAAGAAATTCTATCATAAAACATTTGAACCCTGCAACTACCTTAACATAATTTGATATATCTCCAGTACTTTTTAAAGAATGAAATCCAACAATATTGTTGAGTGCATAGCTAATGGATTAACTTTTTAACTCAATTGTAACATTTGTTCAAAAACGGTAACAGCTTTTACAAAGTTAATTTTCTACAGTATAACTAACCTTTTCCATTTCTAAGATTGTCTTGATATTCTCCTTCATATTGAGCACCATTTGGCCATGTAAACTTCCCAGATCCAATTCTTCTATGATCACATACTTTTCCTTTAAAAACGGCTCCACTTTTATATTTAACATTTATTTCATCTGTTTCAACTTTCTCAAATTGGGCATGTTGTAACTTTGGTAATGGACCGCTTGATACTGTAGACATATCTGAAAAATATTGTATTATTTTTCTATAAATATCATATGATAAAATGGAGCTTTACCAGGTTATGATGTAAGATAGCCCTTAGAACACAGCTGCACAACCATTTATTTACATCATCTACCATGTCTCTACAATCAAATTCAAAAGAGCATCCTGCGGTGGAGGGTAAAGATTGTTTATCGGATTGGACGTGGACATCCCACTGATTAGTCGATGTTTCCAATGTTCGAAGCTCCACAACTTCCACACTACATTACAGTCATTTTTCCCGAGACAGGTGAGAGAAATATGGTGTAGCAAGCCTTCTATCTTAATTTATAAGTCATTCTCGCATTACTGATTTTCAAGTCTAAGTTCTAACACAAATATTAATATCTCAATAAAGCGACTAGAATCAATGCTTGCAGTTGCAATAATTAACATGAAAAAGTGATCCTTTGTGTTTGGTTTACTTATTTGAAAAAACTGGTCTCTTCTCTCCATGTTAAATCAAGTTAGGGAGTTATGCCCCGCCGTGTTCAACGCTACTTTCAACCATATTTCAGTTATATCGTGGCAGTCAAATTGGTCGCATGAAATACAACACATGCTTATTCACAGTACTTAGAGATGTGGGGGAAAATAATAAAATACAAAAGAGTTGCTTCTGCTTCTAAAAATAACAAAGTTTTTACTTAATCATTTGTAATAAAAAAATTTTTTAAATCTTTGGAGTATTCTGATCATTTTGACAAATCAAATAAATATTTGAATTGGAAATGTACTCTGGAAGCAAACATGTGATGCAAATAATTTACATTATCAAAAAGATGGGAGATGATATTTCTTTATCATACTTTATCAAAATAACCAAAAACAATCAGTATACACAACCACATTACAAATTGCTAAAAATACTATTGTCTTAGATTTTGGATAACAATGTTCGATTTAGAAATCATAGAAATTATGATAATTCTAAATTTATATATAAATATTATTAAAAACTTTTAAATTTAGATTTAAAAAAAATTGCTTAATTGCATGAGTATCATATAATATTTTAAATTCATACGTTTTAGAAAGATTTTTATTTAAATTATTCTAAAATTTTATATTTTCATCTTTTTTATTTACAGATTTTTGTGTAATTTTACCAGATTTATATTTTATATATAAATTTTTACAAAAGTTTATTTTTTTTTCCAAGTTATTAAATTTTAACAGACTCACTTATTCTTATATATTTAGATTGTTTTTTGGTTTTTTTTAAATAATAAATTTCACTTTTGAGACCTGCATTTCCAAATTTACTTACCTGTAAATGTCATTAATTGCTATATAAACACCTGTAATATAATGTTTGTTGGCATACCTTGAATGTGATATTTCAAAATGTTGGCATACATGTAGGTTGAAGACACCCACAAAATTTGGTCTGCACCAGTGTGTTTACTTAATGATTTAGTCTTAAGGGGGGGGGGGAAAAAATCAGAATTATGAGAAAGGATGTTTTTTAACTAGAAATAATATGCTTTAAATGGTAGAAGTATGAATAGGTTACGTACTAATGCACTTCAAAATGTTCAACAACATGGCTGCCAACCGGAAATAAATTAAAAGACAAATTACAAGATGCACACACGCAAAATTGATAAAAAAAATCGCACAAAAATAAATTTCATTACTCATTGCACTTGACTTTCTTTATCCAAGCATGTGAAATATCTTTGCTTGCTTTATGGAGTCTTGTCATTTATTTATTTAAATAATCCGCAACTAGCGTATGATTGGTCATGTGACCTAAACTATCTCCAATATAAACAATATGCGAGTAGCAAATAAAGTGATCGATGAAACGAGAAAAAATAAGAAATACAGAACAATACACCTCTAGTCGAATTTTTTTTCAAATAAAAATGAGATAATGAAACAGAAAATCCCGAGCTCAAAGTGAATAACAGTACACCGAATCTTTAATCATTTGCCATTGTGCATTCTCATTCATTGTGATAACATAACTTCATAAATTTAAGGACATGGTCATGTGACTACTCTATAATACTATATACATGTATATGGCATGAATTAAAAAAAAAAGTGACATTTTATGGCTATTAATTACTAAATATAACATCAAATAAATAACAAAAATACATCATCAAGGGGGAAAGTATTTCCCTCACCTGTATTGCTGTAAAGTGAGTGTAAAGACATAAGTCGAGTTCTGTCAGATTCTTACCTTTGTTGTAGGTGTGTATTCCTTTTGTGTTTCTTTTAGCAAATTGAATATAAATCTAGTTTGCGTTGCTTGATATTTGTACTTTTAAATCATGTTTACCGCCTAAAATAACAAACTGTGAATATTATGGCAAACATTCAGCCATTTTTAATCAAGTTCTCGCTAACCGGAAGTTGTTACCTGTTGCCAGGCATAGAAGTATGAGGGTAAAATGTGTAACACGTACCCGTACCAAGAATCCCATTACCCAAAACATGTTTTCGTATATATAATACAATAAATACACCAATAATTCCATTTTCAGATATATATATATATATACCACATTACATAATTGATAAATAAATATTAGCATGTGTCTTATGTCATCATAATTTACAATCGTTTACGGCGGAAATGCTAGAATGTGTATGCGTAACTCAAGAAAGATAAAATTTAGAAATTATTTACCTATTTACTCTGGTTTAAGTTTTTATTACAGACAAAAACGTGATGATATGAAAACGAATCTTACTTCTTAAACTGGGTACTGAATAACATGAGCTACATGAAGCTCTTAAAACCGACTATAACATATATATACAAGTAAACAGAAAACAGTAAGAATGCTGATATCCACCAGGAATTTATAGAGCTTACAACAAACTGTGGATTAAACCAACTTGTAAATAAACCAACACACTAGATCTGTTTCTAACCAACAAACCCTCTACAATATATAGAACCGAGGTATGTCCTGGCATATCAGATCACGACCTTGTATATATAGAAGCCACAACCAAACCAGTTAAGATAAAAACAGCACCAAGGGAGGCCTTCTTGTATAAAAAAGCCGACTATGACTCCATCAATAGGGAAGTAGAAGCTTTCTCAGATACATTTATAGAGAAAAACAAAAACAACAATGACATCGACACAATATGGAATGAGTTTAAGACCTTTGTAAAAGACCAAGTCAACAAATACATACCTAAATGCACAATTACACATAACACTGGGTATCCGTGGATAACATCTACGCAAAGTGACGAGAAAAGGAGACCGTGCATACAGCAAAATTCAGAAACATGGCAACAAAGGAAAATACCGAGATAAATTCAAGATGCTAAAACACCTAGCACAAAAAAAGACCGGAGAGGCTTACTGGAATTACATATCTGACATCATTGCCCTAGTAGATAGCACAAATGAAAGACCAAACTCAAAGAAATTCTTTACCTATTTAAAATCAATTAGAAAAGAATCAAATGGAGTACCAACCTTAAAAGCCTTCGGAGAAACAGTAAATGAAATTCAAGACAAGACAAACCTGTTAAACAGGCAGTTTCAATCAGTTTTCACCACTGACACAGACAAGGAAATGCCAGACATACCAAAGGAAGTCTTTAAAGAAATGCCAGAAATAACTATAACAGAAAACGGTGTAGAAAAGCTGTTACGGAACCTAAATCCAAACAAAGCATGTGGTCCGGACGAGTTAACACCAAGGTTACTGAAAGAACTTGCACACGAAATTACACCCATCGTGACAATGATCTTTCAACGATCCCTGGAATTAGGAAAAACTCCATCTGACTGGAAGCATGCTATAGTATGTCCGATCTACAAGAAGGGGCCACGACATCTACCTTCAAACTACAGACCGGTCTCATTGACTTGCATTCTCTGTAAGCTAATGGAGCATATAATAGTATCAAACGTCATGAAACATCTGGATGAAAACAAAATACTATCAGAATATCAACATGGATTTAGAAATCAGAGGTCCTGTGAATCCCAGCTAATAGGACTTGTACATGATTTAACATCTAACATGGATAAAAACTATCAAACAGACATGATAGTATTGGACTTTGCGAAGGCGTTTGATAAAGTCAGCTATCCAAGACTACTGCACAAGCTAGAACATTATGGAATCCATGGAAACAACAAGAACTGGATTAAATCATTCCTGAACAACAGAACACAAGCAGTAGCACTAGAAAACACCATATCAGACAATGTAGATGTTGCATCTGGAGAACCGCAAGGAAGTGTACTGGGCCCTGTTCTATTCCTATATATATCAACGACATCACAAATAATATTACGTCAAACATCCGATTATTTGCTGATGATTGTACCATCTACATGCCAATCAGAACCAACGAAGACCAGGTTTTGTTGCAAAATGACCTAAATAAACTTATTAAATGGGAAGGAAAGTGGAAAATGGCATTTAACGTGGATAAATGTAATTTCATGCACATCACCAGAGCAAGAACAACAAAGAAACATCCATACGTGATACATGACGAACAACTGGAAATTGTAACAGAAACAACATACTTAGGAATAACCATAAGCAACAACTTGAGCTGGAACAATCACATGAACAACATCGAGGCGAGCGCAAATCAAGCCCAGGGCATGCTAAGAAGGAACATCAAGAAAGCACCACAACATACCAAAGCAATGGCTGTTAATACTTTAATAAGACCAAAAATAGAATACAGCTCAGTCGTCTGGGACCCATATACTAAAGAGAATATAGACAAAATAGAAAGAGTCCAGAGAAGAGCAGCCAGATATGTGTATAACAACTATGATTACAGCTCTAGTGTAACAACTATGCTAGAAAATCTAAAATGGCAACCACTAGAAGAAAGACGTATGAACACCAGACTATGTCTACTTTATAAGGCAGTTAACGGCTTAGTTGCCATTCCAGTGCAACAATACTTAATTCCACTGAACAGGCCTTCCAGACACAGTAACAGCTTATCCTTCCAGTTATTCAGCACCAGACACGACTATTTCAAATATTCATTCTTCGCAAGAACTGTTGTACAGTGGAACCTACTACCGGACGCCACCGTGAAAGCATCTGCATATGATGCTTTCAGAGCCGGTATAGCAGCCTAAATTGAAGGTCAACTTGTTTTTATCCGAGCACTTGTATATATTCACCTAAACTTTGGCATTTTGTAATTTGTAGATATTTATATTATTCCGCGCATGCGCAAACACAAAAGTATTGAGTACTCTGAATGAGTTTAGATACTATAACGAAGAAGAAGAAGAAGAAGAAGTAAACATACATTTTGTTAAAACAGGCATGAGTAATGAGGAAACAGGAGATAGTTTCATACGTGTAACTAGCGACTGCAAAAATTGATTCCTTTTAATAATTAACATACAATTGTTGTTGTGCATATTATAATTAGGGTGTGCGACAAAATTGTTGTTGTTTAAAAAAAGATTTGGAAAACTAGTATATTCTTCACAATTGTTTTGACTAATCACATGTTTTGTACCTATTTGTTGTAAATTAAAAAAATATATGATGGTGATGGTTCTTGGTATCTATCGTCACGCTCACCAAATTTGCAAATATATCGTGACTTCCATACATGTAGAGGAAGGAAAGCCTGACCGGACCGTTATGACGAATTTTCCAGTAAAAAAACCTTTGATAAAATTGAATTTATGCAAACCGATTCCTAGGTAGATCTAACATTATTATTCTAATAAGACAAAATCTTCTTGCCAAAATAGTACCGGCAATATACCGAAACAAAACGACGAATTATTTGTAAACACTATTAATGATATCATTGAGTCCAAAATGAAGATTGTTTTTATCTTTTTTTTGGTTTATGGCATTTAACAGGAGAAAACCATCGACCTTCCGCAAGTCACTGACAAACGTAATCACATAATGTTGTATACACCTCGCCCTGTTCGAGATTCGAACTCACAACATTAGTGGTGATAGGCACTGAATGCATAGGCAAATAGGTAGTTTTAAATCCAACTACATGTACCATACGATCACGATCACGACGGCCCCTTATAGATATGCAATAAATGGATCATACATTCGTCATGATCTATTACATTATGCTGTTGGTAGTTTGTATATGAGAGAGGAAACATCCTCTTGATACCTTGACGTGGCCAATCCAATTAAATTGTTGAGCAAATAAAATCAGTATGCTCTAAAAGCTTAGAAATAAATAGTCAACTTTTGATCATTGCTTCGTGTTAGTTCATGGATACAACAAAATGTCATCGTGTGATGATAAATTCAAATAGAACGTTATAACATGAGACAATAGGAGGTCACATCCAACGTTCATCAATAGTACATACATGTATGTACATATGGGGTGATTAACTGGGACATGAATTAATGATATGGTGATTTAATGCTCTGGCTATCAGAGCGATCTAATTTTCTTACTGTATGTTAAAGGGGCATTATCTGCCATAATCGTAAATTTTTGTTGCCCATAAAAACTATCAGATATGTTTGATCCCTTAATAAAACGTGTTTCTGTAACTTATAAATGTTATGAAATGTACGCGCATCGGGGAAAAAACGTGCAACTGCTCGTGTTTTGAGATCGATCAAGTATGGACGCCTTCTTATTAATTATCGACATTGTTTACGGAGTTTGTCGAATCGTCATTAAATCAGTACAACAATGCAGATATTTCTTATTTTTTGTGAATCTGCTTTTAGTCGGTGTTAATTACGGACAAAGAACCATGCAAGCTTGCAGTTAATAAACGACAAAATACAAATTATTCGTTTTTACCTGTCACTAGTCAGGTCAGTTCGTTGCATACGGAAAAAGCGAAGTCAAATTATTTGCTTGCAAGGAAATAATTAATCGATGGTAATTTTCGTTCTCAAAAGGCGAAAAGTGGTTCGATAAGCTGTTTAATGTGAAATATTTACCTTTATTTCATACTTTTAAAGCTTTTTACCAATTTCCAAAACATATAATTTTTTTGGTCAAAATCATAGCTAATGCCCCTTTAAATTTATATCGTGGTGGTCAGTTTTATTGGTGGGGGAAACCGGAGTACCAAGAGAAAAGCACCGACCTGTCACTGACAAACTTGGTCACATAATGTAGTATCGAGTACTCCTGGCTATGAGCGGGATTCTCAGTGTCTTTAACATTTATTTATATACACTTGTAAAATTCATTGTTGTATATATGTATATTAACCCCATCGGTGGTGTAATTGTTAGCGTGCTCTCCTCGAATGCAGTGGATCGGTCGGGTAAAACCAATGTCGTCTTTAATAGTCGTATCTGCTTTCTTCTCCGCTAAGCACGCAATATAAAGGAGTGAGAGGAAATACTGGTTGGCTCGGGATCAGGATAATGTGTCCGAGCGAAGCAACATGTCTACCGCCGACTGTTGTTTCAGTGAGCTAGCACTGTAAAACCAAAATAAGCACATTGGTCTAGTACAAAACGGACCTCGTAATTATTTCCTAGAATTTAATAATATAGCTGTAAAATTGTTCATTCGTAGTTAAACAACAACCACTGACTTACTCTTATTACTATATATATATGTCATGAAGAAATATGAAAAACAAGGAACTAAATGGTATTTAGAAAGAAACATTTTCAGTAAAAGGCACACTTAAGAACCAAAACACACCCAACTTCATCTTACAGAAATGATTTTTAAAATTGGAGAGAAAAAATTAAAAACAAACAACAAAACCTGATGACTATAATATTTCCACTATTTCTCACTTCGGTTAGAATTTCAATATTTAAGGTTCAAAATTCATTGAAGTATTGGGATATCTGTCCTATATTATATCTGAGACTCAGATTTTCTCTATCGTCTACGGATTGTTGAAATTCCATGAAAATCTGTCAGCGGAAGAAAGAACAACAATGATAAGAAATACAAAGTCTTTCTACAGGAAAGTAGTAAACGAAATAATTGTTTGTAAACTTTCCATATTAGTATAAAACAAAACAAAACAACAATGGTCTAAAATTGAACAGAAAGCAAATTTAAAATCTACGTATTTGATTATATATATTACGAAAGTGTATGATAGCAGTACATATATGGATGGTCGTGACAATAATTAAGATATATAAGTATTATAACACAATATCTACGCCTTTCAATGACCAGTGAATATTTAGAACAATCGCGTTTTACATATTCATATTTATATTGTGGTTCTCACGTTTACAGTAGATGTAGGTAAAGGTTGCGAATTAAGTAGTATAATAAAATATCAGAACCTTTCTACGCTTTCTAAATTTAATCTTAAAAGCAAACTTCTTTCTACGAAACGTCTCGAAGTCGTTTCGAGTGCGGTGCATCGTGGGTTCGAGACCCGATCGGGCCAAACTAAAGACTATAAAATTGGTATTTGTTGCTTCTGCGCTAAGCATTCAGCACTTACGGGAAAGAGCAAAGACTGGCTGGCTCGGAAATAGGTTAATGTGTCCGAGTGGGGTGACATGTCTATCTACGGACTGTTGTTTCAGTGAACTAGCACTACACAAATCAAACTAAGCGTGTTGGGCTAGTACAAAACGGACCTCATCATCATCTCATTGAATATCAACTTGTTCTTGCCATGACAAAGCTGAAAAATTGCTGACAACAATCACTCACTCACTCACTCTTTCTCCGACTTGGTGATATCGAAAATAATCGTACATGTATATAATAAAATGAAACACAAAAACACCATACATTCAGAAAGTTCCAAAATTTAATCGTAAATCATCTAAACAAGAGTCAAAATCAACACAAATAACACGCAGATACATGACAACTAACTCTCCTGGCTTGGTACAGGCATTTCAATAACACGTGGCAGGGTTAAACTAACTTCATGGACCTAAACGCCCATTCTAAATAAAATGATGCGGTCATGTAAGTGTTTTTTCACATGTAAGTAATATACATGGGTAAGCAGCGTTGTGTAGAGAAAGAATTTTGATTTGATTAGAAAATTATCATTATTATTTGTCAATGTTCAGTACCTTTATATTAACATTGATGTATATATATATATATAACTTCCACTTTTGCTTCGGGAAAAATTGGACCAGAATTATTAGTTGTTATTAAACAGTATATCTGGCAACATTCCAGCCATATCGTGGGCTGACATTTTACTTCATATACATTATTTATGAAAAACCATAAGTAATATCAACAACAAGAAAAGTTTGAAGGTATCAGAAACCATAATGTGAAGAAAAACAGACAATACAATGGCAAAACGAAAAATAACGAGCTACAAAATAATGGAACCCGTAGATGGAAGACGAAGAGGAATAACCCGCAGTCCGAAGACAGTCATAGGGAGCTGTGTGTAGATATTACTGAGTATTCAGATTGGTTGGTTCTAATTGTTCAACAAATGGCCTTTGTATCTTCAAAGTTCAAATTTAAATGTAGGTTTAGTATTTTAGAATTTCAATAGTGCTCTTTCGTCCAAATTTGTATTACACATTTTTAAATATGACTTTAATCGATAATCAAGAGGTTAAATTTTGTTTTGTTGTTTTCCATGAACATGTTCTTATATGTGTCTGAAAACACAAGCATACGTAGGATTTGAAAGGGACGTTTGAAGATACTGACAAGGGTAATTAGATGATAAGAAACCGTAAATCAAAGTAGAGACAATAAATACGAATTGTCAAAAGAAAAATGACAAGACAAACAATGTACTATAAAACACTACACACAGGCAACTAAAGATTGAGTAACACGAACACCACAGAAAACCGATAATGAACTCAGGTGCCCCAGAGAGGTAAACAGCTACAGCTCCACTAGTGGCACCCGTTCTGTTACTGTTTAACGACGCAAAGGTCATGTGATATGAAAATCATGTTGACACCAGTAATCAGTATACCGGTACGTAAATAAATACCATTCCAGATAAAACATAGCCCCTTACAAAATAAATGCCAGTAGAGACAGCACGAGGATCGTTTTGAAGCGGAAATTGTACGGACGTGGATTTAAAAATGTGAAGACATGGAATTGGACGACATTTTCATTTTTTCCTCTGATTATGTTTACAAAAAAGGAATACATCTACATGTAATTTAGTAATTTAGTTCACACCACGCGTTGCTTGATTAACATTCAAAAGATTAGAAAACCAAATGGATACAAGTTTTTTTTTGGAAAGGGAGGGGGACAAGTAAACAAAAAGGTCAACACAGGATTGCAAAAACAGGCTAATGCTACTTGTGCCTGAGGAAGTTTGACCTTGACATCATATTTCAAACTTTATTCATCTGAATGCGACAATATATTTTAGAAACACAATTTTGCCAAGATGTGCTAATTAGTTGCTTGGAATTGCCACATTATCTGTAGTTGGATGTTACAGAAATGTCACACAGGCTTATTTGCGATTAGCAATAGATTGATCACAACCGTCTTCATCCCATGTCATACCTTGATGGATCCGCATCGGTGGTATAATGATAAGCATGCTCGAAACGAGTGCGGTAGATCGTAGGTTCGAGCCCCGGTCGGGTCAAACTAAAGACTATAAGATTAATATTTGTTGCTACTCCGCTAATCACGCTACATTAAGGTGTAAAAGAAAAGACTGTGGAGCGACATGTCAACCCGCTAACTGTTGTTTCAGTAAGGTAGCACCATAAAATATAAATATGCCTGTTTGTGTAGTACAAAGCGGACAGCATCATCATTTTATCGAATTTAGATTGTTTTCGCCATGATATAGCTGGAAAATTGCTCATCTGACGCTAAGCAATAATCACCTACTAACTGTGTACTATTATCATAAACGTGCATTTTACCAATATCATGGGATAAAAATCACAACAAAAACGCAAAAATGAAACTTTGGTAATGTGAAAGAGTAGTACATTTTATTGTATTTTTTCCTAATTTAATGAAATGACCACATGACCTCTTTAAAACATTCAATTGCTATAATGTCTATTTACAGATATAAGTTGCTCGATTGATTGGTGTTTAAAGTTTACAGGTATAAGTTGCTTGATTGATTGGTGCTTAAAGTTTACAGGTATAAGAAGAGATTGAAGATAACAAATGGGTAATCAGAATCCGTAAATCGAAGAAGAACAGACAACACAATGGCCAAAAGAAAAAGGACAACAGGACAAACAACGATCTACAAAACATACACATAGAACTAAAGATCGAGTAACACGAACCCCATTAAAACCGGGGTGAACTCATGTGCTGCGGAAGGGAAAGCAGTTCCTGCCCCACTAGTGGCACCCGTCCAGGTAATTTAGTTACAACCCCGATGATAAGTCATGAATGAGGAAAGGACCGGGAAATATTACTATTGAAATTAATTCTGAAATCATATGTTATATCCAAAAGGTTCACCCTATCTTTACATTCAATATAGATTATATCTGAATAAAAATATATTTGTCATGTGTTTTCATCACTATTGCTACTGCCGAACAATTGCCAGAGTTGGCTTGTACATGTATATGATTATCTGTAACCTTTCTTAAAATCCTTCGTTCGCTGAAGTACTAGCGTCTAACACGATTACCATATCACAAAATCATGACGATAACATGATGGGTGAAACAAACGGAGCAGAAACTGTTTATCGTTCTATTCGGAACACAAGAGCTCACCCTCGAGTTAGTGGGGTTCGTGTTTCTTAATCTTAAGTTTTCTGTGTCATATTTTTTTCTACAATTGTTTGTCTGTCCTTCTTCGAATTACAGCTTCTGAAGACTCCACTGTTATCTTCTGAAGACTCCACTGTTATCTTCTGAAGACTCCACTGTTATCTTCTGAAGACTCCACTGTTATCTGTGTCTTCTTCGAATTACAGCTTGTGAAGACTCCACTGTTATCTGTGTCTTCTTCGAATTACAGCTTCTGAAGACTCCACTGTTATCTTCAACATTTTTAGGTATACTATGCATTGTATTTATATGTCTGTCTTTTGATAATTCGTATTCAAATGGAGACCAACATATTTATGTGTTCTTAGACCTGCAATTGTAGATAGCTGGGTATACTAAGTAACCGTGACATGGTTCACATTAAATCTATAATGCATTCATTGATAATTTGAGAAGTCTCATTAAAGCGATGACTTCGAATATCTCATGCTCATTTTAATACTAACAAGGCAAATGAATAAGACAGAAGCTGTACACTTGTGAAGTCTTCTCATTTTAATAGTTAAATGAATTCAGAGATAACCTCTTAACATATGTAAATATACCAATCTCCTGACTTCAAAGACTGGTCTTTGAACATCTAACACTTACAGAGGACAATTTACAATATTTTTCCTGGAAAAACCCAATATTAAGGTAAGTTTGATGGTTTGCTATTATATATGCGTAGTTAAAAACGGGAGTAATGCGAACGAACTAGCATTGCATAGCGTAGGCATATCTAGTTGAAGTGCAGATTCAGTTAAAGTGTTAGAAGAGTTTAAATTGAAGATACCAATGGAGTAATTAGAATCCGGAAATCGAACAAGGACAGACAAGACACTGACCAAATGAACAAGGACAGACAAGACACTGACCAAATGAACAAGGACAGACAAGACACTGACCAAATGAACAAGGACAGACAAGACACTGACCAAATGAACAAGGACAGACAAGACACTGACCAAATGAACAAGGACAGACAAGACACTGACCAAATGAAAAAGGACAGACAAGACACTGACCAAATGAACAAGGACAGACAAGACACTGACCAAATGAACAAGGACAGACAAGACACTGACCAAATGAACAAGGACAGACAAGACACTGACCAAATGAACAAGGACAGACAAGACACTGACCAAATGAACAAGGACAGACAAGACACTGACCAAATGAACAAGGACAGACAAGACACTGACCAAATGAACAAGGACAGACAAGACACTGACCAAATGAACAAGGACAGACAAGACACTGACCAAATGAACAAGGACAGACAAGACACTGACCAAATGAACAAGGACAGACAAGACACTGACCAAATGAAAAAGGACAAACAACGATCCAGAAAACATTACAAATAAAACTAAAAGATCGAGTAACACGAACCCCACACAAAACCGGGGGTGAACATTTGTTGGTAGTAGTCGTATAAAGATCGAGTAACACGAACCTCACAAAAACCCGGGGGTGAACATTTGTTGGTAGTAGTCGTACACAGATCGAGTAACACGAACCTCACAAAAACCCGGGGGTGAACATTTGTTGGTAGTAGTCGTATTAAGCAGAATTAAGTAGAATTATAATAACGCCGTTCGACCGGTTATGCATGTGGTATTGTATTGTCTTCGCACGTTGAAAACATGTGATCATTTCACTAAAATTTTTGCTTCTATTTACTATTTTGCGTTTGGATTTTGGTGCTGTTCTGAAAGTCTGGTATTTTTCTTTATTTGAATTATAAACATACAATTACCAAATAATTGTATTTCCCAGTAATAATAGTTGTGTTCATAGTAAAAACGTAGATATAAAATTTAGTGCTGACCACTTCATAATGTTTTAATTCAGAATTTGTGCTCTCTTGTAAAAAACTTTTTAAAAATACCCCCATGCTTTATTTGTGTTCATATTTCTAGATCAAAATATTAAATATAAAGTGTTATATATACATCTTTCCCTCACTGTGATGACAAAAACTAACCAATGTTTCTAGTTGTAATATATCTTGATATTGCTTTGTTTATTACTGTTATATTCTTGGTTAAATTTTTTTTTTAATATGACTGTATTTATCTTTCGAAGATTGTTATGTACGCTATGCAGTCCCTCATGTCGTCAGTAGAACAGTTTTGGCACATATTATCCGTATAATTACCGTTTTGTCACTTATTGTACACGATTTGTCCGCACGAGGCCATAATAGTCCGTAGACACTTATTTTCCATACGAAATTATTAGTGTCCGTAGACATTTGTTGTCAGCAAAATACTGTTGCACATCACCATTATTGTCCACAGGTTATTGTTCGTAGATCTTTTATCTGTATCATATGTTTCACAGGTTTCCCTTACTATCCGTATGATGTGGTTATTGTCCACTGAAGCCTATTATCAGAACGTGTTCCTTACTCCCTCAGGCAATTGTGACCTTGGTCGATTTTTGATATCGTACTTAGGCCCCTTTGATTTTCTTGCTCCCAAAGACTTTTAAAATTATTTGGTTTTCAAATATTTGGCTTGGAGCATACCTGATGAAGGATATTACATGAACTCAACGTGCGCACTAAATTTGATATCTACCGTTTATATGTTTCTACATCAACTGATTTTAGGCACTGGTTTAAAATTGAACCATCAGGTAAGCCTATTACGCTTTGTCGGTAAACTATATTAGTTCCTTACATGATTGTTCAATATGTTCTAAATAATATATTTCAGGGCTAAAAACCAAAATGAATGACAGGTCATTTTATCTAGCAGACTATATCATTTTTGGAATCACCATAGCAGCATCGATTAGCATTGGGATTTTCCATGCATTTGCCGGTGGTAGACAGAAAACAACGTCAGAATTTCATATGGGTAACAGAAAGATGGCTATTATACCGGTGGCTATTTCTTTATTAGTGTCATTCGAATCGTCCATTATGATGTTGGGAACGCCAGCAGAGACCTACGTATTTGGTATTCAGAATATAATGGGCAATTGTGGATGGTTCTTTGCAAATTTACTAGCAATCAAAATAATGGTTCCACTTATTCATCCATTGAAGATAACGAGTGCCTACGAGGTAAGAGAAGCTTGTCCTCAGGGCAAATTATATTTTACTTTCACATTGATAAAACCCAGTCTGAAAAAAATATTGGTGTTTAGCTTCAACTTTAGTCTGAAAAATAAAATGCAAATGTAAATATAGAAAAAATGCGTGTAGAGTGTAGACTACAAATTCAATATATCATGAAAAAGGAAAACGAGTTCACAAAGAGAACAAGTGACATACATACTCCATAGATGAATTGTCTCCCCTTTGTCACATTTCCATTCATGGTTAGATTAATTGGTTGATTGTTTGACGTTATATGAAAAGTATTTCATCTATATTCTTGACGAAGATAACCATAGAAACAACGCACCATGCCAGAGGAACTTGTATAGGCCGATAGCCAGATGTTTCACTAGAAACGGAGAGAAGATGCATAAGGATATTTTTTTATCCTGCAATCAGTACATTTGTTGTACAAATATGCAATACGAATAAATTTTTGCTTTATTCGTACTAGACGAATAAACTTTTCGTACTATACGAATAAACTTTTCAGCCTACGAATAAACTTTCCTGGTACCCTGTAGCTATGTACAGCGGAGGGCGCAGACAAGTATGAAACTGGTACTAATATAACGCGGACCACGAAGAAGACACCCTTGACAACATTTATGAAAGGCGAGGAATGACGCTTGTTTCTGTCCTTTTTATTTAAATCTGACAAGTTTTCCGACTTTTTTGACATTGCAGGATAAATACAATATACGTACATTGTCGTTAAATATAAAATTCATTTGTACTCGCTGCGAAACAGGCCTGAAAAGCTCGCTATTCTGCCTGTTTCTAAAGCTCGTACAAATAAATTTTATATTTACCGACAATGTACGTATATTGTATATGTCACCTGTCACAAACGACTACTCCTAACAATTTATTTTTCATTAGGAAGTGTATATTAATATTCTTCAAAACGGCGAACTAATTTTGGTGCCGTCTCTATGAATTGTTGTTACATTGTATTTGATTTATCTCACACAACTAAATGACAAAAGCAGGAGAAACATGAGTTCTACTTGTATATTACGGAGTTTCCTTGGTGTTTCAACGATAAGTACTTATTATCATCATTCCCTCCTGCTATATCTACCTGCTGACTCCATAAGCAAAACTCGTATCAAAGTTCGCGTGAGCTGAGCTGGACTTATCAACAGTGAGCAGGAGTTATCACCAAATTCTCCCAACATTTAAACGATAATTCCTGTGAAGATGACAAAAGTAAATAAAATTTAGCAACACCATTAGCTAGTTAACATTTTATTTTTTAAGCATATATCAAATTAGGAACTGTCGTGTCAGCAATATCAACAAACATCGTCCTACAAAAATGTACTTGTCACAATTCTTGATAACCTTTGCTGAGACGTCATGATTTTTACGTCATATGCAAGGTCGTGACCTTTGTGTTTTCTAAAACGGAACGGCATTGCAGCTGTAAAAATGAATGGTATATTTGAAAACTAGTTATGAACTATGTTTTGGGGAAGCGTATTTTGAATATTTTGAATCGTGTGATTTTTCCCGCGAAAAATACAAATATCGATGTATCCGTATTTATGTTTGATTTAAGGATGATAAACATGTCATCTGAATGTGAATATGATTTATACTGAAAAATGTCAGCCTGCCCGACAGAATATGAAGCATGTGACTCGTTCGCTTCGCTCACTCACCACCAAACTTCATATTCTGGCTCAGCAGGCTGATCGCTTCGCTCACTCGCCACCAAACTTCATATTCTGGCTCGGCAGGCTGGTATTTTCGGTATCAATCAATTCACATCCAGATAACATATACATATCACAACAACCCGTCCATATCGGTACCCCTCTTCAGTTTGTGGTTGATATTAATGGTGATTGTCCTTGCCATATTTTGAAAAAAGGTAATTCAGTGTATCTGTTATATATGATTATTAATTAACTTTGACTTATTAGACTTTATATGATCAAATCTGTCAATACAATATAAAAACTTTCATTGGGCCAATACGGCAAAAACCAGTCCAATACGGATATTTTCTGTATTGACCCAATTCCAGTCAGTCCAATAACAACTAGATCGGAATCCGCTAGACATTTCGACAATTTCAAGGAAAAATCACGATAGATATTAGACTGATTAGTTAATAAAGGTATCATTACGTGATGTTTTTCATATTGGCCTAGTTATAGGTCCTCGGTCTGCTATATTGGCGTTCGGCTGCGCCTCAGGCCAATACAGCAGGCCTCGGACCTATAACTAGGCCAATATGAAAAATATCACGTAATAATACTATATTATAGGTCATTTGTATTTAAACAACAGTATTTAGAAAAAACTGCTGGAACCTGCTAATCTGGGTCACGGGTCACTGTAATCGGGCGGCTGTATCGAGAAACAGATACGGTGTTGAAAAAACTGTTGACACTCATAAAATATTGATAAATGCAATAAAATTTCATGTTTGTCTTCAAGAAATATGATAGACAAAACCATGTGTGAAGTTTTATGACGAAATATCTGCGATTTCTATGTAAATTTACGAGTTGAAGTTGCGGCTGTATCGAGAAACAGATACGGTGTTGAAAAAAACTGTTGATACTCATAAAATAATTTACATAGAAATCGGAGATATTTCGTCATAAAACTTCACACATGGTTTTGTCTATCATATTTCTTGAAGACAAACATAAAGTTTTATTGCATTTATCAATATTTTACAAAGTTATTTGTGATACTAGGTTAATACTAAATATTAAATATATATACGTCTGAAAATTAAACCAAACAGTGTTAGAATTAGATTTTTGAGCTGTCAAATGTTTGTTCTTCCCTCGACGGGATTTGAACTCACACCATTGATACATTGCAGCACCAATCAATTAGCCTGCCCTAGACCACTCGATCACATCCGCTCCATACTAAAGGAGCTTCAATAATCGAAGTGTTACCTTGTCTCGTAAGGCAAATCTATGGATAGACGTAAGACATGTGTATAAGCGTGTGTAGATGGTACATATATACTTAATATTATAATTTGACAGCAATCTAACTCAGCAATTTTTAATATATTGTATAGGATAATGAAAAATTCATTATACAGTCACAGGAAATAAAGTATATTATACAAGCGTCTAAGCAAGTGACAACCATACAATATTTCTGTCCCACTGGATCTCAAAGTTATTTATGATACTAGGTTAATACTAAATATTAAATATATACGTATAACCTACATCATTGAACTGGCACTGTAAAATTCCAAGTTAGCGCGATGATCAAGTACATAAAAACGCAATTTGTTATCTGGGTCATTATCAAAATACACGCACTTTTCTGTTATTACGCAATTAAAAGACAAATATCAACCAAACTGATTGGAGAAAACATGTTTTGCATGAAGGTACATCAGCTGTCTATAGATTTACCATCTACATCCAGATTGGTCCAATCGCGAATTCATACTTGCTACACGAAGACCTGTTTTTTCCTTGGTGTTACGTGTTATTTTTCCAGAATTACTTACTTCTGGTCAATTGTACTATTCAGATGTAATGATTTTATTCGATCTTTATATTATTTTTGAACTATTCCTAACACTCTAATAGCACCACATTATTTTTGCTTGATATATATTGAAATTTAAAAAGAAAATTAGCATAAACCTGCTGTTATAGAATTCCATGTCTGTGGTGTTACCTTTCTTATTAAGGCTGGGTAAGAGGTATCTGTCTTGTCATATTTGAAGCAAAAATAGTTTCTCCCTTTGCTTATTTCCTGTTTCATGACATGTGCAGACGACAAAAGCAAGCGTGATCCATAAACTAATATACAGCCGAAAAAGTACGTGCGATTGGTATAGTATATACATTTTATGTCTGTGGTTTACTTCTCACTACTTCTTTTTGTTAGAATTCAGCAAAATATAAAAATATACAATACATTACATTTGCTATTCTTCACAGGATATACATATAAGATATAGTCAGGGAGAAATTATTTTCCTTTTATCCTGAAAATACTTACCTATTTGTCTGTGGTGTTAGTGTCAATGGTGTTACCATACAGATTGTGTAACAATATTCAGAACAAAATATTGTTCTTTAACCTTTGCAGAGAATTTGTTCAAGCATCGTCATTTACTTATAAGATATAGTTTAACAAGCTGATGGCAGCATACTGGTTAGACCTGGTAACACCAGGGACATATCTTCATAACACCATGGACATATCGTCATAACACCATGGACAAAACTGATATTGTTCATACATTAAACCAATATGTTGAAAAACTGAATATTGTACTGAAAACATTTAAGAAAACAAAAAATATAGGTTGATAGTTGTGTTTTTTCTTCAATTAAATGTTTACATTCATGAAGATGTCCCTGGTGTTACTTTTGTCATCTGTGGTGTAACCTCTTGTCAATGGTGTTACCTCATGTAAATTGTTTCATAAAAAAGATAAATGACATAATTGAAGTAAATTATATTATAGTTGAATAAAGTTGACTTTGATAACTATGTTATCGTTCCTTGCGGACAAGGCTTCCAACAATATCGTGTTTGTATGTAAATCATATTACTTCGAATGCCTAATCAAGGAATTAGGCATAAATAGCAACACCTCTAGTAATACCACATACAAACCAACTTCGTTCGACAAAGATGAAATCCTAGCTAACCACAGATCATTCATGACCTCTTTAAACATTCCCTCTGGTAAAGAGTCTGAGGATTTACCCTATTTATATTTGATACCTAAACTCCATAAGACACCATGCAAAGAAAGGTACATAGCGGGATCATCAACTTGTTCGACGAAAGAATTGTCTATTCACCTGACAAAGATTCTGTCTGCAGTAAAAGAGGGACAACAGAAATATTGTGAAACTGTTTACTCGCGTAGTGGCATAAATCACATGTGGATTTTGAAAAACTCTAAAGATCTTTTGGATAACCTGAAATGAAGATCTTTCACTCATGTATCCTCCATCAAAACTTTTGATTTTTCAACTCTATATACCACCCTACCGCATGACATTTTAAAAACCCGCTTAAAAGAAACAATTCACAAAGCTTTCAGTCATAGAAACTATAGCTCAAAATTTGTTGTGTTAGGCTACAATTCCACATATTTTTCAAGCAAAATTCAAAAATGTAAAACATGCTACTCCGAGAATCAAGTGATCAGTATGCTGGAGTTCCTCTTCGATAACATATTTGTTTCCTTTGGAGGGACACTGTTTCAGCAGGTCGTCGGCATACCAATGGATACCAATTGTGCCCCTTTTCTAGCCGATTTATTTTTATACTCATATGAGTCGGAGTTTCTTCAAAAGCTTGTAAAAGATAAGAAGATTCATGAGGCTAGAGCTTTTAATTTCACATACAGGTATATTTATGACGTTTTATCTATCAATAATTCTAGATTTGCAGAATGTCTTCCATTGATATATCCTCCAGAGCTGGAAGCTAAAGAGACCACAGATACAGCTTCGTCCGCATCATTTTTGGACTTATACCTCGAATTTGACGACAGTGGTCAACTCAGTACTAAAATTTATGATAAACGGGACGACTTCAGTTTTAAAATCATAAATTTTCCAAATATGTGCAGCAATATACCAGCTTCTCCTGCATATGGTGTTTACATCTCGCAATTGATTCGCTATGCAAGGGCCAGTAGCAATTATTCTGATTTCCTGAAACGTCATTTTCATCCGAGAAACAGGTTACTGGACGAGGGCTATAAAAAGATTCGCCTTATTCGATCTCTTAAAAAGTTTATATTCCGATACCAAGATCTTGTCGAAGTATATTCCGTCTCTGCAGAGACGATAATAAGCGATGCATTTTCATATAGTGAAAATGTATAAAGATAAGGAAGTCAACAAAAATGTCAAAAATATTTTTTTATCAATGTGTGACGTAAAATTGATTTTGACATGCACTTCACTGTATTTGGTACTGCTTTGACAACTATTTTACCTATTTTGTCCCAGTATTGTTATAAATACTGCTATAGTGACAATCGGAACCTTTGAGCCGTAATGAAAGCGGGAGGTTTGGCGCTTTAAAATCTGATTCAACCCACCATTTCTTTACAAATGCCTGTACCAAGTCAGGGTCAATACGGTTTTCACAGTTTTCCGGTTGTTGACTGATTTTGTCTGTTTATATAATTATGAGTTTTGACTTTCCCTTTGTAAGATTGTTCGGAATTCGGTAATTTTGTTATTACCCTTATTATGTATAAGTCATCTTTTCTTTATATAAAGTGAAACAAAATACAATTATAACAACTTATTTGCTTCATAATGTAGCTTAAATGGGACTCCACAACTACATATCAAAATATTGTGAAAACAAACTAGTGCTCCAAAGAAAATATCCTAAATTATGCATAATTTCCCTGTATATTATTTATGTAACCACCTTTTACATAAACAATATTTTTCATTTTCCTAAAAAGAATAATTTTATGTTGGTAACACCACGGACTGAAAGGTATGAGGGGGTGCTACATATCTAGAATTTTTTTTTCATGGTGGTTTTCCCGACTGCATATTACGTGAATATGTCATTGTAATGTAGGAAAAACTAATAGGCTAAAGTAAAACGGGAACGAAAATAGTTGATGTCACCAAAATATGAACAGGAAAAAGTGCGTGTATTTTGTATTTTGACCCATCTTCTTCATACAGCCGGATAAGTGTTCATTTGGCGTTAAACACCATCACTCACTCACTCAGCAGGATGAGAGTTAGATGATAAGAATGCAATGTTACAAAGCGCACGTACAAACACATGGTTAAATCTATCCGAATTGATATTGTTATTTGATTTAAATTTCAATTCAGAAAACACTTTAAAGTTCTGCTAATGTTTTCTTGATAGAATAGTCACAATACTGTCTATAATAATGTATCATTTTTATATAATATAAATTATATTTTTTCGTAGTATTTGGAACTACGATTTCAGTCACGTAGAATTCGCTTGCTTGGAACTGTTCTTGGGATGATTAACTACGTACGTAATTTTTATGTGATTGTAGTTATTAATACATTGAGTATTTTAAAGAGGCATTAGCTACGATTTTGACCAAAAAAAATATATGTTTTGGAAATTGGTAAACAGCTTTAAAATGATGAAATAAAGGTAAATATTTCACATTAAACAGCTTATCGTACCACTTTTCGCCTTTTGAGAACGAAAATTACCATCGATTTATTATTTCCGTGCAAGCAAATAATTTGACCTCGCTTTCTCCGTATGCAACTGACCTTACTAGTGACAGGTAAAAACGAATAATTTGTATTTTGTCACTTATTAACTGCAAACTTGCATGGTTCTTTGTCCGTAATTAACGCCGACTAAAAGCAGATTCACAGAAAATAAGAAATAAGTGCATTGTTGTACTGATTTAATGACGATTCGGCAAACTCCGTAAACAATGCCGATAATTAATAAGATGGCGTCCATTTCTTGATCGATCTCAAAACACGAGCAGTTGCACGTTTTTTCCCCGATGCGCGTACATTTTATAACATTTATAAGTTACAGAAACACGTTTTATTAAGGCATCAATCATATCTGATAGTTTTTATGGGTAACAAAAATTTACGATTTTGGTAGATAATGCCCCTTTAATATACAACGTATATGTATATAGATCTATTATTTAGCATTATAGGGTTAATCAAATGATGGACTGCAAAATAATTGTACACCTTGATTTGCATAATCATTGACATTAAAAACAAAGTGATTAAATATCATTTTGTTTTTTAAAACTACATGACACATTCCTCATTATAGAAAAACAAATAATAAGAGACATGCTTATTAATAAAAACGTGGATATCAAATTTAGTGCACACGACACGTTTCTGGAATAAACTTTATCAGGTACGCTCAAAATCGGAAAGCCAAATAATTTAAAGTTTTGTGAGCAATAAAACCAAATGGACTAAACAGAATAGCCAACATCGGCTAAGATCACCTATGCCTGAGGGAGGAGAACCTTAGTTTTAGTAATAGTAGTAGTAATGATTACATTATTTAGGAGGGGATTTAATTACGTCCAATAAATGCGTCTTTTCCCACCAACCTTTGACTTTGTCTGATTTGAGATATCTTACAAAAAATAATTATTGCTCTATATATACAAAAGACACATCTTCATACTTTTGAAACATAAATGCACCATTTATCCGTTATTAAATGTCGATTATTATTTAGCTAACAATTATAAAACATACCCACTTGAACCATGAAAGCGTCTACATTGGCAAGTGTTTTAATTTGCAGTCCTTGTATATGGGAATTGTTTTGTTTGGGCCTGCTATAGCACTGGAAGCAGGTACGTACATTCTTTTTACAAAGGTAATTGGTTAGTGATAGTACGGTTCATAATTGGAGAATTCAGACATGCTGCTACAGAATGTCAATGTCCATACATGTTTATACATGTATTTTGAATATATAAAGAGTTAACCGCTGAACAATTTTGAAAACTGCCCTCTAGAGTGAACAATGGTAAACAGAGAGTACTGATGTGCATTTAGTTCTCGATAGATTGGTTGGATTGGTTTACCGGCACTTTCAAAAATATTTCAGTTATATCGTGGCGGTCAGTTTTATTGGTGGAGAAATCGTTATACCTGGAGAAAGACCTGCCGCAAGTCACTGACAATCTTTATCAAATAAATTAGTATCGAGTACACCTCGTCATGATCGGCATTTCAACTCACAACTTTAGTGGTGATATGCACTGTTTGCATACATAGTTGCAAACCCAACTACCATACGACGCCCCCTATGTACCATACGACGCTCCCTAAGTACCATACGACGCCCCCTAACTACCATACGACGCCCCCTAACTACCATACGACGCCCCCTATGTACCATACGACGCCCACTAAGTACCATACGACGCCCCCTATGTACTATACGACGCTCCCTAAGTACCATACGACGCCCCCTAACTACCATACGACGCCCCCTAAGTACCATACGACGCCCCCTAACTACCATACGACGCCCCCTAAGTACCATACGACGCTCCCTATGTACCATACGACGCTCCCTAAGTACCATACGACGCCCCCTAACTACCATACGACGCCCCCTAAGTACCATACGACGCTCCCTATGTACCATACGACGCCCCCTAACTACCATACGACGCCCCCTAAGTACCATACGACGCCCCCTATGTACCATACGACGCTCCCTAAGTAAATCTCGTTAGAAAACCACCGTTGTAGTAATACATATTATGTTCAACAACTTGTTTCTATTTATCGACAACTACACCAATATATATGTGTGTACTAATATACATGTGTGTACCAATATACATGTGTGTACTAACATACATGTGTGTACTAATATACATGTGTGTACTAATATACATGTGTGTACTAATATACATGTGTGTACTAATATACATGTGTGTACTGATATACATGTGTGTACCAATATACATGTGTGTACTAATATACATGTGTGTACTAATATACATGTGTGTACTAATATACATGTGTGTACTAATATACATGTGTGTACTAATATACATGTGTGTACTAATATACATGTGTGTACTAATATACATGTGTGTACTAATATATATGTGTGTACTAATTTATGATTTATTTCAATAAATATGTTGCATTGTTCTATGGAATAATAGTAAAGTAATGCAATGTAAAAGCAAATGATTTGACACTATTACAAGGGTAATGAAGTTTTCATTAGGAATATGACATTTCTTATTGAAAGCCTTTGTTGAGTTAGCATGTTGACGGTGGTCGCAGTATCGTCGAAACGAGAAAACCTTTTATTTGACAACATTTACGTTACAAACACAGTCACGCCTGCCTTGTGTGACCTTCTATGGTAACACTGAAATACGATCACATAAGACAGGTGGTCACTATATACAGGTGTATGTAATATGAAATACAGAGTGAAGGGAAATTAGAATTAAAGTCACATAATACAAGTTATTATTCAATAGAGGTGGTCACTAAAACAGGTTTGACTGTCTTACAAAACGTGCAAAGTTTCTCCATGTCATGTACATTTTGTATCATTTGTTTTTCTTTAACTTTTTTGCAGTGATGGGATTTCCACAGTATGCCTCCATCATTATAGTAGCCATTGCCGCCGTTATATACACAAGCATGGTAAATAAAAAAAAAATACTATTCCTTTTTCTTACACGTTCGACATAAGAGATCTTCAACTACATTTACAATTAAAAGAAGTTGAATAAATAAATACAACAGATGATTTTGTTTCTATTTCCATATCAACTTTAAGGAATAAATGTACTTAATGTGAAGAGTTGCAGACCTCAAATAGGGATTTAATGGTGACAAACATCCGTTTTACTAGCTCCTACAATGTAATTAGCCATGATCAAAATAAATATTGGCTGTGTCTTGAAAGGTCTACTTCATGTTCTGTACAAACCAATATCTTCATTTACATAATTCAATAAACAAAGCTTTTATAATTTGTCTTTATTTACGCTGACAGGGAGGATTAAAAGCTGTGATTTGGACAGATGTCTTCCAAAGTCTTGTCATGTTTTCTGGAATACTTGCAATATTGATTAAAGTAAGCAGCTTTCAGTTTTAGTTGTCAACCTATTCACTCTCAATCATTTCGAACGTCACATATTTATCTCCATCATGCATACATATATTCATTGGTTATTTACACATAGTGAATATTACAAATATAAACGTAGATATTCAATTTAGTGCACACTACGCGTTTCTTGGAAAACCTTCATCAAATACGATCAAAATCGAAAGCCAAATAATATAAAGTTTTGGGAGCAATACAACCAATTTGGCATAAACGGGATAGCCAAAATAGATTAAGGGCTCCTATACCTGACGGAGGAGAACCTTGGTTTTATTAATAATTACAAAAGTAGATAGACATATACAAGACGTATTACAGATGCAAATGTTAGACATCTTGTCTTAGGACACACCAGATAAAAACCGGAAGAAAACGAAAAGTAGAAAATAAACCGGATTAATGTTATATTGCTGATTGTTTTTATCTAAATTCTTTACTCTTAATCACCATAGATCATTAGTAATATCCATATAATATTAAACTTGTATCCTTTTTACATTTCCATAAAAAATACAAGAATTTTCTAGTTTCCTTATTGGGTTAGTCGTTAATCCAGTATGCAAGTGTCTCTTTTTTTTATTGGTTATATAGAGTACTCTATGATATTGTTTTTGCTACAAGGACATATTTCCACATGTAAACTCTAAACATAAATTGAAAATTAATATTACATTGAGATAGTGAAATATTAGGTAACGTTATTACACATAATAGTTATATTTTGTCTAGTTAACTTATTAAGCGTGTGGTACATTTGCATACAGGGTACAATTGTGGCTGGCGGTGCAACATCAACATGGACCATAGCTAATGATAACGGACGACTAAATTTTTTTGTGTAAGTACGGTAAATGATATTAGTAGGAATTTGTTTTATTTGATGACTATTACAAATCCACGCGCACATTGTGATTTGATTGTGACACATGTACATGGTTTATTAGTGAGTGATTGTTGTTTAACGCCAACTCAGCAATTTTGCAGCTATATTATGGTGAGAACAAGTTAATTTTCAATGAAATGATAATGTGGCCCGCTTTGTACTAGACCAATACGCTTAGTTGGATTTTTTAGGGCTAGTTCAACAGTCCGTGGATTAACATGTCGACCTACTGGGACACATTATCCTGATTCCGAGCCAACCAGTCTTTGCTCTTTCTTCTTAATGCCGCGTGCTTAGCGGAAAAGCAACACATACCAATTTTATAATCTTTGGTTTGATCCGATCGGGGCTCTAACCCACGATCTACCGAGGCGAGCATGCGAACCATTACACAACCGATGAGGATGTATGGTTTATTAATATATTACAGCCACAATATTATACAATTACTGCACTTGAACGAGATCAATATGAGGTTTTATGGAGCAGAGTACAACAATAATGAACGAGGTGAAGCCGAGTTTTCATGGAACAGAGTACAACAATAATGAACGAGGCGAAGCCGAGTTCTATATTGTTGTACTCTGCTCCATAAAACCTCATATTGATCAAGTTCAAGTGTAGTAATTGTTTTATTACATAAGGCTCTATTTTACTATAACTTTGAAATTTTTGAAAATTTTATCATTTGTTTTAAAACTTTTTGAAAATTTTGAAATCTTATGAAATTTTTGAAAGTTTTGAAATTTTATGAAAATTTTGACTTTTTTCTTAATTTTTGATTTTTTTTTTTTTTTTATCATTTTGAAAATTTTGAACTTTAAAAAAGTTTTTCTTAACATTTTATAATTTTGAAATTTTATGAAATTTTCTAACATATTGATTAGCAAAAAGCAATTTCTGTGCAATAAAAAACCATATTGCACTCTCGTGCCACGTAATTTCATTCATTGATTTTGCACTAGAGTGCAATATGCTTTTTTATTGCACAGAAATAGTTTTTTGCTAATCAATATGTTAGAAAATGGAATGTCACGTGTATTGCTTCTGACCAATAGAAAAACAGTAAAATAGAGCCTTATGTAATAAAATAGTATATATAATTGACGCATAATGCGCTACCAGAACCAACGGTATACTCTGAATGACACGTTAAAAAGAAAACTAGAAACCATGTAATTAATGCAATTGCTATAATGTATATTGTGGGATTATTCCGTTAATGGTTCTTCTCAAACCTACACAGTGTGATATATTACTTACCACTGCATCGATACAACACATGAAACTAACAACCAAGATCTAGATACTGACATAGAGTCTTATTGTTACATACATTACTATATCAATGATACATGACTACACATTAAACAGTGTTTTAGTCAATATTATAGTTATTTGTGGGTGAAACGGAATTAACTATATTTTGAAGATGCGAATGTGGTAATATGGAGTTGTACATCTAAGGAGGAGGTGCTGCGAAAGTATTATCAACTCCTGTTTCACCGGACACTCGTCGCGTTGCTCCTGTTAAAATTCTGGTGATAAGTCATATTCGTTGATAAGTCGAACGGGATAGTGGACACTATCTTTGGTCACCTGTAGCACAGACATTTAGTAACAGTTAACAATGGCGTGATGTCAACCGTGAAGTCTTCGAGATGAAAACAGCAATTTCATCACTAGGAAACATTCCTAGTTAGCACCGAACCTATATCAATACTATTTGTAATTTTTTTAACGTAAACATTTTCAGAATTTTAACAAAAGTATGGTTAGTTCATTAATAACATTCGAAAATACCAAAAATATAGGTTATTCTGAAATCCATTCAAAATTATCATGAACGTTTTCTAAATCAGTTTTGATTTTTTAAATCTGTGATTTCTAATAATAGGCTAAACAATTAAATGACATTATCATGAATTACAATTCAAAAAGGTGTACTCGGTACAACATTATATAATTAAGTTTGTCAGTGACTTGCGACAGAACGGTGGTTTTTTCCGGATACTCTGGTTTTCTCCACCAATATAATTGACCGCCACGATATAACTGGAATATTGTTGAAAGTGATGTTAAACACCATAAACCAAACAACATTCGTGTATCATTCATCAGCTATTCATTAATTTGATTCATCTATTTTTTTTTAATTACAGAGAGTTAAACATGCAAAGATATTTTAATACATAAACTGTGAACTTTGCATCATTTCAGGTGGGACACAGATATAACAAGACGTCATACGTTTTGGAATTTATTTGTTGGTAGTATCATTAGGGGAACAGGCTTAATTTTCAACCAGGCATCAGTTCAACGGATATGTTCTACACCAACGCTCAAGGATGCCAGAAAGTATGACATTATTTATTGAATACCTATTACACACTTACCACAGCGAAGAACCATCCAATTTCATTGGTTTTATTATATATTAATTGTTCTTTTACTATTAAAATCGACGGGGTAATTGTAATAAAATGCAGATATCTAATTTAATGCGGACAACATTTAATTGCCATATAAGAAGCTAACACTATTTTAATTTACTCGGTCATCAAGTTTCATTTATATGTACTTGCCCTAGCTTTCAGTTCACATAATTCGGTGTTCCTGTCTTAACGTGAATGATATTATATCGCTTCGCTTTTTTAATCAATTGATAAAGCGTCAGACATCCTGCATATTAACATTTATCATACTTCCGAGGACAATATCCATTCTATCAGCGTTTTCCCGGATAACAGTTATATTCAAATTGTCAAACAGATCTTGTATAAATTCGTTCAAATACATGGAAGAAAATTATATTGTGCTTTACTTGAGCTTGTTGCTGATATATTCGGGAAGTCCCATAAATTGAATATAATGGAAAACATCAACTGCATACTCTACCAAACAAACGATCACCGATCTATGAAACAAGAAAGTAGTCTAATTATTAATACTATCTACTTAATGCTGAATTTGTGCTTTCTTTCAGAGTAATGTTGATAGTGTCACCTTTGTTTCTGATCACCATTTCACTTGCATGTTTTGAAGGAATAGTGGCCTACGCATACTATCATACATTAGGTTGTGATCCTCTTAAATCAAAAGAGATCTCCAATCCTAATCAGGTTTGTATCGTCTTTTTCCAAGTTACAATAACAAAAAGTAGATATAAACTTAAGTGTACATAACGCGTTTCTGGAATAACCTTCTTCGGTTACACTAAAATCCAAAATATTTGAAAGCCAAACGAATTAAAAGTATATGGGAGCAAGAAAACAAAAGGGCAAAAATCGGCTAAGGTCGTCTATGTCTGAGGAGAACATTAGTTTTAATAATAATTGCAAGTTTTAGGAAAACAGTAAAATTCGAAAAGAAATATCTAATAACCCATGTCGGTGCCGAAGCACTGGCGGTACACTATTCGTTCATCATGTCATATTAGGTAGTTTATTATAGTATATACTAATAACAGTAATCTGTGTTATGTTTTGTATCTACAAAACCTTGGAACCACCATTTCCAGATGATTGATTGATTTGATTTTTGGTGTTTAACGCCACTTTCAGCAATATTTCAGCTATATCATGGCGACCAGTTTTAGTGATGGAAGAAGTCGGAGTACCCGGGGAGAACCACCAACCATGGGCAAGCAACTGGTAAACTTTATCACTTGCGGCTGCGAGTCGAGTGCACCTTTTTTGTAATTTACAAAGACGGGCCCAAACCCACGCCGTATTGGTGATATACTTATATGAGTTGTTAGGTAATCCAACTACCTAACTCATTGACCCACCCGGGCTATGCCATTTCCAGTGTTATGAATACACACATATATACACTTCATGTAGAAGTCGTGATTTTCAAGTTGACAGAATTTGTAAATGGATTACTGAGACTTGATGAAACAATTTAGGAAGTATTTTAATCACACCCTACCGATTTGTATCTGTGGTGATTTCGCTTTGTGTGATTTATGATTTATGGATGTTAGTATTGTTATTATGACCTACAATGTATACAATGTTGTACTTCTCGTTATTACTATGCGTTATATTGCCTCATGGTCTGCCCTTTAAGTACATTATGTTCAAACCCATGTTTCAGATGTGTTTGATTTTGTGTGAAGTGGTCATAATAAACAGCATGGTATAGGGCCACATTAGGATAGGACTCGACATACAGTGTACACTACTGGTAGAAATCAGGATCTTGTCATGCTTAGCAATATCAAAAGTTATATTGTAAATCCTAAATTAAAAAATAAAACAGGGATCCATTTTGCATAAACAATATAAATTTATAAGTACCAAATCTGTGATCGTAGGAGAACCGGGGAATACATTGTAAATATTGACCACCTCGCCTCTTTAACTTTATGCAAACATAATTTATATATGTATGTATGTCATCTACAGATTATTCCATATATGGTAATGGATATATTTAACGGATTTCCAGGAATGCCCGGTCTATTTATGGCCTCATTGTTTAGTGCTTCACTTAGGTAAGAATTACTTATATAAAGTTATCTATATACAATATTGGTGTATTGATGGTGAATATAACATTTATTTGACGAGGCTTAGAAACGGCGTTCGTAAATATGCACAAATGTAAACATGTGATTGCTACAGTTATTAGGCTATTTTTACCGGTAAGCAGAACACCTGTTATCATACGCCCTTTTGTTATATATCCAGGATATGTTAATACTTGGACAGTTTGGAGTTTATTACTTCTGATTATGGACACTGTGCACATCCATTCGTGTCGTACAATATCACGCTAGTCTTCCTGATTAACCAAATACATCTGTCCTCTAATAAATGATGTTATTTCATTTGTGTTATTATAATTCAATTTTGTAGACCATCTTGTCTTGTCATGTGTATTTATTATCTATTTATGTTAAATTGGTAAATCCTCTGTACCACTGTTTCAACTGATTTTATAAGAAATAAAGATTCTTGATTCACTGGTTTTATAAGAAATAAAGATCCTTGATTCACTGGTTTTACGAGAAATAAAGATTCTTGATTCACTGGTTTTATAAGAAATAAAGATTATTGACTCACTGGTTTTATAAGAAATAAAGATCCTTGATTCACTGGTTTTATAAGAAATAATGATTCTTGATTCTTGATTCACTATCTTTATCAAACACTACATATTTCAGTACGTTGTCATCAGGTCTGAGTAGTTTGTCTGCTTTGTTCTGGCAAGATCTTGTTAAACCTCATACAAAACCAATGTCTGAATTAAAGGCTACTCTTATATCGAAGATTGCAGGTAACGGATTACAAATTATGGGTTTATTTCACCCTAAATCGACCAAATATTATATTCTTTCACATTAACTGAACTCAAAGTCTGTGCATTGCATTTCATCACTTTGCGTCCGTCGCCCGTAAATTTTTGTTGTCTTTAGCATTCAACACTTCAGTGACAAACCACTGAACTAAATTAAATCAAACTTCAAAGAAATGGTACATTAGTCTTCAATTTGTTGTATGATTTTTATTACATTTGGAAATTCATCTTGGTTTCTGACACAAGTATGTTTTCTGATTGGCATGACTTTCTCATCGTTTCAGAAATCCAATTTGAGATGGGTTTGGTTTATGGTGTTTAACGCCACTTTCAACAATAGTTCAATTATATCGTGGCGGTCAGTTTAAATGGTGGAGGAAACCGGAGAAAACTACCGAGATGTCGCAAGTCACTGACAAACTCTATTCCATAATGTTCTATTAAGTACAGCTCGCAATGAATGGGATTCGAACGCACAACCGTAGCGGTGATAGGTACTGATTGCACAGGCAGTTGTAAATCCAACTACCATACAATCACGCCAACCATGGCCCCTGTTAGATGGTAATTGGACCATATGGCAAAATAATCAAATAATGTTGTTCACAAATTCCTCATTGAACACTATTGTATAAGTATTGTAATCACTGAATGGTGCCATAAAATATCATTTTTAGTTGTAACGAAATTCAACATGATATCTTATTCAATATAAATTACTAGACATGCATTTCAGTGAAATATTGATGTTATATGGCAACAAATATAATTTATTAGGTTTTCAGAAGAAGAGGGTTAGGGTTATTGTGTTTAACGCCACTTTCAACAATATTTCAGTTGTATCGTAGCAGTCAGCAGTTTTTTTGGTGGAGGAAACCGGAGTACCCGAAGAAAACCACCTGCCTGCCGACAGTTACTGACAAACTTTATCAGATAATGTTGTATTGAGTACACCACGCCATGAGCGGGATTCCAACTCGCAGCTTTAGTGGTGATAGGAACTCATTGTATAGGTAGTTGTAAATCAAACTATCATACGATCACGACCACGACGGCCCCTTTTCAGAAGGAAACTTCACCGGTATATAAAGAATGACAACAACGCAATCGATCATTATAAAAGTAGCGCTACCAATTTAAGTGTAATACAATAAGATTAAAAATAAAATTGTGCGAATTAATGAAACCAATTGAAAGTACTGAAGTTAAAGTGAACAAAGACTACATGGAGATTTACATAGTAGTAGTTCAGATTTACTATAGAAGAAATAGATATATACATGTTATCTATTCCAGTTGTTATGTTTGGTTTAGTGGCTGTTTCTGTTGCTTTTCTTGTATCAGTTATAGGTGGAACACTTACACAGGTATCTATATGTTAGAATAGCGTATGTGACATAAATCCACTGTCTGCATGCAATATAACACGTGAGACTGTAAACGACCAAATCATCCAGTAAGCGCCTTCAGTTAGTACATTCAACAAGCTTGGTGTACTAACGACTCAAATCAATTCTACCATACAAGAAGTACGGTGACACTTCCAATTATGATGTATGTGTCAAAAATTTAATAATTTATCGGGTTTCCTGAGAGGAAATGTGAATTGTTTAATAAGATACCATCACGAGTTTGAGCCGTAATGAAAGCGGGAGGTTTGGCGCTTTAAAATCTGATTCAACCCACCATTTCTTTGGAAATGCCTGTACCAAGTCAGGGTCATTACGGTTTTCACAGTTTTCCGGTTGTTGTCTGATTTTGTCTGTTTATATACTTATGAGTTTTGACTTTCCCTTTGTAAGATTGTTCGGAGTTCGGTAATTTTGTTATTACCCTTATCAGCATAAACTATGACACCTCAATGGGGATCTATCTATCCAAGCTGTAATAATCATAGGGTACCAAATAGAAACTGCTGATCAGAACGACAAATTTAATGTGAAAACAGAAAATTTGCATGATAACCAGAATAGTGAACTTGCAGAATTATCAGTTAGCATACCATGTTCTTTGGCAAGATAACAATACTCGATTTAAATAGTTTACTTTGTTTGAGAAGAGGATACTATCAGTTTGCACTATTTATATTTTAACTCGCATATTTTAACTTCTCTATTCCAATTATGCTTTAGATAACTGGCACCATATTGGCAGCAGCAGGAGGACCACTTACTGGACTATTTCTATTGGGTTGTTTCTGTCCCTGGGCAAATGCAAAGGTACTTCATACGTAATCTGTGAAAAAGGTGTTTTTAACAACACTATGTGCGCATACTTTTAACTACTATAACTTTTATAGAAAATTCGAAATGCCAACTTAATTTTTCCCTATACAACGTACGCTGTTAAATAAAACAAAAATTAATAGAAACAGCAATACCACACAACATGCGCAAGGGACTTCATTACTTAAAAGGAATGACGAAATTCAACGCGATATTCACATTGTAAATATGATAAATACCTCCAATATTACGGAAGCATGAACAAAAATGGAATGGTAGATTCAGATCATACACGATCATCCAAGTTAAAATATTAAGAGTTTATTATATGTATTATAAACACAAACCTTCATCGGCGAAGTACACGTTGAATTATTTATGGATAAATGTTCATTAATACTGACTGATTCGTTGATTGGTGGTTGCTTTTCGTCAGGTGATTAACATTTGTATATTTAAGACGTGGATTATTGTATTCATGAGAATGGCCTTGTCTGAGAAAAACACTATCATGAGCGATCTATTAATTTGTATACACATAGTGCAGTATTGAATTTCTCTGTAGGGGGCCTTCGTTGGGACATTAACAGGAATAGCACTCATAACTTGGATCACTGTTGGACAGTATGTATCACCAAATGTGCGGAAAGCAGTTCCTCTACCATCAGCACCTGTTGACCAATGTTCAGCTCATGACATATTCATTCCGTATAATATGACAGCTGACAACTCAACTATGTCATATGACATGACTACTTCCTTGATGCAAACCACCACTGATGGCATAGTGGATAGAATACCGTTAAGTTTTCATTACTTTATTTTTACATTGATATTAAGAACATTTGAATTTAAATGTAGTGCAGGAGGAGTTTGAAGATACCAAATGGGTAATCAGAATCCGTAAACCGAAAAACAACATGGCCAAAAGAAAAAGGACAAAAAGACAAACAACGATCTACAAAACATACACATGAAACAAAAGATCGAGTAACACCAACCCCGCTAAAAACCGGGTGTGAACTCAGGTGCCCCGGAAGGGTAAACAGTTCCTTCCCTACTAGTGATACCCGTCGTGTTAATCTAGTTACATACTAAGTGTTTGTGACAAGTGGAACATATCCGTGGTCATTTTGTATTACACATTTTAAAATTAAAAAAAAAAAATGTTATGCTCAGTTGAATGTTTCGATGGGTCAAGAGAAAAAATTGCAGCTATATCGAAGAGCATAATACCTTTGTAAATAGTAAATAAACAGGTAAAAGGGTAGCATTATCAATACCCTATAAGTGTGTACTTTGAATGCCACAGGCAACAAATGCTAAACAAGTTTTGACGTTTCAAGGTTAATTAATCCATAACCAATATGTCTACTATATCGTTTGTCCATTGATTATATGAATGAGCTTAATTATTTCAAAGTGAAACTATATTAGAAATGTACTGCTAATATTCAATATGGCAAAGAAACTGCAGATGTAAAATGCAACATATCGGATGCATAATAATTAAATTAAAATATTTATCAGCAATACGGTCATAACTCGAGTTCATGGCTTCAGGGCTTGCTACAATCGGGATAAGCTGCTCTGAGATGTACTTTACTTAATATTTAGCACTTAAGAATCAGGCAGTGGGTGATATATTGATAGTTGCAAAATTGGAGTCTATATGGTTCATATGTTGCATTTTGATAGAAAAATCATAAAAAAAATAAAAGAACACATGTATTGACTTTGGTTGCTATGGTTACAACTTCATCATAGAACCCATTTGATTTCAGGCTTCAAATCACTAAATTTGCACTTTTGCCACACAGATTTCTAAAAATATATTTAGAAAAATTCACAATATAATTACATATTAGTGATGTTGAAGATTTCTTCTAAAAATTAAAGTATATGAACAGAAAGTGCAAATTTGCCAATTATTGCTACCATGGCAACCAAACAGCCTCATTTCGCATTTTCATTATCTATTATCTCCTGCGAACAGGGTGGTATGTGAATGATGCTTGTTTGTATCCGTTCAATAGACACTTGTCTAAAACATATAAAAAAAATAATCGTTTGTAGCCTCTTTTAAATTTTTTGGAAAAAAGTGTTTTTTGTTCCATACTTTTGGTTTTTTAGCAAATAGCATACACCTACATTTTTTACAAAATATTTCTACTTCTCTAAAATATATTTACTGATATTATCTTTTTCACATAACCTATAACCACCAAACTAACTACTAAATAAACTTTTAACCTTAAATTATGTGAATGGTTGCCATGGAACCAACAATAAAACATTTTAAATGCATTTCATATCATGCTAAAATCATAAAATTTTCTTTTGGTCACAGATTTCCATACTACTAATTTCATCACTAAGTGTCAACTCTTAAACTGATAATAATGAAAATTTAAATAATGTCCATGGCTCCCATGGAAACAAAAAACAATTATTGTTACCATGGCAACCAAACAGCCTCATTCACATCTTCAAAAAATGTAAAAAATCAGGATTTTCATTATCTATTATCTTCTGTGAACAGGGTGGTATGTGAATGATGCTTGTTTGTATCCCTTTATTAGACACTTGTCTTAAACACATCAAAAATAATTGTTTGTAGCCTCTTTTAGATTTTTTGGAAAAAAGTGTTTTTTGTCCCATAAATTTGTTTTTTTTAGCAAACACTTCATTTTTACAAAATATTTCTATTCTCTAAAATGCATTTACTGATATTATCTTTTTCACATAACTTATAACAAAACTAACTACTAAATAAACTTTTAACCTTAAATCATGTGAATGGTTGCCATGGAAACAAAAATAAAACATTTTACATATTAAATGCATTTCATATCATGCTAAAATCTCAAAATTTTCTCTTGGTCACAAAGATTTCCATAATTGATTTTATAACTAAATGCCAACTCTTAAACTGATAACAATGAAATTTAAATAAAAATGTAATTTCCATGGTTGCCATGGAAACAAAAACACAGAGTTTGATAAATCTGCAATTCAAACACAGCAAAAAAAAAAATTATAGCATTAATTTCTCAATCATTTTTAAAATCAAATCTGCTAATTTACCATCTTACGACTTTTCACAATGCTCCAGAGGGTTGTATCCTGTTTTGCAAATCATATTATGCAAATGATCCCTCTTTTTAACATTATAAATTCCTCTAATGTAATCAGTCTATTTGTTCATAGAAACATGTACATGTTTATTTGCCTTTTTTGACATCTAGCTAGTTCATTAAAAAAAACTCAACATTTAAATATGGGATACTTATTTTCTATAATAACATCACATACAATTTTCTTCATGACAGGATAATCTGATTTGTTAACAGATCAACATAAGGAAAATATACACCAAATATTATTGACCTTTCATGAAAAACCCCCCCCCAAAAAAAAACCTTTTACATGGTCGCTAGAGTGTAAAAATGAGGTCAAAGTAAGCTTGTTTGGTTGTCCTAGGAATAAAGATGGCTCCTATAAATAATGCCAGTAATACCTATGTCTCACCAACCTAGACCAACATATTTATACTATTCAGAGATCACAGAATGAATAGCTTCAACAACTTCTGTCATCTGAATAGTTGATTCTAGACCCCCATCTTCTACTGTTTGTAAATTAAACCAAAGACCATACAATTGGTATTTGCTGCTTCTGCGCTAACCACGCAGCATTAAGAATAAAGAGTAAAGATCGGTTGGCTCGGAATCAGGATAATGTGTCTGAGTGGGGCAACATGTCAATCCACAGACGGTTGTTTCAGTGAACTAGTACTATACAAATGCAACTAAGCATATTGGTCTAATACAAAAAGGACATCATCTCATTGAAAATTAACTTGTTCTCGCCATGATATAGCTGAAAATTGCTGAGTTTGAGTTAAATAACAATCCCTCACTGTACTGTTTGTAGCTTTGGGTTTTGAGACGGTAAAAAAAGTCTTGAAAAAAATGCAATCTGAATAGGAAGGAGATAGTGCAGGGTGTCAAGCCACTTTTGACAAAAATTATATAGGAAAATAGGATTTTGTAAAAATGAAAATATAGGATAAAAACAAGTTATATTTAGCAAAAAATACATGGCCTCCACCAGTCCACCTCCCTTGTAGCCATTCCTCACCTTCTTTTTATACTGACAAATGACCAAAAAAAACAGTATCATTAAACTCTAGTCTCCTATTGCTCTTTTCACAAAATAAATAACAATTTTAGTACATCCAGGTTCTGCGTAGGAAAATGTGCCTTGTATTGCATTTACTAGTTGGTCAGATGTCACAATTTCATTTCCTATGGTATCCTCATTTACATTTTCTGTTTTTTTTTTGACATTATCCCTTCTTCTTTTGATGCCAAAATGATTGATTCATGAACGATGAGTCCTATTGATGATGAAGTTGATGGCATATTTTCTTGACATCATCTTCTGTGTACAAGCAATGACTTGTTTATCCCTACAAGACATTAAAAGATGTTTTGAGTTTTGATAAACATTAACTTTAGCATTTAAAAAATGTTATAGGTTTTTACAAGTACACCACAATGTTGAGCATCCATCCCTTTTCTATGTAACATTTTGTACAGACTTATGAAGAATGGATATCTATCTGTTAATGTAACTGTTGTATCACAGTATGTCCTTATTTTCTTTTCGGTCACATCCAAATATTCTGTAGATGAACCAATAATGTACAAACTCTCAGAATTTAAAAAGACCCAAGTAATGAAAAACAAACGTGTATTGTTGAAAATTAATGAAACAAAATATTGCAGTGTATGCTGTCATGCTCTGGAGCTAAGTAATTTCATGACAATTTTAAATTCAAAGGCACAGGTTAACCCAATACTTGCTGAACATATAGCTACAACGTAGTACTAGTAGCAAGGAGAAATATACTTCCCCTGATATCTAGGATGAGATCATTAATATAATAAACAATCAGATTCGTCCCGCAATAGTTTGTAACTGTATGCAACACTGGTAATGTTTTCGCTCTCATAGCCCATGAAACAACAAATGTTTCAACCGGGTAACACATATCAGTGTGTCTTCGATATCTGAGCAGGGATCTTATCAGTATTTGTGTCTGCTAAGACAAGAAGGGCAGTTTTTGAACTATTTTAAACATACTTTGTTAACTCAGGTAATTGAAATTGTACCAGGTCATGCCTTCTTTGATACTCTTAGTCTTAAATGCCCCGAAAATGCACCATTTAGCGTTCAGTTCAAAAAAATCTTGGCGAGAACCAACCACTCTGCTGTCCACTTTATTTAGCCCCAGCTACATTTGTATGCCCCTGTACAGACAGTGATAATTCCAATTGTGTAACTTTGGTATAATTTTCATAATTAACAGATAACTAACAATAAACTATTGTATTTCAAGCTTTACAGTAAATCATGGGTATTACTAGTACTGTTGCAAATTAAAAACGCTATGTCACACACAGATACTGGTGATCTTCCAAAAGACTGGAGGGATGCAAATTTATCAAGCATATTCCAAAAAGGGGACATACACCTTCCAGAGAACTACAGACCAGTTTCATTAACATCTGTCACCAGTAAAATCCTAGAAAATATCATCTGTAGACATATGCTTAAACATTTGGAAAAGAACAAGATCTTGACAAACTTAAACCATGGATGTAGATCAGGCTACTCCTGTGAAACACAACTTCTAACAACAATAAATGACTTCCTGCAAGAACACGACAAAGGACACCAAAATAGATGTTGCAATATTAGATTTCTCAAAAGCTTTCGACACAGTTCCACATAGCAAACTCCTCCATAAATTACACCAATATGGAATAAAAGGCAAAATCCACAAGTGGCTAACAAACTTCCTGACAGCCAGATCAATGCGAACAATCGTAGAAGGAGAAAAATCAAATGACACCACTGTCGACTCAGGAGTACCCCAATGCACTGTGCTAGGACCAATACTATTCCCCTGCCACATACACGATCTACCGGATAGTGTTACATCATCTGTTAGACTATTTGCAGATGACTGTTTGCTATACAGGACAATCAAAACAGCAAAAGACCACCAAAAACTGCAAGCAGACTTGGAACAACTTGAAATATGGGCAAAAGACTGGGGCATGAGATTTAACGCCAAAAATTGCTAGATATTATCCATCAACAAAATATCGAATAAATTCTACTCTCTTGATAATAACATCCTTCAAGAAGTTCAAGACAACCCATACCTAGGTCTACAGATATCAAACGATCTTAGATGGAGCATGCACATAAACAACATCAGTAAGAAAGCAAATGCCACCTTGGGCTTTCTATGAAGGAATCTTAAGAAATATTCCAGAAACATGTAGAAAGACAGCCTATATATCCCTCGTAAGATCAACTATGGAGTATGGAGCAACCATCTGGAACCCATACCTAAAAGGGCATATAGATAAATTAGAAAGAATCCAAAACAGGAATACGTTTCATAAAAAAGGACTATAGGAGCCGGGGGCCAGGATCAATAACCACCATGAAACGACAATTAGAGCTCGAGACGCTAGAAGAAAGACGACACAGTCTCCGCCTGATCCATAAGGTGGTTGAGGGGTTGGTGCCGACACTCACAACTGCTGACTTCATCACAACAGCCAAACATAAGAGGAATATTAAAGCCAAAGTGTATAAAGACTGTGAAACGACAAATATCATAGAAAGACGCTTAATAAAGAACTCAAAGGGCCTCGAGGTCCCAGACTGTAATACAGAACAATCTAAACATTCATTCTTCGTGGAAACAATTGTCCGCTGGAACCAACTGCCAGACAAAGTCGTGTGTGCAGATTCCGTAGATACATTCAAGACCGCCCTGCAGGAATACAGCCCATAAAACCGGCGCTCTCTCTTACCGTGTATAAAAGCCTTTTGGGGATTATACATGTATCAGAAACAGACAGACGGATATCCAATTAGAATCTGAACATGACACATTTTCTTACTTTCCATACTCTTTTAATTTTTCAAGGTACAAATGTAGGCATTGTTTATTTTGTATATAATTGTATTAACAAAACATTATACAGTAATCAATCCAATCCTGTAAATTTGCTATATTTTTCAGAAATTATTTTTATTATGTAAATTTAACTAAATTTTACTTTAAAAAAACTTTTATCTTCATTCTTGTGATTATAACTATAAGAATAAAAAGATTGTAAACATACCATTTCAACAGGTAGTAAAACACCATAGTCCTCCAAGATTATCTGGCTATGGAAAGGAAAGAGTCCTCTAAATGTCTTTAATTTCCTGTATGTTGAGGATGAGTTCCACTTTTACTCAGGCGAAAGTTTACCACGAGTTTGTAACGATGTGCATACTGTTACAGTATGAGACAGATTCGTTGTACCGGTATAAAGTCCCACTCTACACAACTAATCTCGTTGAGATTAGATTACCGAAGAAAGTTTCTGCTCTGTACCTCCAGGATAATTTCTAACATATTATATTTTGCATGTGCCACAACAAAATTTCTCAATCATTTTAAAGTAAGCAGTCCAGTGAGGTGATATTTGAGCAAAATCGGAAGTGATGAATGGTAAACAAACGATCTTCGCACAGAATGGAAATAAACAGATAAAATATTAAATTAATCAATTTCATCATCAAAATTGATTGCTAGTTTAACCAATTAAAAATAAAAATAGATAATGAAAGATTTTTACTCCAAAGGTTGAGGTTACAACCTGAAATAAGTAAAATGTTATTAATTTTGAAGTTCAACAAGAGTTGTCGTTCTTGGAATTGTGAATTGGAGCGGTTAATTTAAAACTAAAATAACAAAAAATTGACACTAGGCTACAAATGAAAAAAAAATGATATTTTGTAGAGGAGATCCACTATTTTTCATTGTGCTATATAGTTTATTACAAATCGCCTGTTCACAGCAGATAATGTGTTCTGATATCCAACCTTTTTACATACTTTATTAGTAAAAAAAAAGATGTGACCATACTGATTTTAATATGGGTATAATAGCAAAAAATAGCATAAATAAACACTTGTTCTTGAATATACATTTATTTTTACTCTAAATATATCATATAGCAAAATATTGAGTGAATTGATGACATAAGGTAAATCACTTTTTCTTTATTTTGCATGATTCTTAGGTGGAGCCATACTTAATTACTTATTTGAATATACTATCTATGGATGTAAGCATAACGTTGTAATTATATTGTTATAGGAGTGGAATAGACTATTTTTATTCCATCGCCTACCCATGGTTTGGTGTGATCGGTATCTTTGCTGTAATGATAAGTGGCAGTATTGTTAGTTTTCTAACAGGTTAGATCAAAGTTATTTATGCAATGCAAACATTACTATTTATTACATGCAAGAATAACAAACATAGTTTTAATGATCAGCGATGTACATTGGTAAGTTCGCTCGATACACTCATTTTTCAATAGTGATTCCCCCTGCAAAAAGAATCCTTTGCATTGCAAACAGGAAATAACCATATGAGCAAAAAGAAAGAATTGATATGGGCTACCGGGATAATGATGTGGTGATCACCGGAACACAGACTTTGTGTATTTTGATACCCAGCATCATCATCATCATCATAATACTCTCGAATATTTTGTTTTCAAAAACAGTAATGCATGAAAATAATCAACTGTATAGAATGATGATAGAATGATGATATGTTAATTATTTAAAATTCAAATTCTGTTAACATAATGTCCCATTCAGAATAATACATACACAATTTAATTACTTCAAATTGAATTTGATTGATTGATTGGTTGGTGTTTAACGCCAACCTTAGCAGTGACGTGAACAAAGTTTTATATTAGACACACACCTAGAATACTCATAGATATAAACGATGCTTGTCTATGAAACTGAATTTGAAATGATCATTCATAAGATTAAACTGTAAAGATGTTGCTATGTAATAACATATTTATTTATGTTCTATGTTTGGTTTCCAGGCCGTACAACACCCGAACAATCAAACGCTATGTACTTGATTTCTGTAGTAGATGAACTATTTTTCTTCTTTCCAAAGCCAATCAAGATATTTCTAAAATTTGGATATAACTATAAAAAGCCAGAGGTATGTATGCTTGTACGATTAAAGAGTTTCTATCCTTTAAAATATATATTAATCTGATTGTCACTATGGTAATGGTAATACATATTACCAATTTGGCGTTTGATGTAGACTATATAAAATATGAGCCAACAATAGGTGTCATCAATTGTTGTGGTCAAGATCAAGATTAGGTAGGGGTCGTCGTGGTCGTGACCGTATGGTAGTTCGATTTACAACTACCTGTGTAATCAGTGCCTATCATCAAGTTGTGAATTCGAATCTCATGTATTGCGAGGTGTACTCGATACAACTCGATGTGATAAAGTTTATCAATTATTTGCGACAGGTCGGTGGTTTTCTCGGAGTACTCCGGTTTCCTCCACCATTAAAATTGACCGCTAAATAACTGAAATATTGTTGAAAGTGGCGTTAAACATCATATCCGCTTATCAAGCTTAGATTGTGTTCCCAGAACTGAATTGAGGATGATTGTTATTGCGTAATGATCACTATGATAATTTTTCATGAAAATTCACATTGAAAGAGGGTAGTCTTGATCGTATGGTAGTTGGATTTACAACTACCAATACAATCAGTACCTATCACCACTAAAATTTGGAGTTCGAATTCCGCTCATGGCGATGTGTACTCTATATAATATTATTTGATTAAGTTTGTTAGTGACTTGTGATAGGTCGGTGTTTTTTCCCGGGTACTCCTGTGGTACTACTCGTCCTACAAATCCGGTAATAGGTCACGAATGAGTTGTGATATAAAATCTGATCAAAAATGACAAAAAAATGAGCCAAATGTCACATTAAAATTTATTATTATATAGGTGTATGAGAAAGAAGATACGGCTTACACGAAGTCATTATTAATTCTTGAGGAGAAGGAACCAAATGTTGAAAAGGAAGATCAAATGAACAATACAAGTACAGTTCTTACCAATATATTACAACCTGACGAAATCCTGCATAAAAACTCACAGTACAACACAGGCGATCTGGAGAAAGAAAATGGCAGTTTACCTCTCGTCACTAATGACCATAACAAAGAAGATTGTATGCAAGTCGACGAAGTAAATAAATAATTGGACAAATCAAATTGCTCATGTCTTCATATTTAATGAATCCTCAAAATGGTAACAGAGAATGGACAACGATTAAATAAGGTCCAAAATAATTGTGTTATAAAAATGAGATACAATGCATCTGTTGCTCTGTCTACAGTTATTGAAACAGTTTCTAAATTTCTAAATGACCGATTGTCGACAGAAGCGTGATTGGTGAAGTAGGGATAAACTTGGACCCCATTAACGTGGCTGCATAATGATTTTGTACCATATCATTTTCTAAGTTTAATTCAAGTCTATTTAATAATAGATAAACACCATATGCAAAAAGGCAAATAAACAATTTACGAAGTGTTGATCTATTTGGTAAATACACATGTAAAGCCATTTCAAAACAGTAGATTTGCTTTAATGTGAATTCTATCATGACGTCCTTCATTGTCTATGTAAATATTACTGTCATAAACTCCCGATATATTTTAATTAGCACATGCGTATTGACGAGCAAATTACAAACATCATTTCTCACTGAATTCATTCATTCATACAGGACAGTGGTGCATACAAACATAAAAATGCCCGTATTGTTTTTTACCTATATTTTTTCCGGAATAAATAAGACAACCATCTATCCACTTTGACTTTTGTAGTTTAACGTCTTGACGTAGCTTACAAGTAACGCCGATGACATTAACACAAGCTGGTTACTAATTTATGTTACGATTTTGTGAGCATTTTACTTGTTTAAGCTGCTAATTTCAAAATGTCATCAAATTGGAAAATAGCAGTAACTTAATTGCATCACCGTCTAATTATACATAAAAGAAAAACAACTGTAAACATGAAGATTAGTGGGTCTTGTTTATGAAATGAATTTCCATTACTGATTTCTATTTCTTAATTAATCTTACCCAGGTAAAGTGCTAAATGAAGAAGTTATCAACAGAATGAGCCCGGACATCCTTTACATATATATCTTCCAGCTTTGGAACACTTTGTAGAAGATATAAAAGACAAAGATATATGCATTTGATTCAAAATAACATCCGATAGACATGAGTCAATACTCACAAGCACATTAGTCCTCGCAGATATCGTTTTATTGGAATTATGATGGGGTCACATTGATTGCAATAATTTTGGAGACAAAACACATACCGCTCGAATCACTAGAGCTTCAGAGTTATCTTTCATATATCATGAATACAATAATAACACATGCAGCTTTCCATACTGTAAAAGTTTTCTAGATTTATTCGCTTGATAGTTCTGTATTATGATGTGTAAAACCATTACAATGTTTATGTGAAATAGCATTGAATTGTACCCGCGTAGTCTCCACACGCACCCCCATGTTTTCGCAAAATTGCAATTTATTTTTCTCTCAGTAATGAATACAATCTTTTGTAGCTTTAAAGGTGTGTAAGGGAGATGACCGAAATGAAATGTCGCTTCATGTGACTTTCGATTAGTTACAACCCTCAAAAAGTGCAAGAAAATCACTTCAATACTTAAAATAACATTTTACATTATTAAATACAATTGAAATAAATTAGTAAGAAAAGATATGGGTATAAATGAAAATGAGAGACTAACCAACATTACATAAATAAAAGGAAAGGAACAGCGCTTTGTTTTTTTGCCGTTCGATTTTCACAGTCACAGTAGGGTCTTCCACTCATACCATAAAAAGAATGTGAAGCGACCCCTAGTGTGTAGTTGAGCGGTACTCTTTACTTCCGTAGATAAACGCTACATCTAGACACCTTTGTCATCCTGATAACATTTAGTGTATAAAATGTTATTACCAGATGTATCAACAAGAAAACAAAACACAGATGCAGTAATATTACAAATACCGTCATCATTGTGTCCGGTATCAAATTACGAAGTAACAAATACACAAAAACAACCACGGGACTCCCATCAAATGAATAATAAGAAAAGTAGACAGCTTGATATAGTTTGATGCGTGTTTCCCATTTGGATGGACTACATATATCTTTTAGAAAATAACACCTAAAACTTGGAAGTTGAAGGAGTGTGAAAATTAAACATTCTGTCACACACAATAGGTCCACAACTGTATAAAGAAGAGTATACACTTTAAGCACGATGAAATGTTTTTACCAATTCCATACTGCGCTCCGGGGTAAGATAAACTCTAATAATCAATGAGTAACAATGGATATAGTTGCGAATGAATGCGCATGAGAGGCTTGCCAACATTACATTTAAACACACATTAACGTAAAGGAACAGCTTGTAGGAAGAAAGGATATGAATGTAAATGAACACGAGAAACTTACCAACATTACACTTAGACACACATGAAAGTAAATGTATACAGTCCTTGAAACAGTTTCTAATGACCGGTTGTCGAAAGATGCCTGATCGGTAAAGTAGGGGTGAGGTTGAACACCATTGGCGTTGTTGTCTACTCATTTTGTATCATAACATTATTTTTAAGTACCATTGAAGAATATCAGTAGGAATTTTCACAAAATAGTCTTTGTATTTCACCTCATAATGAGAGACTCTATATAAATAAAGTTATAAACAAATTTATTTGGAATTAAATACACATGTAAAATCATTTCAAAACAGTAGATTAATGTGTATTAATCTTACACAGGTTAAGCGCTAAATGAATATTGCGAAAGATGCGTCCATTTTGAAATAGAATTTACCAAAAAAAATGTAATCAGTTGAGATATCATTTCATTGGAATTATGATGAGGCCACATTGATTGAAATACTTGTGTAGACAAAACACGCACAGCTCGAATCAATGGAGTTTCAGAGTTATCTTTCTTATATCACGAAGATAATAATAAGAAAAGATACCATAGGGGTAGTCAGAATCTATAAATCGAGTGAGTGAGTGATTGTTGTTTAGCGTCAATTCCGCAATTTTTTAGCTATATCATGGCGAGAACAAGTTAATTTTCAATGAGATGATGATGAGGTCCGCTTTGTTCTAAACCAACACGCTGAGTTGCATGGATTGTTATAGTGCTAGCTCACTGAAACAACAGTCCGCGCGTAGACATGTCGCTCCACTCGGACACATTATTCTGATTCCGAACCAACCAGTATTTACTCTTTCTCCTTAATGGTGCGTGCTTAGCAGAGAAGCAACAAATACCAATTTTATAGTCTTTGGTTTGACCCGACTGGGGCTCGAACCCACGATCTATCGCACTCCAGGCAAGCACGCTAACCATTACGCCGCCGACGTAAATCGAAGAAGGACAGACAATATAACGACCAAAAGAAAAAAAAGGACACACAATAATCTACACAACACTACACAGAAAACTAAAAATCAAATAACGCGAGCCCTACTAAATCCGAGGGTGTGCTCAGGGAGGGTAATTAAGCAGTTCCTGTTCCACTAGAGGCACCCGTCGTGTTACTCTTGTTGAAAACACGGTGATATGTCATGAATGAAGTGAGGACCGGATTATGATTACGACACATCTTTGTCATTTGTGACACAGAAATTCCCTAACATTCCATAGTGGAAAAGTATTCTATATTTCCCTTGAACGATTACAATATTTATGCGACAGAATATGGAATTGAACGGTCAGATTCACCACATTAAGCACCATGTTTTTGCAATATTTTAATTTATTTAACTTTTAGTAATGAATACAATCTTCTGTAGATTTAATGTCGTGTAAGAACGTTGACCGAAGTTCATTTCTACAACGTGGGTTGCGCTTCATATACTAAAATTACATTTTACATTACTAAATACAATTAAATAATTTTTTCTTGTTTTAATATTTCTCACTTTTAACTATTGTCATTGAGTATAGCTTAGTTAGATATAATTAGAATTGAAATGTACAGTTTCTAAATAATGTAATTATTAATAAAACTAAGATTCCACACCCTAAGGCATAGGTAACCTTGGAGACGATTTTGGCCACCTTATTTAGGCGTTTTGGATTTTTGCTCCCAAAGATTGTGACTGTGAGCACACCTGATGAAGGTTTTTCTAGAAACACATTAGTGGACAACGTTGTATGGTTGTAGGTTGCATTGTCTGGTGCGATCCTTCTATTTAGCTTATTTTTCCATATACGATGGCTTGAGTGGAGGTTATCGTATTCCTAATATTGCATAAATATCTACATTCTTCTAATGACAAGAAACCCATATAAATTTGAAAACAGGTAGTTGATATATGTATGAAAACTTACATGAATGCAGAAAATATCGGTACTATGTCTAATGATCTCGAATCCAGTTTTAAGGTTTAATGAAACATTAATATTTCTGGCTGATAAAGGAAATCTTCAACAAATTCATAAATACCCAGGGCAATCGTGGTTTATCTTCAGAGTTATAAATCTCGTAGACTACTTAAACAACATAACATATTACAGTATGACATTTTGTTTCTAGATTAAACTGAGATATAATACTCAACTTTATGCTCCAGACACATATTAGGCATGTTGTAAAACATGGAGTGGAGTCTGGAGTCTTTTTTGGAGTGGAGTTTGGAGTTATTTTTTGGAGTCAATTTTGGAGTCGATTTTAAATTCAATATTGACCATATATAACAATACAAAACAGACACAAACACAAGGAGTAATGAATTAAAAATAGTTGTAGGTCGTCTCTCCTCAGTTCTAACATAGATGATCATGCATCTATGGTTCTAATGAACAAATAATGAATATATTGTTGTTATTCAGATTTGGAAGGCGTCTTACTTATATAGGTAATTGCGCCTTGTGACTATATCCTATAATATGCACATGAATATAAATATGTTAATTACATTTATGAAGGAATTTAATCCTTTGTTTTGAAGATTCAAAGTATAATGAATATATCATTCAATATTGACAAGTGATTCCAGCCATGATAATGAGTTTAACTGTCTCAATCTGGTCAGGGAGAATAACCTTTGTATGTCAGTGCATTTAGTATCCAACAGATTTATGACCCTTAATTAAGATTTTTTTTTTGTGTTGTGAGAAATGATTAGTGTGATGATTTCTGTTTTTCTTCACTACTGTAATCAGCAGTTGGAAATTGATATGATAAGAGTTAACTCTTGAAAAAGACAATTATAGAATATTTTCGTTGACATATGCATATGAATATCTGTGTTGATATATCATACTACATGTAATAAAAGTTTAATATTTGTACATTGATGATCCACTAGAGTGATAATTAAATATTACAGCAATACCATAATAATTCGGATTTTCTATTGTCATTAGCCATCCTGGTTTGACCAACCATGGATGTATAAATCCATAGGTGGGTTATACATCTATGGACCAACAAAGGTTTTATGGGAGACAAATTTGAATTCCTTTCTATATTCGATTTTGGAGCAACTATTTGGTACAGTTTTTCCCCAAATGTTCAATGCGTTGTGATACCCAGATGTTATTTGATATTATTTTTAAATGAAAAAAATATATCGGCAAACGAGAAACCTGTATACTGAAACTATTTATAAAATCATCACATCTTACTGTACATGTAGAATGTTCATTTATTATTAGTATATATGTTCGCTTACCTAAATCTGGCCTAGGTTATACTACCATACATTAATTTTGAGGAAACGTAAGACTAATTATTATAGCTTCCCATTAAATATCGGTAACCAGAGGTACTATGAGCAAACCCGCAAAATAATAGTACCGCCCCATTTTGTGGAAAATTCAAATGATCTCCTTATTTATAAAAAAAAAAACCACTCTTGCCCCCGCTAACGTGTACGGCTCATCGTATTATTGAAATTTTAGGACTTCGTTCTTCAAACAGGTTGCCTGTCTCATATTAGTCAATGAGGTTAAGTAAGGACTAATTGTTCTTTAAAAGAGTTCATGTTCAGGTCATGATATAACTATATTTACTCAATTCTACTTTCAAGGTTGTATCTATTAAATAAGAAAGAAAAAAATGTTGAAGGTGGACACGAAAAAGATATCTGATACCTATAGATGAAGATAAGTAAATTAAAAAAAACTGCGTTAATTTTGCTGCTGTTCATCTCAAAGTTATCATGAGGTCTTCCGAATACACCCAAAATGAGCGCGAGAATTCCACAAAGAATATGAAATTATATAAAAATGAATGGCCAACATAGACGTGTATAAATGTCTTGTTTGATGAAGGGATAATTCTTAATTTGTAAAAACATCCCGTTTCTAATAAAATGTTCTCTGAATCTGACGTCAAAATGGTTGATTTTTTTCTGACAACATATTTGATATGTTCGGTGGACGTGCTTTCCAACAGACATGCGGGTCGACATTCCTATGGATGATAACAAATCTGCCTCTTCTCTCCGACATGTTCCTTTTATCGTACAAATCAGATTTCATGCAGAGGCTCAAGAAAAAACCCGAAAAGAAGATAGCCCTGTCACGTTCCGTGATATAGACGATGTCCTTCAACTGTTCAATATTGCAAAGTTTTGTGACTATGTTGATCACATGATATCCACTTGAACTTTATACAATTATTGACTTTTAATGAGGTCTACTCATGACTATACGGACCTGGTCAATGATTGATTAACCTCGTCCCACTATACGGACCTGGTCAATGATTGATTGACCGAGGCCAATATACATGTTTAAGATAACACGTTTCTATTTATAAACATGATACAGCTATATATGACATTGATTGGAAATAGTCACGACATTTTATATCAATATTAGTACGTGAGTTTGGTGCTCACGAAATACATGATTGACGTCTCAGACGTAAATATAAAATAGGCGGCCTAGTGATTTTCCCACTTGAAAAAAAAAAAAGAGAAAAGTATTAAGCTAATTAAAGATACAAAACGGTTAATACTGCATTGCCATTGGAAATCCAAATATCAAAGAGAGGGTTGGTATTCCTTTCACTCAGCCACATTTGTGCCTGTCATAATTAAGCCACGACATGGATTTCCATCGCTACATGTCGTGGCCTTTTATTGTGTTCAAATGTTTGATGTGGCGAGGTGATTGTTAGTTTTGTTGATATTAATTAGTGGAAGGCTTAACCATCACTATTTAAACTGTCCTACCATAACTGGAAGGATATATTAACCATTTAGTATTTAAATCGAACGAATTTTGAGAAAGAAAATTAAGAACATATGTTAAGCATAAACACAACTTTGGATTTGAAAAATATATGGCTGTAGTGAAGAATACCGACTATAGGAAATCTTTGTGCGAATTAGGAATTTCCTCACACAAATTAAAATAGAAAACGACAATTTTCCTAAAATTCCTAGTAATGAAAGAATATGAACTAATTGCACATCTGGGGATATAGAGGGAAGTTGAGGTACATTTTTTTTATTAGTTAGCCAAAAAATATGGGTTGGTTTAGGTTTATGCTGTTTAATGCCATTTTTAACAATATTTCAGTTATATCGTGGCAGTCAGTCTTATTGGTGGAGGAAACCGGAGTACCTGGAGAAAGCCATCACCTTGTCGCAAATCACTGACAAAATTTATCACATAATGTTGTATCGAGTACACCTCTCCTGAGTTGAGTTCGAAGTCACAACGTTAGTGGTGATAGGCAATGATCCAACTACCATACGATGACGACCACGACGCCAAAAAACATGAATCTATCTAAAGACCAATTATTTGATATGATAATAAATAAACTTATTAAATATGGAACAAAGACTCATTTATTAATAGAATTCAGAAGACAATATCATTCTTAACTCGGTTGGTAAATGTATAAAAGATAATATGTGACCTAGTTACATGCTATACGCATTGAATCTCTTTGTTAAAGCTATGAAAATTTAATATTTATTGTATATTATTATTATTTATATATGTCTATTATTTTTTATTCCCGCGCGACGAAGAGTCGGGGAGCATATTAATTTACCCCTGTCCGTCCGTTCGTCCGTCCGGATATAGATACATGGTTTGTCCGGCTATCTCCTCCTACAGTTTTGGAGCTACAGCTTTAATATTTTGTATGATGTTTATACACATAATGGAGGTGTGCATGTCCACAGGATTTTGATTTTCATCAAATATTTGATTATGACAGGTAGTTGGACTTAGTCATTTTTTATGCCCCCGCGACTAAGCTGATTCTAGATAGAATTATACCCATTTCACCACAGGTAATACCTTTTCATTTACATATCAGGAATGAAAAATTAAAGGTACTCTCTGTATACAAGTTGAGTATGATAGAACATCATACATAGTGTTAAAGAACTTTTGACTTGTTTATAATTTCTTATGGTCGGGGGGGGGGGGGGGGGGGGGGGGGGGGTGGGATCATTTGTGTCTTACAGACACACTTTAAATTTTTTTTTAAATCACTCCTAACAAAGCAACTTTGTCCATAATTATCAAGTGCGGGGGCATACTTCTTTTCTAGTTTATATTGTGTATTGTGATTGTCTTTGCCAATCAGCTGCTCTTTTCCTCTTTATGTACTTGCAAATGCTCATTTTGCCCCTCGAGGGCCCTTGATTGGAGATAAAGAATTTGTATTTGTGTTGTATTGACATGTCGATTTATACCTACAACAGTTTTGTTTGACTGCATAAAACATGAATTCTGAGCTGCGTTCTCACCAAAAAATGTGTTCCTAGGGACAACTCTACACCAATGTCAAAAATATATATTACAGGAGAAATTTTGCAACCTGTTTTTAATCATCACCTCTCGTTGTTTCCCCCCATTAGTTTAATTAGACTAAAATCATATTGAAATGATGTATTACATACATCTTAAAGATAAATCATCTTGATTTAACTTATAAATACAGCTTAGCACTTGTAAAGTACCGATTGTGTAATTTTGAATCAAAGACATACAAAAGTTCACAGATCTTTATTTGTCCTCAATAAAGGACAAATGCATGTAGTCAGAAAAACAACTTTTTCCCTTATTAAGCACTTCATAAGCGTGTTCCAGTTTAAAAGTTCAGGGTTTATTGTTGAAATAAAATGGTAAATTTTGTTTATTTTCACCATAAATCAATATCTCCAATACATAGATGGATATTGCTATCGAAATTTGTCTTGCAACTAAATTCTTCGCATCTCAGAAACCCAAAGAATGCTACCACGTATGCAGTTTGTAAAACTAGATCTGTGACACTATTGAAAATGCCGTTCTTTTAGTAATTAAACATCTTAGCTAATAATACATATGTTATCGAGCTGGTTTTAACAGATTGTAAAACATTGTGTAGCCGTAACAATTGATTTCCGTATTGATCCACCAGTGGATTTCTGTTAGCATATGTTATTCCAAAATGACGGACACCTGCCAAGTAAAGTTTAATAGTAGAACATGTAAGTCCTAAACACGATTGACAGTATGCTATGAAATAGATTAACACATCTTCTGTTAGCGCAGAAATCACAGTTCTAATATTATCTCCCGATATATTTGAATACTTGTATTCTCCAAATGATCCAAAATAAGATTGCAGAAATCGAATGACACACTTAAATCCAGAAATATATGCACTTTTAGTACTAGAATTAATACATCCAAAAAACAAATCATCAATTATTTTATTTAATTCCACACAATTTCTGAGAGGGGAAGGGAAGGGACAGTGTTTCGGCAATGCTTGTGGTGCATGTTCTCGGAATCCTTTCATCTGGTAACGAGAAAGAGCATCTCCTATATTATTATACTTTCCTGGTAAATGAACAGCATGCACTACAAAATTATATTTAGCAGAACACATGGTTAACCTTCTTATTAAACTCATAATTTCTCTTGATTTAGATCTTCCTTTCTTAATAATACACACAGTAGAGGAATTATCACAATGAAATAAAATTCGCTTCCCTGCCCAATCGGATCCCCATAAAACAGATGCTATTACAATAGGGTATAATTCAAGATATGCCATAGAAAACGATTCGTCTATTACTAACTTCGGCCATTTACCTTGAACCCATTTATTACGGAAATAACCTCCAAAACCAATTGTTGACGAAGCATCAGTATATAAATCAAAATCGGCAGCTATTACAATATTGTCATCAATGAAAAACGATATGCCATTCCACTGATCTAAAAATGTATACCACATTCATAGGTCATCCCGGCATCCTCGATTTAAAGTAACATGGTAACGTAACTCTTTGACTGAATGTGTTAACGTTACAAGGTAAGAGATGAATGATCTACCATGAATTATTACTCTAGTGGCGTAATTTAAATGACCCAATAAACTTAAGTTTTGTACATGTGCGTCGGTCAAGAAATACATATAATAAATCCTTGATACGGCATAATTTATCCTGAGGTAGCTTTGCTATCATGTTTTCAGAATCAAGTATTATTCCTAAGTATTCTAAACAAGTAGTAGACCCTACCGATGTATGAAGGGCCAACGGAATATTCAGTTTTCCAAACACATTAAGTAAACGTCGCTTTGTAATTTCAGCATTAAAAGATGGCTTGTCGATCACCAAAAAATCATCAAGTAAATGTAAAGCATGTTTCATATAATAATTATTCTGCAAAATCCAACAAATTGCCACAGATAGTTGATCAAAAATCTTTGGTGATGATCTACATCCAAAACATAAACGAGTGTAAAAATATTATTTATCTTCCCATTTAAATCCAAATAGATGCCACGTTTCCGGATTTAAAGGAATATTTTTAAAAGCATCGGATACATCACACTTGGATAAACTAGCTTTAACTCCTAGTGATTTTACAATTTTAATAGCATCATCAGGTTTGACGTAGGTCAAAGAATAATCTTCTTTATTAATTAAATCATTAATGCTGGAATGTAACCTATTGTTGTGTGGAGCAGACAAGTCCAAAATAAGTCGTTTTTTGCAAGAATATTTACCTTCCACAATCCCTATTGGACTTACTCTATAAATATCAAATGGCGGTTTAATGAAAGGACCAATAAGATATCCCTTCTTTAGTTCTTTATTAACTAACAATGACACATCGTCAGCATATTTAGTAGCTGATAAGAAATTTTTATATTCAAAGGTTTGAGTCGGAGGATTTGTAATAGGTGTAATACCACTAAACATGGGTACCAGTCGAAAGGGAAAGTAGTACGTAAACACAAAATGGATTCCTACATTGTTGGATAAAAAATAAACACAACTAGATACTGCAAAATACTGAATGTCAGCAGAAACCTACAGATTTTAGGATAATTTGAAGCCCATATTTGATGTCCTTGCGGTTTTAAATAAAAAAAAAATGATTGCATTGGAATGGAACTACCTGAATTTGTGTTAAATAGAAAGTGAAAGTAGGATTTTTGACGGTAGACATCTTCGGACTGCCTGTTTCTGTTTCTGTTTCTATTTGTGCCATGTAATTGCCTCCTTCATCATGTTGAAGATTATGCAATGCATTTTTGGACTGCGCATTTTAGTTGAACTAATCAAGTGTGTGGGATAATGATTTAATGGGCTTATTTACAATTAAAACTACAAATGTATATACATGTACATGTTGGGACTGCCTGGCGGCTAAAGGGACACAATCCTGGCCTTAAAGGCTTCAGGTGTGTCCAGTTCCACAATGTCTGGTGGCAGCAGATGCCAATCCCTCACTGTTCTTGGGAAAAATGACATCTTTCTGGTGTCAATACGACAGGATTCTATTTGACATGCCCTGTTTTGTGTATTTCTAGAGCGTCGACAAAGTGGTATTAGTCTGTTTTCTTTGGTGATGGATACTAGCTCTCTATCAATTGTGTACATCATCATCAGTCTTGCATCTTTTCTCCTGTTTGCCAAAGGTCTCCATTTGAGTCTCTGGAGCATGTTGCTGACACTAGATCGGTTTCTCTGGTTGCTGACGACATATCTAGCTGCTCTTCTTTGTACGGCTTCAATTTTGTTTATTTCTGTTTTCGTATAAGGATTCCAAACAGTACTGGCATATTCAACCAACGGGCGAACAAGCGTTTGGTAGGCTTGTTCTTGATTGATGGAATTTTCAGGTTCCTCCTGAGGAATCCTAGAGTTTTATTTGCTTTGGCAATTATATTGTTTATGTGCTGATCCCACTGCAACTTATTGGTGATTGTTAATCCAAGATATTTAGCTGATGTTACTAGCTCTAGAGTGTGACCATGCAGATGGTAGTTTGCCTCAGTCTTCCTTGTTTTATTTGTTACTCTTAGGACATTGCATTTATCTCGATGGAACTTCATACACCATTCATTTATCCATTGGCCGAGCTTATTGAGGTCTTCTTGAAGTGTTGATGCGTCATCTTCATTTGCGATAGTGAGGTATATGATGGTATCATCAGCAAAGAGTCTGACTTTGGAGGTTAGTCTTGACTGGAGGTCATTGATGTAGAAAAGGAAGAGTCCTGGGCCTAGTACTGAGCCCTGGGGTACACCAGAGTCAACACTTACTGCTTCCGACGAAACTCCATCTAGCACTACTGTTTGTTGTCTATCTTCTAACCAGTTTTGGAGCCATCTTGTTGTTTTCCCATCAATTCCATAGTATATCAGTTTATGTATTAGTATACTGTGGTTTACTTTGTCAAAGGCCTTGGCAAAATCCATTATAAGTATGTCGGTTTGACGGCCTTCTTGAAGATTTTTTGAAATATCGTCTACAAATTCAATGAGCTGTGTCTCACATGAACGGCCTTTTCGAAATCCATGTTGTAGTGGATATAAAATGTTTTTTTTTCTGCATGTTGCATGATGTTTCTTGCAATGATATGCTCCAGGATCTTACAGCAAACAGATGTTAGTGAAATTGGTCGATAGTTTTCAGCTGCAGATTTTAGTCCTTTTTGTATACTGGGGAGACATTAGCTGTACGCCAATCTGCTGGTACTTCTCCTGTATCTAAGGATTGTGTGTAGATAAGTTGGAGGAGAGGCGAGATCTCATCAGCTAGTTCTTTGAGTATTCTTGGTGAGAGGTTGTCTGGTCCCTGTGCTTTGTATGGATTAAGGTTCTTTAGTAGTTTTGTTATTCCATTTGTGTGATATTAAATGGTTTCATTGTTTGATATTTAATGCTAGGGTCCATTCTTTTAGATTTTATAAACTCTTTTTTCGTGAATTTAGAATTTGCTGAGAATGCAGATTTGAATTGACGGTTAAGTATGTTAGATTTTGAAGCTGTATCACAAAACAGTTTGCCATCCATCATCAGAGAGGAAATTCCTATGTTGTCCTTACGTTTGTGTTTTATGTATGTCCAGAATTTTTTCATTCCCGAGTGTGGTTCTTCCTCCTTTGGTGTTACGATATTTTCAATATATTTCCAGTATGATTGTCGTGTGATCTTTTGAGTATGATGTTTAAATTGGTTGTACTTTTCTTTTGTATTTTGGTCACCTGTCTTCTTTTTCTGCTTGTAGAGTCTTTGTAGCTTTCTCAGATTTTTTCGAATTTCTGTATTTATCCATGGTCTGCTGTCTTTGACCTTAGTTCTTTTTTGTGGAATGTGTTTTACTGCATATTTTGTTATTGTTTCTTTGAAGACATTCCACATATTGGTTACTTGGTAGTCATTGTCCTTGAACATATCTGATAAGGTGTGTTTGATGTTTTGCAGGTCTATCTTCATTCCATACCAGTTAGCTTTGTTGTATAAAGGTATGGTCCGTGGTATTTGTTGTAGCTTGACTGGTCTGAGGTCAAATTCTGTGTATACGATGTCATGGTCCGAGATGCCTGGTATGGTGTCTGTTCTGATAACTTTACCAGGATGGTTTGTGAGAATCAGATCCAGTGTGTTTTGTTGGCGTGTTGGTTCTTCCACAAGTTGAGTTAGAGCATTGTTGTTCAGTACATCCATGAAATCAGTATGTAGCTTGGGAGCAGTAGAATTTGGCTTCAAGGTGTTTTCCTTCCAATTCCATCCAGGGAAGTTCATGTCACCTCCTATGATTAATATCGCGTTGTTTATAGCACTGGCTCTTATTACTGATGTTTCGAAGTTCCTTATACTCTCTTCGTCTGTCACATTTCTGCGGTAGTATGCGCATATGTAAATATTTCCATTGCCTTTAAGGTTCATTTTGGCCCAGACGAGTTCACAGTCAGTGTCTACTTCTGGCACATATTCACTGTTGTACTAATTTTTAATGGCTAGAAGTACTCCTCTTCCAGTACGATGGTTTTTACTGTTCCGGTCTTTCCGATGGAGAATATAAGCCCTTTGGACATATTTCAGAGTCTTTGATGTCTTTATCTAGCCATGTTTCTGTACCTATGATGATATCTGGCTTAATACTGTCGATAACATTTGATAATCTACATAGTTTGGATTTGATAGATTGAAAGTTGATATTTACAATTTTTAATGGTGAGGCACATTTCGGTGGTCCTGCCTTTCTAGTAGGTGTTGATGAATGGAGAGGCTTTATGTTTGTTCTGTCTGGACTCTGTGGTGGTAAATCCAGGATGTTGCTGTTTGATAAGGATGAAGTGATTTCAATACTCTGATAGTCGTGCACTGTATATCTATAGTTGGGGTTATTACAGATGATGCAATGCCAACTAATGTTAAGCTCCGAGCCTCCTAGTTGATCATAGGATAGAGTGTGGATGTTTTGACAGCCTGCATGGTACCACTGGTCACATGTCTCACATATAACCCCTCTTTCCTCCCAATTTACAGTTTTGTCATAGATGCCGCATAGGTATTCTCTCTCTCGGTTCTTGGTCCAGGGTTCAAATGGATGTCATTTGCATTTGTGAGCAATAAGATGACTAGGTAGACAAGGAATGTTTCGTAGTGGTCATGTCGGATTTTTCCGATTTTCTGCCTCCTTTTTAATATGCATACTATTAAATGGTGGTATTCGTTGAAGCAAGGCGATTCTCTAGCAAAGACAAAGTTTGTTTCTTCAGTACCTTCAATTATGAGTAATATTTTTGGTTGTAGTGCGAGGATGGTGGCAATCAGGAGTAGAGTGTGGAAGGTTATGACAAGTCTCATGATGAATTTTGACCTGCAGGTAAGACTATTGACATGTATGGGTGTTGTCGGTAGGAGCAAACTATCAAGCTGTATTGGAGAATGGTCTTCATTGAGTTTTGGTTGATTGTAGTAAAGGCTGATAAGATAACTCACCTAAACCCTTTACTACAATATCTGTGTTCAATGATATCCTTTCCGTCGCTTGATCTATATTTGCTACGTGTATATATACGATCTTCTACAGTTTACATGTATCGCTGTTTTCAGTGATGTAGGCGGTAGCTCTTTGTTGTTGTTAATGTAAACAGATTTTCCCGCCAGGCAGTCACAGCATTGACTGATGTTTTTGTCTAATCGGAAAAGGGGCAAGCCAAAAATTTAATAGAATTGTGTGCAACAGTAATGTAGGGGTATATTAATACGAAAAATACAAGAGGATATGGGTGGTATTATACTTTCCCGTGAATTTTTTTTTTGAGCTGTCACTTGAGGACGTCCATCTTATCCGACATGCGCAGTCCATATCCTTATATGCAATTAAATGTGTGTTGATTTTCGGAGGTAAGCTTCCAATTAGGTACCCCTTCCATGAGAAATGGGTGTCACTTAGATTATACTTAAGGTAAATCCTGTATGAAATCTCAAAAAGATTTTATTTAACATAGAAGGCTATGGAGAATTTTTTAGTGGTATTGCACCTTTTAGGCAAAAAACAAGAAATTTAATTTTGATGGTACCACACTCAAATTGGATTTGGACAGTCACAACATACCCAGTTTGACATTTTCCACACCAAAATGCTACAAAATACATCAAGGTGTCGTGTTACGGCTTCAATATGAATATTATGCAATATTTTGGAAAAATTTCCCCATGCACTAGATATACATGCACAGATGGTATTGAAATATAATTTTATACTTATTTATGACTTCACAATTATTGAGAATGGTAGATTTAAGATGTTTTGTAGATAAGGGGCAGATGATGTTGAAAAAAATTGCTAAAATTAAGAATTTTAACAATTTCATGTTGTGGCATTTAGTCGACTTCAAATACGGTATATGGTGATACCATTTTTGAATATTTTCTAATCATACTTATTTTTCCTCATATATTTTGGTAGTTATAGTTAGAACACATGTAAAATGTGCATATGAAACAATATAAGGCTATAGAAAGTAGCTTTATTTAAGAATTATGTACTTAAAATTAGGTAATTTTAGTGATCCCAGGAAATTTGCATTTGTCACTGGACATTTATTGTTAATATTTCAAATTGTGAATGTGGATTTTATATTTTAGAGTATTAATTGACTGTAAATGTACATTTGTGCATCCGGCTAACAAGAAACATAACACAAGTTGTCTTGAGGCATACAGTTAATGAGTTTTGAGGGAAATTATAGTTGCAGGTCATAAGAAATAAGAGAAACCTGAAAATCAACAATCATAATTTTACCAATTTGGGGCGGTTTGAAGTAATTTTTGCTTAATATCTAGGTATTAGGTCTTATTTAATGTCTTAAAATGCATAATTAATGGGAACATAGCATGAATTAACATAGTTTAGTATACTGTGAGATCATTTCTATGGGGCCAAAAAAAAAAGGTGTGTCAGCTTAAAATAAAAAAAATCATATTAATTAGATGTTAAATGTACAAATGAAGCATAAATACATGTCATATGCTGCTTATTGTATTGAAAATCAGCTTAATAAATGTAATATATCAAGATAAAAAGTCATTGTTATGTTATTTCACAATCTGAACTCAACAGCTGAAAAATAAGATTTTGTTCATCAAAAGCTTCATGTGTGTACCTTTGTACATGTATATGGACATTAATTCTTGCAAATATTGGACTGCCATGTATCTGATATAGTTTTTGTGACTGGATATTGATATAGGAATATAAATAAGACCAGGAAAAGGTTAGAGAAACAAGTTTTTATTTCTCTTACGCGTATTAAAACCATGCCTTATACCCGAGATTAGTTATCTACAAACCGACGGTCTGGGTGACAAAAAGTTCAACTTCCAAAGCGTCTATATTAATTGGCGGAGTAGCCTTGCCCAAAGTTAGTCACACGTGGTTAGTCATTTGCGAGACACCGGAGAAAGTTGTTGTTTCCCTCCGTTAACGGGTAATAGAGACGCGGTTGCATTCTGTGACATATCTGGAGCTGTTACATGTGCGTACCTGCAATCACTTCTAACGCATGATCCTGCAAGAAAATTGTTAAAAACCTCGCGTCCCTTATATAACAGTTTAAGTCTTCCATATGTATCAACTGAGTTGACGCCTTTGCTTTGGTTAGTGTCAGTACCAAGAAGGTATCTATTACTCGCTGCATTATTAACATAATTCGAACGCAACGCTGATTCAACATGTTTAGAGCACATATTTGACATATGTAGGCCCCTACCGCAATGTGCGCATACATTGATAGGATAACCACTACACACTGTTGCATATAACTTTTCGTCCCTAATAAACCAATCTACAGTTAAACCACGTGTAAGCTTGATCGTAGCTACTTTTATATATACTGATAGAAAACGTTTCCTTTATATTTTGATGAAATATCAATAATGTCTTGCAAATACAAATCAAATTCTTTGCTTCTATTACTTGTTTCGCAAAAAATAAATGTTTGTAAATTGTAAATGCTTCTATATATACAGCCGGAACCTTTGAACCGTAATGAGAGCGGGAGGTTTGGCGCCTTAAAATCTGATTCAACCCACCACTTCTTTAGAAATGCCTGTACCAAGTCAGGGTCATTACGGTTTTCACAGTTTTCCGGTTGTTGACTGATTTTGTCTGTTTATATAATTATGAGTTTTGACTTTCCCTTTGTAAGATTGTTCGGAGTTCGGTAATTTTGTTATTACCCTTATTTCTTGAATTGACAGATCGCGATGTAGACGGACATCTCTTGGTTTCACGTACATTGTCGTTCCTTCTGAATCAACTTCTTTAAATTCTTGAATAGTTTCATTGTCTAACAATAAAGATGCAAGGTTAATATACCTGCCTTCTAGAATTGTTTGTCTTTGCGATGGAGTTACAGCACGTATATGAGGGAACATCCCGGCGTGAGTTATATTCCGATTATTAGAAGTATTAAGTTCCGAACTAGTTGTTGTCCTTCCTACCGAAATATTACTTGTCTGTTTAAGCTCCTTTATTTTTTCTCCTTGTTCATCCACCTTTTTAATTATATATTGTATAGCAGACAGTAAAGATTGATGTCCATTATTTAGATTGATATTGTCAGTTACAACATGTTGTGGATGATGACGCTTCGCCTTCTTAGTATTATGTCTTACTTGACCAGACCGATTAGTTATTTTAGCAGGAGGCATATTTTTAAAGAGTTGTCTTAAATATTCCTATATGTATATTTACAAAGTTTTTGTTAATATAAGCATAAAAATAGTACACGTCTTATTCTACAACAAATTTCCCCAGACTGAACAGTCAATAAATTTCGAATGTGAAGTCAAAATTTCATTATGTCAGCCGTAATGGAAAATTTTCGAATATAACATCGCAGTTCTGACAACACACAAACACGATAAACAGCTGATTAAATGCAGCGCTAGACAGAACTATTCTGTCACATAAACTATAGTTAATTATGATTAACTTTCAAATTAAAGGGGAAAATAATACAACAAAAGTTAATCAATTCAAACAATAGAAAAGATACTATTACCTCCGAAAAAGATATCTCAAAGTAGACGAAACGTTTTAAAAACAACCCAAAGCTAAAACTTAACACTACATTTTTAGTTTATGAAAATAAAAAGGAAAACAACCCACACTTAAATCAAACAAATAAAATGATATAATATAGCGAACTGAATTCAGTTTAAATAAAACATACGATACAACAAGCGGCTCCAATTATATTCACTATTTTAAGCATCTTCCAGATCTAAACTATTTAGATTTTTTAAAACATATCTGGGAAAACGGAGTATCGCCATCTATTTAGAAAGTAGTAACAGCATTAGATATTCCAAAACAAGCAAAAATCCAACCAAAAATGTCCCTTATCCGTAAAATATATGGACTAAAATGAAAAACAAAATATACCATACCTTCGGAACAGTCAAACTCTAACTGAAAATTATAGAGGCAGAGGCAAATGGATACCCCCAACACACATATGTTTTATACATGACCACTCACTTTCCGGGCTAGATACCCCCAGCACACATATATATGACCACTCACCTTCCTGGCTTGGCACAGGCTTGGTAACGATACCCCCAACGCACATATACATGACCACTCACTTTCCTGGTTTGATACCCCCAGCACACATATACATGACCACTCACTTTCCTGGCTTGGTACAGACTTGGTAACGATACCCCCAACACACATATACATGACCACTCACTTTCCTGGCTTGGTGCAGGCTTGGTAACGATACCCCCAACACACATATACATGACCACTCACTTTCCTGGCTTGATACCCCCAGCACACATATACATGACCACTCACTTTCCTGGCTTGGTGCAGGCTTGGTAACGATACCCCCAACACACATATACATGACCACTCACTTTCCTGGTTTGATACCCCCAGCACACATATACATGACCACGCACTTTCCTGGCTTGGTACAGACTTAGTAACGATACCCCCAACACACATATACATGACCACTCACTTTCCTGGCTTGGTGCAGGCTTGGTAACGATACCCCCAACACACATATACATGACCACTCACTTTCCTGGCGTGATACCCCCAGCACACATATACATGACTACTCACCTTCCTGGCTTGGTACATGCTTGGTAATGATACCCCGAACACACATATACATGACCACTCACTTTCCTGGTTTGATACCCCCAGCACACATATACATGATCACTTACTTTCCTGGCTTGGTAACGATACTCCCAACACACATATACATGACCACTCACTTTCCTGGCTTGGTGCAGGCTTGGTAGCGATACCCCCAACATACATATACATGACCACTCACTTTCCTGGCTTGGTACAGGCTTGGTAACGATACCCCAACACACATACATAACCACTCACTTTCCTGGCTTGATACAGGATTGGTAACGATACCCCCAACACACATACACATGACCACTCACTTTCCTGGGTTGGTTTAGGCTTGGTAACGATACCCCCAACACACATATACATGACCACTCACTTTCCTGGCTTGGTACAGGCATGGGAACGATACCCCCAACACACATACACATGACCACTCACTTTCCTGGGCTGGTGCAGGCTTGGTAACGATACCCCCAACACACATATACATGACCACTCACTTTCCTGGGTTGGTGCAGGCTTGGTAACGATACCCCCAACACACATATACATGACCACTCACTTTCCTGGGTTGGTGCAGGCTTGGTAACGATACCCCCAACACACATATACATGACCACTTACTTTCCTGGCATGGAAACGATACCCCCAACACACATACACATGACCACACACTTTCCTGGGCTGGTGCAGGCTTGGTAACGATACCCCCAACACACATATACATGACCACTCACTTTCCTGGGTTGGTGCAGGCTTGGTAACGATACCCCCAACACACATATACATGACCACTCACTTTCCTGAGCTGGTGCAGGCTTGGTAACGATACCCCCAACACACATATACATGACCACTCACTTTCCTGGGTTGGTGCAGGCTTGGTAACGATACCCCCAACACACATATACATGACCGCTCACTTTCCTGGGTTGGTGCAAGCTTGGTAACGATACCCCCAACACACATATACATGACCACTCACTTTCCTGGGTTGGTGCAGGCATTTCAATAAAAAGTAAACGTAATAATTATAGGTATGGTTCCCTAAATATAATGGCGTTCTCTCTTATAAGTAAAGTGGATTTAGAAAATGTTGAAGCACTTTACATCATATTTTACGTTTCGAAACTTTTATGCATAACGCTATTGGAAATAAAATCTGTTGTGTCTGTACAAAATAAAATATGTGGCAATAAGGAATTTAGATTTAACGTAATCACAACTTTGTCTGATCCTTTTCGACAAGAAATGGGTATTGCCGCGCTTAAGCATCCTTTCTCCTATATTATTTAGCATCAAGATAAATGGCTTAGCCAAATTTCTTAAGATAACATCCATTTAATCATCTCTTTATGTGGAGGATATTCTGATATATAATCAACGAAATCATATATGCAACATCGAAACACAACTACAGCTGTGTCATAGCAAAATATGCTACATAAAATGATTACAAATGTCCAGCTTTAATATCGTTGGATTGTACTTTTCAAGAAAATAAAACCACACCCCGATACAGAAATCACTTAATACAACACCACTCTTGGTAACAAAAAATAATTGTAGTGGGTTGATATTTGACAGGAACAAACCTTTGGTGTGCAGAAGGATGAATAACTTTTTTTATGGTACATCCAAAGTCAACAGTTTGAAACTTACAAATCCCCGGTGCCTATGTGAAGAGGCAATTTCCATATGGGTTCCTAATGATATAAGCATTTATGGCAAAACTTGAATGGGGCAATAAGCGACAAATGCCTAGTACATGTACAAAAAGTACGACCCGTACCTAAATCATACACTTTATAGATTGTCAATCCAAAATAATGTAATATATTTTGAAAATGTTGCAGAATAATTAGAACATATAAGCATCACAGAAAACAGGAAATCCAGTTCAGTCACTTGTTTCTGTGGTAAGCAAACTCGAGGAACAAGTGGTTTTGTTACGGTGTCGTATAGGCCATTCTAGTGTTGTCCTATTATGTGTCGTTACGTTCTGAGTTCCGTGTTGTGATGTCCGTTACGACTTCCGCATAAAAGCGATAATTGGTTCGTCTTGACCTCCAGTTGTTTGTTGGACGAGTTTGAAGATATCAAAGGGGTAATCCGAATCCGTATATCGAAGATGAGCAGACAACACAATGACAAGAAGAAAAAGTACAAAAGGACAAACAACGATCTACAAAACATACAAATAAAACTAATTATATAAAGATCGAGCAACACGAACCCCATTAAAAACGGAGGTGAACTGCAGTTGTAGGATGGTTCAGGACTTATTTACGTTATTTGTGTTTGTTTGCGCATAGTGGTGTTCAACACATATTGTGTTGAGTTTTCCCTCTTCCTCTTGCGTATCTTATAGTTGCAAGTTTCTCAGGATTATCCATTTTTGATCGACCCTGTCGGTATTCTATAACGTTTATTACCGTAGACCATTTTTTCTTCAATGGTAAACAACGCCTTGAAAACTGTTATTTGTATTTTTTTTTAATTCTTCATCAAATTGGAACTAACCTATTAAAATTTCACCCCACGATATAGCTAAAATATTGATAATGGGGGCGTTTCATAGCAGTCGATCAATCACTCAATGAGATACTCTTACAATGATAAAGCAGTTTCCTCCCGTAATAAATAACCAAACCTTGACATGTCAGTATCGTTTTAAAATAAGATGAACAGATAATTGAAATTTTAGAAATTGCTTTTAAATATATCTGATAAAACAAATTGAGTAAATTGTCCAACATTTGTGTTGAATAACAAAACACATTATATTCCTCACTGAGTTCTTCAGAAGATGGAACCAACAACATGCTTTTTAACAAATTAGATTTCTACAAACAAATTCAATATGTTGTATTGTACAAATGAATTAGCAGGCATTTCCTAGTTACAGACATCTTCTCTTTCTTAAAACTAACACTGTTAAATTAAAATAAAAAAAATCAAGTCGTTGAGGAAACGAATATCAGTAAATATTTATTTCTCGTGTTTCTAAGATTTATCGGTGAACAAACTTAATTAACGTCAGATACTTGGGTAACCTAGGATTATCAAGTTATTGTTACAGTGGCGTACGGGTGATATTCACTTCCAATAAAGTTTTTTATGGCTTATTTCGTGTTATCGTAATGAAATATAATGGAGATGCACATCTCTACATTTATCATAATAAAAGTCATTCAAACATTTTCTAACATGCGTAGATTTCAACAATAATCTTCAAATAATTAAGTCACATATCCAAAAATTAAACAATTAATCGCGAAAATATAGGTAAAAGGGAATGAAACATTTTACCAAAAACGTAGTCACAAAGACAGTCATTATTTTAACCTTAGTTCCGCCTATAATAATGTTTTTTCGTTGTTGAATGTAAATATCCTACATTATACGTTATCAGTTTCGAGATGTTATATATCCCGTTTTAACGGGCAGTGGTTTTGTTAAACATTAATAAGAAAATTATTATAGGAAAAACATAAATACGTGTATCTTTGGAAAAAGGTCACAGAGAGCGATTATTGATTTTATATGCCGTATGAAATACACAGCACGGACAATAGGAGAGTGATTATTGATTTTCTGTGCCGTATGAAATACACAGCACGGCTTCCATGAAGTGTTAGAAGTAAATGTTTAGCCAATCAAAATTATACTTGCCACAAGAACATCAGATAATTGTATATCAAAGGAGGTTGGATGTTATTGAACATATATGTCCCGGTCAGATCTATACATGGCTTTAACGGGCCGTCGTGGCCGCGATCGTATGGTGGTTGGATTTACAACTACCTATGCAATCAGTGCCTATCACCACTGATGTTGTGATTTTGAATCTCGATCATGGCGAGGTGTACAACATTATGTGATAAAGTTTGTCAGTGACTTGCGGCAGGTCGGTGGTTTTATCCGGGTCCTCCGGTTTCCTCCACGATATAACTGAAATATTGTTGAAAGTGGCGTTAAACACCATCAAGTAAACAAACATGCATGGTCTTATTCTATACACACTGGGTCAACTCTGAGCATAAATACAGATACTATATTTCCGCTACAATATGCAAGCCCCACAACAGGGAATACTTCGGTTGTGGGGGAAAAAGCAATTATTTTACTTACACAAAGAGCAAAACTTAATTGATTGTCCCTTTCTAGCTACTGTAGATCTGGCTGTATGTAAATAATGCCTGATGAACAACAGCTTTGTTACTAAAATAAATACATATTTTTAATAATCCAACATTGGCCTAATGAGCAACAGTTTATGAGGAGTGGTTCGACAAGCCTGTTGCAACGGAAAACATCTAATTGTATCCAGTGTCTCCCATGTTCCTGTTGGCGATCAATCATTCGATCAATTGTCCTTACTGGAGTCAACTTTTAACCTACCATTTGATCAATCGTTTGCAAATTGGTTCTCCCCGTTAATATAGCTGTATTAACAAGAAAGAGAAATGAACAATTCATCTTGTCACTAAATGAATGATCGATGTAAAATATCGTCGTAATAGGATCTAAAATGGACAAAAACATTATGATGGTCATCACATGGTATTTTCCCGCAATCGTCGTCATTGTAAATGGTTTCATTTTCAAACCAACTTATTTTCTGTTAGTTTCAAAACGTTATTTCTCTTAAGTTATGTATATAAATATAGCTTATTTTGGGTTCCCTGGTGTTATATTATAGATCTAAATTGTGATCTTGTGTACCGAAAATCATCGTTCGTTTTCTACCTATATTATAGGTTTTGGCAGTTGAGAGGCCACAATTCATAATTTGTCTAGAAAACTACAGTTTGTGTCTGTGAAAAAAAGAGCGTAGATATCTAATTTAGTGCGCATGACGCATATCTGGAAAGCGTTTATGTAGCTACTCATCATTGCGATAGTGTGACCAACAAACGCATTGTAGAATATTAAATATTGCATGTTGATATATTTATAGGCGCTAAATAAACATTCAAGGGCAATTTTGATATTTTAAACCAGATTTAGGCCTCTTAAATAAAACTATAATTACATTTGATCACTTTCTTGCATGTTTCGTGTCTGTTGAGGAAAGTTTAAATAACAAGTCTTCTTATACCATTTCCACGTTGGAATCATCCTTTTTGAAAATTGCGTAACTATCAAGAATATTTCATAAATACTTAAAAAGTATTCAATATAAAAAATTAATCCTCGTGACATCAAAGTAGAAAAACAAATACATGTAGTCGAAACGGATGTTAACTAGAAATTGGCACGATATCGGTACGTACAGTAATACTCGATCTAAGCTTTACATAACATCATTAATATATTATCAAAACATTTAACCATACTGAAGACACCAAAGACAGAACAAACATATCAAACATATGGATGCAAGGTGCACACTGTTGCATCAGAAGTATGTCTACAAGAGGTTGACAGCGGTAGCGATCAATCATTTATACATATAACGAACATAACACGTTTTGAGATACAAATATCTTTTATTGATCGTTAATTGATTGTTGTTTAACATCAACATTTTGAGCCAAAATTTGATTTGATTTTGCTTTATTTTAATACTTTGTTGGATGGTTTGATGCATGGTCTACAGATACGAAATTTCTGAGAATAACGTTGCTATTTGTAGAGTAGGATATGTCCTGGAGTATGGATGTAATCATTTCATGATATTTTTACATAGAGGGGCATGTACGTTGCAGAAAATACAAGGTGACGGAAAAGAAAGGTTAAACTTCAAAGCAAATGGCTAGGTAGGTTCGACAACACAAAAAACTATTAAAAACCTTCACGAAATTAATCACACCACCATCTGGAGCTGCTGCGCTTTGTCTTAGTGTAAAGGGTGTCACATTCATATACAACATGTACCTTCTAAAGGGTAGGTATACAGTTGAAACGTTCACCCAATTAGTGAACATGCCATTTGGAGTGGTCCGTTGTTGCATACCGCAGATGAACAAATAGTGGGTACAGCTTACGGAAAAATGCTTTGTTTGATAAAATAATATATTAAATGTTCTGGAATGAAAGATAGAGAACATCATCCAAACGAATATAATTTCCCTATATTAACGCTGTGCCATTTATGATCATCTTCCAATATTCTTTTGTAAAAATATAACTCTTGGAAATAATTTAGAACAGTAAATAATACATAATCACTGCTAACTTAGTTCTATACAATGTTTCCGTGTGATTGGATAAACAATATTACTATAATGCTATTAAACTTGAACACTACTTTTCATCGGAAATATGTTCACAGTACAACTGATCTGTGATCTGATTAAAAAGTGCAGTGGCAGCGACAATTCTTTACAAATGTGGTCAATTCCGTTCGGAAATTAAATGTTAGCTTGTCGCCATCGTATGACAACGTTTACGATATGATACTAGTAATGAACTATTTATAGCAAATGGAAGGCAGACGTCATCGGATATCAAAAATAATGAAATGGATGAACAATTATCATTGTAGACGGCTGAAAAATAAACGTTAGCAAATACCGAAGAGGCAATCAAAATCTCATTTTTAAAAATAGCACTGCAACCATTTGCAATTTCTTTATTATGAGTGGAAAATAATTTGTGTGAAGATGAAATCTGTCATATGATATTATTCATTTTCGACTTAATTTTATGTTCAATTCTTCATTTTGTAGACAGATGGAAAATTTGAGACTGAATTATATTTGACGTTGACAAAAGATCATTATTATCTTTGACGATAAAGTATTTGTCATTTCAGAAAAAAGTTTAAATTACATCTGGTGTTTATGAGACTTAATATCTTGGTTTTTTGAATAGCAAATAAAAGTCAAGCTTATAGACTGTAATAACATATTAATTCTCAGTCCCTTTTCATTGTTATGTGCTAGATACGTTTGAATGTTTTTTGCATCTGATTAAATGTAAATTCTAGATATGAAACATTTTCCTTTTTGTTTGCTTCTGATCAAATGAAAATTCTAAGCATTATATATTTGCATCTGAATAAATGTAAATTATAAATATTATTTTATTGTCTGAGACAGATATTTGCCGACATACACGATTTTCAATTGATAGGGTGTAGAAGCTTTATGTCAATAAGAAATGCGAATATTATTTCAGAATATATCAGTAAGATTGCGTCAAATGGCAGTGGAGGAAAATAACAAGTATTAACTTGATAGTGCAATATGTATGTGCCATGTTGTATTTATTGGTGCATTGTGACCATTCAATTGTCTTTGTTGTTCTATGTTTGAGGTTCATGTAGCCATTTAAAAAAAATATATACATGATGTAACCAATGTTTGTTCCATAGATCATATGTATTTGATTTCATACAAATCATGTACAATTATGCATGCACTGTTTTACAGTTTAATGAACACATATTATTTTCTGTCAGAAAGATAAAAACAATTACCATCCTGATGGCCAAGACCAAATCAGTTGGAATATAATGCGGACAAGACACAGTTATCGAGAGATCTGTAGTTTTAAACGATTAAAGTCACGTCAAATGCTTCATTTATTTCTTCATTATGGCGATTTATTCATCAAGTAGAGCCAAAGGCAAATTTCTAATACGGTGGTAGCATATTGCAATTATAGAGAGATTTACGAAATATTGTAAAATTTTGTTGAAAGTACAAGGTCAAGGGTATAATGTCTCGCCACAATAGCTCCTGGTACTTAGTGTATTTTAGTAAATGGTTATCTGGTACATTTGTTCACATATACCTGATTGAAGACAGACAAATGCGATGATATTGTCAATGATTTGAACCTAAGCATAACTTGAATGTGTTACTCTGTTATATGGTTATCCATAACAACAAATGTGATATTATAAACAGAGCAAATCTCATCGACAGAAATGAAAGAAGGAGGAGAAATCAATTGTTTCGAAAATTAGAGTTCTGCTACCTAATTATTGTGGGAATTTGTGTTGTTGGATCTGTCATTTTATTTTTATTTGTTTGTTTTTGTATTTATTGTTGTTTGTATAGTTCCATCAAATATGAGTTTTACCGTTGTGTTGTGTTGTTTGGTCAAATAATGTTGTGATCAAGACTAATTTTCTAAATTTGCAAATCTGTTTTTTTTCCCCAACAAACAATAGATTAATAATTATAAGTGATTGATTCATTAATTAAATGTGTCGAATTGTTTTAGCAAAACAAAAATGTCTGAACGTTTCTAAAGCTGTATTACATTAGAGCAATATTTCGTTTCATTGGAATCTATCTAATTGTAGTAATTTGACTTAATTACGATAAAAACAATGACAAAGACCGTTATTTAGAATTGTCCAGTTACCAAGATAATTCAGAATATTGAAAAATACGTAAAAAACTATAAGGAAGTTTGTTTTAATGCTTACAGTAGGACATCAACGAAATGAAAAATGGCAAGAAGACCATGACAAGTTTTTATTAGACAACAGAAATGGGTCATTGACTTAATAATTGTACTTTGTTACACATTATTGTCACCTATTGTCCATTCTTGTCTATCTGATGATCATAATTGATAACAATTACAAATGTATATACATTTCCAGCTAAAATAATTATACCAAGAAAAACTGAGCTTAAGTAAACATTACTATATGTATTACTCCCTCCTTAAATGTTTTGTTAACAATTTTATATTCTTAATGGCGGAATGTTACAATAACATTTGGCTAGATAGTTTTGGTTAAAATACTTGTTTACCAAACTATTAAATATAAAAATGTCAGTAATATAAACAACTAAATTAGTTATTCTTTGATGATTTTATTGTGTTAACGTCGTTATAACAAGAAGAGTTTGAAGATATCAAAGGGATAATCAGATTCCGTATATCGAAGAAGAACAGACAACACAATGGCCAAGAGAAAAAGTACAAAAGGGCAAACAACGATCTACATAACATACATATAAAGCTAAAAATCGAACAACACGAACCGCACTAAAAACCGCGGGTGAACTCAGGTGCTCCGGAAGGTTAATTAATATTATAAAACGCTCAACACACAGGAAGGACGTTTCTAAGCCTAATCAAAATGGTATAAAACTGATATAACAATTAAGAGGTCACGATGGAGTTCATATTATATTATTAGAAAGGTGGGGACAGAACATCTATTCATATTCGAAAAAAAAGATACCTGTTTATAATTAGTATTGTAAGTACACACATCCTGTATTACACAATGCTACATTGTATCGGGTATTCTTATTATCACATTGAAAATGATCACCAGGATGAGGAAAGGGAAAACTTAAACCCTGGATGTCGAGGTGGGGAGAGGTGTACATGAATTTCAGACGAAATGTGTGAAAATAGCTATATTATTTTCATGGCTAAACTATGAACAGTTTTGGATACGACATGTCTGGTTGTTAAAAGGCTTATCTGCCCAACTAAATAAGCAAACAAAATTGAATACATTTGTCTGAAATCTTGTAGGGTTAACATAACTCATAGGTGCTGAGGAAAGATGGCATAACTGATGCATAATGATTTAATGATTGATAATTACGTAAATGTACTTTTGTTGTGTCTCGCTTTTATATGATATACATTTAACTGGCGTGGGTAAATTTACTTAAACACAATAAAATGAAAAACACGAAATACCAAGTTCCAAAATCCAGATTCGTCACGACAACAACAAACTAAACCGACAATATTCAAGAACAGCAAACAACATGACGCTTATTTTGCAGTTGAACACTTTGTGCGTATATTCCTGTAGAGCGCTAAACCACGTTGATAGAGACAAGTGCATTTGTTTACAGTCGAATCAGGTATATATATCTACTATATATCAATATTTCCTCTGATAATTAGTATTACTAAGAGATGTAACAATAGTTCACACCGATGAAGCTATGCACAATAGTTCAAACGGATGGAGCTATATCGAAACAATGCTGATATAATTAAATACCACAAAGTACTGATACCATGGAATTATAATTCGAATGGATATATAATAGAAATGATAGATCTTTGAAAGTTTTCTAAAAAGACCAGGATTAATTTAATATTTCCACCATAAGAATAATATCATATTGATTTTTATCTAAATAAAATTGTATGTATCTAATTTAGTGCGGATGTTTACGTTTCTGGAATAAAGTTCACCAGGTACGCTCATATTGGAAAGCCAAATACTTTAATAAATAGATAATCCAAATAAATAATATTTGGTATACGATACTCAACAATGAAAGGGAAAACAACGTAACAAATGTCTTTTGGACCAGGTAAGCCAAAGGAACTAAATGTATAGATAAGTAGTAGTCACTGCAAGACTATTTACAACAATGTATATTACATATACTGAAAATGATTTACTGGTCTGTGCAAGTAAAATTTCATTAAGGTACAAGCTTGATCAAGAAAGAACTTGACTATATATTTTTGGTTTTGGTACTGTTACAAGTCAAAAAGATGAGGGATCATGTATTTGTGTGTTGGGAGTATCTATTTTACCTTTTTCCTACGATTTTGATATTCGAATTTGGAATTGCTCTGACACTTTGATATTACTTGTTTTCCATTTTTTATTATTCCATCATTTGTCAATCTCAGTAATATTATATACCCCAGGGATGATTTTTTTTTCATTTTTTAACTGATTTCAGATATTTTTCCCTCTATAGAGAAATTGCCGAAAGTTACTGGGTACACTCAGAACAGGTAAAACAAACGGACCATTTGAAAAGGGTGTAGGGTTTTCAGCTATTTTTCATTGATTTTCAGTTATTTTCTTTTCGTACCAGATTCATCCCTGATACCAAAATAAATGAGGTTATTGTTGAGTTACAATATAATAAACATCTCCACTGTTCTGAAGATAACTGGAAGATGTCTCATTAAGACGGCTTTCTTAAATAATCAGTAGTTGTGGGCATGTAATCTTTGTATTCTCTGTTGCATCACCATTTTCACAGAAGATTACACCCAATATCAATCTACTTCAGCTAATTACCAGTAATAACGTTTATTAACACAGTTATTGAACAAATGTGTGAAAAGCGAAAAAATATAGATCAACAAGTGCAAAGCACTGAAGAAAAGGTTAGTACTGCAGAATTTATCATTGGTATGGTATGACAAGGAACAACACACATCAATGATGCTCATTTCTGGGTAAAATTGAGAGGTGGACCATTTTAAAAGGCGACTATCAACGTTGCCATTATAACTGCTGTTTTTATATTAAACCCAAGGTTCACCTCCCTCAGGTATAGGTGACATTAGTCGAATTTGGCGATCCTGTTTAGGCCCTTTGGTTTACTTGCTCCCAAAACTTTTAAAATAATTTAGTTTTCCATCCTTTCCACATTGAGCATACCTGATGAAGGTTATTCCAGAAACGCGTCTTGCGCACTGAATTTGATTTATCTACGTTTTTATTCCAAGACTTTGCAGATCCCCCAGTATTCTAAAGTAAATTGACGTTTGATATTTATTAGCTATCCTATGCCTGAGAGTAAATCTACCAAGCCTAAAATATATGTTCTCTTCGCTACTTTCTTGCTTTATCAACCTTTGCGAGAACAGTTTGAAGATAAGAAAGGGTGAATGAAAAGCCGTCAATCGAAGGACAGCCAATGTCGATTGTGCAGCGTCAAAACCTTTCTTGAAGTCTAGATACAATGGTTCTGTCAGTTGAATTCTGCGGATGATTTGTTTTTACCTTGAACACACGGACCACTCTCGTACACAAAGCTCAATTACTTATATAGGTTATCTACAATATTCAAATAATTTCTTAAAGTGATGTAAGTTTAATTCTGCGGATGATTTGTTTTACCTTGAACATAGGATAACTCTTGTATAAAATGCCCAATTTGTTATATAGGTTGTCCACAATTCAAATAATGTCTTAGAGTGATGTAAGTCTAATTCGGCGGATGATATGTTTTACCTTGAACATACGGACAACTCTCGTACACAAAACTCAATTACTTATATAGGTTGTCTACAATTCAAATAATTTCTTATTTAGAGAAACGACAAATAACCTGATACTTAATACAATTAGTAGCGAAAATATGATTGATGACATATAATTGTTGTCCTCAGTTAATACCCTCTGAGGGAATATCAGAAATAGAACTACAAAAAAACATGTAGCTAATTAGGAAACAGGGGATATATATGTCAATGAATTCTAGAGACTATCGGAATTTACAGGCACTAATTAAAGTACAAGAACAGCGCAAGCCTTTTTGTTGAGTAGTACAACTTTGTCCCTGATTGTTGATAACGCTCCATACAGGTAAAGAAAACTCTTCCTAAGCAATTCATTATGTGTAACATTTTGATGCGAACGATTGCCGGTGGCGCGTTGGAAAGAAAAATAGTTCAGCCATATCCGTTTTATCCTGATTTGCTTGTGATTTTCAAAGCATCCATCCAAATAATAGGTTTACCTACACTAATATTAGATACTTCATATAAACGTTCGAGAAAACCGAAGAGGCAATCAAGAATATAAAATCCACAGACATTGCAATCACTGGACACACAATGCACAGGAAGAAGACAACACAATACATGTAGGTAAAATGATGACACTTGTATGTACAAACGCTTAGATTTGCTCCAACAATGTTTAAGAAAATGGATTGATTTGATAATTTTGGACGTGTAACGGACTACCAACCACCACTAACATAGCGGGGCATATGTTCCCCTTTTCGAAAGCACCGTTTAGCTTTAGGACCATTTATGAAAATAATATTTCTAAAATGTTAGTTTGTCCATACCTGTAATGTTTCGAATTAAACAATAATCTTCTTCTCGGTATCTCGTACGTCTCAATAAATAGTGCAATGTAATTTGATAATTTTCTAGGACAGATACAGATCTATATGTAGCCAGTATATAGCAAATAGTTCAAGGCACCGGGACATGGACCTGCGATTTGTTAGATAGTTATGGATCCTAATAACAGATAAGATATATGTACAAGAAAGCAACTATACAAACATTAACAAAGAGAAAAGTGGGCCCTAAATTACACCAGACTCATAATCAAATTTCCACCTAGTAATTCTACAACCAGAAACAATGTTACAGAGTGTTATTTCAGATTTATATGATAAAAATATATCAGACTGACTAATTACTATATATCTAAATTTAAATAGCTGAAAATGATCGTTATTGTTTCCTTTTCAATGATCTAGATAGTTAATAACCTAGGTCCATCTTAGAATTAATGTGAATTATTCAGTATTCTTGATTATACAGATAATTTGATAATTTTTGCCATATTTTATTGTATTAGCTAGGTCAACGTACAACAAATACAACTGACAAACATAACCTAAAATATTTTGCACTATTAACTATGTGTATATAGACTAGGATTCGTTTCACATTCATTTTAGGGTATGTGTTTTGATAATTGTACGAAATGATTCCAAAACATACCGTCCATTTCGTTGTCGTTACTAACAATGAGTACTGTATAATGCTTACTGCTTATCGTCACATCTGCAATCGCAAGCTGTGGAAGATCATTTCTGAGGTCGTTCATGTAACATGATCTACTAGCTAACTTTGAATTTCTCTCACTTGATGAAAACAAATAGTAGTTGAAGTGTTTTCTGACAGGATATCTCATATGGGCACCGAACTTAATTATGGGGCTAATTAATATTTAATTTAGATAAAAAGTTTCTTCTGTTTTAAATATTTATATTCTATATTCTCACATTTCTCACTGCTAGATCCTATATAGTTGAGTTTTGGGGGCATACAATCGAGGAGTTGATCACAAGCATCACCAAAGCTCAGTAAACAAATCAGGGAATACAACTTTTACTTTTTATGATGAATGATTGGAATGGTTTAAAGACTATTTAGTTGTCATCAGCCAAACATAAGTCGATTCATAGAAATGTGTGTCTGGGATATACAAAAGTAACAAGAAAAGTTGTTGTCTTAATGTTGTATGGGTTTATGAGCGACAATCTATAATATTATGTGGCTATCAAATATTATGGCAGTGAGCGTACCTGGTAAATGTTATCCCAGAAACGCGCCATGCGCACTAAAGTTGATGTCTATATTTTCATTACTATCACTAGGTCGATATCTATACTGGTGGATTATTAGCCTAAGAGGGTACCACCAGGCAAAGTACTCTGTTATTATTAGATATATCATTTTAGTTCTTTAATAATGTAAATAATTATTAAAACTAAGGTCAATCTTGCCTTAGGTATAAATAACCTTAGCCGAGTTTGGTTACTCCAGAAAACACCACTAATTTAGATATCAACATTTGTGTCATGCCTTCAGCAAGTTCAATTGTATTACAACTATTGATATAGATATATGTGTACGGGCTCGTTGTATATTAGATATATAGCTGACCGCAGCGAATTCGGCTGTTCTGTTTAGCCGTTTTAGTTTTCGTTCTACGAATTATTTGGCTTTGAGTGCACGCTAAATTCGATATCTACGTTTTTCAATTAGTAACGATTTCCCTAATATGTCAAGTTTACTAAAGGTCCAACTACGGGTCAACTTTCTTGTTTTACATAACTTTAATGTCACGCTTACTACAAAACATGCATTCGCCCCCTCCTGGTCACCGTAGGCAGTGTTTGCTACAGTATCGTAATTCCCATGCACTGCCATCTGCTGAAATTTGATACGTTTTCTATCAACCAGCACAAGACATTCCTCTCATGTCAAAATCCGTAATACTTAGCTGAAAAAAAACTCAATATGTTCCCTAAAATAGTCTATGCATTTTTGGCAGATCCTCATAGAAAGCCTACTCGTGTCTATTTCATGTTTATATTTTTTCTACAAAATACGTATTTTTGTAACAGGCATTTTGATTGGTTGCATCAAGTTCAAAACCGTCATCGAAAAATTCGTTTCCACCTCCTAAGTGTAAGACGAGGTGAGGCTGATCGTAACCCTTGGCCAACGAAGATGCACTGTATTTGACCTAGCAGATAGATTTTTAAAATTGTTTATTATCTATACACACGTCTCTTGATTATAATATGTTTGCTTGATTGTGTTTAACGCCACTTTCAACAATATTTCAGTTATATCGTGGCTGTCAGTTTTAATGGAGGAGAAACCGGAGGACCAGGAGAAAACCACCGACCTGTCGCAAGTCACTGACACACTTTATCACATAATGTTGTACACCTCGCCCTGATCGAGATTCGAAATCACAACATCGGTGGTGATATGCACTGATTGCATAGATAGTTGTAAATTCAATTATTTATAATAAATTCATACAAACAAAACAAAAATGTAAAAGAAAAAATGGGTTTGGACTTGTATCAGTAAATAATTCCTGGATCATATCATAGTATCTGTAATGAGAGTCACTTTAATAAACAGCGAAAGTAGAATCAATTACATTGTTTTGACAACAATACACCTGGAAAAACTAATTTAATACCTTATGACCCAAAACCAATTATTAATGTAATCAAATAAATAGCAGCAGTGGGAAAGGATCGACACGGTCACGGAGTGCATGCATGCCCACATGCACGTGTTTGGATTCGAGAACCTCTGCACGATAATTAAACAAGAAGACTTAACTCAGTATACTGTAACACTCGAACACTGTATTCGTGAAAACATTTTTTTATTAACACCTACACAAATGAGACACTGATAAATTAGTTAAATATCAGGATTATACAACTAGAGACTATGTATCTGTCTTATATTACCTTTTGCATATTATAAATTTCACTTAAGATTAAAGTTTCACCCTAGATTATAGCAAGTTCGGGTAACACCACCTTTATTCTATGATGTGAGGTATAACTCTGTATCATCTCCAAAGATGTATTCCATAGTTGTGCGATACTAAGCAAATTTGCCCTTGAGCGAGGCACGACATATCAAAAGTAAGTCATTATCTTTAAACATTGGATGTCTTTATAAGAATAATTAATTAAAGGTAATAACAAAATTACCGAACTCCGAACAATCTTACAAAGGGAAAGTCAAAACTCATAATTATATAAACAGACAAAATCAGTCAACAACCGGAAAACTGTGAAAACCGTAATGACCCTGACTTGGTACAGGCATTTCTAAAGAAATGGTGGGTTGAATCAGATTTTAAGGCGCCAAACCTCCCGCTCTCATTACGGTTCAAAGGTTCCGGCTGTCACTGTAACAGTATTTAAATACAGAAACAAAATAGGTAAAATAGTTGTCAAAGCAGTACCATATTAGGTGACGTAAATGTCAAATATACTTTTACGTCACACATTGACAAAAAAATTATTGACATTTGCGACTTCTTTATCTTTATACATTTTCACTATATGAAAATGCATCGCTTATAATTTTTTCTGCAGAGACGGAATATATTTCGACAAGATATTGGTATCGGAATATAAACTTTTTAAGAGATCGAATAAGGCGAATCTTTTTATAGCCCTGGTCCAGTAGCCTGTTTCTCAGATGAAGATGACGTTTCAGGAAATCAGAATAATTGCTACTGGCCCTTGCATAGCGAATCAATTGCGAGATGTAAACACCATATGCAGGAGAAGCTGGTATATTGCTGCACATGTTTGGAAAATTTATGATTTTAAAATTGAAGTCGTCCCGCTTATCATAAATTTTAGTACTGAGTTGACCACTGTCGTCAAATTCGAGGTATAAGTCCAAAAATGATGCGGACGAAGCTGTATCGGTGGTCTCTTTAACTTCCAGCTCTGGAGGATATATCAATGGAAGAAATTCTGCAAATCTAGAATTATCGATAGATAAATCGTCATCAATATACCTGTATGTGAAATTAAAGGCTCTAGCCTCATGAATCTTCTTATCTTTTACAAGCTTTTGAAGAAACTCCGACTCATATGAGTATAAAAATAAATCGGCTAGAAGAGGGGCACAATTCGTACCCATTGGTATGCCGACGACCTGCTGAAACAGTGTCCCTCCAAAGGAGACAAATATGTTATCGATGAGGAACTCCAGCATACTGATCACTTGTTCCTCGGAGTAGCATGTTTTACCTTTATGAATTTTGTTTGAAAAATATGTGGAATTGTAGCCTAACACAACAAATTTTGAGCCATAGTTTCTATGACTAAAAGCTTTATGAATTGTTTCTTTTAAGCGGGTTTTTAATTTGTCATGCGGTAGGGTGGTATATAGAGTTGAAAAATCAAATGTTTTGATGGAGGATACCTGAGAGAAAGATCTTGATTTCAGGTTATCCAAAAGATCTTTAGAGTTTTTCAAAATCCACATGTGATTTATGCCACTACGCGAGTAAACAGTTTCACAATATTTCTGTTGTCCCTCTTTTACTGCAGACAGAATCTTTGTCAGGTGAATAGACAATTCTTTCGTCGAACAAGTTGATGATCCCGCTATGTACCTTTCTTTGTATGGTGTCTTATGGAGTTTAGGTATCCAATATAAGTAGGGTAAATCCTCAGACTCTTTACCAGAGGGAATGTTTAAAGAGGTCATGAATGATCTGTGGTTAGCTAGGATTTCATCTTTGTCGAACGAAGTTGGTTTGTATGTGATATTACTAGAGGTGTTGCTATTTATGCCTAATTCCTTGATTAGGCATTCGAAGTAATATGATTTACATACAAACACGATATTGTTGGAAGCCTTGTCAGCAGGAACGATAACATATTTGTCATGAAGAGAGGAAAGACACTTAACAGCTTCTTGGTCTTTAAATACAGACTTAGGTCGACTATTAACACAATTTTTGAGTTTGTGAATCCGACCTTGTACTAGAGACCTAATTGTTCTAACCCAGTCTGACAAGGACTCTAACTCAGGATCTTGGTCTACTTCTCTCTTTATCCACCTTCTGGCATAATCTTCAACAGCATCCATAATTATCTTGAAATTATGTTTCCAATTGATGTGTTGAGGTTCTCTGAATTTAGGACCATGAGAAATCACCTTTCGGAGACTCTCATGTTGAATGATATTCAGATCACCAGTGATTACATGTCCAGATGGGTTGTATTGAAAAGGAGAGTGGGAGCAGTCACAAGTCAGAGGGTTCTTAAGGTACTCTTCTATGTTAATATCTAGCAATGCTTCTTTGTAGTTGAAAATTTTACGGCCAATGCTGTTAGTGTAGCTATAGGAGACAATGGGAACAGATTGATTTTTGAAATATGGTGGAATTTCTTTTACGACCTCTTTTCTATTAAGAATGTTGCTGATGTTAATAGCATCGATTCCTTTGTTAGCAAACGGAATATGGAGGAATTTTCTGTTGTTATCATGAAGAGGTTCAGATCGAACTGGTTTAAAAAGACGAAAGGACGCCTCGTCACATATAATACTAGACAATCTGTACTTAGGAGAAAAAGGATCTACGCCTCCTTTGTCAAGTCCAAAATCCTTAAGATCTTTGAGGTAGTTTACAGGTAGTGAAAATAAGATTGTACGAATATGATGAATTCCAAGAGGTTTCTGTATATTAGAAAGTAAATCATTAAAAGTATCTTGTAACGTTCTTGGTTTAGAGGACTTATTGTTTCTCGAAAGTGAAGTTAGCGTTTAATAAATATTAAGTCAAATATATTAACAAAGATGCTTGAAAATGGTAGATTCGGAAAATGTCTGTTGCACGTAAAGGGAGTGTCATATTCGTCATATTTTGATGATTTGCATGGTCAAAGTTAAATCACATGCATATTCATTCCTTGGAACTCAATTGTGTCAATTCATTTCAAGGCCGTCAAGTTGTTAACAATGTGGTCCAACCCTATTCTTAGAGTTTGCGCATGGCCAAGTTATCGAATTTCTAAGAGTTTTTTTTTACTATTTTGATCCTTAGCAATAGTTATATCACTTGTAATTTAGATGATGTCATGTCAATGTATTAACCTATGGGCTTAAACGTTCGACATTTTTACAGGTCACAGAACTAAAACTGTTCCTACAGAAAGTTAAACGAAGCTTAATTATTGAATTATCACCCGCAGTTTTGTTTTCTCCAGAAAATAAATCTCCATTCAACAGAAAAGTGAGGGAAATTCCTTCGAACTCTTTGTCAATTCGTAGCATATTCAACAAGAATGGATAATAAATGTAAAAAAAATGCATCAAAGTCCATATTTAATTCAAAACGAAAGATACCAAACAGTTTCATTGGTGTTCTTCGAAAATGGAGGTCATATGGCCGCAAAAGAAATATCACATTTCCCTCAATTGTTTAGAAGGGTATAATGACGTTTATTAAACCTCCAAATTGTTGCAAGGGGTATGTGATTGAGCGCCTTTTTCAACAATGTTTCAATTCTATCATGCCGGTGAGTTTATTGAATGGGATAAGAAAGGCATCTTCACGGTATATATCAATGCACTATAATTTAGACATTCCCACAGCAACATTAATTGGAACAATGAGCTTTAAGAACATTTTGAATATACCAAAGGGGTAATCGGAAGAGAAGCTGTAATTCGACGAAGAGACAATACGATGGCCAAATGAAAAAAAGGAAGAAACAATGCTATACAAAACATTACACGGAAAACTATAGACAGAGCAACACAAACCCAACATAAAGTCGAGTGTGAACTAAGGTGCTCCGGAAGGGTAACCAGTTCATGCTCCACTAGTGACCTGTCGTGGTACAAACCCGTTGATAAGTTATGCATGAGGAAAGGATCGGATTGTGATTAAGACAAACGGAACATATTGTATTCATTTGGTATTCCGTCAAATTTAACAACTCGTGGTGGCGACGGTAACACGTTCGAAGTACTGACTTAAATTTTATAACTAGGAATCCTTGGTTCAGTAGCTTCCTGGTCAGCTGCTCTCTCAAGGAAATCATGATAAAAATCACAGGATCTAGAATATCGTATCGACTAAGATATATATACTCCATATGTAGATGCTGCTGGAATGTTGCTATATGTAAATGGAAAGTTCACAATGGGAAAGGTTTATCGTAATATTTCGTTCTTAGCAGGACATCACTGTCAAATTTGAGGTGTATGATAAGGTTTGAAGCAGACCTATCTGTATCTGTGGTATCCTTTATTTCAGATTCAATGGGATAGATACGGATCAACAAAAACCCCAAAATTAGTATTATATAATGAGAGGACAACTTCTATTATAGCGGAACATGACATTAAAGAAACGGCCTACCTTCGTTTTTAGTGAGAAGTACTTATATGAAGTCTGCATCGTACCAATAAAGGAACAAGTCGGTGAGAAGAGGAGCACTTGTTATTAATTTCATGACTTATCATCGGATTTTTAACATGAATAATACGACGGGTACTACCAATGGAACAGGAACTACCTACCCTTCCGGAGCACCTGAATATTCCGAATTTGAGTGGCGTTTGGTTTCGTTCACTCTTTATATTCCATGGGTATTGTTTTGTGCAGCATTATTTGTCTTTCTGTCCTTGTTCATATGGAAATTGTATTGCCTGTCCTTTAATTACGACTTTTTTTTGGGTGTTGCAGATAGACTGGTAAACAAGCAGATTGATCTCTTACAACAATCAGTCGATGTGAAAATTAATACAGATATTAGCATTCAGATTTGATTTGCATGCTCTTTGATATTTCTGTCATGTTTCAAAATAAGAAATGTGTTTTTAATTTTGTTGTTAAATAATCGAGGTAGGACATGCATTAGCTGTCTGTCGTTGTAAAAATGCACTATCTAACTAATCGTATGTGTCACTATTAGATGTGTATTGTCAGATGTCTATGCATATTTATTATTTGATAATATTTTTTTCCACGTTGATTATGGTATTTTGTATTGTATATTTGCATATATATCTGTTTTACACTGGCAAAAGTGGTCATATAGACATGTAGGAAGTTGACAATAGGCGGATAATAAAACAAACGTTGTTGCAGACAATATAAAATAAATCTCAACAACTCAAACTATTCGTCTGACACAACTCAAGACTAAAATATAAATACCAAATAAATACCACATTCTTGTAACAAGAAGAGTTTGAAGATACCAAAGGGGCAATCAGAATCCGTATATCGAAGAACAAACAGCACAATGGCCAAAAGATAAAGGACAAAAAAAACGATCTACAAAACATACATATACAACAAAAGATCGAATAGCTCGAACCCCACTAAAATCTGGCGGTGAACTCAGGTGCTCTGGAAGGGTTAGCAGTTCCTCCTCCACTAGCAACACCCGTCGTGTTAATCTAGTTACAAACCCGGTGATAAGTCATGAATGAGGAAAGGACCTGGAAGTGTCTACGACAAGTGGAACATATCCATGCTCATTTGTGACACAGATATTCTATAACAGTCAACCAAGTCATGGTGGCGACCGTAAAACTTTCGAAATGATGACTTCAACTTAACTAAGAGGAACCCTTTGTTCAGTAGCTTCCTTGTTAGCAGCAATCCTCTATCAAAGAAATCATGACAGGAACCACTAGCTCTGGAATATCGTATCAACTGAGAGATATATACTCCATATGCAGGTGCTGCTGGACTGTTGCTGCATATGAATGGAAAGGTCATAATGGGAAAATTGAAATCATCTCTTTTGTCGTAAAGTTTCGTTCTTGTAATACTTCTTGTATGTACATGCAAAGAAATATTTGCATTTCAATTTTCGTTTGAGTTGAAAACAGTATCTTAATTTCAGTTAAGCTTGGTCTATATTCACCATAATATTCGCATATATATTACATGTATGACATCCCGACCCATTGGCGTCTTTAATGGAAGATCTGAAGTTGATTTAGCTACAAAACCTAGATTTATTCTTGGATTATTGAGGGACGAGTATGGCCTGTTTCTCATCATTGCTGAGGTACAACATATTATTGACCCAGAAACGACCATTCAGGGATAAATATAAGAAGTACCTTTCAACTGAAATCAGATTGTCTGATGACTATACAAACTTTTAAATTACAGTATTGTAAGAATAAACAAATATAAATGTATTATTTTTACTATATCATTCTGCGTTTCTTTATATGTAATCATTGTAATACGTGTAATAATTAAATTCATGAATGACTTACACATTCCTCTTCTGTCACATGAATATTAATGAGGTCATATGTTGCTTTGTATCCAATCAGAGACATTAATCTAAAGTGACATAAGATGTAACAAGTTACTGTATACACATCTTTTTTCCCACAGACTCCATCTTTTATCACAATCTAATATAATTATTTTCAGATAGCAAGGAAGGACAGACTGCGCCTGTTGTTAATCAATAAAATCACAGATAACCACAAAAAATCCACTCATGTGTCATAATAACTCCTGACATTTGGACATTTGATTGTGGTCATAGATTTTTACCGTATAAAACGGAGACCCACTTCAAGCTTAGGAATTAGATCGGACAAGTCATCCTAATTCATAAAAATAAGGCGGACAAACAACACGTATTTTCATATATATCTTCTATTTCTAAAAAAAATATAGTTAAATAAATATTAAATTTGTTTTCATACCATTTTTAGCCATCTAGCCAAAGGCCATGCCAGCTTTTCCCATCACTTGGCATCATAAACTTTCACATTTAATTCTTTCCCTCTGAAACCACTTAGCCAAATTAAATCAAACTTGACTGGGATGATCTCCGAGTATTTCCCTTTCAACATGTCCACTGAAGATGGCTGCTGTTACTAAAAAGGGAAATTTCTTTAATTTTCTATTGCCGATTTAATATAAGTCAAAATGAGCTCAAATGTTAAACTGCAGCTACATAGTAATGAGTAATTTAACATCTATTCCGATTTTATTCTGTGAAATTTATCGTTAAGTGGATTTATACTGATTTTGCAAATTTCGAACATTTTGATGAGATGTCAAATTAAATCTTCTCTGAAGCCGCTGAACCAATTTAAGTTTAATTTGACTGGGTGGTCCTTTCATAATCGTGCCGCCAGTTCCGCCCTCAATTCAAGATGACAGCCGTTACTAAAAATAGAAATTTCTTGAATTGTCTTTTACTGCTTAGAGCTTCTAGTTTACATTATACTGGAGAACATTAATCAAATCTTTAAATTAATCGCATATTATTACGGTTTTAATTCATTTACGCTGTCAATTGTATGTAGTGGAGCTTCTTGTGACAATAATCATGTGTCTCAAAAATATATGACACTAATCCGGCTAGAGCAATATCTTTCAGTGAGGCATCCTTAATATTACTTTCACCTTCTTGCCTCATATTTACTGCATAGAACTCTACGACGAAAAATAAAACTCAAAACAAACAGATATCAGGCAGCGATTATCCTTTTACCGCTTATTACTGCACTTTATTAATGGGATTCGATTGAATTGTGATTGAATACCTCTGTGCACCCCGATCGTTCATCAAGTACCATTTTAACTCTCGTGCGATATGTACACTATCCGGAGGAACAAGACCCCTTTTCCTTGACTCAGCTATCCCGCGTTGGCACCTCCTGTCAATTCAGGTATGACTTTATGGAATTAAAAGGGGCAGCCATAAAGTATTTGGGAGCTGATACTGGACCCTATGCCGAAATAATCGGCACTAGTTATATTAATACCAGTGTGCCCTGGTAGTGCAAACTAAGTCACTCTTATTCATGTATTTTTCTGTTATAAAGGATGGTTTTAGCCAAATAAAACAAATTAGTGAGATAAATGTAGCTGAATAACATATTTAATGCAACAAAAATATAATTTGCATTAATTTATATGCAATTTTGCCTGCCAGAGACAGTCTCTTCGTCTAATATGGCCGCCAATCTTGAAAAATTACCGACTTTCGGGTGGCCAGGGACTGAAAATTTTTCTATATGGACTAAATAACACATATGCAAAGTTTGGTGCTTGTATCATTAAGTGCACGATTTTACCAAATTTCGGTGTTAAGAAGCTCCACTAATGCCTAACATTTCGTAAATAAAATGATCTTTAAACTTTTACTAGGAGTCACTCAAAGTTTTTTGTGAATGATCTGTTTGATGGTTATACTAATGGTTTAATTATCAGATTTGTGCTAGATTGTCAGGAAGTAAAAACACAAACAACCCTCGTAATTACACTATATCGTTGAAAAGTATATATTATAGCATTGTACAAAAGCCTCATTAAGTCTTAGATGACCGAATTTTGTTGTAAATGGAACTTTATTTTGTGGCTACGTTTATCAACCTCACGAACAAAGACAGATATAAATGGAGGGAGGGCCTTATATGCCACCGGGCACGAAGAAGATAGGTGAGGTGATACACTTAGCGCTTACTCGTTGAATCTGATGTTACAACTTTCTGGTTTGAAATATGAACGTTGGTCACGGTCGGAGAAATTTACATTGTGCTTCATTTTGAGGTGCACATGCATGCATATCGCAGTGACAGTGCATTATTTCATTGTTTGTTCACATATTCCACATAGTGTGGATGTATTGTCCTCCTTGTTGTGAGGTCGAATCCCGCTCATGGTGAGGTGTACTCGATATAACACTATGTGATCAAGTGGCTTGTGGCAGGTTGGTGGTTTTCTCCGGCTACTCCGGTTTCCGTCACCAATATAACTGACCGCCACGATATAGCTAAAATAATATTGAAAGTGGCGTTAAACACTATTGCCCTAACCGGAATAGTGATATGTCTGTAGTTTACATGATGTATCTCATTAAAGAACTGAACCACTGTCCTCACTTAATCTAGAATCATTATTACTTGTGATAGATTTATAGCATGCTATGATGCATCGATTACTTTTGACCACTGAACCACTGCCCTCTCATCATCAAGGGTCTTTTTTATTCTTATGTGGGCATATTGATGGTCTAATATAAGGCAGGTGAAGTCTATGATTACACAAAGCTATTTTGGAATATATAATCCAACCGTATATTAGAAACTCTAATATAAGGCAGGTAAAGTCTATGATTAAACAAAGCTATTTTGGAATATATAGTCCAACCGTATAATAGAAATTCAACGTATTCATGATTTATTTCTGGTAATATTATAGTTTTCATATTTTATTTGCGTAATATTGCAGCAAAAGTCAAACAAATATTTATAAGAAACATACATGGTTATTATTTTATGGTTATTCAATCTAGCGTTTTACAAAGAAACAGATTATGTATATGTTGGGGGTTCTCATCATAACAATGTTTTATGATCTTGTTTCTTTTCTTGTTATTATTTAGAACTTCAAGTACTGATTCTAGCTAGAAATAATCATTGTTCTCTTATCTTTGTTCGCAGAGAGCTTAGTATTTATTGTATATGTCATTCGTTTTGTCATATATATCTGAAAGATTATGAATTCATTGAAAAATCGGACAAACATTATTGTTGTAATTGTTATGATAAATTTGATTTTAAATGCTAAGAAACTTATCTAGGGAGAATACCAATGAGGTCAACGTCTTTATTCGAAAATGAATCTATATTGCATTTGTACTGGATTGATAGCTTATATTTATAAACATGTCGGGCATAGCATCTAAATGTAATGGTGGCTAGTCGAGTCGGTTTACACATGATTTCGATTTAATGTGTGTATATTTTTTCACACAATAAAACGTGAAGAAGAGAAACATTTTAATAGGCTGAATACACAATTACGAATGCTATGCTTCAGTAAACATGATTGTAAATGGTGATAAGAATGTAGTATCGAACTACATAAATGCTTCAGTTTATATTTTTTGTTGTACCTGACAACAGATGTAGTGACTGTATCTGAAGAGTTGCCGGTGCCAGTTTGGGATCTGCCAGTTGCAGATGCAGATTTAATGATGGTACGGAGCGGAACTCGTGAAACATATTTTTGCCAATGTGAGCCCAGTCTGATGCATTACGACAACTTTTGTTGTTCATTTGAGCCGTGAAAAGGTAATAAAAACAGAATGGAATAAAATTCTGGGAAGTGTTGTTAACATATTTATTATAGTCAAAGCAAACAGCCCATGATAAAATGATACTCGTCAGCTAATGTTTGGTGATAACAAGGACTGTAATAACCTAATCACTCTAATATATATATATATAAGACTCAGATCGACGTCCAGTCTCTAATCGACGTCCAATCCTCAAATCGGCGTCCAATCCTCAAATATATGGCCGTTTGTCACTTTCTCAAATCGACGTTCAATGACGTCACTGAGGTATACTTCAAATGACGCACACCCGTTAGGGAATTTTGAAGCAATGATGGAGAAGGGAAAAGACCAGATTCCAGTTGACGGTTCTTGATGACAAAAATGTCTATGTATTTCATAATTACTGTAGATAAAATCCAATTGTGTTCAGGAGTACTTCTACTTTAGCGGACCCTAACCCTAACCTTAACATTAACCTTAATCCTAATCCTAACCCTAACCTTAACCCTAACCCTAACCTTAACCTTAACCCTAACCTTAACCCTAACCCTAACATTAACCCTAAACCTAACCTTAGCCTTAGCACTAGCCCTAACATTAACCCTAGCTCTAACCCTAACCCTAGCCCTAACCCTAACCCTAAACATAACCCTAACCTTAACCCTTACCCTTACCCTAACCTTAACCCTAACCCTAACCCTAGACCTAACCCTTTTGTTTTCATATCCGCATGGTAACAAAATTAAAGGTTATGGGTCATGCGCTTTGTTTATTACAATATCTGACTTCCGTGGTCCGCCAAATAGATTCTACCCTTATTGATAATATTAAAGAACGAGAAAATGCTTAAAACACACACACACACACAAACAGATTAAAAAAACAAAACTTTCGCTACAATTATTTTTGACGGCAAACTTTGATCGTGTAAACGGGCCCATAGATATGAGAGTTTGGAAAGGACGCCTATTTGAGAATATCCTAAAATTGGACCGTGATTTGAGATAATGACGTCAGTGGACGCCGATTTGAGGAGTGGACGTCGATTAGAGACTGGACGTCGATCTGAGTCTATCATATATATATATCTGTGTTCTCACCTCATGGATAATTTAATTGTGAAATTTAGATTGCGTGATTCGTTTTCCGGTGGTAGTTGTGGTTGATGTGATCGAAAATCACTGTTTTCACTCAATATACAAAGAGTCAATACACACATGCAAGTGCTAAAATAATATAACTAATCGGAGAATAAGCAAGACTTGTTCTGGTATGGCTAACCATACTTGGGATATGATACATGTTTTGAGAAACGTGTGTATAGTGTGTGACAAATATGGATGATTCTTCATGCTCCGCTTATATGTAATGTGGAAAATGCTCATTATGTAATGTATTATGTAAAGACATATTCTTCCTGAAACCATTTTCGTGGACGTGACAGAAAAAAAACCATAAAGGTAAATGTAGTAACAGAAAACAACAAATCTACTATATATGTTTGTACAATGTATATGATGATGCATAATTTGATCACACAATTTTTAACATCTTTGTTATTTTTGGGTTCTGTCAGTTGTTATAGATTGATTGATGTTTTACGTCACTTGTAGTAATAATTGTATTTTATATATTAGATTATGTGGGGGGGGGGGTCACTATAAGAATAACAAATGTAACAATAATTAACGCATGTAAATGTATTTTTGTTAAAATAGTATTAAATCACCAGAGCCATTTTTCTTTTGTAGATAAATTACAGAATTACTTGACAGTACAGAAGGTTCCCTGAACGTTAGACACATCTATACAGTCTAAGGAAACATGTTTTATTGTGTAAAAACAATCAGATAGGACAGATTCAGATCGTTCTTTATTACCTAATACAAAATATGTGTAATTCTAGGATGACCTAAACGACTTCCTGTAAACTATAATTGTTCCTTACGAGTTTCGCCAAAAGATCAAGTATTTTAAATTTGTCAAGCACAGACAGGAGTTAATGTTATTTATTGGTGTTTCGTATGCCACATCTATCTTCACAAAGAATGAAAATATATTACACTTTATATATTTCTAAATCAGCATATGTACAAACAAGTTATATGTTGGCATTCGTGGTCAAATGGTGTGCCTCCACGGATCTATACGTGATTAGGAATCCAGAAAACTCATCATCACATGGTCAATTATAACAAGCATAATAGCATTGGCCCCCGTGCACTGATAATGGCTTTACCGGTCAGAAACACATTGCTCTCCAAAGACAGATGTAGATACAACTCTAACATCGTTTTAGATCCAGTGAAACAAACAATGTCGTAACAAGCATAATAACATTGGCCCCCGTGTACTGGTAATGGCTCTACCGGTCAGAAGAACATTACTGTCCAAAGACAAATGTAGATTCAAATCTATCAATGTTTTGTTGATCCATCTGTTTAAACTATTCTGATTAATCGTATGTCATTAAGGTATCGCTGAATTATCAATGGGCTATTTTCATTCCATGATATTGAAATTAAAGGTGTCTCTTAGATTCATCCGGTATGGCTTGGTTCGAATTCCGCGCTTACCATTCCATCCAAAATAATACTGGAATTCTCCAAATTTCATTTTATTTGTTGCCGGAAGGTCTATATGATATGTCCATATAATACACAGACCGTCGTAAACAGGGTATATTTTAATTTATGTTGCAATGTTTCTTGACGGACGTATAAATATTTAACAGGGGATATTCAACAGGGGAAATTCTGTATGTTCAGTAGCCAATGTTTCGGCACGGACATTGTTTATTAAATATATTCCTTATTGAAATTTAAAATTCCTAAATTGTGTAATTATTAATAAAACTAAGGTTCTTCTCCTTCGGGCATAGGTGATCTTAGTCGATTTAGCCATCCTGTTTAGGCCCTAAGTTTATTGCTACCAAAGACTTTTAAATTATTTGGCTTTCCAATATTTCGATTTTGAGCGTACCAGTTGAAGGTTATTTCAGTAACGTGTCGTGCGCCCTACATTTGATATTTATGTTTTTGTTAGATGTCTACTCTTTGATGATGATTTACACATATGTTACACCAATTTCTTTTCTGTTTTATAGGTATAACATGATATTGTAAATACATTTATTTTATTTTTACTTCAGAAACATATCTGGATATCGTCTACAGAGACCGCTCATTTAGTGATATCAGTAATCCATTTACGAAATTTATGCATCTTGCTGCTAAATAATATTAACCAAAATACTAGCATATGGATTATAAATTTCCGCTCAAATAAATAGGTTACAATTAGTATTATCTTTAATAAACATTAGAGAATAGAAGAGGCAATCAAAAATAGACAATCCAGCTCCAGAGAAACTGGTAACATAGTGTACACAGGACGAAGGAAAACACAAGACAATATGTGTTGGACACCACTATGCGCAAGCAAATACATGATGTCTTCTAAAATATATCAGAAAAAATCGGTTATTGTACATTTCTATGTCTTTTTGATTATTACGTTTGCATTTTTTAGTAAGTGTAAAAATAAATTGTTTACTCACCAATATAGTTTTGTTGACGTAAAGAATTTACACGTGGTAAAAGTAGCAAGTAGATATCATAATAACACGGGGTTTAACTAAATGTTCTAATAATAAATCCAATATGTATATTATATAAAATGATCGATTGTTTAGTTATCGTTTGTGTAAACGCAATTTTATTTCTCTGAAGCTAGTTTGCATATGTACACTAATGATTTAAAATTAAATTATCTAATTTTATTCAAGGGTGTCAAGTGAGCAGTATCATAGCTATATTACGATAACTCGTTTAACTAGGATGTGCATATGGGCGAGCATTTTGATTGATCAAATTACAATGGAAGAGTTTGAAGATACCAAAGGGGCAATCAGAATCGGTATATCGAAGAAGAACAGACAACACAATGGCCAAAAGAAAAAGTACAAAAGGACAAACAACGATCTACAAAACATACATATAAAACTAAAGATCGATTAACACGAACCCCGCTAACAACCGGGGGTGAACTCAGGTGCTCCGGAAGGGTAAGCAGTAGGTAAGGCCGACAAATGTTGCCCCGCAACCACTTTTCCTAACAAACTGTCTCTCTATGGAACCAGTGGGTTAGAAAGTGCTTCTTGGTGGAAGACTAGACCAACGACCACTCGTAATCAGCTGTGGCTCGCTACGAACTGCTACACGAAGATTCTAAATATACTATATGTGATGCATGCATCGACGTGATGCTAGTAATAACGTATGTCCCAGTGTTGCATTATGTCCTCTCCTTTGAATGGTTGTACCAGAAAGCATAGAGAGGCTAAGTTCTATTTATGTATATGATTTCCCTCATTGGTTTAACAGCATGTCGTACCATTCATATTTCTGAGATTATGAAATCTGAATAGAATAAATATCAAAATGTTCTGAGAGGAAATGCCATTTTTTTTTGTCAAACCGTAATTGACTAATACAGTTCCGGATAATAAATCAAAATCACAATGCCTACAGAACAGCCGTCAGTTATGTCTTCAATCGATTCGATATTAAAATAAGACAAAACCGTTTTAAATTACAGAAGTAAACGACGAGGCATGGCAATTTACGATAATTCATCTTTTCTTAAACTAAAGTAATGGTACGAATGAATACAGATTTTGTTTCTCTCTGTACTATAGTACATTAATTTCAAATATTTTAGTAAAATATGATAATAACTTACATGTAAAAACAATACATAGTAATTTGACAGTTGCTGCATCAGTAAGGGGTAATGACTCGAAACCGACTCATGTAAAATATTGTAATACACAATGGAAAATCCATTGACATTTGGGATAATATGAAGCAGCCGGCCGCGATACTGGTATTACCAGTATTGTAATATTTACAATACTGGTATTACCAGTATTATAATATTCACAATACTGGAAATACCAGTATTGTAAATATTACCAGTATTATAATATTCACAATACTGGAAATACCAGTATTGTAAATATTACAATACTGGTAATACCAGTATTGTAACACTGTACAATACTAGAAATACCAGTATTGTAATACCAGTATCGTACATATACAATACTGGATGTACCAGTATCGTGCATTTATAATACTGGAATACCAGAATCGTTGATCTATACACAATACCTGAAGCTCCAGTATTCATCATCCAACAATACTGGTAATACTAGTATTGTAAAACACACGATACTGGAAGCTCCAGTATTCTTCATCCAACAATACTGGTAATACTAGTATTGTAAAGCACACAATACTGGTAATACTAGTATTGTAAAACACACAATACTGGAAGCTCCAGTATTCTTCATCCAGCAATACTGGTAATACTAGTATTGTAAAACACACAATACTGGGAACTCTAGTATCTGGTAATTTGACACGAGTGGGCAGAGCCTAATTCTAACTGTAAATCACAGCTCATTGTATTTACCGTTAGTATTAGGCTCCGCCCAGTCATGTCAAATTACCTTACCAATTTATATCAAACTCTAAGGGACCATACAAAATATTTTGACATTACAGGGCTTTTGCCTCTTATGTTATGTACAGTAGAAATGACGTATGGGTATGAATTATATTCAATTCTTTTAGTATAATGTAGACATAAAAACTCGGGTTAACCGGAATTCTACCTAATCTTCCAATATCTGCAATACTGGTATAACCAGTATTTTCCAGAATCTTCCAGTATCTGCAATACTGGTATTACCAGTATTTTCTAGAATTTTCCAGTATCTGCAATACTGGTATTACCAGTATTTTCCAGAATCTTCCAGTATCTGCAATACTGGTATTACCAGTATTTCCCAGAATCTTTCGGTATCTACAATACTCATATTTTGGCAATGACCAGTATCTTCTAGTATTCCAGATACTGGAATATTCTGGAAGATACTGGGATACTAGTATTTACCAGTATCTGTACCAGTATTGCAGATACTGGAAGATACTGGTAAAATACTGGTATTACCAGTATTGTGTACCAGTATTGTAGTACCAGTATCGCGGCCGGATGCTTCATATTATCCGAAATTTGCTACAATACGGAAATAATGCGAAATAAAGATATGAAATATCAGCTGTAATTGTGTGGCGAACCGAAATATGATATTTTTATATATGTAACCAATAAAAGGAACATAGTTCGGAAGCAATACAAAAAGACATTCCTGTCAAATCACTAATTGTACGACAATGCTAGCGAAGCGGTGGGCCATGGTATGTCATTACACCAAATGACGAGGGTTTGATTGCAATATTGTAATCTTGCCTTATCTAATAGCCTCATTATCTTGTAGTTTAGTGCGCATTGGTATTACAAATCCGATATACCCACATCAATCTGCACCTTAAACATATGGAACCGAATCGAAACAGGATGTGACTACAGCAAGACAGTGCACAATTAAACCAATACATGGTGTGACTATTATACAGCAATAAAGTACATTTGGTTATTGAAGCATAGATCGTCAAGATAGAGATGTTTTTTTACAGTGGTAACAATGGTTGAACTTTACGGTTGTACGATCGAGATAGTAAAGGCAGAAGACTATAAACTGTCTAACTGATGAAGAGGATAACACAAATCATCATGGATTCAGATGTTATAAGTTATGACATAATGTAAACTGTCTAACTGATGAAGAGGATAACACAAATCATCATGGATTCAGATGTTATAAGTTATGACATAATGTATTTCTATTGGCTTAAAATGAATGTTACATAATAGTGCTAGCTATGTTTATATATTTGTTCATATAACTGAATTTACAATCACAATTTAATATGTACTTTTACATGATGCTATATATATAACAGAACAAGCAAAAGGAAAATAGTCAAATTATATTTAATTATTTACTTGGTCTTTCTTGCATCTACGTATTTCCAATCTTTTCCAGTTTTGGTTGGAGAATAGACAATACAAACAGTTAAAAGCCTTAAATATTGGTAGATGTGCTACACTTTTAACTATGAAATATTAAATAACTGTATATGAAGGTACACTTGTTATTTACTCAATAAGCATTTTATTTTATTGATGGTGACTACTATGATAATTACAATGAAAACAATTATACATGTAAAAACGTTCAGCTTTGTGTTGAAGTAATACACTACCATCGAAAGTGTAGGGATCTATCTTCATTTGGTTGCTTTGAATATACATTTTGTATTACATAAACATTTACCGAAAATGCTCTCCAGATCTATATTTAGAAAGTCCATCCTTATAGCCCAGATCATTAACATAAAAATATCGACAACACGACAGATAATGGAGCTTTAAATGTATGCCCAACTGCGTTGTGAGATGGATAAATGTTAGATAAGGAAAGTTTGAAGATACCAAAGGGGTGATCAGAAGCCGTAGAACGAAGAAGAACAGACAACACAATGGCCAAGAAAGAAGAACAGACAATACACTGGCCAAGAAAGAAGAACAGACAATACACTGGCCAAGAAAGAAGAACAGACAATACACTGAACTCCGTGAAATATCATAGCAGTTAATAAAATCGAGCATCTCATTAACAAACCGAAACATATAGATGTATTGTGGGAATACAAATATAGATGTATTGAGGGAATACAAATTTGATTGATGCATTCAACAATAAAACATTTTCAAAAAAATTATAATTCGGACAAAATGTTTCGTTCATATATATACTATTATATTGTGAACATGATTTGATATATTTGTAGCTGTAATGATATAAATTAGATTTGATATATTTGTAGCTGTAATGCTATAAATTAGATTTGATATATTTGTAGCTGTAATGATATAAATTAGATTTGATATATTTGTAGCTGTAATGATATAAATTAGATTTGATATATTTGTAGCTGTAATGATATAAATTAGATTTGATATATTTGTAGCTGTAATGATATAAATTAGATTTGATATATTTGTAGCTGTAATGATATAAATTAGATTTGATATATTTGTAGCTGTAATGATATAAATTAGATTTGATATATTTGTAGCTGTAATGATATAAATTAGATTTGATATATTTGTAGCTGTAATGATATAAATTAGATTTGATATATTTGTAGCTGTAATGATATAAATTAGATTTGATATATTTGTAGCTGTAATGATATAAATTAGATTTGATATATTTGTAGCTGTAATGATATAAATTAGATTTGATATATTTGTAGCTGTAATGATATAAATTAGATTTGATATATTTGTAGCTGTAATGATATAAATTAGATTTGATATATTTGTAGCTGTAATGATATAAATTAGATTTGATATATTTGTAGCTGTAATGATATAAATTACTCATCATTTAAGTTTGCGGTGGTGTCCTTTTTTTTGCTTTGAATCATCTGTATCTTGTGGCCAGTGTCCCTGGATTGTCCTTATTGATTACCTCTTCGGGGTTCTCTATAACGTTTATTCTATATGATTTATCCTTTCAAAGCAAAAGTCAAATATTTCATTGAAGAAAATTCCTACTGATCCCGGATTAGATTCTTCAGTCTTAATGCAGATCATCACACATTAAAGCTGCCATTTGTATTGATGGTATTGAGGAAATAATAATAAAAGGTCAAAAGTGTATATTTAGAGGGAAAATAAAGAACTATAATTTTCACGAATAGCCTAAAGACGGAGAGTGCGAATGGTGTTATTTATCATTGTTGTCATTAATTATTTCGATAATGGTCTCTTTCTTAAACTATCATCATGAATAAATATCAAAAGTAAGACAACCCGATGTCGGAGAAATGTAATAACAGACAGATATGATGGATGTCGGGATGAACGGGAGATAATAAATAAAGACAGGGTGGTAGAACTACTCTTTTCTGATTGCCTAATGGCTGACCTCTTCTCACCCATCATAGAAACTGTCTGTATGCCATTAATCTGTATTGTCTGAAATTAAGATATAACTGCATTAAGATTATTTCTATGTGTTTTTCTTTCAATCAACTTTACATTTAGATTTATGAATCAATGAAATTTGATCTGTAAAAAACTTAGATAACTACACGCATAAAGTACAGTTTCACGAACAATGAGTTATTTAAATAAGTGTTCAGAGAATTAATTGTTTTATCAACAGATTATACGTATCATCATAGGAAATTTACACATCAATTGTGATAAAGATGTACCATATGTTTATAAGATTGGCATGTTTGCACTTAAGTGGAAGATATAAAATGATAATTACACACCGATTGTTTTTGTGTAGTCATAAAATGATATTTTTCTTACCTTGGATTAAGAGTTTCAGGTGCTCTCCCTGTAAATCGCTTGTATCTCAAAAAACATATGTATGCCGTTTCCAATAATGTACGATTCAAGCAAACGGTTTCAAAGTCTTGATGTAAAGTAATGCATATACAATCATCTCCAATATATTGGTCCACACAATTTTGAAAATCCTTACAACATTTACATTCATCTTGTGTTGGTAATATGACACAGTTCTGACAGGTACAAAACTCCAGGGTTAATTCATCAGATCTTTGGTCATTGACCTCATCTCTTAATTGTTCTTGATTCATTTCTAAAAGTTCAGTTTCTGAATACTCTGGTTCCCACTGATATCCTAAGATTTCACTATTTGTATTAAAATAAAATTCCTCCTCGTTTTCTGATGATGACATGTTGATAATTTCAGTTTATTCAATGTTTTGTAATTTAATAAATGTTTGCAAATACAAAATGTCTAATTGACGTCATCACCGGAAGCTGAAGATGCTGATATCAGCAAAGGGAGGTTATACATCTTATCAATATGGCGACTCCCACAGACAGATAATTTTATTGTTAAAATCTACCATATCTTTTTAATTAAGATAGATAATACTGAAATATTACACACACTTATTTATTATGACATTTAGGATAAAACTAAGAGTACAAATTTGTTTCCCTAGCAATCCCTTTAAAGGCAAATATATACAACCTTGCTTTGGCTTATGTAAAGGGAGTGAGTAATTGCTGTTTAACCTCAACTCAGGAATTTTCCAGTTATATCATGGCTTGAACAAATTAATTTTCATTGAGATGAGGATGAGATCCGTTTTGTACCAGACCAACACGATTAGTTGGATTTCCATAGTGTTAGCTCACTGAAACAACATTCCACGGATAGACATGCCGCACCACTCGGATACATTATCCTCTTGCAGAGTCAACTAGTATTTCCTCTTTGTACTTAATGCTGTGTCCTTAGCATCGAAGCAATACATTTGATAATCTTTGTTTTAACCTAAGCGGCGCTCAAAACTACGATCTACCGCACTCGAGACGAGCATGTTAACAATTACACCAACGATTAGATCAATACATGGTTTAACCCAAATAACAATTAAAGGTAACTTTACCTAATACTTGATTTCGCTAAGCTTATATATAGCAGGGACATGGATAATTTTGACCAAAATTCGGGATTTCTTCTATATCCATTTTTCGGGAAGACGGGAATCCATATCGGACAAAGCAATCGCTAACAAAGTTAAACAGCATTAAACAATAACAAATTGACAAAAATTATCAATATAAACATTTTCTGTCAATTAACATCTACCAAATAATGAAGTATAGATAATAAAATTGCTGCAAAACCCAGCCATAATAAAATTAAAGCCAATACACAAAAGTGAAACTTACACAATTAAGTCTCTATATTACTATACAACTTCATTTATAAACATCATAGATAAACGATATAAGAACAATCTGATTGTAATATCACTACTGTCATCTGACATAAGGGTAATAACAAAATTACCGAACTCCGAACAATCTTCCAAAGGGAAATAGTCAAAACTCATAAGTATATAAACAGATAAAATCAGCCAACAACCGGAAAACTGTGAAAACATATGATAGTATTGTATTGTAAAATGTTGTTAGTTTTATTTTACGTGTGACATCAACACTGTCAACTAAAATATATTCGTGGTGTAAAAATAATCGTAGAAAACACAATCAGGTCGTTGTTCCTCACCTAAAATAACGTTATGTATCGTCCTATTACGTCCCGTACGACACGTGTCAAAACTACTCAGTGATTTGCAACGGGTCGGTGGGTTTCTCCGCGTACTCCGGTTTCCTCTACCAATAAAACTGACTGCCACGATAGAACTGACATATTGTTGAAAGTGGTGTTAAATACCATAGACAAAACTACCACAGCAACAACCAACCATGTCAATGACAACTTTGTAAAACAGCAGAATTCCATGCAATTTATTGTTATTTTGCAGATCCTAGCTAACCTACACAAGTTTTTTTAAATTTATTTGATTCTACATGGTTTAATATCCGTATGATGAACATAAATAGTTAGTTAATTATCTGATATATTTACAAACATCACATATGTAATGTTACCGCTATTTAAAAGACATCAATTTGTACAATACATTATGGATGTATATTGTATTTCAACTCTTAAAATTCGAATATTATTTCATCCTTTTTATTGTTGACATTATTCATAGTTTCAAGTAACAAATATCCTACGTCGCAATTACTTCCACACAAATCACCATAAATATGACATAAAAATCTGGAACAAAATTGTAAGATTTGTTCCTGAATCTGAACCATTCCCCAGGTGTAAAAAAGTAGTTAAGACATTTGTCAAATTACTACTCCTTATGTTCTGTATATGGGATATACATGCCGCACCACTCGGATACATCATCCTGTTTCCGAGTCAACAAGTATTTCCTCTTTGTCCCTAATGCAGCGTGCTTAGCATCGGAGCAATACATTTGATAATCTTTGCTTTGACCCGACCGGCGCTCAAAACTACGATCTACCGCACTCGAGACGAGCACGTTAACCATTACACCAACGATGAAATTAATACATGGTTTGATCCAAATAACAATTAATAGCCCGGTGACTAGAGACATCATTTCTAAAATTTAATCGTCATGAATACTATACGGCTGTGTCATATATCATTCGACTCGGCACTGCTCGTACTTTCAAAATAATTTGGTCGTCAAAAGAAAATATGGTGCAGTTTTTCAGAAATCAAGGTCAAAGGTCAAAAACATTTTTTTTACCAAATTTCAACTAGAATCCCTTTTTCATTAAAGAAAGACGAAAATTTGCATATTTGGTTTTCCTTATTCAATTTTCTATCTAAAACGTCGGATGTCATCAAAAAATAATTGTTCTGTGCAAATTTATGTGTTTTCACAAAAAGGGGGAGGGTTTTCGCTTAATAACCTGGTAATTTTCCAAACTGTCGATAGTAAAGCCATTAAACGTAAAAACAATATAGAGAAATATGTATTCTACAAAATAAATATAAATAATAGCCAAATTATAATGAGGAATATAAGTTTTGTTCACATAGATTTGTGTTGGTACATGTCCAATTGGCAACATTAACTCATACAAAACATACTTATATGTGGGTTAAAAACAAAAACACAACTTCTTGTACGCAGCAAAATGCATCAACAGAATATAAATCAGTAAGAAATAAGGCAAAACAGCTGTACAAGGCATTCTGGGTGACTGGAACTGCCTTTTTCATGTGGAAATTGGAGCTGTTCTACACAAGACTTAAGCGAAACAAGATCTGTGCACAACAACGAAATAGCTCGTCAAAAAAGTGGACATGATTATGTTGTTAGCACATTAAACGTCTTCTGCAAGGGTATATGAATGGACGTTTTTACATGATTCTGATCCTTGGCAAGAACATAAGTCAGTACATGCGAGGTTCTCCTCAGCACAAACACGGGACTTTTTACATTGCTATTTCCCCTTGCATGAACACACTAGATCACGGAGAAATTCTGCTGACATG